>JASKUP010000060.1:2500000-3750000 GCA_030448955.1 Trichopoda pennipes
TACTAACTTATGCATGTTCCAATTTTTCTCAAAATCATATGGTTTTTATGAATAATAACGCAGGGACCCAACTTCAGCTTTCATCATGGACATTTTCTTGCAACATCTAGAATTACTACACAGAAAGACACTAATGGAAAAAACACAGAATAATTCATTACTATAGACACGTAGATGACATGATATGCATGCTCAAACAAGACAACGTCGAACAAATTCTAACAGACTTAAACATAATTGATAATAACATTACATACACAAGGATAAAGGAACAAGACAGAAATTTACATTGCGAGAAGGCGGCCAAAAGTCCTTTTTTTCATGGTCCCCAGTTGCAAAATTTTACAGTTCATTCGAAAGTAGATACTAGTGTCCCTCAGAAGCCAAAATATTAAAACTCTATTTGAGCTATATTACACTGAACAGGGTGATTCAAAATGAGCATTTTCAGTATTTTGCTAAAATGAGAAATTTCTTTGTGAATTTTTGATTTTTAAACAACTATAACTTTTTTCTTATACAAGATTTTTAAACGAAACAAACTTTGTATAATAGCGCGAATCATTAGCTACTAGTGTAGGAAAACTGAACTGTGTTTGATTGATTTTATTTTTAAAAATTACTTTTTTTAAAGGTTCAAATTTTTTCTAAATTCTCTTACTTAATAGAGTATAACTTCTAAAGTTCGTTAGGGAATGTAAAAGCATTAGCACTGTATCATAGCCCTAAATGTTTCCTCTACTCCTATATCCCATTGTATACCCAAAATGGAATTAAAAAATTTTTTTTGTGTTCTGCTATTTTGTAAGCATTTTACTTAATTTTCAAATCACCTTTATGAGAGACGTTGTTTAGATGAATATGCGCATTTTTACAAAGAAAACAAAAAGTTTTAGTCAATTTCAAAGTCATGAACAGTTGGTCACAAAAATATTTTGCCTACATAAAATAACGTAAATTGTTATGATTTAGGTCACCAAAGTATTTTGTTCTTCAAATTGATTTGCACTGGTTGTAAAATAGTTTTATTTTTTAAATTGTTAAATTGCTTGGCTTTGGGCATAAACAGAAACCATTGATATTTATCCAACACTCTTACAGGTGGAAATACAAAATCAAAAACGATCTGATAAATAAAAGATAAAATTACAGACACTCAAGCAGTAATATTTACTGTTGATGAACAGGAAATCGATGTTAATTTTAAAATGTATCTGACAATGATACAAAAGCATTATTAAGCTGCATTATATGCAAAAAGACATCAAGTCAATTAAGCCATGCAGTTCCAGAAGATGACACTTTTAAGTCACCATACGAATTCGGATTGTCCCCTAGAATACGTTGATTTAGATTTTGGTTCGTTAGGCGAAATAGTGCGAAAAAATAAGGAAAATGAAGAGAAAAGAAACTAAAAAAAAAAAATAAATTCAAGAAAAATATTTAGAACAAGGCCTAATCATCGATGGAAACACTGCAAGAAAATTTTTTTCAGATCTAGAAACTGCAGCATCTATCATAGAAGTAGATTTGGAACTAATAAGGAGATTCAGTATTATTTTAAGAGTTCTAACATGCAGCAGAAAGATAAATGCAAAAAAATTTGGTGAGTACACCAGAAAAACAGCTATACTTTACAACGAAAAATATTCTTGGAGATTTATGCCATCCACAGTTCATAAAATTTTGTACTATGGGGAACAAATAATGGAACATATTATGCTAGCAGTAGGAGATCTATCTGAAGAAGCGTAAGAAAAACGAAACAAAGACTACAGATCCTTTGTGAGCATAACACAAGAAAAATTTCTAGATATTGTACTAATGAAGACTTGATAGTTATTTTATTATGCACAGCAGATCCCTATGTCTCCAATATCCGGCAAAAATGAAAAACTACTTTTATTGAACTAGACGTAGAAGCTAAACTGCTTCTAGAAGATGAAAATCAAGGTATTTAGAAGAAATGTTTACTGAAATTGTTCAATTAATAGTAACTTTTCCAAACATAAAGTTATCTGTATGCTTTTCGTCCTTTTAAATTGTTTGTACATTAATAACGTATTATTCAATTTACAACAGAAGTTTACATATACGAGTAGTATTTATGTTTATTTTGGACTTAAATACCTCCTTATTTAAAGTAAATTTGAACCAATGAATACATTTTTTATGTTTGCTACTTAAAGAACTAATTCTTAAATCAAATTATTTCAAAGATCCAACCTTTGGCCTTCGCACTAAAAATTTTACGGGGCTTGGCCCTATCTGACTAAATTTAAGTTTTTAATAAGTATAAGTTCTAAATGTGAATCAATATATAAGACTTTATCTAAAATAAACTTTGAACAAGTTCTAATACTTTACTTTCGTACCAAAAATCAGCTAAAACTTAGAATAACAATTTTTCTAACCGATCGATTTTATACCTTAAACGAAAGCCTATGATCTCACCTTGTAGACAAAAAAACGCGTATCAAAATAGTGATCCTTTTAAAAGTTATATGTATATTTTTGACTGCCTTCTCGTAAAATGGTCCACTGTGCGCCGCATAAATTGCTAGGTGCCGGGCATTCTACCTAGAACTACCTAAACCCGAACACTGATTCACACGGCTTGAGAATGATGTCCATCATATCGAAAGGGCTCGCCGTTGATACCGAACAAACGCTGGGTGTTTGTTCGGAAAGGAATAACCAAAACGTTTAATTATGCTGAAATGAAAAAAAAAAACTAAAAAATATTTTCAGTTTTATTCGACCTTTTTTATTTTTACTAAATATGTATTAATCTTTAAATAAAAAAAATCGTTAAAATTTAATTAAAAAAGAGACCATTAAAAGATTAATACATATTGAACTAAAAAATAGTTTTTGAATTTTCAATAAAATTTATTAATTTTCGCTACTAATTGTTGAAAAATTCAGAAACTGTTTAACCTTTACATTAGTTATCCAGCATATTTTGGAATATATACAATAATAGAATAAACCATTCTCGACTGAATTATATTATTGTGATCGCTTTATTGTTATCTATGTCTCATTGGGGAAGCTTTGGTAGAAATAAAAATGGAAATAATTCTGAACTTGCTGTATCGTCCTTCTAAGTAATAAAACTTGTAAGGTAATAAACGTGTATAGATGATTGGGAAAAACACTGAAAATATATATTTATGCCAGCCGAATATTTAAATGCTTTAAATGTTCTTAAATATATATATAGCACGCATTTTGTATTTATGCTAAAGGAAATTAAATGGCTGATGCACAATGAAATACAACTTCCATAGTAAGTAAATGATGGTAAGCTTTTAACAATTAAAAGGTAAGCTATCAGATCGAAGATAGAAGTAATTAAATGGAGATGGTAAGCAGCCATGAACTAGAAATCAATATTAAATAAGGAGTATTACAATAATAACTAAACAATTTCTTTAAAATAAAATTTCTTCCTTTTTCAAATATATAACATGGCCTTGTCAAATGTTATGAAAAATTTTCTTGTACAAAACTTGCCTTTCATTGATAAAAGGAAATCGTAAGCTTTTCAAAATAAATTTTTAGATTTAAAAAAAATATAACATCTGAAAATTATGTTATATTTTTTTTAATAAATATATTTTTTTCTTTTTAACGATCTTTTTTATATATATGTTTTTCTTTTCGATATTTCGCTTTCTTTCGAAGGCTTCTTCAGGAAAAAATTTTTATTTTTATTATTATTATTTTTTTTTTGTCAAATGTTTTGAACATTTTTTCAATATGTTAATATGAAAGCGAAATATCGAAAAGAAAAAATATATAAAAAAGATCGTTTAAAAAAAAAAAAAAGATATTTATTAAAGATAAATAAAAAAAGATCGTTTAAAAAACTATAAAAATTATCAAATAGTTATATTTTTTTAAATTTTTTTATTTTTAATATGAAAACCTGTGTATGGTTTACAACAAAAACTTCAAAATGTTCTAGTTTCACTAACAGCTTGATGTTTGTGCTTAAGCTTTTAAATTTACTGCAAAATATTAAAATGAGCATTTAAAATTTAAAACGAGTCATAAAATTGTAGTCAATAAAAAATATCTAACGACCTTCTATGTATTGCAATAAAGATTCTATCATAAAACAGTTAAATAGTTTCTGCAGCTAATTGTTGTGATTTTTAATACAACAATCATAATTTTGTTCAATTATATATAAAGTTACTTTTAATTGCTGCTTAACTTTATTTTTGCTTAATCGTTTCTTAAGTCTACAATTCCAATGACCATCTAAAATTGTTTTTATTTATAACTATTATTACTTATAGTTTAGGTTAGCATTTTGTGGGAAATGACTATTTATAATATCTATGCCTTGGTAAATTGATATTTTTAGGTTTAGCTTTATAGTAATTGTTTTTAGTTTTTGTTACACATTATTGCTAAAGTGCTCAAAGTTTAATTGATATAACAGGCAAGTTACACGAAATATTATTCATAAATATGGTATTTAATTTTTTTTGAAAGCATATCCGTTTTAATATTTGCGTCTTATAATTTTTTTTGTATCTTTTGCTTGTTGATGATTTTTATTCAAGCATGTGTTTTAAATCTTTTACAAGAAAATCTACATCTTGTCTTTAATCAATAAATATTGTATAACGATTAAATTAAAATAAGAACGTTATTATTATGTAATGGTGTTGTCATTTGTTAAATGATTATAGCAGCACATTGTATCATTTTTATTGGAATAAATGTTTTATGAGAATATCATAAAATGTTTATTTTTTAATAAAAACTTTTGTAATAAATATTTCGTGAGAATATCATGAAATATTTATTTAAAGGAATCAAGCACGAAAAATAAAATTGCTTAGATTGAAAATGATTCCGATGATTCCGAAAAAGGCAAGCACATATCGAAAAATGCCTGTCAGGCCTACAATCTAGAAACAATTGGACTGATAACAATTTACAAACGACGACAATTAAAAGTTATGACGACAAAGGCAAACATTTGGTTCAACAAACAATGCCTTGCATCGAATGTTACACCAAAATATGCCAAAATACAGATTAAAATCAACACCACAGCAAGCAGGAAGACAATAAAAAGAGCACAAAAAGACTTTGTGAAATTCGAAATCAGAAACCTTTACGCCAAAAAAGAAATTACGAACTCGGAATTACTAGACATTCATCTTAAACTAGCAGAACAACTCCCAACCGACGTACTCATGAACACATTAGACCAAATACGAGCAGAAAACGCGAAAACAATAGAACGAAAATACGCAACTTTAAACAAGAAACTCGGGACACTAACACATTCAACAAACAACAAAACGCGCAAAAACGGCAATTTCTACCCTAGATTTTTGAATCTAACAGAGGTCACCATCAGCAAGCAAGAGGCTCAATTATTGGAAAACAACATCACAGAAAACAACAAGAAAAAGGAAATAGAACAAACCATTGTGGACACAGAAGTCGCAAAAGCGATGATCCCAAACGAGGAACAAGAGCAAGCCAGGCACATCTGCAAACAAATAATAGAGAAGGAGGCCAAGTCTACAAAACACTTAAACGGAGAGCACAATACAATTAGGAAACTAAAACGTAAACTGGAAGCGAACAACATCTTAGTCACAAAAGCAGACAAGGGAAACACAACGGTGCTCATCGGTAAACATGACTACATCGAAAAGACTGAACAGTTAATAAAAGACTCTAAGTGCAAGAGAATTGGTAAAGATCCTACGGAAGAATACCAAACGAAAATTAAGGAGATTATAAAAAAGGCAACAAGGATAATAAAACCAGACATATCGCACACATTAACAATGATGAATCCATCCGCATCATCTATGATAGCACTACCAAAAATACACAAACCAAACACACCAATGAGACCCATAATTAATTACAAATCTGCACCAGGCTACAAACTTTCGAAATATATGAAAACAATATTAAAAGACACCTTAGACCTAGAATATAGGCATACAATAGCCAACACTACAGAACTGATTGATAAACTGGAGAATGTGAGAATAACGGGGAAGACAAAACTGGTCTCTTTTGAGGTGAACGACTTGTATCCATCAATTCCGGTAATGGATACATTGAACATTGTTCATACGACAGTGGAGGACAAAACGGCGAACAGGGAACTGGCAATACAGATTACAGGCACACTAGAAGCGACACTAGAACAGAATTACTTTAAATTTAACAATAATATATATGGACAAATAACAGGACTAGGGATGGGAAGTCCAACATCTGCCACCCTCATGGGAGTATTTATGCAGAACTTGGAAGGGGAATACGTAAGGAAATTAAAAACCAACTTCGGAGTAATATTCTACGCAAGATATGTCGACGACATCATATGTATACTTGAGGGGAATAACGATGGGCAAATTCTAGATTACTTGAATGGAGGACACAAGGACATAAAATTTACAATGGAAAAGGAAGAGGAGGGGAGAATTAATTATCTGGACCTAACGATCAGGGGGAACGTAATCTCGAACAGAATAGAATATGAAATATACAGGAAACCAACAGCAACGGACACAATAATACACAACTCATCAAATCATCCCCAGCAACACAAAAACGCAGCAATCGGGCAGTTAATAACAAGACTCGAGAGAACACCACTAACACGGCAAATGTATATGAAGGAAATGGAAACAATATACACCATAGCGGAAAACAACGGATACAAAAAGCGCCTCGTAGATAACATCAGGAAACAACTTAGAATGAACAAAGAACAGGAGAAGGAAAAGGGAGAATAGGCTACATTAACATATATGGGAAAATCAACGTACAAACTGGCGAAATTCTTTGGAAAACACAACATCAATACCGCATTCAGAACAAGAGACAACCTAGGCAGAATACTACATAATAAAACAACCGAGGCAAATATACTGGACAGACGAGGAGTGTACAAATTAACTTGTACATGCCATTATAGCTACATCGGGCAAACAGGACGAAAAATTAAGACCAGATTTAGGGAACACATTAGAGACTATAACAACAAACTACGAGAACCAAAATCAACTCCAGAATCAAACTTTGCGAACCATATATTTAACAACAAATGTACATCAGGACATATAAAGACAACGGTTAAACTGCTTCATACCCAGCACAAAGGAAGGAGACTAAATGTATTAGAAAACATGGAAATATACAAACAAAAAACATTTGACGGACGAATAATAAATGAACGAATAAACACTGCTTCGGACACAATATTTGAACCGTTGAAACATTTTTACAGGAAAACAAACACTACACCAACACAAAAACGTTACGCAGGTGCACAAGACCAAAGCAATAAAGAACATCATAAACGAACAATTACAGATTATTATGTCACATAAAAAAAAAAAAAAAAACCCAATAGGTTCACACATAAACAAAAACGGACAGCAAGCATGACCGTAAAAGAATTTAGATAGAAGAAAAAAAAGAAGAATGAAAAAGGGATCGGCAAATTAGGTAAAAAGAGACAAACGAAAAAGGAGAGATGGTGGCAAAAAAGACAGAAAGACACGAAGGGAGACACGAACTATATAAACACAACTGACAATAGAACGCAACTAGTACGAAAAGAACGCTGAAGATGGCAAACAGCCGAAACCGGTTTGTTCACAAACCAAATTTGACGAGGGTCGACGGAAAACCGTACCCAAATAGAATTAAATATAAATTACTTATTTCCATTTCATGTGCTCGTTGCTTTTTTGTAAATTTTGTAAAACTATTTACAAATATTTTTTATTTTCTGGAAGTATCTCCAATTATAGCTGATATTGTGATGGAAAAATTACTAGATTATCACAAAATATGTAGATGATTTATTTTGTATAACTTCCGAAGATGCAGTGGATGATATTTTATCAAAACTGAATAGTTTTCATCCGAATATTAAATTTACAATTAAAAGAGAGTTGGAATCTAAACTTTTTTATTTAGAAATAATGATAATAAGAAAGGGAAATAAGTTAGTGTTTGATTGGTACAAGAAACCAACATCTTATGGAAGAATTATTAACTTTTATTCCAAACATGCGAGAAAAATAATTATAAACACGGCGAAAAATATGATAGACAGAATATTGGCTATAAGTGATAGGGATTTTCACTTGACAAATAAGGACACAATAAGAGATATACTTAATGAGAATGATTTTCCTGTAGAATCAACTAACCGATTATTTAGACAATATGGTAATCATAAGCATAATTAAGGAAATACTACGGCAGAACCAATAATTTATAAATCATTAACTTATGTTCCTGAAATATCAGAAAGATTAAGAAAGTCTAAAATATAACACAGAACACATTAAATTTATTATTTAGTAGTATGAAGGATAAAATAGGAAAAATGGAAATATCTGGTGTAGTATACAAGATACCATGTGGAGGAAATGACCAGGTGAACTATGACAAAGTTTATATTGGGACTACAAAAAATAAACTTAAAACAAGGTTAGCTGGTCATAAATGTGATCAAAAATATAGGGATATTTCAACACAGAAGACATTGACATTGTAAGAAATATTATCACTATCCAAAGTTTGAGGAAGCATCAATATTAGATATAGAAAAAAACTATAAGAGACGTTATATATTAGAAATGTTAGAAATTGTTAATGTACCAAATGTAAGGAGAATAAATTTCGAAATAGACACAGACAATTTTGCGCAGAATTATAGGTACTTAATTCAAAAGACACATAATTTGTTATAATTATTTCATAAGAAAGAATTTGTTATTTAATTTCCATTTCTTTATTTTTGTTTGTTTAAATGTTCAAAATTATAATTGTATGTATGTATGTATGCATGTATGTACGTATGTATGAGGAAAATTATTTTTTATGGTTTGGCAATTGTTTTCAAAAATTTTTTTGAAATTGTTAATAATTTTTTGGTTTTATAAAAATTATTAGGAAGTATATTAGTTATTTAGTATAATAAATTTAGTGTTCGTGAATAAATTATTTTTAATATATTTTTTGCATACATTTCTTAGTAGAAAAGAAATTTTTTTTCTATAAATATGACGACAGCAGGCAAGTTTTTAGCAATAATCTAATTAAGGAGAGTTACTAGTATCTTGCATAAACTGTAAGTTTGTTATTATAAAAGATTAAAAGGAATTTTTTGTAATAAAAATCCACTTTATGCTGTTGGAAGTGGACACTGAAGTTTTCAAATATTTACTTAATAACAAGAATTATTTATCACCTTATTAATTAGTTACTTTAGCCTCGTAACGTTATAATTTAAGTTATATTTGACAACCTTGTTAGTAAAAGTAGGTTTCTTTTACAATAAAGCAATTTTTAAAGTAAAAAAAGCAGAAACTAAGACAAGAATTAAAAAATATAAATTAAAGCCAGCGAAATATTTATAATATAATATAATAATATTTATAATCAATAATGATGAATAATTAATACTTTATAGAATTAATTATATATTAATAAAGTTATGAGATTTGATATGAAAAATCCAAGAGTAATTACTAAATTACACAGTCTAGTTTTAATGCATTTTTAATGCAATTCATTAGTTTTTTGTTTTTATTATAGGAATAGCAAGTTTTCTTTTGTATTTAATTATTAAAAGTAACCACATTATTTGCTATTTGTTGTTTAATACAAAAAATATTTATACAATTTGTGCAGGAGTTTTTAGCGAAACTTTCCTAGAATTTAGATGATTTTCCTTTCATATTTTCAGTTTTAAATCAAAAATTGCAAAGAGTAAAACTTTGCAATATTAACGAGTTACATATGTGAAAATATATGTTCTCCAGTTTAGAAATTCTTAAACTCATGGGGGCGTAATGAAACTAATTTAATGTCAGATGACTTGTACAAAGCTGCATATTATTTGATAAACATTTTTAAAAGCCTTAAAATATTTTTTTATAAACGCAAAGTTTTTATAATTATTTAAATGATATTTTCATAAAATATTTATAATTCAAAAACTGAAATATATTGCATATTCATACTGACATTTCATTACTGCTTACATAAACTATCAGTGGATTTTATCCCAAATTTTGTATAGAAAACTCAAGTTTGTTATATTTCACATTTTAAAAATGTTTAGTTTTTGTTTAATTTTGTTTTTAATTTTTTTGAATGTTTCAGCTATATTAAAATAATGCCAATTATAAGAAAAAATATATTTTTTTAATATTAAATGATTTTTAAAAATCCAAAATATATAATAAGCCAATGAAAATATGTAAATCAAAAAAGCCTTAAAGAAGTTAACATCTCTAAGAAATCAGATCATTTAAAAAGTCAAATAAAAATATAGAGAATAGTATTTTTTACGACTTCTAATAAGTGATGGGAAACTGAGAACATTACTGCTGTTATGACAAAGAACTTCCAACTCAGTTGGATACCAAGTAATGGGAAAAAATAACGATTTTCTTTTGAATGAAATTTTATTTAAAATCTTTGAATGACTGTTTTATTTTGATAAAAAATATTTTTGAAAATTAATTACACATGAACACGGTGCTATAAATATATTACTTTAAGCCAAGTGATATAATTATAACAATTTAATATAAAGAACTCTTTATTAAATACTATTGTTCCTCCCACAAAATTAATAAAAAATTAAGTCAATACCCTGTATCTTACTTTTGTTTAATTTAGTACTTTGTGTTAACACCTAAAACATAAACAGACCACATAAATCACAAACCATATTCTGTCTCGATAATATGTAAAACGGCTGCATAATAAATTTTAATTTTAATTAGTCTGTTGTTATGGTAACTAACAAGTTCAATTAATTTTATCTTTAAATTCAACTTTATTTAAATAAATTATTATTAATCTGAATTTTCCTTTAAAAAAGATATAAACATTGTTTATGCGCTCAAGACTGCAGGAAATCGTAGACCTTTTGTTTAGTATAATTATTATATTCAGTTTAAAATAATTAAAAGCTTAAAAATATATTATATAAATAATATATAATTTTTCATTGCTTTTTAAAATTATTTCTTTGTTGTGGCAATGAAATAATTTCTAAGTTAACAATTTTGTGGCTAAATAAGCATGAATTTAATTAAAAATATTCCAAAAATATTTAGCAGACATAAATATATATTAAATTTTCAAGGTTGGAAAAATTATTCATGCCAGAAGTAAACAACTTTTGTTGCCTGCTGTGACTATTATTTTTAAATTTCTATTGTTTTAAAATATTCTTACAAAAATAAGTTTCGGTCATATTTTACATATCCGCAGCAAATTAAGATAGAGCACAACTAAACTTAGTTACTATTTCCATTCAGTGTGTGTGTGTGTGAACAGGAGGCAAATAATGGCATTCAATATCGATATAAATTTCCATTTAAATTATACTAAAAAGAATAAACATATAAATAATAAAAACCTTAAAAATCGGAGTTTTATTATTAATATCACTTCGGAATTCATATACCTATAAATTCTATGAAACTCAGCAGTATTAGCTTGTGAAGGTTCTGGATTTTAATATATAAGCGGCTTCGGCAATAAATCCTAATATCACTGTGTGTTGTTCTTTAAAATCTTTCCGATATTACAGAATTTTTATTCGGAAAAAGAAAGATATTACAGAATTTTTATTTGGAAAAAGAAAGTTAGTAGATAGAACTTTGATCATATAAACGATCTTCAAATAAATTTCTTCTTAATAAATTTCTAAATTTTATACTCAATTACCCAAGTAAAATAAATATGGCGAACTTTTGTAGAAATGAAAAAGAGAGGTGACAAGAAATGAAACTGCTTGGATAGCTTGCCACGAATATAATTTTACTAGGCTGGCCAAATAGAAGCATCAAAAATATTGAAAGATGTTATATTGTACGCATATAGAATGAAAAAAGAATATGACTCATCTAACTGCAGAAGAACCGACAAAGTAACTAACTGCAAAATCTAAAACAAAACTTGCTCGCACTCAGCATAATATTTTTACGTTTATTCATTTTAATAAACGTTTTGCTATTTTTGAATTCTTTGAATGCAGAATAATAATAAATAACACAGTACTTTACAGTTTTAAATTAAGTTAAACGATTTATTTACATTCAATACAACTTTGTTGTTTTTACTCACTGAAGACTAAACTTGAATTAATTCATTTGCCCAGTCGTTTTAAGCTGTTCACCCCAAATTGTTGTTATTATTATCATTTAGTTTAGATGCCTGCTTGGCTGTGTGCTTTATTTTGTTCTGTGTTAGTTGTTTTCTCTTGCTTATCTTATTTTGTAGAATTTCTTACAAGCATTTTTTTGTTGTCTTGTGTGTATAAGATTTCTTAAAAATTTCTTTTGTTTGGGTTCGGTTTTCCGTCGACCCTCGTCAAATTTGGTTTGTGAACAAATCGGTTTCGGCTGTTTGCCATCTTCAGTATTCTTCTCGTACTAGTTGCGTTCTATTGTCAGTTGTGTTTATATAGTTCGTGTCTCCCTTCATGTTATTGCGTTCGTCCCTTTCTGTCTTTTTTGCCTACATCTCTCTCTTTTTTTTTTGTTTGTCTCTTTTAACCTATTTTATCGCTCCCTTTTTCATTCGTCTTCTTTCCTACCTAAATTCTTTTACGATCATGCCTGTTGTCCGTTTTTGTTTATGTGTGAACCTATTGGGTTTTTTCTTTTTTTCTCTTTTATGTGACATAATAATCTGTAATTGTACGTTTATGATGTTCTTTATTGCCTTGGTCTTGTGCACCTGCGTAACGTTTTTGTGCTGGTGTAGTGTTTGTTTTCGTGTAAAAATGTTTCAACGGTTCAAATATTGTGTCCGAAGCAGTGTTTATTTGTTCATTTATTATTCGTCCGTCAAACGTTTTTTGTTTGTATATTTCCATGTTTTCCAATACATTTAGTATCCTTCCTTTGTGCTGTGTGTGAAGCAGTTTAACCGTTGTCTTAATATGTCCTGGTGTACATTTGTTGTTAAATATATGGTTCGCGAAGTTTGATTCTGGAGTCGATTTTGGTTCTCGTAGTTTTTTGTTATAGTATCTTATGTGTTCCCTAAATCTGGTCTTAATTTTTCGTCCTGTTTGCCCGATGTAGCTATAATGGCATGTACAAGTTAATTTGTACACTCCTTGTTTGTCTAGTATATTTGCCTCGGTTGTTTTATTCCGTAGTATTCTGCCTAGGTTGTTTCTTGTTCTGAATGCGGTATTGATGTTGTGTTTTCCAAAGAATTTCGCCAGTTTGTACGTTGATTTTCCCATATATGTTAATGTAGCCCATTTTTTCCTTCCTTCTCCTGTTCTTTGTTCGTTCCAATTTGTTTCATGATGTTATCTACGAGGCGCTTTTTGTGTCCGTTGTTTTCCGCTATGGTGTATACTGTTTCCATTTTCTTCATATACATTTGCCGTGTTAGTGGTGTTCTCTCGAGTCTTGTTATTAACTGCCTGGTTGCTGCGTTTTTGTGTTGCTGGGGATGATTTGATGAGTTGTGTATTATTGTGTCCGCTGCTGTTGGTTTCCTGTATATTTCATATTCGATTCTGTTCGAGATTATGTTCCTCTTGATCGTTAGGTCCAGATAATTAATTCTCCCCTCCTCTTCCTTTTCCATTGTAAATTTTATGTCCTTGTGTCTTCCATTCAAGTAATCTAGAATTTGCTCATCGTTATTTCCTTCTAGTATACGTATGATGTCGTCGACATATCTTGCGTAGAATATTACTCCGAAGTTGGTTTTTAATTCCTTTACGTATTCCTCTTCTAAGTTCTGCATAAATACTTCCATGAGGGTGGCAGATGTTGGATTTCCCATCCCTAGTCCTGTTATCTGTCTATATATATTGTTGTCAAATTTAAAGTAATTCTGTTCTAGTGTCGCTTTTAGTGTGCCTGTAAGTTGTATTGTCAGTTCCTTGTTTTCCGTTTTGTTTTTTACTGTCCTATGAACAATGTTCAAAGTAACCATTACCGAAATTGATGGATACAAGTCCTTTACGTTAAAAGAGACCAGTTTTGTTTTCTCCGTTATTTTCACATTCTCCAGTTTATCAATCAGTTCTGTAGTGTTGGCTATTGTATGCCTATATTCCAGGTCTAAGGTGTCTTTTAATATTGTTTTTATATATTTCGAAAGTTTGTAGCCTGGTGCGGATTTGTAATTAATTATGGGTCTCATTGGTGTGTTTGGTTTGTGTATTTTTGGTAGTGCTATCGGAGAATCCAAGCACATATTTCTTAAAAACTTACGCATAAATCGCCTTCGTAAGAAAATAATAAGAAAGCTGCAGAGGGAAAGTTCCCTTCTATACAATCTTCAAAAAGCGACAAATGACTGTCATCAAACAGCAATGCAATAAGAGTCACTGAAACAGCAGCTCTTAAAGTCTGAAAGTTCTCCTTAATCATATTGGTGAGCGGTTGATTATACTATGAAAATGGGGCGATGCTATCTCAAATTATGAACATTTTCAAAAGCTGTTTTATTCGCCAAGTGGCGTTTTGATAAAAATTTTAGATTTAGCTCATATAAACAAGCAGCTGTTTTCATAACGTGCGTTATACTAAAAGTGTATGTGAAATTAAGTTTCTTCAAGAATGTGTGTATATGTGCACTCCTGCAAGAAAGAAAAAGAGAGAAATGAAAAATTGCCTCCATAAATTCTTAACTAATATCAGTCGCGGTAGATAAAGACATAGAGGTGCTATTTATGCCGATACTAAAGTAAAGTATTTAGCCCTATTGAAAGACCATATCCATGCTCTTGACAGTTCATATTTGGCACCCTCCGGGGGCACACTTATATGGTCTTTATAGAACTTCGACTATCTAGACCTGTGCAACTGGGGAAAAAAGGGAGCCCAGTCGCCTGAAGTCAGCAGGGGTACAACTGGAAGCTCCACGTTATTTCCACGGGAATCAGTAAGCTCGCAGAGTTCCGTTATTTGTCTTTTTAGACATTTAGCTGGTCTCTGGTTGATTATTGAGGTTGGCCCTTATATGGGAGTATCGTGGTGGTTGTGGTTTCGCGGCCCTATATCAGGTTTGTTGTTTAATATGGTGGCCAGGATCATTCATTCCAGTCCAGTAAGCATGCTAGACATGTGTTCTGGACAGGAGTTGGAGAATAGTCTCCAACTCTTCAGCAAGGAGTGATGATTTGCAGCCCTGCTCTGTAATCACTAAAGTTGCAACTAGGAAAAACCTGTTGCTGATTAAAGCTCCACAGCCAGGCGCAGATATAAATATTATCATGTAGTTCATATTTGGCAGTCGTGAAGTAGACGTGTGGCAAATCTATTATGGAAAAATAAACAGAATATTCGATAAACCAACGTGTTTTAAACGTTAAAATATTTTAACAAAATCAATCAACGATTATTGTGACGATGAGAAAGGTACGTGAAATTTTTGAGAGAAACAACGTGCCAACAAAACGCACTATTTATCGCGTAGTGAATGTTTTCGAAGAAAGAGGGTCTGTAGTTGATAGGCCCAAGCATTACATTACTTCTGCTCAAGAAAGCGTTCAAAACAGTCCATCAACCTCAATTCGTATCCGTGCACAGGAGCTTTTGTTTCCATATACGATTCAGTTGACACAAATTCCTTAACACCATTTCCGCCGCTATACATATGCCAATAGGATGTTACAGCACAAACCCGATGTTAATGAAAAAATCATGAGTGAGGAGGCATATTATCATTTGAATGAATATATGAATAAACAGAATAATCGGTTCTGGGGAATGGGAAGCCCTCAAATTATTAAACAGTGATCTTTGCATCCATTATTAAGGCAATTTGGTCCGAAGGAACTGTTATTGGACCTTATTTCTTTGAAAATGAAAACGGCGTAACGGTAACTGTGAATGGGGAGCAATGTCGTAATACGATTGAAAACTTTTTAACGCCACAACTTCATGCTTTGTGCTTGATTAACATGTGGTATCAACAAGACGGTGCCACATCGCATACAGCCTGGATTACAATGACATTACTGCGAGAACTCTTTCCACAGCTAGTTTTTTTCAAGAAATGGTGATGTTGTTTGACCTCCACAAACGCCTGATTTGACTGCTCTGGACTTATTTTTGTAGGGATATCTGAAAAGCAATGTTTATTCAAACAAACCAGAAACGCTTGAGCAACTCAAACAAAATATTCGCGATGAAATTAACAAAATACCGCATGAAATGTGTTCGAAAGGGCTCGCATTTGTGAGGCTAGCAGAGGCGAACGACTATTTCCGTGAAATGATTAAACGTTTTGTGATCTTTGAGTTATTACAAGTGACTTGTCTATACCTAAAAGTCAGAGAAGATTTAACATTTGAAATTTAAAATTAATTTTGCGAGCTATTGATGAAATGTGGCTGCAATGGATATGAAAGAGTTTGGCTTCTCATTATCGAAATCATAATCAAAAGATGTTTTTATAAATTAGTCTTTACAATAAAGCTGATTTAATGGATATTACAAACACTTTAAAATTAAATTTGTAAACCATCAAAAACATACTTCTACTCGTTTTAAATTTAAAGACTTTCTCGTAGAAAAGACTTAAAATTAAAAAAATTAAAATAAAAGTTCGTTTAAATGTTGAAGGTCAATTATAAAATGCAACAGTCTTTTACATTTTAGCTTGAATTAACAAACGAAAAAAGTTTAGTTTTCGGTAAACTTTGAGCCAAAAACAAAACCTCGTCTGATTTTAACATAATACAATTCCATTCAATATCTTTAACTGTCAATCGTAAATGATATTTAATTTGTCATTTACTTTTCTGCAGTTGCAGATTTATTATTTTTATATGGAAATAAATTTTAAGGTCAAGTGGTTGGACTTGAATATGTGAATGTTTTTGTTAAAAGTTCATTTTTTAACACTTCTGTTATTTGTCACAAAATTTGGTTTTAATGTTAATGCTGTTACTAATATCATTTTAACACTTGCTGTTATATACAAATAATCGTAGTATTGCGTTTACGTTTTTTTCGTGTATTTTTTTTTTTACAAATATCTTATATTCTTTAATTCTTCAAGACATTAAGTTGTCAAACTCGTTGAAATACACTTGTGCTTACAGCGGAAAGTAACTATTCCATACAGCGAATTTAATGCGAAGCCTACATAAAGAAAAAAAAGAACGAAGAAGGTTTCAGATAATAGTTTAAAATAAAATTCAATCCATATATTTATAAGACATATAAGACATATGCTCCCTTTCCTATAATCAGTTAACATTGTATTAATAATCTTTTATGCTTTTATATATGTGTGTATGAATGGTAGTTGTAGCACTTTGTTTCAATTTATGATCTCTATACACCCAGAGTGCTTTTGATTGAATTGGTAACACAGCAGAATACATGTCGTTTGGTAATAAAATTTTTATCTAACATGTGTTGTGTGTCTTTTGTTTTGTTAAATATGTTAACAAAACATTTATGGATGTACATGTTTAAACCTATACGGATTTAGATAAGTATCTTAACAAGTATTTATTATCTGATATACCATAATGATATTTGAAAGTTTACTTTTACGTCATCGACGACTATTGAAAATTATTTATTTATTTATTTTATTTCATTAAGAATGTTTGTTTTAATTAAAAAATTATTTATAATAGGGATTAAAATTCTTTTATTTGAAATAAATTTAGAAAATAGAAATTTTTTAATTAATACAAAAAATTTATAATAAAAAATAACACAGAAAGAATAATCTAATTTTAAATTAGAAAAAAATTCCTTATATTTAATAAATCCACCAGATATACGTTACGGTCCCTTACGAAGATTTGAACACAGTTAATGTACAAGTCTTAATTTTTAATTTTAAGTTTTCAATTATAAGTTATTGAAAATCTAAAGAGTTTACTGTAGAAACAACATCTCTTTTATTTTTACATTTTATATTTATCAAAGCGGCTTCGTATAAATTTTAAGAGTCTGCAAAAGCTATCTTTAAAAATAAGTTTCACAATAATTTAGTTTATAAATTTTTATAAATGTTTGCATAAAAGACAGGTAGTCTTTAATGCAAACATAGTAAACATTATGTGGTAATTTTTATATAACCCGCTACATGCAATACACAGGAATTATATTACTATGAAAGCACCCTTTATGTTTTTATTATAACACAATTATTTTTTCTTATAGAGACTAGAAAAAGACAACTTTTGTAAACATATTAATTGCCCAGCTATTACGGCAAGAACTGTGTCAGACGGACTGCCATTGGAGCGATATTAAAAGAGTTGCATTTTTACTCTATTGGTACAGAACTCTTAAAAAATAAATTTAATTCAAATTAATGTAAATACCTCGACATCTTTGACCAGGAATTTATGTAAATAGATTTTAAAGTTTTTAAAATTTTACTATTAATACTCGAACAACATAAAAAATAAAATAAAAAAAAATTTTTTGTTTTAAAAAAAAGCTCCTCGAAACATTGCAACAACACATAAATAATAAATGAGATTTATACTCTTAGCGATAGCGACAATTACTTATAGTAAATTATCAAATTATATAGTTAAATTCTCCAGTATTGCAGTTTTTTTTTAGTTTTGTTTTTAATAATCCCTAACTTCTTGGTAGCTTTAGGGCTCTTGGCATAATTTAAAATTTAGTTTTTAATTATGATTTTCTTAATTTTTAAAATGCCTTTTTATAAATAAAATATATAGCTGAATGCATGCAACTGTTATAATAATTATTAAGTGAATTTTTAACATATTACTAGAAAAATTTTCGAAATTTTTGGGCTGGTTTAATTGAGAAAAATCCCGAGTTCTTAAAAAACATCTCAGATGGGCTCCCCTATGACTATTTTAACAAATATATGCACGAACTCAATAAGGTTTACAAAGATAAATTTTTAGAAATAAAATGATAATATTTTCAGCTGTCTTGCGCAAATGCAAACACTAAAATTTATTGCTCAGTTTTCAACGTAAGTGATATAAAATTTTATACTATTTACATCTTCAATGACCGTATATTTTTTGACCACGCGACTCTTATGCCATATAGCGAAAATGTTATAATCGTCCGTCATTTTCTGTATATTGTTAACTAAACTTGTTTAGCTACAATAAAGAAGAATGCGAAATCTATCTGAACTTCGGTATTAATTAGCAATTAATTATAGATATGGTTTGTCAACAAGTAGTTTGTTTTTTAACAACATCATAGTTTTGACATTTAGTTTTTAGCAATTTTTATAGTTTTTTTTAAACGATCTTTTTTTATTTATCTTTAATAAATATCTTTTTTTTTCTTTTTAACGATCTTTTTTTATATATTTTCTTTTCTTTTCGATATTTCGTTTTATCAAATAATTATATAAGAAAAAATAAAAAAACCAATCAAAAAATTTTTTCTTGAAGAAGCTTTCCAAAGGATAGCGAAATATCGAAAAGAAAATAATAAAAAAAGATCGTTAAAAAGAATAAAAGATATTTATTAAAGGTTTTTAGCAATTGTTATAATAAATACAATTTATCAGGAAAATCTCCTAAAAATAATTAAAAACCACTAAGAAAATGGTGGTTCTGTTAAAGTTACATTTCGCAAAATTCGTGATAACATAATCGTCCTTCTGAGACTGCTATTAAGAATTTGGTCATTAAATTTGAGTCGACAGGCATGATACAAAATGTGCGAATGCCAACGCATGTTCGACAGGGACGTTTAACTGCAGATCCAAATTTGACAATTCCTCGAGGTTATCAACAATTGGGGTTATCCAAACCGACCATATGGCGAATTTTGTGTAAGGCTTTGAATTTAAAGCCATAAAAGGCTCAACTGCTGCAAGAACTGAGGACGACCACATATTCACATCGCCATAGATTCTCATAATCCATTCAGGAAGAACCGGCTGGCTTTTCTGAACAAATCATTGTTTTCAGACGATCCCATTTTGACTTTTGTTTTTTTTTTTTTTTTTTTTATAAAGAGAAGTAGCACTTCAGGTAACAGTGCCTATTTAGTCAAGTACCGTGCTGCATTCTTTAGGAAAGGGATAGAGAATAGATGAAACAGGTGGTGAAAGTAGAAGGATAGTCGGAAATTAACTGCCGTATAAAGACAGCACAGCGACCAGTGACTATGCCTTCATCGCTGAGCAGCCCCACCGACAGTCAATTGTTAGGGTATGTCAACAAACAAAATTATTTGGAGGCGTGATTAAGCCCTTTTTTCTTTCGAAGATATGGCTGAAAATACGTTAACGGTCAATGTATCACGCTATAGCGAGATGCTAATAACTCAATTATTGATGCTAATAACCCTATTATTGACGACGTGGATATCACTGATATGTGGCTTCAACAGGACGATGCCTCATGTTACACACATAAAATGATACATTTTTTGCAAAGAAAATCGCATAATTTCGCGACAATCAGCAGTTAAGTGGCCAGCCAGATCGTGTAATTTAACACCACTGGATTATTTTTTGTGGGGTTATGTTAAGGACAGAGTCTATATGGAGCCAATCGAATCGATTTTAGCCTTAAAACTCAAAATCCGTGGTATAATTAATAAAATAAGACCGAAATTTTTGCCAAAAAGTGATTAAGAAATTTGATTAAGGAGTCGATATTTGTCAGCATGATCATTGTGGACACTTGCCAGATATCATTTTTCATTTATAATGCCGAACTTTTCTCTTCGTAATACAATAAAAATTTTAATCATCTTTATCAAATTTTTTTGTTTTATTAGAAAACAGGATCTCCTTGAAAAACCCTTTGTAATTGCAGGAGCCAGGCACACTCGATTTTAGATAAATCGTATCGATATTTGATATAAAAGTAGTCATGTAACGCAACGAACTAATTATTTGCTATCATTAATTGAAATGCTGAGAATTAAAAACAATAACAGAAGTTGGACTGTGTTTTTAAGTTAAGGGAATACAAAAAGGATATGTATATGGCGAATTATAAAAACTATGGCCTGTTGATTATAATAATTTCTCCTATTTTCATATATCAAATTACCTTTTTAAATAGATAACCGTGTGTCATATCAGATGTATTGATTACTACTTTCTGCTGACGTCTTTTAAAATCAACGCAACTGTTTGAAAAAAAAATTTTATGAAATTAAAAAATTACTGGACTTAAGTAGGATTAATAATTGCTTATTTGCTCGAAATATGCTACCTTGAACATTTAATAGAAAGATGGGACCTGGGCAGAAATTAACGTAAAAGTCAAAGTTTATCACAAGATAAAATTTCATGGACCAAAGAAAACCAGAATTTTCTTTATTGTTGATTGTTTTCGTCATTTCTGATTGATTATTCATAAATATGGAATGAAATATCCACCACAGCTTATTTTTAAAGAATCTAACATATAAAGTCTTATTTCACAGCGTCATTCTAAGCAAACGGAAGACTGATTCTAGTGCAAGAAAAAACAAACGAAACATCAGATCTACTTCACATAAGATGCGAATGAAAGGTTAAGATTCTTATTCTTTAAGTTTTTAATGTACATCATGTTATATTCAATATCAGTATGATAATATTTTAGGTCTTTTTCTTTAGCAAGTAGCTTTCATTTTCCTCCAACATTTTGAAACACGCGATTTACTAACCAGCATTGGCTGATATTTGCAGCTGAGTGGCTGTTTAAAAATAACTCCGTTGGGAAAGTTATTGATTATATAGTTTTAATTATACGCACTAAAAAATTAAATCCTATTAATTTTACTTAATTGATTTACTAATCTATAAAGTATTCTATTCTCTCTTATGCTGTCCAAACATCCATATTTTTTTAAATTTTAGATCTGGAATTTTGTGACAATTTTTGTAAATAACTATAAAAAGACATGAATTCAAAAAATGTGGTCTTTTATAGCAAGTCCTTGGTCTGTCAATACCAACTTATTTGTAAGTATGTGATTGGATTGCTGTTAACAATGAAGCGGAGCCTATAGTTTTGAAAGTTTGTTTCTTAAGTCTTTTGTTTATATAAATGTACGTGCAAACTTTTGAAAATTTTAATTCGCATAAAATTATTCTTTAACAAGGAAACAATAACGGAAATATTATTTTTTTCTTTTACATTTAGAACTATAAAGCGGATATTCTGACAATTAAAATCAATTTGAAAGTATCAATATGACTTCTAACAAAATGTGCAAATAAAAAATATTTTTTAAGCAGCTTACCTAATTTATGATACAAACAGTCATTAAGATATATAAAATAAAACGTTATATGAAAATTGCAAATTCATGCCATTTGTGGCCTTTACAAAATTTAGCATTTTATCAAAAAGCAAAAAACAAAAAAAAAATTTAAAAGGAAAAATATAATCAACATTATTTAAATAACCAAAAGTAAATGAAACTTTAGGTTAAGTCAGTTTAGTTACTAAGCTAAAAAAAAACTAAATAAATTAAACCAAATAAACAAAAACAAAAATACAACAATAAGGTAAAATCAAATAACAATTCAAGAAATTTAGAAGAAACCAATACTTAAAAAGTTTTTTTAAGGTGGAGCATTTTAAGCCTGACTGAATGACTAACTAGCTGGTTTGACCACAAACAGTATAAAAACAAATTCTAATGCAATTGCTATCTACTATACCTCCATTAAGAAAATTGTAGCACAAAATAAAAACTAACTCATTTTATATTTGCTTTAATAAATATTTATTATTTTTTATGCAGACTATGAAATAACGATTTGTTATTGTTTTTAAAAGTCGTTTCTGTAGAATTTTTCAAACTAGACTAAAGTAAAAGTTTAACGCTGATTTGATTTGAGTATGGTTTGCTGTTGTCTGTTATAGTCCCTACAGTGGACTTAGTTTTTCTTATGTAAGTATGTAGAAGTTTTAAAGTTCGCTATGCAACAAAGATTTTGCATGCAAACTTTTAGTATACAACAAAATTTGTCTACATTCTTGTAAAAAGAAAATTACAATTATTTTTAATACAAGCTTATGGCAGCACACTATAGCTGAAGCTGTACGTGTATGTAAAGACTGGCCATAACTTTAAAAATTGTGATATCATTTGAATTTTAAAAATTAATGATGCCGCAAGACTTGGTTGTTATTACGTTAAGAATATTCATCATAAATCTATCCTTCTATATTTAGTCATTTTTGTTTTCTGTTGTTTAAGTTATTTCGTGGAATTCATAACAAGCATGTTGTTGTTGTCTTGCGTGAATACGATGTTTTTGGAAAACTACCCAATTTGTAAAACACACAATAGGTCATTTCGTTTTCATTTTTGCTGATAATTAAAAGTTAAACATATCATCATCGTAAAAAAATTATCTCAGGGGCTTTTTAGCAAAAAGGAACGTACAGGAGAAAACTAAGGGGGAATAGTTGCCTAAACTTAATAACCACAGGTTTCAGCGATCTCGGAAGGTCAGTTATTTGCAGGCTCAGCTTTAGAAGGCTTTTGGACCAGAGGCTGAAAAATGAGGACTTGCATATTTAAGGTATAATAACCTGCTCGTCTTTTTATGATAAGAAGAGTCGTGTCAAAAATAGTACGTAATTTAAGAGCATATTGCAAGATAGTGTGGCATGTCCAGCGTTTTACTATTGTATCTTACAAATTTACCGCTTCAGTAGGAAACTAAGAGTATAACAATTTCTGAGGTACTGTCCAAAAGTAGTGTTATCGTGAATTTCTACAATATAATATAATTAAAATGCATTTAGGCAAAAGTTAGTTATGCTACAATGATCTTTTGTAAATTAGATTTCCGTAATATCATATTTAGGCGCAAGGATACCTTAGCTGCTATATTGTGACTGAATAAATTGAGCTAGAAGTCATTTGTACACTTTGAAATTTTGAATTAATTGTGCAGACATGCTATGATGGTGACTTAAATTTAGCTTACGGACCTTTCAAATTTAATTTCTTTTCATCACTGAAAGCCAAAGTATGCTAATGATTGATGTGACTATTTAAATGGTCCATGGCTTATGCTATCAAGAAAGTCGATTACAATCTAGAAAATTATAATCTAGAATATTGGAATCGATTTTCTTTGATGGCTATTTTAAGTGCAGTTTTTTAATTTGGGTATTCACAGCTTTTGGTGACTTCATTTTTCTCTGGCAAAGCTGTCGACAATGTATTTAAGATGCGACCCACTTAAGATAGAAACTAACGCATTTCTATTCAATCTCTTCGAGAGTATACGTAATAGTAATTTTAGTGTAAAATGGGAAATTTTGTAAACAGAATTGGTAACAGAGAACTAGAATTTTCACATAAATAAATGCGGTAAATTAAATAATTGATCTGCAGTTAAAAAGCCTTAACGCAGCAAATTTTACTCCGATCCCACTGTAATTGAAATTAGTAGAACAATTTTCTATGAAATGTTGAGGTGATATTTGAGTGATATTGTTAATTTTAATGATAAAGTGCTTCACTTCTGCGTTATGAATATAGTTTGCTGTTGTCTAATTGATGATAGTGTTATTTTTGTTATTATTTCAAGTTTTTATTAATAATATTGTTGTTATGTTGCCAGCGCAGCTTATTAATTTAAATTAAATTGTGTTTATTTATATTTGCTACAATTATTTTGCTATGAAGGTCAGCTAGTTTCTCCGTTTAATATTTGGAGTTAGATTTCACTGCTCTGCATGCCACATTGTAATATTACGGAGGTGTTAGTGGCCATTTTAATAATTGCAGTGGTTGTTTGAAACCAAGTTAAAACTGGTATAATCAAAATTATTATTTTATCCACTAACCACAGATGTTGTTTTTAGTTTTTTATTTTAATTTATACTTGTTTTAAATTCTAGATTATTTTAATTATTCATTATTGTTGCTTTTGTTTCATTTGCTTTTACGATAATGTTTATTATTTAAAGTAAAACAACTAAAATTTGATTTAGTTAAACCAATTAAGTTTTTTTAGATTCCATAGAATAAACCTTCATAACTTCATATTATCCTCTTTATTCTGTTTTTGTTAAACTTCAGTTAGTTCAGAAGTTGGCGGCTTATTGTTTAATTTGTTTAACTGGAGGTTTAAGGTGTGGTGTGAATTGCATATTTAATTTAGCAGGAACTTTTTTTCCCAACAATATATTATTTCTACTGCAAACATTTATTCAAGAGAAGGGAATTATAATTAATTTTCTTGTTTTTGTTAAGTAAAACATTTAACTTTTGTAACCTCTCACCTGTTTTTTATTTTGATTGATATCAGCTAAAAGCACAAAATTGAAAGGCTAGCTTTCTAAAAAAGAATAAAATTAAGGTGCTTAGCCTTCTTAACTTTGGGTTATTTAATATAGAGCAAGATTTGAACAAAACAAAAACAAAACAAAACAAAAATAATTTTTTTTCAAATAAGTGATTTCATTAAAGAGTGCATTCGGATAAAAAACATGAGAACCCTTATTTTTTTAAAACCCAATAAAATTTTAAATAAAATTAATTTTTAATCCAAAGAACAATATATGACATTAATATTTAAGAATGATATCGGGATATAGCCAATTTAGAATATAGCTGAAAGGCATCAAATTGCATGACCTTCGAGATTAATTTACTGAACCTTTTTTTGCGCCAAACTTTTGATTTCAATAAGTCAATGGATGGTGCCGCCGCATAGCATGTAAGGCCAGCAGCATTATCCTGTTGAAAAGACATTTCATGCGGTTTATTGTTCCCCATAATGCTGTGATTAATATCTCTATCGAGCATAAACTGACCTCTATCATAATTTTTATGGAACAAATTGTAAGCGTATACTTGGCATCAAACGGTGTAGTTCTTTGGATCTGTAGGGTCTGTTGCGGATTAATTTGATCGCATACGCAACATTTTGTTTATGACCAAGCGGCTAAGTAAAAAATTATCCACATTGCTGAGCAATTGATTGATGACTGAATGGATGGTGTTGCGGCATGGCATGCAGGGCCAGCAGCATTATTCTGTTGAAAAGACATTTCATGCGGCTTAATGTTCCCCATAATGCTGTGACTAATATCTCTATCGAGCATAAATTGAGCTCCATCTTCATTTTTATGGAACAAATTGTAAGCGTATACTTGACGGTGTAGTTCTTTGGATCTGTAGGGTCTGTTGCGGATTAATTTGATCGCATACGCAACATTTTGTTTATTAGCAAAGCGGCTAAGTTAAAAATGATCCACATTGCACATTACCCACAATTAATTGATGACTGAACTGATGACTGGTTTTCGTCATATATGCCAAAAAGTGATGCGGTGCGGTTTTAGCGGATTTAAAAAATCTTTTTATAGAAGAAGCCATTGCTTGTAAAATTTCCTTGAAAAGTTCTGTCTTTGTTTGTTTGATAGAAACGTGTTGCCTTTTGAATTTAAATTGATGATTCACAACGTATGCTAGCTTACTCAGAATAGGGCTCAAACTCTTTATTTATATAATAATAATAAGTATATATGTCTTTTCCCGCCTTTTTCTAATATGGCAGCAGGCCATTTAAAACACATTGAATTATTAAAAAAAAAACCCCAGAAAATATTAATTAAAATTTTCTAAATTATTCATTAAAATAATTAATAATTACTAGTAACGATATTTTTTCGGTTTCTTATTCTCATACAGTTTAAAGACAATGAATAACAAAACAAAGTTTCAAATTCATTATTATAATTTCTTTCTGTTTAATGCAAGGGCCTCTGTTTGACTTCATTATTTTAATTGGGTAATTTCTTCAAGAGATAAGCAACGGATAGAAGTAGCCGTGACCGTATATCGTTACGAAGATGAATGTACGACTGGGTACCGCTAATGGAGATTGAGCCACCGCCAATGAAAGAGCCAGGGTAGGGCTGATTATCGCAAACATCGGCGCGGATCACATATTTGTTGTCGCTGACATAGTCGTTATCGGTGAAGACTTCATGTTGGCGCACGGTTTAAGTCTGAACATGGGGCAGAAAAAGATGATCTGGCGCAATGTCAAGATAACTCTGGATATGGGATATAAAGACAGGACCGCAGGACAGAAACTAGTAGCCGTTGAAGGCGTGATAAGTTTTACGTCAGTACCTAGCTGTGTAAGCCATAACTCGGCGGTGGACCAAACAAACTGTGGGTGATATGTAGCGTCACCCTTGCCTAGGAAGCCGTTGGATGTCTTTATCCTCTAGTCACTCCTAGTTGCAACTTCGAGAGCTGCATCAGGCGCCACCTTCACTCCTTGCTGAAGAGTTGGAGACTATTTAACATGGCAAGCATGCTCACTGGACTTGGATCATTTAATCTGTGTTAACGTCAAAAGTGAATGATCCTGCGAAACCGCAATCACCACGATTTTCCCGAAGGGCCAACCTCAATAATCAGTCAGAGAACAACTAAAAGGCCAAAAAGCTCAACTCTGGGGCTTACTGATTCCAGTGAAAATAACGTGGAGTTGTCCAGTTGGCTTCTGCTAGGGTTTAGGGGATTGGGCTCCCTTTTACCTCCGGTGACACACGTAATGACGGTGAGATTCTGTCAAGACATGTAGATGTTCCCCCAGGGGGAGTTGCCGTTAAAGGCCAGAAGTTACGACATCAGGGGGAACAAAAATGGTGCACTGGAGAGGCGGAAAAATGCTGATGAAATTTTAAAACGCCATGAAACGTAAAGTTTCACAATAGTGGAGAAAAAGGAGTGCATCATAGATGTGCAGCTTACAAAAATTGACTCAGGCGAAAAGTGGAGTAAGACTTAGAATAAGAACCATGTTTTGGCCAAAAATATACTGGCTAAGCAGAAGTAAAAAAGACCGAACCGTAATGAAATAGCTGCAGATAGCCTACTAGCAAAATCTGTGTGTATCGAACATATTGGCTGTTTGTATCGAACGTGGGAGAGTACCGATGGTAAGGCTGCAACGGAGTAACTTGTTGTGTCAGCTTCCGAAATAAACATGGTGATGAAGCAGACCATAATTGTCCCAACGGCGCTCATTTAGGAGCATCAAAAATGCTGGAAAAGATAAAGCAGCAATTTTTCTGGGTATACTGCCAGCAATCTGTAGCTGATTGAATAGCTAATTGCAAACAGTGCAGTGCGAACAAGGAACCAACAAGAGAAAGTGGTAGCCAGCTAAACTTTGGCGTTAAGCCTGCAAATGAAAATGAATAATGAAAGCGCTCTTCAGGGACAAGAACACTTGTACAAGCTCCAGGAGTTTGTCAACAATCGCATAAAAATGTCCAGCGATAAAATGAAAGCCAGATATGATCGAGCAGTAAAGACGGTGGGATTTACAGAAAGCCAAATGGTTTTATTATTTAACCCACAACGCAAGAAATGACAGTCCCCTAAATTGCAAACCCACTGGGAGGGACCATCAAGGTGGTCAAGAAATTGAATCATTTATTTATTTATTTATTTACTTATTTCATCTACAGAATTAAATTCCTACAGATTACTTTACAATATTAATTATAATGTTTGAATAAAAGAAGCTTGAACATATTATAATTCACATTAATATTTAAATGTGGGTTAAAACTATTACATAAATGCAAGCATCTTGCAATCGGCTCATTAATTGCATAATTCGTTCTGAAAAGACATTCTTCAAACATGCGATTATGTCTCAAGTCCCTAGGAGGACTGTATAACGTAAAATAATTTCTAATTTCCGGGCTATCAATATTGTCAGATAGTATATTATAAACAAATAATAATGAGGAGCAAGATCTACGATCCTCTAAGGATTGTAAGCCTAACATTTTCCTCCTAACATCATAAGAAGGTAGTTCATGTGGCCAAATCAATTTTAAAGCAGTCTTAGTGAATATCCTCTGAATTCGTTCAATATGATTTGATGGGCCTAAATGACTAGGATTCCAAACAATGGAACAATATTGCAAGATACTTCGAACCAAGGAAATGTATAAAGACTTGAGGGTGTATGCATATTTAAAATCTCTAGAATTTCTTCTAATGAAACCAAGCATACTATAAGCTCTAGAAATAACATAGTCGATATGCTTAGAGAATGTTAATTTAGTGTCAAAAATGACTCCTAAGTCCTTAACTTTAGCTACACGTTTAAGCAGGAAACCACCAAGAGTATAATCAAAATTTATTGAACCCGAAATATAAGCATATGTGACAACACAACATTTTGAAACATTAATACGTATGCCATTTTCAAAACACCAGTCAGACAGTTTGTTAAGATCAATCTGTATCTTTTCGCAGTCACCAATATCGCCAATAGTAGAATACAATTTCAAATCATCAGCAAATAAAAGACAGCTGGAAAACTTAAAATTCAATGGTAAATCATTAATAAAAATTATAAAAAGTAACGGACCAATATGCGTTCCCTGAGGAATACCTGAATAGGCATCAATTATATCAGAAGAGAATGAATTACCAATTTTAACCTTAAGTTTTCTATTGGTCAAGAAACTATCAAAGAATGCTAAAATATTTTTCGAAAAACCAAATGTACAAAGCTTGAGCAGTAACAGATGATGGCTAACTGTATCAAATGCCTTAGCAAAGTCAGTGTAAATAACATCGCATTGGCGCTTACTCATCATAGCAGATACAATATCACGGCTTAATAATAGTAAGTTAGTCGTTGTAGACCTATTCGGCATAAAACCGTGTTGCCGGTCGGAAATAAAGCTCTTAACATGCTCAAATAGTTTACCCTTTAAAATATTATCAAATATCCTCGCAAATGGGCTTTGTTTAATTATGGGCCTATAATTTGGTTTATGGGATACAAGGATATCGTAGTCTGAGGCCCAACATGTAAGTGGTTCACCTGGAACAGCTGTCCACATTGGGCGAGCAGATATTGAGCCTGTTCGGGACGAAAACAATCAAGTTGGCGGCAGTGTTACGAAGTTTTAAGTTTTATTTTATAAACTGTGCAGCTTTCTAGGAAATCTTGTACATACAAGACAACGACAACATGCTTATGGGAAATTCTACCCAATAAGTAAACAACAGAAAACAAAAACAACTAACATAGAACAAAATAAAACACACAGCCAAGCAATCTAATCAAATGAATGATAACAACAACAACAATATTGGGTAATGCTAAAGTAGAATATTCTTATATATGGGAAGAACTAAAACTAAAACAACTAAATAAGCACCACTTGCTGGGCAAATAAATTAATTCAAGTGGAGTCATCAGTGAGTAAAGACAACGAAGTTACCATCGTGTTTATTTTTTATAAATTGAGAGTAAATAAATCGTTTAATTTAACTGAAAGATCTAAAGTACTGTGTTATTATTTTGAAATAGAAGACGTTTATTAAAAGAAATAAGCATAACAAATATAACACAGTCTTGTTTTAGCTTCAAAAATTGTGGCGCTTTTTAAAATATTGTGTTTGAGGACATTAAGGTATGTGATATATGTTTGTCAATTATAAAAAAATTAGTTTGGAATTTGTTTTCCCCAAAAATTCTTTTTATACATTTTCAAAAATCTTTTTTTTTTATTTTATTTTTGTTATGCATCGATTGATTTACGTAACATACTTATTATTCTTTGTTTTTAAACTTTCGTATTGACATTTCAACTTGAAGTAAAAATAATGTTAATATCTTGTGCATTTTATAATACTGAGACACTGAATAAATTTCCACTGCGCTTACACTTATTTATTAGACTTCAAGGTTAAATTCATGAATATGTTTTACATTATTGATACATTTCATTCAGGCTGCAATGCTTACTGAAGTATTAAGCAGTTACTTTAAATTAATTAAGGTCAAAAAATAATGTTTGATTCCATTTAACTGCAAGCAAATGCTCTGATATTTTTAATAACATTGACTTTGACTTTAATGAATATAAGCCTTCAGATCAACATATTACATGACGGAAAAGATCAACGTTGGGCGTTTTAATGTTTGGTTACTAACTATTTGGCACCATTAAGATACAAGGAAAAATATACGCACCAAACAGCGAATTAAAACATTTCATTTGCTAACCAAAACGACTTAACAAATTGATCCCCTCAACTATTAAAAGTATAGATAAACACAAAGCCTTCATTGCTTTATTTAAGTAAAATAATGTTTATGTTTACAGACACTTTCTTAAACGCAACAGTTAAATTTGAAAACAATCGAGATAACAAGTTTTAGATACAAGTGTATCTATAATGTGTCCACGTTGGTTTTATTGTTTCATTAACAAAACTAATGACTGATACTGATGGCAAAGTTAAGGTAATAAAAATAAATGTCTAATAAAAATTATCTTAATTAAAAAAAAATAAATAAATAAATAAAACTCATACATGATTTCGCAAAATAAAAAGACATGCGTTAAACACTAAAATTAAAATAAATGTTACAATAAAATTTTTTTAAATTATACTGTGTGATGGTATGTTTAAGCAGGAAGCTTTTAAGTCTTATGTGTAACTGAAACTTTAAATTAAATTTTATGTTGTTTGAACACTTCATGCCTATTAAATTTATATTGGAAAATATGTGATCTAATTTTAAGGCTTTTTGTAATGTGAACGCTAAGTAGGGTTATATTGCTTAAGTGGGAAGAAGTAAGAAATTAACTATTAAAAACTATTTAAAAAGTATACTGTATTATATTAATGATTATTGAATAGGGTGGTACAAATAAGTGCATATTTTGCATTACAGTAGTGGCCTAAAATGTTGTTCATCCGAAAGAAAGAAACTGCCAGTTTTCCAGAGCCTTTCTTTGGACTCCATAATGAAAATATATATTAAATGAAAATATATAAGGAGTCCGCCAAATAACTTTTTTGTTTGTTTTAAATGCTATAAACAAAACTACTGAATATTTTCTCAAATTTCTTTTTTTAATTGAAAGTACAATGCTTCCGGTTAATAATCAATAATTTCATTCAAATGGCTGCCCCGGCTGACCATCCAGTAGCCTACATAATCAGTCTAATTTTTAAGCACATTATCGATTGTGTGCAGCTGTATTTCACCAATACGAATATTGTCCTTTAAAGCGTTAATTGTCTCTGGCTTGTCGGCGTAACACTTATCTTTGACGGCACCCACACAAATAATAGTCCAACGGTGTCAAATTGCAGCTCCGAGGTGACCAAATGACATTAGCTCTGCGGCTGATAATGCGATCTTCAAAAATAGGGCGCAAAACATCGAGTGTAGATTCGGCTGTGTGGCACGTAGCGCCGTCCTGTTGAAACCAAATGTTGCCAATATCCTCCTCTTCTATTTTTGTGAACAAAAATTCGTTTAACATGGCTGTAATGGCCACTCCTTGCTCATTTTCGAAGAAAAATGGCCCAATGGCCTCTGGACCAAAATTCGCACCAATGTATGCGTGCGGGTTTTCTGTGCCCCAAATGCGACAATTTTGCTTGTTTACATACCCGCCAAGATCAAAATGAGCTTCATCTGAAAATATGATTTTTTTTTGCAAAATCGACATCTTCTGTAAGTCGATCGCAGACCTACTTAGCGAAGCGAAAACGCCTTGGATGGCCACTTGACTTCAACTCCTGAACCAATTGGACTTTATAAGGCGTCATATCAAGGTCTTTACGCAAAATTCGTCCCACTGATGTCTCTGAAATGTTCAATTGTTGAGAACGACCGTGAATTAATGTTGTTGGCGCTTCACGCACACTTTCTGCCACAGCAGCAATATTCTCAGGTGTACGTACTGCTTTTGGCTTTTAACGCTTTGGTTTATCGATGAGGATGCCAGTTTCTTTCACTTTTTTCACAAGATAACGAACTTAAGGAGCGGACGGTGCTTCTCTTCTTTAAAAATCCGTACGTGATTTTCGCACACATTCTGCAACATTACAATGATTTTCAAAATAATGTCGCAATATTTCCCAGTGTTGTTCAAGCGTATAGACAAGCATATTCGTTCAGCGGAAGGATAAAACTAATTATTTGTCAAATCAAATATGAGCTAAGTGTTACCATTGACGAAATAAGCACTAGTTAAAAGAAAATAAACGTTAGATGGCGGACCCTTTATAAGATGCATCTCTAGATTCATGGGACGACTCTTCATAACAGCTTCTGTAGTTCATGGTTTATTCTGGTGCCATCTGTAAATTCATTATTGCTACGTTTATTGCTTTTAATAAACGTTTTATTATATAGAGTTCTTTTATTGCAAAATAATAACACAGCACTTTAGAGTTTTTAATTAAATTAAACGATTTTCTTACTATCAATACACACAAAATAAACTTACCATAAGTTTGTTACCTTTACTCAACGATGTTTCAACTTTAATTAATTTATCCAACAAGTGGTGCTTATATAGCTGTTTTCAGCGGTGTTCGCATATATAAGAATGTTCTACTTTAACTCCATATTGTTGTTGTTATTTTCATTCAGTGTAGGCGCCTGCTAGGCTGTGTGGTTTTGTTCTGTGTTAGTGTTTTTGTTTTTGTTGCTTAAGTTATTTTGAAGAATTTACAACAAGCATGTTGTTTTGTGTTTATAAGATTTTTTTTTAGAAAAATAATGCAGTTAGTAGAACACACAATAGGTCATTTCGTTTATTTTTTTACTGATAATTATTTTCTAACTTAAACATAAAATGGATTTCACTAATCTCGGAAGGTGTCGGCATGTCAATGTCGGTCTCTGCAGGCTCAGTTTTAGAAGACTGAGGGGGATTTGTATATTTAAGTTATAATCGCCTGCTCATATTTTTATGATCAGAAGAAACATTTCAAAAATAGTATGCAATTTCGGAGTATATTGCAAGATTTTGTGGCATGTCTAGCGTTTTACTGTTCTATTTTACAAATTTTCCACCTTAGGGGAAGACTAAAGGGGTATTGTATATATATTTCTGAGGTGCTATCAAAAAGTGGTGGAACAATGGGTGAATGTAATGACTGCACTTGTTGCCGCGAATCTCTTCAAAATAATATGATTAAAATGCATTTAGGCACAAGTTAGTTCTGTAGTAGTGATCTTGTGTAAATTAGAATTACGTAATAACACAGCTAGATTAAAGGATACCTTAGCTACTATTTCAAAATCTATGTAATTGTAAAGCTAAAGCAATTTATACACCAAATAATTGTGGTCCGCCCTAATACAAACTGTTTTGCCATTGTTGTTAGTTAAATGGCTACCCGTCTTTCTTTATGTATAACAGCACCACCTTGGCTAATAATCAGCCTGTTAAACCCATTGAGTTTTAATCAGTTTAAATATTGGGTGCCAATAATACGAGCACTTATTTCTATTAAATAATAAATTGCTTGTTTTAAAGTTTTTAACCTTGTTCGCACAAAATATTTGACGTTTTGAAAAGTTGTAATTTTGTTATTGTAAAGGTAAATATTACATATTTATTTACACTTATGTACACGTGAACTAAACAATTTTTGTATTTATATACAAGTTTTGTTTTAAAATACTTAATTTAACCATTTAACCAAGCTTGACTGTAGCAGCGATTGAATTATTTTGTTAATTTTATTAACAATTACAATTCATTCAGAAAAATAACTGCTGCTGATTATTGAATTGATTGTGCTTGGCATTAAACAAGTCTTGGATGTATTATTGTCACATTTTTACAAATGTTGTACTTAAAAAAGACGTTACTCTAATTTATTGATTTACTATTCACAACTTAGTATCTGGCATTATTGCGTTTGTGTAGCTTAAATATTTTATTTATAATTTTAATTAATTCCAAATCATCAATTAAAATTTTTTTGGATATACAAGTGTGGTAGTGTTGGTGGACTGTTGAAATTTTGCGGCACAGACATGTAATTATGCATACAGCTAGACATATGTTATGAGTGGAAAGTAAATGATTGAACAAAAAATTTGCCTCGCCTTGGACTTACGCAAAATACTTTACTATGCTTTAACCTCGCCAAAAGGCTTAATGTCTCTGTCTTGGTATTGACTACTTATACATAGCAATCGTTAATGTTTTGATTATGATCTTTACAAAACAATTATTTCATACTGTATATAGAGTCTACTGCAGCTATAAAATTTATTTTATTGATTGTTATTTTTGCACATTAATCTTTGAATATTATTGTTGTAGAAAAGATCTGTTATCATTTTCCCATAATTAATCAAAATCAATTATTGTGATTATGATCTAAAGAGATGAAATTTATTATCGTTGTATCATAACAGACTTACCAATTTATTAACAGCCTAAGTAAAGCCTGTATGTAAGTTTAGAAACTCCTATTAACTAACTACTATAATACTGCAAGAAATATTATATTCTATTATATTAAAACTTTGCTCACTCACGTCGTGTTTTTGTATCCAACAAGGTTTTGCTGCATCGAGAATATTTCTTTTTATTAGACATGATTAAACTATTTTATTTATGATAAAATATATTGTGGCTATTATATTTAAAATAATTGTATAATTATAATTTTTTAGTTGTTGCACACTTTAAATTTTAAACTGATATAGTGGATGCTTAATACTGGTGAGAGGCTTTGTTTCTTTTAAAATATAAATTAATCACTTAAAATGTTTATAACAAAATTCGTTTGATCGCATTTTTTCTTTATGAAAGCACTCATGTTGGGTTTTTATTGTGGTATATTAATAAGAAATATCGCAGCCCATCCCTGCATTAGGTTACAATAACACACAGATCTGTAATTACCAATTACTTATTAACTGAACATACCCAACATTATATACTGCATATTGCTAAGGATGTGTCTTGCTTAAGTTTTAAAAGAAAATAATTAAGCAACAAAGTAAACTACTGGGTATTTTGTTCACTAACTGCGTGGCTTGCTAAGAAAACTTATGCACAACATCAAAATAACTAGTTGAAATTTTATACACGCAAACAACAACAATTTTATACGCAGTTTACTAACTGCGTGGCCTGCAAGACAACAACAAATTTCTGTACAAATTTTTGTTTACTAACTGCGTAGACATTTTATACGCGCAAGACAACAACAAATCTGTATGCTGTTTACCATCTGCGTAGTTTTCTAAGAAAACTTATCTGCAGAAGACAACAAAAAATATCTTAAAATAAATCCCAAGAAGAAATCCGAAGCATAACAACAAAAACAAAAATACACACAGACATACAGGCGCCTATACATTGAATGGACAACGTACAACAACAAAATGTTATACAAAGGGAGTAGAAGATCCTTAATTTTTTCTAGACTTTTAATGAACAAATATAAAGGGGCAGCGCATGAGTAGATAGTTAGCCAGTGTAAAAGTAAACATTGTAATTAAGTTGTTCTGTAGTGTCAACTTTGTGTGTAGTTAAGGTAAATAAACTTGTAATTAATTTAAAAACTCTAAAAGCTGGTGTTATTTAGTTTCCAATAAAGAACTCACAACAAAACGTTTATAAAAGGTATAAACATAACAATATATAACATAACATAGAATAAAACAATTGTGTTAAATAGACCTAAAATAAAACTTGAGTACATCACAAATACATTTTTTTTGGCTTGAGTTTTCCGCTTAGTTTAGGCCATCGACTATACACCACCTTCAAAATGACTTCTCATTTTTTGTATTGTTATCTAAAATTTTCACATTTACAAATTTGCTGAACAAGTCAACCCAGCTAATATAGAGGATCTAATATTTCTCTACCAATACAAAAGCTTATAAAGTAAAAGTACTGATTCGAAAATATAATATAATATTGTTACGAAGATGATTTATTAGGTACTAAATTATTTGGGTTTATTCCGTCATATGCAGAGGGATTGACAACATGATTTATAGGTTAAAAAAAAAAGAAAATAATTAACAGAAAAAAACGTAAGCGAAACCACCCACTGTGCATTTTACAAATTGCGTAGTTTTCCTAAGAAATCTTATACATACAAGACAACAACAATATGCTTATAAAAAATTCTACCAAATAAGATAAATAAATGAAAACAGAAACAACTACACATAAAAGAACTAAATACATTGTCAAGCAGGCGCCTACAGTGAATGATAATAACAACAACAATATGGAGTGATGTTAAAGTAGAATATTCTTGTATGTGCGATAAACGCTTAAAACAACTTCATAAACACCACTTGCTGGGCAAATGAATTAAATCAACTTATAAACTTTTATTATTTTTCAGTTCATTGTCAAGAAAGCTATAAGGGAAATGTAGTTTGCTTAAATCCAAAAATACTTTTTAATATTCAAGCTTAGAAAATCGCCATTGGAACAAGACCGTGTTCCTAAAAATTTTATCACGTGCTTCGGCAAATTTTGGAAGCAAGAAGAGTTTATTGGTGTGTTGTGTGTTACATTCACAGGGAGAGCGACAGTTGATATTATTTAGATGTCCATGAGAGATTTTGGTGTGACCAAGCCTTAGTCATGTAAATTTAACCAGGTCCAGCCTGCTAATACCAGGTGATACTAAGTCATTTTGTGTAGTTATATCTTTGTTTATTATTTTATACCAGGAGAACGTTCTTCCGAATATTAGATTTCTATTGGCAGAAATAAAATATTTATTTAAAAATTTGCTTATATCCTTGCAATCATTATTGTGTTGGTAGTGAAGAGGGAACATTACTGCATTTCTGGCGGTTTGATCTGCGAGTTCATTGCCAATGATCCCACAATGGCCTGGTATCCACAATAGTAAAATCTTTGGGAATATCTCAATTAGAATATTTCTAATTTGTACTGCGTATAAATTGTTATTGCTGGAATTTGTAATGGGCTTTATTGATGATAGGGAATCTGTACAAACTATAAATTTAGGCTTTCTTGAAATTATTTCATTGCTTTGCTTTGAAATCACTTCGTTAAATTCGAAATACTTTTGAAAATTTTTTGTAAAAGCGTTAGAATATTGAATATGGAAAACTAATGGAATCAATGATAATATAAAATTTTTTACCCAACTGACTACTTTTCTTTAAAAAGCATGATCGAATGCTACGTTTTGAGGACGGGAACACAGAACACAGATCTTTATTGGATCCCAAATATTTTGATTTTATAAATACATGCAGAAAAGCTCAATGATGCTCATGTAGGTGGTAATTACTTATGAGTAAGTATGTGATAGTTGGGAAGATAAAACCGTAAATAGGGGTGAGAGATAGAACGAGAGAAATGTAAACTAACTTAGATAACATTTTACTAAGAACGAAATTGTTGGAATTCGTAGAATCAGAACTATGGCAATATTTCATAAGTAGTTTTTCTAAAATAAATTAAAATAAATGAGTCATAAACATTGAAGTTTTTTAATTTTTCCTATTAGATTAAAAAAATCTTGGCCGAAATTATGGTGGCTTAGCTATTAGTGTCTATGATAATAAAAAAAAAAAAAAAAACAAATAATAACACGATTTTAATCTTTTTTTATATGTAGATTTACGTACAAAACCACATCAGCTTAGAAACTGTAACGTTTGTGACTTAAGTCTTTTGTTTATAGAATATTTATCTTCTATTAACATATCAAGCAGCTCTTAAAAATTCTTAATTTATAGTCTTTAAAGACTTCCGTTATTATAGTTTTGTAGTTGCTGTGGGTAATTGATTTTTTTTATGGCGCCAACACTTTAATTTTGCTTTAACAAAAAATGTTCTATTTTTTAACCAAACTCTTGTATACAAGCAAAATTATAATTTAAAATAACTGAAATCAATATCGATTGATCTTTTTCGATATTAAGAAAAAAATATTACAACTATGACTTCTTATTTAACTATAAAAATTTAAATCACACTTTATAGCCAAAATTATGTTGTGGCGTCCTTGTAAATTACAAATCACGATTCTAAACCATGATTATATCCGCCCGCGTATTCTGTTAATAGTTTTTCTTTTATGGAAAAAATATGTTGCACGGTTTTATGTATGTTTTAATATTGATAGACAAGCCTTTTGTTGCTATCATTAAGTCACATGAAAAGTTTTATTTTTTCTTATTAAAGAACATTATGTTTATTAATAATTTTAATATTATGGAGGGTAAATAGATGCCATAAGTTTGTTTTATTACTATATTTAATCACGTCTATGTTTTGTCAGTTTTTTCAAGCCTTAAATAATGCCAAATTGATAAGCTACTAATGAAAACTAGATTTTATTTTAGTAAAATATTTAGCTACTTACAATGATTATACTTCTTGCTTTAAAATGTTTAGAAGTATTGGTATTGTTACTAAATAGTTATTGTGCGAACAAATGAATCCTTGGTAGAGTGTGTAATATTTTTAAATTATGGTTTTGTTGAACTATAAAAACGGCTAAGATTTTTTTTTTTTAAAAATTATTTATTTAATTAAAAATACGTATACATGAACGTATGCATGTACGAGTATGTATGTTTTCTTTCTGGTCGCGCCAAGGATGTGGAAATCTTTTTAAGTTACTGTTTTTACAGGCCAGCATACATGCAAGATTCGCATCCAAGTGATCGATTTTGAAAAGGTCTTACGTATTTAACTCCCACCCTGCATACTTCAGCCACTACTGGTTAGCAGTAATTATGCTATATCCAAGGAGGAGGCCTCATAGGCCCTTTGTTTGTGCTTCTGCTCTTCGTAGGTGCTCCTGAACACTTATCACAAATGAGATGATGTCAATCTATTTTCTGTGCGAAGCTATCATATAGTAAATAAGGCCCTCTGTGTCTTGCATATTTACCTACTGTCTTTCTTTTGAGAAGCGTCCGTAGTGTAAAGGGGCGAGCTATCGTGTCGACAATTGTGGAGGTATTGACGACAGCCTCAATGAGCGGATAAAAATTGCGATAGAGCTTCCTATTATCCGCGATATCCATAAGAAGATGTCAGGGGTTATATCTTATGTCCATCTACCTTTCATGGCATTGCTCCACCTAGTCTGCCAAAGAGCTATTGATGTTGCTCTTTCTTTCTTCGCCCTTTACACTTTTCGATTGTTCGCAAACTAAAATTTTCCTAAGGAATATCCTTTTGAGCTCATCTGCCACGATATAAACACGTAGCATTCCGGCTAAGACACGTCGCATCGTCAGATGTTATTCTAAAGCCGCTTATAGCTAACTCTTATTGCACATAGCCTATGTACTGATGTTACCATTCTTCTGGTTTTTTTGCGATTTGTAATTCTCGTGCCGAAATTGGGGCAGCGTATAAAAGGATTGAGTTGACTACCCGTGTCAGTGGTATTTTGCACCAATAGCTGGACCAACTATCTTCGGGAGAATTCGATACAGTGCGCTTTGCTCAATTGATGACTTTTTGCTTCCGTACTTGATGTGTGTTTTGAAAAGCAGCTTGTTATTTAGCCTAACATCAAAATACTTCAAGCCTTCTTTCGATTTCTTAAGCTGGTGTTCTACCCGGAATGTTGTATATTTCAACTCTTGCGACTGGTTATAAGGACAGCCTACATTTTATGATCAGCTGACTCCAGATCAGCGGTATTAAGCCAGGCTTTTATATTAGTCACTGCCGTGTTCGTGTGACTCTCACTCTCGACTTCTGCTACGTGTTTGGCCAGCATGTGTGTACGTATGATTATATGTATGTATCTATTTATGTACATATTTATGTATGCATTTTTATATGTATGCGTTAACATATTTATGTATGCTTGTATTTGAACTGCAAATGAGCTGGCTTATAAAATGGGTGTGGTAACTGCCACAAAAATATGTAACAAAAATCATATGTCTTCGAAAATGCAATTGTTATTTTTTTTCTCAATACTTTGGTTAGTCTGGTTTGTAAAACCCATGATATATTATTATGTAATGGTCAGAAAAGTGCACCAGATTGAGTGTAGTAATATATATTTTCAAATAACGGAAAAATAACAGCAGAAAATCTTATTGACTGTATATTTAATTCTATTTGTATATCACCGTTCACAGAGAGTCCGATATAACTTTCTTATCTACATATTTCTTTGAAACATTGATACTGTATAGAAGAACAGTTAAGTTTTTCGGTATTTGCTATTGATTTCCAATAGAACAAAATGGCCTACATATACATTCGTTTTAATATCGTATTTAATTTCGTATATAATTCTTATATAAATTAAATATGTAAAAAATTAAAGTAGTTATCAAAATTATTTAAATCAAACTTAAGCCCTTGCATAACAACAGCTTAAACAAGTTTGCCTTAAGCATTTCTATTTTTCTTTAAGTTGAATAGGAAAATATTTTTTAATTTGTTGCTTTATGTTTAGTATTAAAATAGTTCATTTTATTAACAGTTTTTCCATAGAATTTATCAAAAGCTATTTTACTCTGATATTTTAACAAAAATATGAAAAAATGTAAGATTGTAGAGTTTGATTAAAACAAAAACAAATAAAAAAAACAGTATGCAACTGAACCAAATTTACTTTACAAATAATTATGTACGTACGCTTTATACTAGTTTAGCAAAAGGCCTTTAAATTCAACTAAATAAAGTGAATGTCTTTGGTGGACTGCAAAAGGCTCAATGCTTTATTTTTATTAATCTTTTTTTTTGTTGCAAAGTTAAGCTGTTGTCTGGCAAATTGTGCAATTGAACCACGCCAAAAATAACTACAAGAAACTGAACCAAAAACTTTTAAAAGTACGTCAACCAGAATTTAAGTATCACAAAACTAAGCAATACCAACTTGAAACCAAGTCAATAATTTCAAATTTAATAATACTAAAAACACATACAACAAATCAATGACTTTTTAAGAGCCACCTTTGTATTGTATATATGGATATGTGTGTGTATGTGTGTGCGTGCGTATGTGTATGTGTGTTAAACATTAATGGCTGTAAAATGTTTTTGTATTTCATTTATTTCTTTCACAAATAAACTATTCGTAATACATGCAACAAATGACTTTGTTAAAAATTTAATTTGATTAAATTATTTTCTTGAATTTATAATTGTAAAATAAAACAAAAATGTATTTTTTGTCTGGTTTTTATAATTAAGTAATTACGATGTTTTTTAAAAGGTACTCTGATTAAACAAACTCTTAATATAATTAACCTTATAAAATTACCGTATATGATATGTTGCTTATGTTATTTGTTTAATAACTTCATTAGTAATTGCTGTTTTGGCTGTTATTTACAGTTAAGGTTTAACAACAATTGTTGTTTTAAAATTGTTGAAATTTTTTCGTAACCAAATTTTTTGCTTATAATCTTGACAATGTTGTCATTGGCACCTTGTACAATTTTAAAGCATAAATTGAAATTTCATGCAGCCTATCAGTCATTAAACGATAGGTGAGTAATGACATATTAACGTAGTTTAAAGCGTTATATAAAAGAATTACTCCAAATATTTTATATTTTGATTTTTTTAGGTATCTAAAGGTCTGTTACCTTTAAATATATTTTTTGTTATTTAATTTCTGCTGCATATTTTTTAAAACTTAAATAATGTTTGTTTATAATTTGGCACTGCTGTGATTAGTCTTGTCTTTATGCCAATCAATCTATGTAATCGGTCTTAATGGCTTAACATCACACTAAAGAATTTTTTAGATTTGGAATCTCAAGTTACCCCTCAACAAAGTTGTTAGTAGGTTTAATGCTTCTTGATGCCAGCTGCCACATAAAGGCATTTTATATTTTAAGAGTGGATACCACAAAAATCTGGATTAAGTTTATTAATGAGTTATTGATAGAAAATAAAATTGTATCAGGCAGCTAATAAAAATATTTATTATTATAAAAACATCAATTAAGTTAAAGGACACATTTCTGAGGAGGTTCCAAAAATTTGTGTGAATTAATTACTCGAATTCTATATTACAATTTTTAGTTATTATTGCAGTAATCAATCCAGTTAAGGTAGAACTGTTCAGAGTGCTATATTCAGTTGTGCCCAGTCTTATATCCGAATTACCAAAGAAATTGTGTTATTAAAAGTATCTTGTTAAAATAAAGATATACAGGGATTTTCAACAAGACGTTTGTTTTCAATTGTGGTAACACCAACAACATGACATTTAGTTTTTTGACCTATTCGTTGTAGCTGCATTGGCGATTATTATAATGAATTTAATTTGGCACGAACATCGCATTTAAATAATTAAGATCAACTATCATTTCTGATAAGGTTACATTTCGTAAAATTCGTAATATTTTCAGACAATATAATCGTCCTTCTGAGACCACTATTAAGAATTTGGTCGTTAAGTTTGCGTCAACAGGCGCGATACAAAATTTGAAAACACCAATGCGTGTTTAACCGGGTCGTTTTACTGGAAACACCGTAGCCGTGAGCTACAGTATTGAAGCAGATCCAAATTTGTCATTTCCTGGCGAATTTTGCGTAAGGAGTTTACTTTAAAGCCTTACAAAATTCAACTGGTGCAGGAATTGAAGCCAACCGACCATTCACATCGCCGTAGATTCGCTGAATTTATTCAGGAGCATATGGCTGGTTTTTCTGTAAAAATAATTTTTTCACACGAAGCCCATTTTAACTTGTTCGGGTATGTCAACAAGCAAAATTACCGCATATGTGCTTCTGAAAATCCTGGAGTGATTATTGAGAAGCCTTTACGTACTCAACGTGTTACTGTATGGTACGCTATATGGTCTGGAGGCGTAATTGGGCCGTTTTTCTTCGAAGATGAGGCTGAAAATGCGGTAACGGTAAATGGATCACGCTATCGCGAGATGCTAACAACCCAATTTTTCATTCTTTTTTTTCATTTGAAGATCAATTTATTGTAATACAAAGCCCACAAGGCCAAACATATATTACATAGATTAAAATATATTCATTAGCTATGCTGTACAAATTGCTTAAGTAAAATTTAAAAATAACAATTAAACAACGAAAAAATTAAACAAATAAATAGTTAAATAATTAATTAATTAGTTAATTAAATAATTAAATAATTAATTAATCAATTAAATTAATTAAATTAATTAAATGGTTCCCCAACCAACAAACTGCACATATTTTAGAAATTTAAATGTTCATGTCCTGCTAGAGATGTAAATAATTCAACAACTTTGCTTTAAAAACATTAAGTGATGAGGCAAAAGTTCTCAGTTCAATAGGTAATTGATTCCAACTTCTTGCAACTCTTACAATGAATGAGGAATCAAAGATTCTATAATTAATAAGAGGAATTTCAATTTGAAGAGAGCGAGTTGAACGAAGAAAGTTAAAATTCTGCCACAAAATATTAGGCAAACCACTTTTAGCAACTTTAAAGAAACAAAGCAAAGAACGTAATATAATATAAGAGCTAAAAGAGCTACCCAAAAATTCGACAACAAAATGACTAACATGGTCATGTACCCTAAGGCTATAGACAAATCTTAAAACCTTATTGAAAAGACACTCAAGCCTCTCTAAAACAAAACTAGGTGAACCCGTAAAAACCTCTATACCATAAGTAAAATTCGACATAAGCAATGCATACGCTACACAGTATCTTGTATGCCGAGGCATATAAGACTGAAGAGATTACAGTCTTCTCAAAGTAAAACACATTCTGCTTGAAAGATGATTTGCATGTCTCTCAAAAGTAAGACGCTGGTCTAAGTAAATACCCAGACATTTCAAGTAATCAACATATTGTATACTCTCACCATTTATATGAGGAGTTAATTAGATTATTATTAGTTGTCATCCAACTAGAAATTATAAATAAATGTGACTTTATAGAAGCTTCAAATGTATTACTAAGACTGCAATTATTAAACAATAATAGTATATCATCAGCAAAAACAAATGGCTGACAAAAACTTGTGCACATAATATCAATACATTCATTTAAAAAAACTATTATCGACGACATGGATATTAGTGACTTGCAGTTTCAACAGGACGGTGCCACATGACACGCAGCCAATGAAACGGTCAATTATAGCAAACCAAGTTTCCCGATCACATAATTTTACGACAATCAGGAGTTAAGTGACCGGTCAGATCCTGTAATTTAATACCACTGGATTATTTTTTGTGGGGCAGAGTCTATACGAAGCTGATCAAATCGATTTCAGCCTCAATGATGTGATCGATCAAATCGATTTCAGCCTCCGTGATGTGATTAACGAAATGGGGCCGCCATTTTGCCAAAAAGCGAATAAAAACTTTGGTCGTGGTGGACATATGGCAGATATCGTTTTTGTCTTTGAAAAACAAATTTCTTATTGAAAAACTTTATATATATATATATATATATATATATATATATATATATATATATATATATATATATAGAATATATAAATCTATTTGTTTTATATTTCATCTAAATCAGTTTGACTTCTCAGGGATGATTGAGCATAATTTCAGACAAACTTTTACGTTTATAATACAAATGGGATGAGAATAATTACTTGACATTCAATGAAATTGTCATTTGGTCACATTTTTGTAGAGTTGCAATTGAAATCTGTCTTTTAGGTATTGTAATATTACCTGACAATATTTTAACTTTATATAAATTTTATTCAAATCTCAGTTAAATGATTTTCGGCTTCCATAAAAATAAATGTCGTGAGCACAACTAAAACATTTAGAACAAATATTAAATATGTTTAACTATAAAGAACTGTAACAGCGATATACGTCGTTAAAAAGGTTTATGTGTGTTTGTATGTCAAATTTAGGTTAATATATATAAAGCTCACGACTTTAAGAAAACTAATGCAAAACTAATATTCATATTTTATACCTTAATTTTAGATATTTTAGCTGGCGAAACCTAAATTTAAAGAAAACAAATTATGACATTTAATTTAAGTAATTTAATATTAAACACGAAATTCATGTCATTTTTCATGAAACAAAATGTCTTTATTTTTTGTGTCTATAAAATAGAGGTGTTCTTAAATTTTAAAATTAACCAGTCAATAATATACAGGGTGTTTTTATACAGGTATAGAAGTTTCAATCAAATAACCAACAATTTTTATTAGAAATATAATCTTTTGATATATAATTTCAATATGTCTTCTGGAATATGACTGCAACGAGCAAAGTCTAACGTCCGTTCTAATCTAGAGACTTTTTCGATTTTTGTATATCAGCAATAATTCGACGAATGTTGTCCTAGAAATGGTAAACCGTTTCGGGCTTATTGGGTCAACAATTTTAAACTACGCTGTTAATAAACGTTTGCTTCAATAAATCAATTGTTGGACGAGCTGTGTGACATGTTATGCTGTACTTTTGAAACCATGGCTCCTACACATTATGCTTGTCCAATTTATGAATGAGAACGTCAGTAATCAGGGCTCTATAGCGGTCACTATTGACTGTAACGTTCTGACCAGCATTGTTTTTAAGGAACTAGGAACCATGATTCCACCAGACCATAAAGCACACCAAACAGTCAGTTTTTTTGAAGATAATGTTGTCTTAACAAATATTTTGCACAATTAGGAACCGTTGTTCAGGCGTCCAAAATCAAACTAAAAAAATATCACTTGACTGCTGACAAAATGGCCAGCAGATAAAAATGTCTTGTAAACTTAAATTTGTATACCTCCATAAAACCACCTGCTACTCTGTAAATTACCACAATATTTAATATTTCCTATTATAATTACACTGAATAAAATTTCAATACCCTATTGACCCACCACCTACTAAATTAAACAAAAATTTGATACTGACGTAGAATTAAACAGAAACGTCTGTAGAAACACCTTCTCCACAACCACCGTTTGACATTTAATTTTTTTTTTTACATCAATTTGTTTTAACGACAGGAAATTTGATTAAACCAAATTTAAACAGATATGCTCCAAACTCAATAAACCGAAAACTAATGCAGACGGATAGTTTTTGTATACAAAAGAATAAAGTAAAATAAAATCGAGTGAAAAATGTTTAAACAAAGTTGCGTTAAATTACATTAACACTTTGCAAATTCAAAATGTAACAAACAGCAAATTATTTGTTAACTACTTGTTGATACTTAAATCGTCCACAAGAGGACAACTAGCCGAAGCAGGGGCGGAAAACTACTAAAAGTTTATAACCATTAAATATACACTTCGACAACAATGGTTTTTTTTTTTTTTGGCTTGGGCGATTGGTAACAATTTCAATATTTCCTGTTCAAGCAATAACGAACAGCTCTACATACAACAAACTACAAACAACACAGCTGTAATAACAATGAATGGTGAATAAATAAAATTAAACTGCAAACTTAAAACTTAAAGCAAGAGTTAAGACAATTTATATAGTTGATTATATTGACCTAATTCTTGAACACATTAGCGGGTGTTGTTGCATTTTAATGCTGTGTCCATTATTAAAGAAACAAGCAAAAGTATTAAAGTTCTGTGCTTTTATTGTTTAATAAACACAAAAAAGGAAAAAAAAAACTATAAACTAAAACGCTGCTTAAGATTACTCGTGGCCAGATAGTATGAACAGTAAAGTTTTAAATGTCTTAAGAAAAAAAGGGTATGGTTAATGTGTTTTTGCTTTTGTTACTTTGACTTAAATCTTAATTTTTAAGAGTTCAGTTTCATTTTAAATGTGTGCTTAACAATTTAATATTTTAAATTTATTTAAATATTTTGCTTGTGTTTGGAAGTGTTAGAGGCAGAGAAATAGAGTATTGAAGTCAGTGTTATAGTTAGGATATTAGTATTATTTAGAATTGCAAGCGTTCATTAGTAAGGAGTAGCATTTAAAATCGCTACCAAAACCTCAGACAAGTTTATGTTGCATTTCATTTGACTTGTGAATTTATCGTATGACGTTGGAGAGTCATTTTGACAAACAATAAATTGTAGTGATTAGTATTGACTGGAAGTGTAGGATGTTGGGGCTTAGAAAACACGACCAGTTTCCCATATGCATTTTTTTTATTACATTTTTTGAGTAGTTTCATTTTGTAATATTGTTCTTATATTACCCTGAAGTATTTTTGCTGTAAGAATATTAGAAATATGAAAATGAACTGAGAGTATATATATATATATATCGCATCACTGCTTATGCCAACTATAAATACTCCCGTTTGAATAACTAAGTTTTTGTACAACTCAAAACAACCCGTTTTTTTATTTTCTCTTTCTTTTTTTTGGACTCTAGAAATCGTCACACGTGCTTCAATTAAAATTATCTTTATCTTTGTTTTAAATTAAGTGATAATTAATAAAATAACTAAAAGTAAAATCTATAATTAGTAATACACTACTAAAATTAATAACCCCGACGACGAACGCTGTGTTCTTGGTAATAATTTCGGCCATTTTCATCCACACTAGAAGAATTGCAGGTGCATACATTTTACCACCATTTTGTAACGTTTTTTTTTTATAACAACGCACGATGCCTGATAACAACACAACGCCAGGTCGCCTGGAAACGTTTATGTTGTATACGCCAGGTTACCATTCCCTCAAATGTCCAGCTGCAACATAGAGGCATGGTTCACGACCATGGATTTTTGGTTCACCGCAAGTGGCATAACAGCAGACAGGCAGAAAAGCGCAACAATTCTAACAGCGCTAGACCCAAATACAATATCGCAATTATCCGATATAATAGCGACACTGCCTCAACAAGACCGGTGCGAGTATGTAAATTCAAACATTAGTGAACATTTTGCTGACAGCGAACAGCGCCGACTAAACAGGCTCTTGTTAAGCTACCTTTGCGGGACAAAAAACCGTGCGAGTTGTATTTCGAGTAGAAGCGCGTGGCGGGCAACACGATTGGAGACGCCGCTCTAAAAGGGCTGTGGACAAAGCGCCTACCCGAACTAGCACAACCAGTAGTTGCAGCCTCATCGGGCGCTCCAGTTGAATTCATTAAAATAGCAGATTCACTCGTTGACGCCATGACGCCCAGCCCAGTCCATCAAGTAAAGGTACGGTCTGAAAACGAAATTACCGAGCTCCGTGCAGCCGTCGTTGAATTAGGTAAGCGACTGGATAAAGTTTTAATATGCTCACGATCACGCATCCGTGCTACTCAAAAAAACCGCTCAAAATCTCGTCAAAATCTGTAGGGGTAAAGATGGCAGCGGTTCAGGCGATAGCGGTACAGGCGGCAGCGGTAAAGGCGGCAGTGATACAGGCGGCAGCAGCGGTACAGGCGGCAGCGATACAGGTGTCAGCGGTACAGACGGCAGCGGCTGGACCTAGTTTGGTACTGGCGGCAGCGGCACTGGCTGCAGCACCTAGTTTGGTACTGGCAGCAGCGGTACAGGCGGAAGCGGTACAGGCGGCAAACTAAGCACTATACTTCGCAGCAGCGATCGCCGGGAGTTCTAGGCCGTATTTAATGATACTGAGGGAATATAAAATTCCGCACAGCATCAGTCGCACGATCAAGCCAATCCCCGGTAGAAGATAAACTTTCACTACTTGTAGCCGTGCTGTCGATAAGAGATTATTGCGGAATATTCCTCCAAAAGATTTCTTACCGGCAGGCGGGCTGTCTGCGGGCAAGAAGTTATTGCGGAATATAAAATTCCTCCAAAGACTTCTTACATACAAGCGATCTACTTACTATCTGCTGATAAGAAGTTTTGCGGAGTATTAAACTCCTCCGAAAGACTTCTTATCTGCAGGCGATCTTCTTGCCAATTGATCTGCAGGCGATCTTCTTGCCAATTGTTTAATAAAATGTTCCGGCTTATATACTTGTGCGTGGGTACACACATTCATTCACACACACACACATTATTATCTGTCATAGTTGAATGACAACTATCAGCGGTGAGTTTTAATCTGCATAACAGCTGACTGCGTTGATTATCTGTATGTTCTTGACTCACAGGTGTCGCTTCGACGTTCCCGACCGTTAATTTAAATCTTATAAATATAATGTAATATAATATTTATAATAATTCATATATCAGATAATACTAGAAATTTGTCTTAAATTAAATAAGGAATTCAACATCGGGTAATAAGAATTATAATATTAAAAAAAAATAATAATAACAAATAAGTATAGTAATAATAGTAACTCATTTTAAATTAAAGAAAATAATAATAAAGTAATAAGAGAGTTATGAGGTAGTAACATGGTGTAGGTTAAAACGAGGTACGACTTTCACCGTTACAAACTTCCTTTTTGACAATACAAGCAAAAGGTAGTTTTGTATTGTTCACATCATCTTTTTATTCTTCCTTCATGTATTTGTTTGTATCTACTCGCAAGGAAATTATTTTTTCTTTTATAATGGAAATTTCTTTTTTTTTAATATTCTAATTCTAAAAAGAAACTACTTTACATTTTGCATTATCTGCTCTTGTCATAAGTTTATGTTTCTTTTGAAGCTTGTTATATACATATGACTTTTCCTTAGTTTAAAGAAGAAAACAGTAACAATCATTTGAAAAAAATGTTTTTAAAATATTTTATGTTTAAAGTTTTTTTTACTTAAAAATTAAAGCCTACGATTTACTTAACTATTTTTTTATTAAGATATTAAATATTTAGATGCCAAAATATTGCCAAAAATTAAAAAAATTTTGATAAAACATAAATAATGCTTACAGCATGATGTCATAATTTAGAAGAAATTATTATATCTTTCATAGCATATAGCATTCTATATTTTACTCATCTTCCTCAGTTTTATTTTGCATTTCGGTTAAAAGAAAATCTTTCAAATGTACCTTTTGTGTACACTATTATTGGAAAAAAAAGAATCTTAAATAACAAGTGTAAAATTTTACAATATTTTTTGCAGCTGGGGTATCAACAGCAAACAGTACAAGAGGGCACTACATTTTAAAAATAGTTTCTGGAGTAAATACTTGCATAAAAAAAGCAGTTAATACACGAGACTCAAACAAAAATAATTTTAACATAACTAAAGACAAAGGAATTACTTGAAATTGCCTAAAAGATATAAAAGTGTGACAGTCATTTAAAAATTCTTTTGTGCTGAATAATTTAAAGCGATAAAAAATTAAATTCAAATTAAGCGTCATTTAAAGTGCATTTTTGCAGATTATAAAAATAAAATTTTGTTCACAGAGATATTAATTGGACTTTTTATGCATGTTAAACGAGATAAAATATATATTGGGGTTTTCAACAAGAAGTTTGTTTTCCAATTGCGGCAACACCAACATTTTGCTTTTTGATGTATTCGTACTAGATGCAGTGAATTCAATTTCGCACGAAAATCGCATTAAAATAATTAAGGCCATTATAAAAATTGTAGTTCTGTTAAAGTTACATTTCGTAAAATTCGTGATATTTTCGAACAACATAATCGTCCTTCTGCGAGCGCTAATTAGAATTTGGTCATTAGATTTGAGTCGACAGACTCGCTACAAAATGTGTTCGAACGAGCTATTCAACTGAAAAGATCGCAGTCGTGATTCAAATTTGTCAATTTCTCGACGTTCTCAACAATTGGGGTTATCCAAAACCACCACAAAGCGTGATTTGATTTACATCTGCACCGACTATATAGTCATAATCAGATGGTGGTCAAACCACTTGGTTGATTGGACACCAACCACGCCCTAGAAGGCCATCGAATACGTATATCCTCCGGTCACTTCTAGTAGCAATTTCAAAAGCTCGAAGTAGGTCGCAGCCTTCACTCCTTGCTAAAGAGTTGGAGACTTTCCAACTCCTGGTCCAGAACGCATGAAGCTCTTTTTTATCAAGAACACGACAGCATTCATACTCACTGAACTTAATTTTTTACTTAAAAGCCTTACAAGATTCAACTGGTGCAGGAGTTGAAGCCGACGACCAATCACATCGCCGTAGATTCTTTCAGTATATATATATATATATATATATATAGTACTTTTAAGTAAAATCCTTGCCAGATCTTTTTGTTTTTTAAAGATGAGTTAGGTTTGTTTTTGGATTGAAATTTAATTAAATGTTTAATGCTCTCAATTATATATTTAATTAAAAAAGAAACACAAAATCTTCTAATTAGCGTAGTTGTAATAATTATTTAGATTAGATTTGTATTTAAAAACAACTAAAACTCAGATGTAAAATTTCTTCTCTGTCTAAGGATATGTATATTTGTGTAATACAATTTTGTTCGTTGTCTCGAAGAATTCCAGCATTAGAAAAGTACAGGGTTAAAATTCTAAAAATAGGGATGTCAAACATTTAAGCTACACTTCGCTAGACAGTTGTCCTAAAAAGTTTTAATACACTGTTTAAATAAGTTTGGAAAAAAAATAAGATTAGGCATTCTTTTACACATCTGTAAAAGCAAAAATTAATTTTGTTGTTGTTTTCCGTCGGTTTTTGAATATGGTAAACACAGCTGTATAAGCTGTAACTTTCACCACTTACGAAATGTGGAGTTTTAAATAAATAAAAACACATCAAAGATTCCCGCCTGGAATAGAATATCGTGAGTGTGGGATCTCAGTCGCAACAGAGTCTTAATTTCGTTTAAATAATTTCGTTTGTTCAACTGAGTTCAGCTGAGCCGAAAGGTAAATTATGGAATTAAAGCAGCTCAAACTTCTCGGAGTTTCGATTGGGAAAATGTAAAGATTTATTAAATAATATTAATATATTAATATTAATTATTAAAAAATAGTAAAATAAGTGGTGCAAACCATTATAGAACATTAGATATTATGAGGCAGGTTGTGTATGCAGGTATGTGGCTATGTTGATTAAAACGAGGCTGGGTGGTGTTATCAGAAATTGGGAATTCTAGCCTCGCCTAAGCTAAGAGGTATCGTAGACTGGATAACTGTGAAGATAAATAGAAATGTTTAGTCAATAGAATGTCGACTAGTTCGATTCTTACCTGAATAACAGAATGTTGTGATGTAAGCAGATTTGTGAAAATGAAAAATCTAGAGATTGCGATAATCGCAATAAAAATATTGTATAAATTTGAAAAAGGGAAAATTATTAGGATAGAAAAGTTTCACGAGTTTCATGAAAGCAAAGAAGTAAAAAAAAAATCTGCAGACAGTTTGGATACTATATTCCGATTACCTAAGCGAATTTTGGTTAGCAATGAAGCTTACTTTTGTTTAGATTTAGAGTGTCGGATTTAGAGTGATAATAATCCTGAAGTGTTTGTAGGGACACCGTTACATGCAGAAAAACTGACCCTTTGGTATTGGTGTTGGGTTGGTGGAATCATTGGTCTGTACTTATTCAAAAACGATGCTGGGTAGAGTGTTACGGCTAATTGTTACCGCTATAAAACCATAAATATAAAATTGTTCATTCATTAATTTAACAGCCATGATGTGCGGGAGCTATGGTTCAAAAGGCAACGCAACGTGCTATACAACTCGTGGAAGGAAACGTTCGGTAATCCCATTCACATTTTGGACTCGTGAATTGGCCTCCATTAGTATGCAATATAACGTCGCTTGACAAATTCTGTGGAGATACGTGAAGTATACGCCGATAAGCCCGAAATGATTGAACACTTAGAGGCTGACATACGGATACAAATGTTGGAAAAAATCATAAAAAATTAAACCTCCAGATTACACTGATTTAGAGCGAGTTGTGGCGATCATATAGCAGAAGATAGATTTAAATTATAATGCAGATTATCTTTCGCTATTTCATAGCAATTTAAAAAATGAATCGTTGTTTTATTCCATGTCAAAGTTCTGTATCTCCATAAAAGCACCCTTATCTCTTGTTACATTTATTCTTCTTAATAAACGTTTTGTTATTTTGAGTTCTTTTATTACAAAATAATAACACAGCACTTTAGAGTTTTAAAAAAAGTTAGAGGAAGTATTTACTTTCAACACACACAAAATAAAGATGATGGTAACTTTGTTGTCTTAACATACTGATGACTCAACAGCAAGTGGATTTTTTTATCATTCAGTTTAGGCGCCTGCTTGGCTGTGTGTTTTGTTTTGCTCTGTGTTAGTTGTTTGTGTTTTCTGTTATTTATCTTATTTGGTAGAGTTTCTTATAAGCATGCTGTTGTTGTCATGTAAGTACAAGGTCTACTTAAGTTTTAAAACTCTTAACATTTAAGTAATAAATAAACCTTTTATGACATTTAAGAAAATGGTAACCTCAAGGTACCCAATTTAGGAGACATACCCAGAATCACCCCTTTATCTTAGGAAGCCGATCGACCGCAGCTTCACTCAGAAATACCGCTGCCTGGCCTCTATGAAATTTCATAACGATATGTTAAGCGTTTCATAGGCTACCAAAAAAAAAAACAAAAACTCAAACACTGTGGAATGTTCAAATCCCTTATGACCATTGAACTGAATTATATTTATGTTATTTTTCATACCCTGCTGATAAGTTAAAATTGCTGTTTCTTTTTGTTTTTTATTAGTTTCTTTATTTTCTATCATAACGATATACATCACAAAAATATAATTGTATGTGTGTCGATCACTTTAATCAATTTCAATTGAAACTTCTTTTTTTTTGTTTTGAATTCTTTTTTGTTAAGAATTCTTGTTTTTCCTTATATATTTTTTTTATTTATATACTTTACGTCGTGTATGTTTGTATTTGTGTATTTCAGTTTTCTTGAATCATTTGAATTTGCCAAATTATTATTTTAATGTATGTTGGTTTGTCGGTTTAGCAATTGTATTGCTCTGATTCTTATAAATATTTATTGTTGTATCAAATTGCAACTTAAAGTTCCTTTTTGTTATTTTTTTTTGTGTTTTGTTAACTCAAGGTTATATTTTGTACTTGAGTTGTAGTTCAATTTTGGTATGAATGTTTTCATATTCCATTATTCAAAAACTACAAATGATTTCTAAAATTTATTGTAATTTTTATAATTTTGAAAGTAAATGTCGGTTATGGGTTTTGTTCATTCAAAAATATGTTAAAAAAATTACAAATAGAAAATTGTAGCGGATCTATAACAAATGCAATTGTTGTGCAATTTCAAATTCATATAATTTATTTGCATGCCTTTTTTATAAATTTATTTTTATAGCAATACACCCACCCACTTGCCAGTTAGAGTCTATTAATTTTAAAAAGATAAGATTTAATTGATATTTATTTTATGATTTATTAGTTATTACTAAGAGATTAATAAAACCTCTGCTAAAATGAATAGTGATTATTAAAAAAAAGAAATCAAAATAGAAAACGAGTTAATTTTTTTAGCATTTATATCAACCGGAAAGCTGTTATTTACATATGGACACTGTTGAATTCAAAAGATAACGCATAATAATTCCTAAAACAAGCTTGTATATACTCTTTGTACTTTTGGTAATGCTTTGTAAACACATGCAGCCCTGAAAAAATTTGTTTGATTTTCACATTTTTCCTACTGGCTGTCTTTAACAAAATCGAGTGGTCAAAATAAATCTTTGCAAAATTAAATTTAAAACGAGGAAAACATTCAAATACCAAGAGAAAAATGTTTATATAAAACTTGTTAAGCACAAATGGATCGGAGTTCCATTTGATGGAAATAGCGTTTGCTACTAAATAATATATACTTTTTCGCAGGTGACAGCAACATTTGCCTTTCGTATTTATTCAGTAATAGACCAAACTGGTTGGAGGTGGATTCCAAAAGACAGAGCCTAAATAATACGCTTAATCACGTTATCGCAAAAATCTTCAAATGAGATCGAATGAATATAGTCTGGTTTAATGCCCGTAACGTGTGCTGGAAATGTTATTGCATCGGTTATTGTGGATAGTATAATTATTAAGGAATGGGAAGTTCTTGATGTTCTTGACATTAAGTGCTTCGATGAGCTATGCACATTTTTGAGGTTTTTAAAGAAGCTTTCAAGTACCTCGGTTTTCTAAAACGATGAAAGAAGTACTTCACTCCATTCGATCTTCTTTTAAAAATACCACCTATATCCGTCGAAAAATAAAATACAACTCTCATATTTGGGTGACGTCTCAAAGTCTATTTTGGAGTTACTCGGCCGCGTACAAGAGAGGGCCAAGAGAGGCATTGGAGGCAGTAGGGTATCCAACTTTATTGATTCTCTAGAGCATCGACACAATATGGGTTGTATATTACTGTGGTATCATTACTACAATGGTAAGTGCTGTACTGTTACTCGCATATTTTTACGTTTAACTTGATTTTAGTTGAGACCGCATCTATTTGTTGTTGATTGACATGTGAATCGCACTATGTATTACAGGAAAATCCCATTTATTTTTGGCAGAAGAGTCTGTATGCGGGTTAAACTCCCTCCAGAGGTCTTTCTTGGCACTTTCAATGTAGGAAAGTTGAAATCGGATGTCCACAAACACCAATTGCTCTTTCCTCCTCCTCACAACATAATTTTCTAGTTGAGGCATAATGCATTGCTTGTGTAGAAGTCATCCCGACGATCTGTAGGTGATAAACCCAAGCATAGATGGTTGAAAATATTAGTTGCTGAAGAAAGTGATCAAAACAATCCATCAGCCTCAATTTAATGCCGTGCTTAGGAGCATGGTCTTCAATTAACAACTTTGGCCACAATTGTTATGAAATTAATGAAAGTGTGAGTTATTGTATGTTATTGTATTCCATACATAATTGCTGACATTAAATAAAAACTTTATCAGTATATAAAATTATATGTTATAGTAAATATCTTTTTTTCTTTTTAACGATCTTTTTTATATATTTTTTTCTTTTCGATATTTCGCTTTCCTTTGGAAAGTTTCTTCAGGAAAAAATTTTTATTTTTTATGTTTTTTTTTCAAAAATAAAAATTTTTTCCTGAAGAAGCTTTCCAAAGGAAAGCGAAATATCGAAAAGAAAAAAAATATATAAAAAAGATCGTTAAAAAGAAAAAAAGATATTTATTAAAGATAGATAAAAAAAGATCGTTTAAAAAAACTATAAAAATTATTATATGTGATATATAGATATTCATATATATGTATATATTCATATAATCAAAAATTATAAACAAAATAGTATACCTATCCGGCGGACACCGTTATTATTTCTTCTTTTGGTAATAATAGTCTCAAGGCTAGAAAACGTATTTTTTTAGATGACTGTTCGAAGGGAAAGGACTTAGTACTTTTAAAGTATACAAAATATTCATCAAAAATTAGTTTATTTGGAAATTTAAGTTTCATAGCCAATTTTTAGATTAAGAAAATTAATAATTTAATTTGCAAATAGAGATCACAATAAAGAGGTCGAAGAGGTTGGGAATTAAATCAGATTTTGCCATAATGATTTAATGATTTTCATTATCTAATTTCTTAAAAATTTGATGTATTGCTTTTTCAAATGAAGTTATTAGAATAAATAAATTAAACAGTCAAGTTTAAACACTTGTGGAAACAAATAACAAATTTACCGTTTAATTGATTTCAGCAAATACGATATCGTTCCATAGCAATTACCTTTAAGATTTAACAGTCAAATGTTTTTTTTTTATTTAAATGCAATTGACAGTTTTAACAATAATGTTAAAATACAGTTGTGTAATTTAATTTGAATTTGAATTTATAAACATTTCAAGCACACTGTATCACAGTTAATGGATTATAAAATTTAAAAATTGAAGTAAAACACACACAGTATCAAAGTAATTTATTTTAACAATAAACTTGTAAAAACTACTCACAATTACAAATTTCATAAAAAAGTATAAAACGAAATACATTTATAATAACCTAATGGAATTACAGCTTATAATAAGTAAAAAATTTGACGAGACAATTTAAAACACTGACATCAGCAAACCAAGAATATTTTAATGAGATCAATAATGCAAACTTAATGAACAAAAAAACATTTAAACGATTCATAAAAAATTTCCTTAATTCAATCACTTTTTGCAAGAGCAAATAACTACAACTTTAAAGTTTTGTTAAAATTATTAACATAAAAACGCAACATAAAAGAAACTGTGCGAGCTGTTACATAATTGTTTATCGCTGCAAAAAAAGAACATAAAAGTAGTTGCAAAAATTACACGACAAGGAACTGTTGTCATTATTGATATTTTAAGTTAACGACAGCAACATTATACTACGGCAGTTAGGTTACTTGCTGGTGTTACTTACACTGTAATTATTAAAACAGTGAATGCGTAAATTTTCTTTTTCAAAGGTTTTTGCTAGAACCAATTTTATTAAAAAGTGAGAAAAGAAATAATTCGAACGCCATAACTAAGACTAAATGTTAAATGTTTCGCGCTCGTTTCTATTCCGTCTTAATTTTTATTCCACTGCTTCAGTTCATACATACATCACGGCTGTATCTCGCGGAAGTCTTTTTGACTAAATTTTTAAGTATCTTAAGTATGCAACAGCACAGGCATAGAAAAAAAGGATAACAATATCCTTCCGATTACAGTTGTTTTGAAAAATACTTTAGCACTTGATAAATTTTCTGAATTTTTTGTATGTTAATTACAAATAAACAATAGACATGAAAACAGTTAAAAACGAGCTTTAGGTAAAAAAGTATAAACAGTTCAAAATAATTTTAAGTGATATAGTATTTTTTAATATTATATTATAATCATAATATCTAACTAATTTCATATATTCTGATTTTAAATATAATAGTTGATTTATATCGAGTTTTTCAACAAGAAGTTAATTTTTCAATTGTGGTAACACCAACAATATAATAGTTTTGACATTTAGTTTTTTGATATATTCGTATTAGATGTATTGGCGATTACTACAATGAACGTAAATTTGCACGAAAATCGCAATATAAAAATTGTAATTCTGTTAAAGTTCCATTTTGTAAAATTCATGACATTTTCGGTCAACATAATCGTCCTTCTGAGACCGCTTTCCCCCGGGGGCGCATAAATATGGTCTTTATAGAACTTCGATTATCTAGACACAGTGCAACTGGGGATAAAGGGAGCCCAGTCCCCTGAAGTCAGCAGGGGTACAACTGGAAACTCCACTTTATTTCCACGGGAGTCAGTGATACGCAGAGTTCCGTTATTTGTCTCTTTAGACACTTAACTGTTCTCTGGCTGATTATTGAGGTTGGCCTTATATGGGAGTATGGTGGTGGTTGTGGTTTCGCGGCCCCATAACAGTATAATGGTTATTATGGTGGCCAGGATCATTTCGCCGTTAATGACACGCTAGGTGAATGATCCAGTCCAGTGAGCATGCTAGACATGTGTTCTGGACAGGAGTTGGAAAGTCTCCAACTCTTAAGCAAGGAGTGATGATTTGCAGCCCTGCTCTGGAATCATCGAAGTTGCAACTAGGAAGTTCTGTTGCATAAATTATGCAGTGGTTAGATCCACCATCTGATTAAGGCTTAATGGCCAGGTGCGGATGTAAATCTGATCCCACGTTCTGAGACCGCTATTAAGAATTTGCTCGTTAAATTTAAGTCGACAGACTCGATACAAAATGTGCGAACATCAAATCGTTCAACTGAAAACATCGCAGCCGTGAGCCACAGTGTTAAAGCGGACACAAATTTGTCAATTTCTCGACGTTCTTGACAATTGGCGTTATTCAAAACCACCGCATGGTAAATTTTGGGATTTGACTTTGAAGCCTTACAAGTTTCAACTCATGCAGAAATTGAAGCCGACCGACCACACGCATTGCCAAAGATTCGCTTAATTTATTCAAAAACAACCGGCTGGTTTTTCTGAAAAAATCATTTTTTCACTTGTCAGGGTATGTCAACAAGCAAAATTGTCGCATTTGGGCTTCTGAAAATCCTAGAGTAATTATTAAGAAGCCTTTGTATGCTTAATGTATCAATTATGGTGCGCTATGTGGTCTACAGGTGTGATTGGGCCATTTGTTTTTCGATGAGACTGGAAATGTGGTGACTGTCAATGGAGTACGGTATCGTGAGATTTTAACAACTCAATTTTGGCTTTTTATTGACGATGTGGATATCACTGACATGTAGTTCTCACAGGACGGGGCCGCATGTCATACAGCCAATGAAACGATCAATTTATTGCAAACCAAGTTTCACGATCGCATGATTTCACGACAACCACTGGATTATGTTTTGTGGGGCTATGTTAAAAACGGAATCTATACGGAGCGAATTAAATCGAAGTCATTTACCTCAATATTCCTGAGGTGATTAACGAAATAGTACAGTCATTTTGCCAAGAAGTTATTAAAAACTTTAGTGAAAGAATCGACATCTGTTAGCGTGGTCGTGGTGGATATATGCCAGATATCATTTTTCATTCATAATTGCCAAAATTTACTCTTCCTAATAGAATAAAAATTTTAATCATTTTAATCCAAAGATGTTAAATAATGTTTAGATAATGCTAATGATTGCTAATTAACCTTCTTTTGTGAAATTCTCTAATTCATTAAACAATTAGAATTAGTTCAACTAATTCCTATTAGGTAATTGAAATGTTTATTCCAATGGTAAAACTAATTGCAATTAGTTACTATTAGCAAAAAAAAAATGGTTTACCTTTACAATTAGAAATCTAATTGAATGCTGCTAATGCACTTAGATATTGAATTAGCTCGAATTAGAATCAATTATTTTGATATTTTCAAAAACAAAAAAAAAAAACACTAAAATATTCATAATATGAATTTCACACATGTATATATATATATATATATATATATATATATTTTATGAGTCATAAGTTATGACATAATATGTACTACATATATTACATACATGCACACCTATTTAACGCACGTACTATCTGTTTAATAACTACAATGATTGGGTATATTCGGTTTCAGCAATACGAGCTTTTCAAAAGGTAAGTCCGTTAAGCGACCCCGCCTTGGACTATTAATAATGCCCGCAAAGGAAACTAGTCGCTCCACAGGGCCTGAAGACGTAAGCGATGTGGTGAAAAACAGTGCTATTTCCTTTAATGTAGGATATTTAAATCATATCGAAATAAAATGCAGGCTTTCAGCCTCCTCTGTCAATTTTGACAATGAAGCAAAAATGTAATCTGATTTACTAAAAATACCATATATTTATATGTGCCACTTATGCAGAACTTACCACCATCAGTATACGAACCCTCACATTTATGATTTTCGTTTGTTGCAAAAAGATTCTGCTTGATTACGTAAACAGTGATGATATTATTGTTCTTGGCTTATATGTAAATTGCGGCGATGTTTTTTGTAAGATTTTCAACCAGCTCAACTTTACGTTTGAAATCAGTGCAGCTGCAGCTAGCGCCAAATCTGCCTCCTCATTTAATTCAAAGAAAACTCGGAATCAGTTTATTATTATCAAAATAATTGATTCTACTTCAAGCTAATTGAATATCTAATTGCATTAGCAGAATTCAATTAGATTTCTAATTGTAGAGGTAAACCAATTTTTTTTGCTAATGGCAACTAATTGCAATTAGTTTTACCATTGCAATAAAAATTTCAATTATCTAATGGGAGTTAGTTGAACTAATTCTAATTGTTTAATAAGTTAGAGATAATAAACCAATTGCATCAATTGCTAACATGTATGTCTTATTCTAAATTTTTTGTTTTATTTTATTTTAGAAAACAAAGTTCTTATTGAAAACCCCTTTATATGTATATTCCCAATATTATGGCTGATAATAATATCGTTTCAATAACAACATGGTTGCATTTAAAAAAATTTACTACGTAAACACTAAAGTGATTAAACTACAACTATAGAGTTTAATTTTCATAAATGGCTCTTAGATGATAGTATAGATAGATGAATTACCTGAATCTATGCAAATATTTATGACATTCTTTTAGAAACATTTTCAGAAGCGTCGTTTGTTAATATTTTCGAAAGGTTTCTGTATATAATCAGAGCAATATTAAAAAAAATTTAAAAGTTATAAAAAAGTTTTTTTTTCTAAACAGATAACCCATGGTATATTCAGCTCTCATAAAATTGAAAATTTTATTGAAAAGCATTCGTTAATATGGCTAAAATATTATTCTTATTAAAATACTACTTGACATGCTTGCGTGGAAATATTAAAAAGAAAAGAGAAGAATAATGCACACATCTAGGAATTATATTATATTATATTATATTATATTATATTATATTATATTATATTATATTATATTATAATAATTTTATACAGCTCAATTATAAAAAGTGCAGCAGTATGTTTTTCTTTCGTAGAACACATTTTAATGCTGGTCTAAGGAATTTACTGACTTTTACATAACGAAGCAATTGTATATATCTGTAGTTAGGCCTATTCTGGAATATGACTTTATAGTTTGGGACCTAATCTACAATATCCATATTAATACTGTCGAATCTGTTCAGAGACATGTTTTGCTCTTTTTCTTTCGTCGCCTGAATTGAAATATGCAAAATTTACCATCTTATAATAACAGACTTGCTGTAATTAAACTTCCGAGGCTTAAAAGTCGTAGAACAATGTTGAATGTTAATTTCGTCCTTAATATTATTAAAGGAAATGTATTATTTTTGTGTTGATGTTTTGTTTATACTAAAATGAAGAAAAAAATGTAGGCAAAAAAAATTTTTGGGAAAATCGATATTCTATCGGAAATTTAAATATCAGAAAAATGCTAAATTTTCTCTTAATACAAATTTATTTTGTTTTATACGTTCTGAAATAAATTAGATAAAAATTGGTTTTTTGTAAGGTTTTTTGCATTATCAACATCTCACAAATAATTTTTAAATCCATTTGTCCATTGTGAATTGGCAGATGATTTATGGGTTTAGAAAGGATAGCCTAAAATTAGTTTTTAGAAATATATAATTTCTAGAATGAAAAATATTAAATAAGAGGTCCATTGGCCTCTGTTCTTCCATGTATTTGCTTTCACGCATGTGTTAACATGTTTAAAACAAGTTGTTTAAAATACTAATGAAATTTTATGATCCAATTGATCCAATTAACATGAATAGGAACACAACTAAATAATAAATACCTTTTTTTATACTGTTATGGAAGTTATATTATATTCTATAGTCTATTTTTTTCTTCTAATTATACTATTTTTGTGCTACAACTTAATTATATATTTACAATTTAGTCTAGTGTAGTTTAAAAAAACACTAAAAAATTTTTATATACTTTAAAATATTTAAAATTTTTTTCTACCCTACACTTAGCGCATACAACTTAGTTTCAGCTGAAAAACAAAAAATAAATCCAAAACATGAATAAATACCCAAATTGTAACAATATTTCTCAATCATTTGATATTAAAAAGTATTTCAAATAATTGTACGTTCGTTTGGCTGTCTATCTATTTAATAGCTGTCGGAATGTCTGCCTGTCGCATGATATGACAAACCACAAAAATTATTAACAGAAGCAAAAAAAAAAACAGCAGCAACAAGTCTTATTTACTTAAAAATGCTACAAGATAAAAAAAGCTTAAAGACAACTTGCTATGAGGTGTCATTGTATTGAAATCAAATCATTTTTCTACCTCCCAATTAAAGAAAGAAAGATTTAAATACGAATAATGTAAAACCCACCTTAATGCTTTTGTACTACGAATTTACTCCAAACTAAGTTTATAAGGTGGAATTCATAAATATTTTGTAAATCAGGTAGTTAATAGTTGTATTCTAGCATCTGCACAAAAATTGGCTAAAGCTTCAGCATCAACATCATCACCTTAACTGTTGGTACCCTCAAAATATTAAATAAAACTGATTTTCTATTCATTGGGAATGTATTATTTTTGTTCTTGTTGTTTTGCAAATATAGCTTTGGTTACTGGTGTTGTTTTTAGTTTGTTCTATACAAGGCTTTTCCTTTCATTTGTGTTACAAATTCTGTTTTGTACTAAGTTCGTGTTTGCCAGCTTTTGTTTTCAGTTGCACGCGCCTTGTTTTCGTTTGTTTTCTTGGCAGCTACCTGTGGTTGTTGTTATATCTTTTGTTTTCATTTTTTCTTCAGTTGTACACATGTTACCGTTGTATTTATTAATACAATTTGCTGATGATGTTGTTTTTGTGTGCAGAGATTTTTTAAGAGGTAAAGCTTTTGAAATCTGCTAAGGTCGTTTAATGATCTCGCATAAAACAAAACAGTTCGCAAACTGTAAAAAGGAAAGAGAGGCTAAAATGCAAAATTAAGAGATTCACTTTTCAAATAAACAAATATTGTTGGCTCGAAGAGTGGGGCTGTACAAATTGTAATTGAAATGAGTGACTTAATATTGTTTTTTTGATTTTTTTCTTAGTTTACCGTTAAAATTAAAATTTTAATCTTCCCAAAATATTTTTTCGGAATTTATAAATAACAGTAGTTGACTGACCTTTTTAATATTTTACAAATAATTTTTTCTGCAAGCACAAATTCTTTAAATAAAAATTATTAAATTTTTTAGGAAAAGATAAATAGAAATAAGTAATTTATTCATCGGAATCATTTTCAATCTAAGCAATTTTATTATTCGTGCTTGATTCCTTTAAATAAATATTTCATGATATTCTCACGAAATATTTATTACAAAAATTTTTATTAAAAAATAAACATTTTATGATATTCTCATAAAACATTTATTTCAATAAAAATAAAAAATATTTGAAATGTATTACTGCGGAGGAGAGCATATCCATATTGCAATTTCACTATTGCTCACATAAAAAGATAAATATATAAACAAAATTATGAAAAAATCAATAAATAAACGGAAACCAGAAGAAGAAGAAGAGGCCAAAGGAATCTCAATAATCGCTTTGGGATTTTCAGAAGCCCGAAAGAGGAAGTTTTGCTTGTTGACATACCCTGGCAAGTGAAAATGGGCTTCGTCTAAAAAAATAATTATTTCAGAAAAACCAGGAGGTTATCTCTGAATGAATTGATCGACACTAAAGCGATGTGAATGATCAGTCGGCATTAATTCCTGCACTAGTTGAGTCTTGTAAGGCTTCAAAGTCAAATCTTTATGCAAAATTCGCCATATGGTGGTTTTGAATAACCCCAGTTGTTGAGATCATCCAGCACTTGACAAATTTGGATCTGCTTTAACACTGTCGCTCGCGGCTGTGATGTGTGCCTTGGTATTCGCACATTTTGTATCGAGCCTGCCGACTCTAATTTAATGACCAAATTCTTAATAGCGGTCTCAGAAGGATGGTTATGTTGTCCAAAAATATAACAGAAGCACCATTTTAAACAACTAAACGTTTTTAAAAAAATGGAATATGTATCCTCTTTGAAGATAGTATTCCTAAAATACGGCATGATAATGAAGTCATCACATCGAAAGCGCTCGTCGATCGTACCAAATAAACAGCCAGCAACGAGGATCTTTACTGAAAGGAATGACAACGAAAAGAGGGTTTATAAAAATTTATGCGACATATTTTAACTTTTCTTAAAGGATTTAAAAGATTGAAAAGGAAGGATTTTAAACGTAGATTATTATTTGAATATTTGCTGGAAGAAGCTATAGGAAAAATATTTTCTTAGCTATCATACTTTTAAGAGAACTTTTTTAAAAACTTAAACATCCTGTTAAATAAAAATTTTACAGAAAAGAAATCAAAAGCTTTCATAAACGATTTCTTTTTAGAGAAGCCGCACGCTTCTTGCTATATGAAACTCTTAAATAAAGAGTATTTAAATATCTGTTGTTAGCAGTAATGTTAAGAGCATTTGAAACTTGGTACTCTGTAAGCCTTGGTTTTAGTGTTTTAAACTTGGCTTTTGAAAGCAACAACAATAAAAAAAAATTAAAAACAGTCACTCACACAAAACACCATTATAATTTAAAAATGCAATTCACCAAGTCTATACCAATTCTATGTAATGGCAAATTCAAGCAGCTGATTCAGTGTTAAGTAGTAAAACACATATGAATTTGTAGACTGTTTAAGTTTGCTGGTATTAGTATTGGTGATTGGTTTTTAAATGAATATATGAAGTGGATTTTGTATAATTTCTGTCCATTTCAAAGTTAAAAATTTTATAATTTTTAAGTTCCACTTAAGACATTCGAAGTTGCAAACAAACAGTTTAAGATAAGTGCTCGTGCGCAAAGCACGCAAAGGCGGAGAAAAAAAAAGTTAAACAAAATTTTCAATAATTTTGTTTGGTTAAAAAAAATTTATAAAAGTTTCATTTAGTAACTAGAAAGAAGTAAAATATGCATTTTAATTAAAGAATTTATGTGGAACTGAAACGAATTAAAATTAAATAAAATAAAACGAACCTTGTTATCATCATTCAAGTAAAAAATTTCGAAAAATAAATAATAAAATAAAAAAGAAAGTAAATTTTTTATTTAAATGCTGTATTTTAAACTGTTTTAAACTATCTCTTTATAACATTTTCATATATAAAAGAAGTGGAGCAATAAAAATAAAAAATTAAAAAATTAAAAATAAAACTAAAACTAGCTTGGAAAATTTTCCCCTTTTTATTAACAATTTTCTTTTAATGTTTAGTTTGTATATTTTGTTTGTTTTTTTATTTTATTTTGAAACTAAACGATTTTATATTTCAATTTTCAACATTTAACGTGTTTTCATCTCGTCAATAATAACTATCTGTGCTGTTTGTTACACTTGCTACAAAATCTAAATCTCCAGACATCGGCGTTATTGAGTTTGTTTTTGTTTATCATTTGTGCAACAAACACTTTATATTGTTGCTTTATAACAATTTTGAAGTCTGCGTGCAATATAATAGACAAAATCATTTTTCATTCACTATCAACAACTTTTAACTTTATAATCCACTTACTTTGGAAAACTCTATATTCGTATGTGAAAACTAAGAAAATCTTGTTGTAAATCGATTGCTACAACTTGCTTCTTCTACTATACCACATATAACAAAACACAAATAAAAAACAACAATAAAATAATAACAATAATAGCAACAACGACTTATTACAACATAACTACCATATCTTGGAGCAAGAAAATAAAAAAACAAAACAAAAAAATAAAAAAAAATCATTAAAAAAATTAAAGCAAGAAGAAAATCAGTGCAACAACTGTGTATAACAAATAAAAAATATCTGTTTTTTTCTGCAGCACTTTTGATGTTTTATTAATTTAACGTGTTAATAAAATCATAAAGTGCACTTGTTTTAAGTGAAAACAATTGTTTTTTTTTTACAAAATCAAGAAATAATTTCGAAACATAAAAAAGAAGAATTAAAAAATTGTTGCATTATTTTAGGTTGCATTTTGTTAAATTTGCGGTGGGAATAGTTATTCGTTTGTTTGTGCTTTTTTTTAATGAATTTTGAATTCGCGTGAACTTTACAAAAATATTCCTAACTTTGTTTAATTTATCGAGGGATCTCACACTACTCATTTTCATTAGCATAACGAATAAATTATCAGACAACATGGCGTTACTGCAAAGTCTCAACACCTTTTTATGGTTATTTGGATTATTCTGTATGATCAGCAATACAGGTAAGAAAATGCTTTGAAGAAGACTTGAAACCTTTTAATTAATAATAATAACAATAATTTTTGTTTCCATTTAGAATAATAAACTACCCTTTTGTTTTAGTATTTTTAACTTAAATTTTCCATTATATGGGACACAGTATAACAAACTGTATATAAATTTCAAGAGTACACACTTAAATAGAATAAAACGGTTTTATGTATAAAAAATGTTTCTACCTGTACACTCTTTAATTTTTTATAACAGCCTTCAACTTGTTCCCCTTACAAAGGACCTGTTGTGTTTGTGTAATTTGGCAAAGTAAAATAAAGTTCTTTATGTAGACACCCTTTAATTTTTATTTTAATTTAAAGGCGATTTTACTTTGATACGTTTGATTTTTCTAATGTTTAATTACATTTTGCGAACTGTCTACAGTATTTGCTTTTCGCTAGCATAAAGTAACAAAAGTGGTGAATACTTTTTTTTTGCTATTGGACATAGTTTACTAAAGGCTTTGAAATCAAATAGATGATGTATTTAAATATCACAACTCAATTGTGATTTTAAAAAATCTTAGATTTCCTATTGAATTCACGTTTTTGATAAATTCTCTTTTGCTTATCCATTTTAAATTAAATGGAATTTTAATTAAATTCCGTATTATTTTTATTATTAATTATTAATTAATTATGAGCTATTTAAATTAAATTCCGTTTAATTAATGCTGCTTTAATATTCATTAATAAATGGCTTGATAATGATAGAATAATATTGAAAACGCTCGGCAATTGTATCCAATAACCTGTCAGCGATGATATTTACCGAAAGGTATAACAATAGTTTTTCATTTACTGTGATAACAAATCCTATTAAGCTAAGGCCATGAATTTAAATTTATAAAATTCCTAATTGTATCATACTACCTTATGAAGAATACGCACGAATTGAGAATCTTTTAAAATTTTGCTGTATTTTCTGGCAAACATTCAATTATTTCGCTTCTAACGTGATATTAATACTTCTACTACTACTACTGTTACTATTACTACTACTACTATTACTACTACTCAAGTTTGTTGGCAATAAAAACAACTCCTTATTATGTTTAGCAAACCTTTTGGGGAGAAAATCATTTAATAAATAATAAATAAAATTTTTAAAATATAATTTTACTGCTATAAAAAATTTATGCTAAAGTTCGCAACCATCAGCGCATTTTATTTAATTGAAATTATTTCTTAGAACATATTTTTCTTTACGAAAATATATATAAGTTTTAAGTTTGCTTCTTGTTTAAGATTAAGTGCAATGGAAGGAACTATATATTTTTGTTGTGAAATAATATTACAATATTTAAAATTTGGTTTCTAACATCCGCAAATACAGTCTTAAAATTGTTTAAGCTATTAATTCACTATTTTTTTTTTGTAAATTCGGATACTGGATTTCCAGTAACAGGCTATTGCCAATGTTAATTCGAAGCATTGTGCGAAGGTTTAAAAAATGTGTAATACTCAACGGAAATTGTAAAACTTAAGCAGCGTGTACTCAGTAATGATACCTAAATCGTTCAATTGTCACAAAATATAAAACCTCATTAACATGCAGAAAAGAAATAGTTTGCTGTATTATTGAGTAAAGATTGAGCTAATTTCCGATTTTAGCGTTTGCCTAATTTTTTAAGAAGCAAAGAGGAACCACACTTGGATTTCGAGAGACAAAATTACCTAACTTGGCGCTCCACTGCACCATAAAATGAAGCTTTTATTATTTAATTGCTAATTTTATTATTTAAGTAGAGGCAAGATTATTTTTGACGTCAATAAAACAAACAAAAATCTTGTAAAATAACTTGAATTCTGTATGGGACAATTTCTAGTTATCTGCTATTAATCCTTAGTGCTTATGTGGCTTTAAAATATTTTTTATATTTTAAAGAGGATTTTTGTTTTTTTTTTCAATTATTATATAAAAAAATCAAATCTATATAACGAGAAAAAGACTTTCGCTGAGATAAGGATTATGTCAGAGTTACATATCTTGGTTGAATTACATTTAACTTTTGAAACATAACTTTAATAATGATACTGAAAATAATATTATTTTTATAAATATATATTTTTCCAATGTAAAAATTATACTGCAACTGTTGTATGTCATCTATATTATAAATGGAGCGTTTCTATAATATGATAATTTATTAATCTAATATGGTTAAAAGTTATTCAAAATTATGAGTTACATTATTTGTTCTGTATGAGTATGTTATGAAGAAAATGACAAAATATACTTTTATTTATTGAAATCATTTAAAGTTTCAATTCACCCAAAAATTTTTTTTAATATCGGGTATTTTTATAGAGGTGTAGAACTTTAAGTTGGCAACACTTGATTAACTGGCAGTCATTTTGTTAGCTTTCAAGTGATTTATGCTTAGTTTGGTGTGGCATTTCAGCATCAGTGGATTGAAGCTTTCAAATTTTGAAAATTAGGTTTATGGCTTAAAAAAATTATTGGTTCATACTTCTTAAAAATCAATACTGGTCGGAATGTTACTGTCAATAGTGATCGCTATAGAGCCATGATTACTGATTTTTGAACATTTATAATGTGCAGAAGCTTTAAATTCAACAAGAGGTCGCAACATGTCACACATTTCTTGCCACAATTGATTTTTGAAGCAAACGCTTGGTGATCGCATAGTTTCACATTTTGGACTTGTGAATTGGCCTTTAACGCCTCTAAACTATTTTCTGTGCGGATATGTGAAGCCTCTAGGCTACACTGATAAGCTCGAGGATAACATTTGTCAGGTTATTGCTGATATAAGGCCACAAATTTGGGAAAAATTTATCGAAAATTGGATCTCCATATTAGATTAGTACAGCCATGGCGGTTATATGCGAGAGCTCATTTTTAAATTATAATGCAAGAAGAGTACATTTCGAATAAAGTAAATTTTATGTCAGTTTAAAAAATTCATGTTTGTTTTTTTCCATTTCAAAATTTTCAAAATACTCTTTAAAAGATTTGTTAAACTATAAAAAGCGTTTTTTTGGAAAACATTTTATAAATCAAAATACTTTGAATAAGGGCATATATGCATTTAATCCATAATTCGAATTTCTTTATAAATAAACCTTCAAAGAATGGTTCCTGTAATAAATGCAACACTGATTTCATGAGCGTGGGCACATGAATGCTATTGCATTGCAAAAATTTTTAATGTATTAAATTATATTTTCATAAAATATTTGTTACTCAAAAATTTTAATTTATTTTGTTGGGGACAGCATATCCATATGACCATTTCACTACTGCTCGTATAGAACATCGGTGGATTTTACCCAAAATTTTATATAGAAAACTGAAGAGCCTTATATCTCAAGCCAAATTGTTCAAATAGGAATTATATTCAAGCAAAACAGTAAAACATTTAAATTTTTTAATTATAAATATTTTAAGAGAATATCATAGAATATTTATGTTTAAAGGAATCTAGCACAATTAACATAGATTAACTTAAAAATGATTCAAAATAATAAATATTTTATATTCTATTCATTAATTAGGGTATTTTGGATTTAGTTTTTACACACTCTTGTTATTTTTGACTTAAATTTATTTTGCTATATCTCAAAACTATGCTGTTTCCTAGCGATACCCCTAAGAAAGTTTATGAAGAATTTTATAATGATTGTTAAAGAGTTAGGGCATTAAAGGCCAACAACAAACAAATAGACATTATAAAAAGAAACAATATAAACTTGATCAAAGAAAGAAAAAATTTAATAATACAAAATTTTATACAAAATTTTTAAATTGAGATAAGCACGTTATCGCTGGTATTAAATTTATGTATTTTTACTTGTTAAAATTATTAGTGATTAATTTGAACATATAATTTGGAGATAGTTATATTTTTCTAAGTTAAAAAATTAAGGAACTAAACTTGATTTGAACTTGCTGATTGGTTAACATAAATAACTAGTTCAACTTATAATAGAATGAAAGTTTTATTAAATAAATCCAATCCAATAAATTAAATTAATGTTGTGTATATTAAATACAAAAATATATATTTATCTAATAATTAAGTGTGTTTAATGCATATCATTGCTATAATCAATGGAATTTATTATTAACTTGTATTGTTTTAATTCTATTAACAATTTCGTCATATAAATAAAAAATCTAACTTCCTCGTTTTAAACTTGCCTAAGAAAACTTTTACTTTTTACAAACAAGAAAGTGAATAAAACTTTCAGTTTCATTTTGCTTTTATTACAAAACATTCTGTTGCACATATTACGTTAGTTGCGTTTTTTTGTTATTTGATTGCTGTTGTTGCTTTTATATAATTAAATACAGTGCAGAAACATAAACAATTATGCAGACCTACGACCATTCCATTCCATAACCACAATTACACACATATGCAGACAGACAGGTTTTAACAATTTTTTCTTTAAATGCAAATTAAATACTTTTGTACTTAATACTTGCAGTCGTATAAAGTTTTAAATATTATATGTTAAAAGAAAAATATATGCAAAACATTTATAACTTAATTTCTAATTACAAGCACGTAACACAAGTAATCGACATGTCTTCCACTTTCATTTTTTTTCTTTTGGTTTAGTCCACTTTATTTCTTGTTGATTTTTTTCAACTTGATTTAGTAATATAACATTTTTGTATAATTTAAATATATTTACTAGATTTTAACAATTTAATAAATATTGATTTGAAAACAGCAATTAATTATTATTTAAATTTATAGCACTTTTAACTTTTTATCTCTACAGTTTTCTTTTGAATTTTAAAATTAAATTTAATCATGTTATAAAGGTATATTTTTTCGAGTGATTTTATATAGAAAAAGAGTGTTAAACAGGAAGAATATTTTTATTTTATTAAAAAAAATGTGATAATTGTCTCACAGAAATAAATAAATTATTATTGTTAAAGAGTTTTTACATTTCTAAATTAAGGAAACTATGGCACTAGTTTCATATTATAAACTATTTTTTTAATGTGTTAATGCTTAATAAACATACTAATATTAACACTTTAATACAGACATTTAATTGTTTTTTTTTATTAATAAAAATTTTCACTCTTGTATAACAGATTGTGTAAATTAATGTTTTACCAGTGTAAGACCTTATTATTATAATGATAAATGAATTATTGTATCAGTCTATTTTTTAACTAAAAAATTAAAAATGTTTTGGGCCACATTTAAAGCTATATACGAGCGTTGTTTTATAATTTCGTGAGTGCAATTCAATGAGAGAGTTTTCAATAGCACTTTTTAACTGTTATTGTTGTTAGATGGCTAACAGTTTTAAGTAAGATACATTAATAAATTATTTGTTGAAAGAAATCAAAAGGAGATAACCTCGTTAGTTTCGTAAAAAATTAAAGAGGTGAAAGGTGTGCAAATCAAATATGCAATTGGGATTTACACTCAAGTGCTCCTAATAGATGCGAAATTGTTTCTAAAAATCAATCAAGAAAAATATTCGTTGTGCAGGAATCAGCGCTAGAGAGAATATAGTGAAAATGTAGGAAGGAAGTTATAAAAACTAATTGCGCCTGACAAAATGCACTATATAGTGGCTTCCTAGCAGATGCAAAATTGTTTCTAAAAATCAATCAAGAGCGGGAATAATTAAGGCTAAAAATTAATTTTAAAAGGTTGATGAGTTCGTTCTTGAATTAAGAGTTTTTATTTAACATAAAAGCATCAATAATTTTATCATAGATTACTCTTGTTTTTCGCGAATAATACTATAATATAATTTTAAATTTTTTATTGTGAAAACCAAATTTTTTGTGACCATTTGGCCTAAATAATGATGTAGATTCTCATCAATAGTATTTTATTTTTAATGTGTAACTCATATCTCAAACATTTTAAGTCAATAAAAAATAATTTCTTTAAAATACCTACAAATGCTTGGCTCTTAAGTCTTTTGATCTATTATAACCCATTGATGATTTTAATATCAGATTAAAACCATCATCAAAGCTTAATTTAAAAAACGTTCCGTAATTTGTTATTTTCTCTTTTTCATTCCTTTTAACAACTCCAATTAATGTTTAACCATTTTCGTTAACATTTAAGTTTTTAATTAAAATTAAAATATAATAAATTTAAGCTTCTGTCAAGCTTTTCATTTTGTGTTAGATTGATCGTAAAACGTAAAATAAAACAGGTTCATACATATGACATCTGTTGACATCTGTTTTTATTACTTATGTAAATTTCATTCTATTCATTTTCCCTTAATACAGAAAAACCAGATTTTACTGAAAGCAAAACAAAAACGAAATGCATAAAACTGTAAATAACATTTCATTATGCTCGTAAATAAATTCCAAAAACTTGATAACTTCATATTTAGTCAATCACTTAAACAGCTTTAAATAATCTAGTGAGGAACAAGTGTTTTCTTTTATTTTTAGTCATTAAATTTTTTATATTTTTTGTTTTTTTTTTATATTTACGCTATTATTTTTTTAGTATTTTGGCTTTAAAATACATTTTTATTGACTTAACTATATTAGTAACAATTTTTTGGTGGCTTTTATTAAATGCTTTAATGTTAAATAAATTTCTCTAATTTTATTTTTTTTTTGGCTTAACCAACTTTTATCACCCAATTTTTTTTTGATTTGATATTTTTTAGCTAATCTGTACAACTTGTTAATTTAATTTGTGGAATGTACATTTTCTTATATTTTGGGTACGTGTCATATACGGTTTGCAATTTTTTTTTTAAGTATTACACTTTTCTTTAGCTGTATTCTACTTAATAAAAAAACTAAAATGATAATTTTCACTTATCTAATAAGCTCAAGTTAGTACAAAGTAGTTAGAAATAATAGTTTTTCAAAGGTATTGTTTAAATTTTGTAATTTTATTTTTTATATCGAAAAACCTAATAATAGTGTTACTTGTTTTCAGAAAGACTTTGAATTAAATTTTGAATTGTAATAACTAAATAATAAATTATATACAATACAAAATAAATGCAAAATTTGTCTAATTAAATAATTAATGGAATTTATTCTATTTAAATAATTAACTTTTATTTAAATAATTCAATAAATATCTAAATTTATTAAAAATTTAATTAAAATATTTTTGTGTACTAAAATTTTATAAAATAATTATTTTATTTTATTTATTTTGAAACTTTAGTTTTTTCAGCAATAGTAGGCTTAATGATTTTTCTCAAAAAAAATTTTAACGGAAAAACATGTTTATTATGTATGTGATTATAAGTAGAATAGCCATCTGTCACTTTGGATCAGACCCCTTACTTAAACAATTTTTCTTATAATTTTTTTAATATTTGTTTAAGATCAATATTAAGCAGATTTTGACAACATAAAAAATAAAAAAAACAGTATTATTCTTCAATATGTATTTTTCCATTTCGTATCTTTAATTATTATTTAAGGAACTTTGCTACAATCAAATATTTCCCGTTTACTTCTGTCTTTTATTATTGCTTTACAAGCTTACTTAACTACTGTATTGCTACCACATAGAATAAATGTTATTTGAAACTCTCAAAATATTACTTTTACGTTTTAATTTCCAATAAAAATTCTACTATAGTGCTTTCAAATTTTTGATTAAGACAAAAGATTTGCTATTAAGCAACAAATTTGTAATTAAGTAATTAGTTGTAATTGAGCAGTATTTTTTTTAAACACGACAAAACATTACACCATAGAACTGAAAGTTATTAGTTAAGATTTTATAACCTTAAGGAGTGTATTTTAAGCTACTTAGAATTTTTTCAAAAACATATTCAATTTAAATTTCATTTTAATTAATGACCTCAACGATAAAATATATTTTACAGGCCTATTAAAAAAACATTATGTTATTGTTATGTGTGTATATTACTTTAGTTTTATAATTAATAGCTTTTGCTTCTTAAATTAATAGTAAGTCTAAAAATTTAATATTTTTATTGAAATATTTTGCCGGTTCTTCACTGATGTTTTCATTTAAAACCACAGCCAATGTTTTTGTAAGTTTTGGTTATTTATAGTTCTCTTTAATCATATTTTTCAAGTTAACAAAAACAAAAAATTATAACGAAAACTTGTTTCCAAAATTTCCATATTTATGATATTAACTGCTGCTTTAGTGTCATTATCTCTATTTTATTAAAAAATCTGTTGCAGTTAAACATTTTTTGAAATATTCTTTATATGCCTTCTATAGCTGACATTGAAGCACAAAATTAGTATTCAAGATTTTTTTAATTTAAATAACTGTGCTATGCTTCTCATAAAAGAAGATTTTATATAATTTTAATGCCATCTAGAAACTAATGTTATCCATGGATGTATCCTAAATCAGTGCAATTTATATTAATTAAAAATTGTTTGCATACTGAAATTAGTAGATTTGTTTCTTAAGTCTTTTGTTTGGAATTTTCTTAAAAAATTTTTGTTTCTTAAAACTCTAAACCCGAATTTTAATTTGCACTTTTCTGACATTTTACTATGTCAGCTAAAATGATTAATGAAATAATTTAGACTAAAGAGCATAGTAATGGAAAGCATTTTGCACTCTGTTGCCAATTTGCATATTTTAATAGCAATTTCTAAAACTTCTATATAGGGTTTCGTATACAAAGGGCAAAACCGTTACTTTATAAATATTTATGGAATATTTTTTTATATGTCTATCTATCACTACTTACGATTTATATAAGATACGATGTATAAATACTTAAAATTTTCTGGCAGCAAGATAAGGTAAGAGTTAGTCTTTCTAAAGATGCATCATTATCATGCGCAAAATTTTAAAGTTTGATATAGCATAAAATAATATATCAGCTAAAACTTTAGATATAAAAATATAAAATTAAAGGTTCGAGGGTGATCCACAGAAAGAGGAAACTTAAAAATAAAGATCATCTTTTGAATTACAACATGAAGCTCTTTAAAATTTACACAGTAATTGCATTATGTAAATAAAATTAAAGGGTATTCCCACAGAATACATAAATATGGTCATATCCTTTAAACAGTTACATTCAGGCATCTTTAATTATTATGGTTATAAATAAAATAAAGTAAAAACTAAAATGAGTTCTCATACGAGTTGCGATTTTACCCAAGCCGTTTGACTTTTAAAACCATAGTAGACAGATACTGAAAACTATCAGGGATAATTATTTAACAGTTAAAATTTTAGAAGTAAAAGGACAGCTCTTTTTATTACGTAATCCTTCGTGTGTAGCTTTTTTTTATAAAAAAGAGAAGTAGCACTTCAGGCAATAATGCCTATTTAGTCAAGCACCGTGCTACATTCTTTAGAAAAGGGATAAAGAAGAAAAGAAACAGGCGGTGAAAAGACAAGAATAGTCGGAAATTAACTGCCGTATAAGACAGCACAGCGACCAATAACTATGCCTTCATCGCTGAGCAGCCCCACCGACAGTCAATTTTTTTTTGTAGAGAAAAAATAACCAAAGTCTTCGTTGGGAATCGAACCCACAACACCTCCGTACTGACAAGCTAGTACACTACCTACTAGCCTACAGAGGCACATTAATTAAGGGGCACCAGCTTAATCTATCACTAGGTGTATTAATTTCTGAAATGTTAGTTTTTTTGTTACTTAAATAAATGACGATATTATTGTATTGTTAAATTTAAACTGAAACTGTATTTTTCATAATTATAATTTAAATTTAGTTTTTCCTTTAAGAAAAATTTTTGGCATAAATTAGCTTGAAGACTTTGTCGTAATTAATAGACTAAAACTTTAGTCACGGTAATTTCATGTTAACAGCTGCTAATTTCTTTATCAATTATTGACGAGCTGATGTAGATTACATCATGTGCAATCGAGAGAATCATACCAAATTAGATAGAGTTACCCGAGTTAATTAAAATCTACAACATTGACCTTTAAAAAATTCCTGGCTTTTTTATTAAAATATTAAGGAATTGCCCTTCTGGCTATCAAAGAAACACTAGAGAGAATATAGTTAAAGTATAGGATGTCAGTTATAAATACAAATTGTGTCTGGCAAAATGCGCTGTAAGGTGGAATTTATAGGTCCACGAATTATATTTTTTTAATTAGTGCGGTTATCTTAAAAGTTGTTAGAAATGCCACATTGTAACTGTTCCAGGAATATTCCTGGTCGCTATTCTCACGAGATTATAGACACCAAATAAAAAACACAAATTGGATTTTCAATGCTCTTTATTTGTATTGTATAATTCCTGTGGCAAAATATTTTCATTTTAAAATAAAGATAAATAAATTCAGATTTTATAAATATACATACCTACTTTCTTTGTGTAAGATAGTGAATTGGGTTAATCTTATTTTTTATGGTTTCGTATTGTATTCTATAAGTTTTGTATTTTTAATTCTTTACCTGAACATGAGTTTTACAAAAAAGGAAATGCTGTGGATAAAAAAATTCGAATTCTGTATATCTGCTCGTTACCAGTGACATTAGATATCGGGCGTTTTATGAAGGTGTTTATTACAAAAGATTCGGCCATGCTTACACACGAAAGACTCGGTAGTGGCGATAACAGTAACTTTAACATAATATACAAGTACTTATTTATATTAAATGATTAACTAGCACTATGATCTGTGGTATATTTTTTAAATATTTCGAAAAAGAAAATTTTGAGTTGGTACTGCAACCAACAGAATTCAATAAGCTATTATATTTCTAGTTATTGTTTTAAGATAAAATTTTAAGTTAACTTTTAAAAAAAAATAACCCTCGTTAAAATAATATGAAAATATTTGTAAACTTTAAAATAATAAACTACACAAGGTTCAATTGTGTGATGTAAAATAATTTCACATTACAGCATATAACCATCAACATTCTACTTTATTTCTCGTTATTGGATTGCAAGCTCATTTATTAATTTACCAAATTGCCTTTCTATTAAATTAAATTTTTACCCTTATTCTCCAAAAATTAAAATGCGCTATAAAGATCAACATTTCTATTTTACCTTTATTTCCTAAATTTAAATTGTAACAGCATGAAACAGCACACCTTGCTCTTAAACTTATCATCAAGCTATAATTTAAATAATTTTCTTCTACTCTTTATGCCGCCGAAATTACCTTTTGGTGTTTCTTTTGCAACCTAAAAAAATACACAAAAAAAAACAGAAAAAGAAAAACCAGCCAACCAACAAACTGCATAAAACTATAATTTGAACTTCATAATAACCGTGAAAGCTGTTATCAATTATTTCCTTAGTACATAACACAACAATGGTTGCATTAAGGCGGGAAAATATTTGGTGGTGTTTGCAACACTAAGAAAAAGAAAAGAGAAAAATAATTCATTTTTTTCAAAATAACTTTAATTTATTTAGTTAAAAAATAATCATAATATAATTTATGTAAATATAACAACAAACACAATTCTCCTTATACTAATATCTCGGTGTTTTTGTTAAGCGTTCAGGTTTCTAAAAGTATTTTTACAACTTCGTTTTTGTAATTTTACGCAATTATTTCTATGATTTATGATCACTTGTTATAATGCTTCAGTTGCTTAAGGGCTTCTGTAATAAAAATGGTATAAAAAATATAATTTTAAGGCTTCCAAAATAAAGAATGTGTAGAAGAAAATATATGCAGTAAATATAAAACAGTTATTTATTTATTTATTAATAATTAATGACAATAATACAATTATGGTAATTAACAAAGGAAAAGAGAACTAGCTACTAAGTCTTTCCTCTCGTAAAATTAGATAAACTTACACAACAAACAATTTGGGAATTGATTACAGTTTAACATGACTTTATTAAAAATTTCAACGTTGATGGCTGGATAAGTTGGAACAGTTTTGTTGTGAAACATTTAACACTAGGCCAATATGTGGTAAATGGTAACTTGCGTATTACATGTAAAGCAAATGGGAGGTTGGTATTTATCTATACCAGCTTTATGAGTGGCGAGTTGCAATTCCTTATTTGGTTTTTTAGGCTCAGTTCTGAAAAAATATCTTTATTAGGTATATATACATTGATTAATGTTTTTTTTTACCGATGTCTGTACCCCCCGGGGGCACATATATATGGTCTTTATAGAACTTCGACTATCTAGACCTGTGCAACTGGGGAAAAAGGGAGCCCAGTCCCCTGAAGTCAGCAGGGGTACAACTGGAAACTCCACTTTATTTCCACGGGAATCAGTAAGCCGCAGAGTTCTTTATTTGTCTCTTTAGACATTTAACTATTCTCTGACTGATTATTGAGGTTGTCCTTGATATGGGAGTATCGTGGTGGTTGTGGTTTCGCGGCCCCATATAACTCTACGGTTCTATGGTGGCCGGGTTCATTTCACCTTTAATAACACCTACCTGCTGAAATGTTCCCAGATCCAGTGAGCATGCTAGACATGTGTTCTGGACAGGAGTTGGAAAGTCTCCAACTCTTAAGCAAGAATCGATGATTTGCAGCCCTGCTCTGGAATCACCGAAGTTGCAACTTCGGCTTCCTAGGACGAGCATGACGTTCCAAATTATGCAGTGGTTTGGTCCACCATCTGATTAAGGCTTCATGGCCAGGCGCGGATGTAAATCAAATCACACAGTTACCGATGTCTGTATTGTATTGCTATGCTATGTTAGAATTTGAGTCAACATAAATAAGGTTGTGGGATATGGTAGTTATAAATTTATATTTATATTGTTTAATTAAATTTAATAAAACCGATAGTGCTATTGTTATTTGTTATGTTTACTTTTTTTAATGACATAAAAATTTTTCGGTCTTTTTATTATATAAGTTGCTATTTTAGGATTGCCTTTGAAATACAAACTTGCTTTGTAAATTCTTTTTAATTTTAGATCGATTACTATTCATGTTATTGTAGATATATTTTTTTAATGAATTCAAAAATTTATTGAAAATAGACTACAATTCAAATATTGCGTAATTAGAATTATTTAGAGATAAAATTCATGATGATGGTTGATTGATGAATTCCTTTTGTTTCAAAAATTTAATACTTCATTTTGATGGTTCCCATATAAGACAATTTTTCGGGTTCAGTTACTGTTTAGCTTTAAAGAAATAATTTTGAAACAAGTTATTATAATTCTATTCTCTAGATTCCTTTTTCCAATCATATAAAAACCTTACTTCCGTACTTGAACTCTTCAAGGGATCACAAATAAATTGGAATTCCCTGTTTTTTTTTTTTGACAAAGAAAATGAAAAGAAAGAAATAAATAAATTAAAAAAAAAATTATTAATTGTAGTCTGCTTCTAGAGCTTAATATATTTTATCTTTTTTTGAATATGTAGATAATAGACAACTATAAAGGATCATATACCAATTTTAATAAGTTTATAAGGTTGAAAGAGTGAGAGGTTTTTTATTCACATATACAGCAGTACAAGTATAAAAAATACGTAATACAAATGGCCCGATCTTTAGATTTTCATGTAATCTAAACATCTCAGCAAGTCTATAAGATGATTAAGGAACAGCTTGTAATTACAGTAGTTTTATTAAGTTCAGAAGTTTGAAAGGCTGAGAGATTTTCTATTCGCATATACATCAGTACAAGTATAAAAAAATAACTAACACAAGTTGCTGGGTTTTTACATTTACATAGAATTTAGACATCTTAACTCCTCTATAAGTAGAGCTCGCAGTTTCGAACATTTTGACACTACTAAGCAAGATGATAAACAAACAGCTTGTGTTTGTAGTTTTAAATTGTTTGTGTATGGAAAGTGTAATGAAAATATCTATTTAGAGGAAATTAATTAACAATTAAAGAAGTATTGCGGGCGTACCTTACTTTGCATTGAGAAGAAGCTAACAAATAAATAAAACGTAATAGTTCCAATAACTAGCTAATCGAATTTTAAATTTGATAATAATTTGTTTTGGTTTTATTTAATTTATCATTTTTATGTCCGACTTGAAGACGTGGTTTAAATTTTGTTTTAGTATTGAAAATCGTAAAAAGGAGATCATAATAAAAATATTAGAAAAACAAGCTGAAATTGCGCAGAATACTCGAAAGCCCTCCAGCAAAAAGCAAATAAAAAACCGAAAAATTGAAAGAAAATAATTCATGCCACTTTTTAATTAAAATTCCTCTTAAAGCGTTCTTACGTTGGGTCCATAAGGAAATTTTTTTTGTCAGTGGCAAAACTCCTTGAAAATGACTAACGATTATAAAATTACTTTCATAAAAGACAATTGTCTAGATCATATTTTTTATAAAAAACACTTTTCTGAAAACAAACAAATTTTTTAATAATCGTTGAAGACCAAATTCATCGCCTGTTTACCCAATAATTTTTTAATATTTAAATTTTACATGTAGCCACTTTTAAACACGAACAATACGGTGTTCACTATATTTATAATTTTACTTTATACAATGTACAACCCAAAATAGCAGTGAATTAATATTTTCTCATAAAAATTATTTTTTTTTATAATTATTAATATTTCTTAAACACTTTTACTTATATTTCTTCATACTTTATATACATGAATGAAAACAATTGTATGTACGAATATATAAAATAAAACAAACATAAAACCTAGACCTTTCCAAACACAAAAAAAGTTGCATGCTTAAATTAAGAAAATAATAATATGGGAGAGAAATACCGAAACTTTCTTTTACATTTAATTTTGTATGTCTTGTGTGACATATTATTGCAGTTACGATGAACTGCTTAAAATATCGCGAAAACTGCATGAAAACTTTAACCAAATTAAACACTTTTGAAATTGTATAATAAAAGAGGAACAAAGAAAAAAAAACTTGAGTGTAATAATTTATTATTAAACAGACTTAGCTAAAACACAAATTTTAAACTTAACTAATTAGCTGGTTAAAAAACGGGAATCACGTTTGTGCTCGGTTAAGTAATTTTGATTTTTTGGTAATGAAAGTGTTAACGAAAAAACAAATAAATAAAAATATATACTTGTGCATAAATAGTTATAAACACAACTACACTTATATAATCTAACGAAAATAATAATATTTCTACTTTATTTATTAATTATTTCTTGATTTTTTGGGTACGAAAAATATTTTCACTTGACTTCGAATTATAAACCAAAAAAAAATTGTTTGTCACATAATTGCAATAATTTAATTACGGCAACAGTATGAAAGTGAAATTTTTAAATTTGAAGGTGGTAATATATTTAGAAAGAAAAAAAAATAATTTATATTTTATATCGGGTGTTTTTATAGAGGTATAGAATTTTAAGTGGCAACATTTTTTTAACTAAGCGCCAATTTGCCAGCTGTTTGGCTTGGCACTTCAACTTGAATAGACTTATTCCTGAACTATACTTCTAATGCGTGCAAATGGAGCCCAAAAAATTGCCGTTGATCCCGATTTTCATAAGCGGTTTTTTGCTTAGCGATGAAGCTCACTTTTGTTTAAATGAATACGTTATTTCGAGTAATAATAGACCTTTAGTATATGTTAAGATACTCTTTCATCCAGAATCACTTGCTTGCTGTACTTTATAGGCTGGTTGAATTATTGGTTCGTACTTCTTTAAAAATTATACTGATTAGAACATAACTGTAATTGCTGACTATTAAGGCATTAGTGACCTTTTCAATTGAACGACGACGGCCCAACATGTCACACAGCTTATGATGTGTTAAAGGAAATATTTGGTAACCGCATAGTATACGATTTGGCCCAGTGAAATTGGCTTCCAAGATCATGCGATTTAACACTGCTAAGTTATATACTGTGGAGATATGTAAATTCGCTAGTCTATGCCAATAAGCCCGAAACCATTGACCACATGGGGGAAAACGTTCGACATGTAATTACCAATATACGGTCACTAAAAATTGGGCCACGATATTAGGATATGTCCGAACCAGCCGTATCATTCAGATGTTTATAGTCATATTTAGATTATAATCCCAGAAGATAATTTTACGAATAAATTAAATTTTTTAACAATTTATATAATTTTTTTAATGAGAATTAGCTCTTCAGGTAACAACGCCTATTTAGTAAAGTACCGTGCTATATTCTTTAGGAAAGATGAGAGACAGGTGGTGAAAGAGACAGGTGGTGAAAGTAGAAAGATAGTAACGAAAATTAACTGTCGTATTAGACAGCACATTGACCAGTGAGCATGCCTTTATCACTGAGCAGCCCCACCAACAATCAATTTTTATTTGTAGTGAAAAAAACCAAGGTCTTTGTTGGGAATCGAAACCACAACCCCCAGTCTTGTAAGCTAATACACTACCTACTAGCCTACAGGGGCTAGTTTTGTTTTGTTCCATTTCAAATTTCTATACCTCTATAAAAACACCTTTTATGTAAGGGGAGGATAATGAAATTTTTCTTACATTGGTTATTTTGTTCTATTTAATATTAAAAAATATTTTACCACCGGAAGGTTGCTAATGTAACGCCGATCCCCACCTGGAAATTACTGCACGAATACAATTTGTTCTGTAGATTCTAAAGCGATGGAAAGTATGATTAATTATCATCTTGTGAGGTACCTAGAGCCCAGTTTACTTAGCGACCGACAGTATGATCTCTGCGGGGGTGCTCTGCAGGCGACCACTAGCTTTCCTTTTAAAACAATGGTGTAGTGCACCATTGTATAGGTATAAGGGTCGAATTAAAAACCTTTTCAAAAAATATTAATAAATCATCACAATTTTTACAAACAGTAGAAGCATTAAAGAATAAGCACGATGTAATATGTGAAATCATAAGGCACTTATTTAAATGCATAATATATTTTTGAAATTATATTGTTAAGCATGTATCTTGCTTAAGTTTTAAAAGAAAACAATTAAGCAATTAAGTAGACTACTGGGTATGTTGTTTACAAACTGCGTGGCTTGGTAAAAAAACTTATGCACAACAACAAATTCTAGTTAGAAATTGCGTAAACATTTTATACACGCTAGACAATAACAAATTTCTGTTTACAACGAACCGGCTTACTAACTGCGTAGTTTTCTAAGAAAACTTATCTACATAAGACAACATCAACTATCTTAAAATAAATTCCAGGAAGAAACTTTATCAGTATAAAAACAAAAACAAAAATGCACACACACATAGAGGCGCCTATACATTGAAAGAACAACATACAACAACAAAATGTACTACAAAGGGAGTAGAACATTCTTAATTTTTCTTGACTTTTAATGGACAAATATAAAAGGCAGCGTCGGAGTAGATAATTAGTTAGTTAGTTAAAAAATAAACCTCGTAAAGTAAAGACGGGAATCTTAAGCAAATTGTTCTGTAGTGTCAACCTTGTGTTTAGTTAAAGTAAATAAACTTGTAATTAATTTAAAAACTCTAAAATCTGGTGTTATTTACTTTGTAACAAAGAACTCACAACAAAACGTTTTTAAAAGGTATAAACGTAACAATATATTGTATAGTGTTATAATGGTTAATGTAAAAAGAAATTGACATAACGTCTTAACTACAATATGGCCTGGTTATAATGCAAAGAAAACAACTTTTTTCCGTGCGACTTTTTTAAGGTATTTGAAGCAACTTCTCTAAAAATTTATTAATTGATTTAAAAACCTTTGTGTATTCATAAACACAAATTTTATACATTAAAAAATAATTCCCTCAACTTGTATAACATTTCTTTTTAGCTGCAATATCAAGTTGGCTAGTAATGTTTTTCAAAACAAATAAATCGTAAAAGTATCGTTTAAATAACCACATATTAATCATGCCCATAATAATCAACAGTTAATTAATAACTTTTTGGTTTTTATTTTAACTTATAACAGATTAAGAGATTTTTGGTATGTTTTTTGCTACTTAATGTTAGAAAAATTTATTTAATAAATCACCAAGTCGTTTGAAAATTTTGTTAAAAAAATCAACAGCAAAATAATTATTGAAATCAGTTGAGTGGGGATAGATTTATGACACACATTGGAAATTATAACAAATTTTAGCTTTTTAAATTTAAACGTAATTTTCTTTTTCGCTTTAGCAAAATTAGAAAACAATTAGTTTTTTGTTGTAATTTCTATTTTCTACATGGGTACTTAAATTGACGTAACTAAATGAATTTCTTATAATTTTTGTAGGTATTTTTTCTAAGCATTTTAATTTTTAAAGTTAAAATTATAATTTATAATTTTATTTAGATTAACTGGAGCAAAACTATTTTTTAAAGAGTTAGAGGGAGGGAGAGAGAGAAAGGAGTAACATATCAGTAATAACGTTACCCTCTTTCTAATAGGATATTGTATATTACATACGAAATGAAAAAGAATCTTAATTAAAATCATTAATTTCACTATTTTTCGCCATCTCAAGTGTTAATTAAACTTTATATACATAGATTTAAAGTTGTATTTATTCTTTAACTAGACCAAAGTTGGCTTTTAATTAATATTAATTTACATTTCATGTGTGTGTGTGTGTGACAGGTATAACACTAGTTTTTGTTAACTCGACCACTCGGAGTTTATATCAAAGTGTTGAAAGAAATAATTCTAATTTATATTTTCTGGAGTTGAAGAGACAAATACTAAAATTTTTTTCAAAATCTACTATTTGTAGTTAAAATAACTATGTTTATTGAATTTCTTGTCCCAAATTTAAAGATGCTCGTTTATATATTGTTATATTTTTTCCTTTAATATACATTTAGTTTATTGAGTTCTTTTTATTACAAAATAATTACACACAAAACTCTAAAGCTTTTAAATTACATGATTTATTTAGACGAGCTTTTTACTTTTATACACACAAAAATACTCGATGGTAACTTTACCACTTTAACGCCTGCAAGCTGCTATATTAATTTTATGTCTTTATTCGACAACGTTCACATTAAAGCTACGATATTGACTAAAAGGTACATTTTATACATTCTGTTTTGAGCAGTTCTAGTATATAGACTCTAAAACTCTACTTCAACGTCATCACATATAGTTGCTGCTATCATTATTAAGTGATTGTTTGGATTTGTGTCTTCTCGTTCTTTGTTAGCTGTTTTTATTTTCTTTATGAAATTTTTTTTTATTCCATGAAATTTTACTCTAGCACAATGTTGTTGCTTTGCGTTAATAAGATCTCTTAGAAATAGCTTAATTTATGAACAGCCACAATAGGTCATTTCGTTTACTTCTTTATAGCGATATTTATCTTTTTATAACTTAAACTAAGCATCTTCGTAGGAATATTTCGCAACACGCCTACTACTTCAAAACGAAAAGTATCTCTGCCAACGTATAGGAAAATACTGTCAATATTTCAGTAAAATCGGTCCAGTGTTAAGCCTTCAGGAGGCCTCAAATACTTATACATTATTATATTATACATTATTGATATTATTTTTTGTACATATAACAGAACAGAAGCTATGCAGCACATTTATAAATATTTGGTTTTTACTATTTTTAGACGATACAAGTAATAAATTAAAGCTTCGCGATGAATAACGTGTCAGATTTCTATGATAAAAGGTCCTATTAGCAGTTTAGTAATTTTCTCAAGTGAAATTTTCTTATTCTTTGGTGGTGTAACTTTGTAAGACAGACAACTTAAGAAAATACAATACAATTTTTTACTTTCTACATGGATTATTAAGATTTATTAATTTAACTATTCTATATCAATCAAGCTGCTATTAAGCTAATAACAGTTTACAATAATAATTTTAGTTTTCAAAATGTCATCTTAAAATCTTCTAATCTGATAATAAAAAAAAAAATAAAATTTAAATAAAACAAGTTTGGCTTCTTAATTACACTTTTATTTTTATTGTATTATTAAATTTTAGTCTTTTTACTGTTCTATTATTTCTTTAAAAACTCTCTCTACTTAATATTACATATGTGGCTTAATATTATATTAACTTAAATCGAAAATCATGGAATTTTTATTTAGGTCATATTTATATTATAAAAAGTATAAATAATTTATTATTTAATTTTGCTTAATAAGCCTTTTGGTTATTAAAAACTCAATTTTATTATAGTGTTATATCTTCGTTAATTTGATTTTGTAAAAATTTATTTACAACTCTTCGTTTATAAATTTACTATTGGTGTTAATAAATATTTTTGTATGTTTATTGAAGTAATAACTCATATTTGTTGTATGTACGTTGTTTTTACGTGTTTAGTATGCCAAGTCTGAATAATTATTAAGTTTTAAAATTGTTTATTAGTTGTAATTGAAAATAACTAGATTTTTTTTAATAGACATTCCTAACATTCCTGTTTACGTATTAAGTTTTATTTCTCATTTATTTTTGTTTTTTTGTTGTATTATATGAAATAGCAAGTCAATAAAACTTTTAACTGAAATAGAAAATCAAATTTGTAGCACAATATTTGAATTTTATTACATCCTTTTGAAATAATTAATGTCTTTATCTTTTAAATAGCATTTGTATTATGCAGAATATATAAATTGATTTTTAAATAAATAACCTAAACTTAAAAGCTTAGTGTTTTCAATTCCTTCCCTTAACGTCCTTCCCGGCTGTTTATTTGCAAATGGCGAGTGCTTTCGATGTAAATACATCATTTTTAAGCCACGTTCTATTAGATACTGGCGAGTCAGTATTTCTGGTCCAGGTATTTATCCTATAATCGTCGTATCTACCCACACATCAATTCAAATCATAGACATATGATACACTTTATTTTAGTTTTGTTCTAATAAAGTTTTTATTTTATATTTAAGAAGTTGTTTAAATTTTCTATTCGTAACTTTTTTAATTAATTATTATTTTTTAATAATCCAAAATTCTTCCAAAAATGCATCTCTGTTAAATATTGATTCAAAATGTTCTAGTAACCTTGAGATTCCATATACCAACATATTTATATTTAAGTTGATAATTCTTGACATCATCGTGATGAAAGACATATCAATATTAAGACTAATTACTTAGCACTTTAAGGATGTATGCCTGCTGTCAAAAATTATAAAGACATAACTATAAAACGAAGAATTGCCGAAGCAGAAATGATATGTCTTGGTGTCTATAACCAAAGCTTCAAAAATCAATTTAACATTAAAAAAATGGCATTAAAAATGAAGTGTATTTGTTATCTTGGCAGCGTAAAAGCAGCAGTCTAAAGCTCAAAAAAGGATACTTAAGAATGCAACAACAAAATATTGAAGGAGCTCCCCAGTATTGCAGTCAGAATCATGCTATTAATTTTTAATGCCTTTTTACGGCTTGAATACTATCCTGACCACTGGAAGATTTCTAAAGTTAAAATGATTCCAAAACCGGGTAAAGACCTAACCAAGACCGAGTTATATAGGCCCATAAGTCTATTACCAACTATTTCAAAGGTCTGCGAAAAGTTGCTTATGGATAAATTGTCTCCAATGCTAAGGGATAGTGGGTGTATCCCAGAAGTAGACATAGCACAATTGAACAAACCCATAGATTGGTTCAGGTGATAAGAAGGACTTTTGAAGAGAAGAAGTATTGTTCAGCTATTTTTATTGATGTTTCTCAGGCTTTTGCCAAAGTTTGGCATGAAGGTCTATTTCTGAAACTGACCGCTCACTTGCCTTGTAATATAAGCAACCTACTGAAAAGCTACATAATTGTACGAAAATTTTCCGTTGTTGAAGGAGACTTCGTTAGTGTATCCAAACCAATTTCCTTAGGCGTACCACAAGGTAGCATTCTTGGACCAGTTTTATACTTGATATATAGCTGCGATGTGCCTGTAAGTGAAACTGTCCAGTGTGTCTACGTTGCGTGTCTAAGTTCGCATGAAAACTCCCATCAAGCATCCATAAATCTTCAGCAGCATATAACTCAGTTAGAGTTGTGGTTAAAATTATGGAGAATTAAAGTGAACGTTCAAAAGTGCGTTCATGTGACCTTCACCCTGCGAAGAGATAATTGTTCACCCGTTCGAATCAATAATCACATTGTTCCTCACCATACTTATGTGAGATATCTTGGTATACATCTTGACCGTCGCCTTACATAGAAATATCATATTGACTCAAAGCTAACACAAATGAAACTTAAGCTAACACAACTACATTGGCTCATTGGCAGGAACTCAAAACTTAGCCTAGATAAAACCGATATGGTCTTACGGAATCCAACTTTGGGGCACTGCTTCAGCTTCAAACGTGGATGGAATCCAACGTATGCAGAATAAAATTTTACGGTTGATAACTTCCGCCCCATGGAACATCAGAAATTCAAACATACATTAACATTTAGACATACCGCTGGTGACTACAGAAATCATACGCATGCAAATACTTGATGAAGCTTGAAGACCATCCTAACCCCCTTGCTCGCAATATCTTGGATTATAGTGGACATAGCCGATTAAGCAAGAGAGATACCGCAGCTTTAATCCTCAATGCTACAGATGATACATCTTAGAAATATTTGCTTAGTTTTTTTTTTTATGACAATTTTCTTTTTTACCCAAAAGGTTAGGCCTGACATGGTCAGGACTAATGTAACTTTTTTTCGAATTTAAGATTTTAATACTTATTGTTAGTTCTTTTCGTGAAAATACAATAAATAAATATTGAGAGTTAAAAAAAAAGAATGCAAAAAAAACTACAAAAGTCACCAATGTATGACCAACTTGACCATATATGAAATTTTAATAGCTGTGTGAAATATATGGCATTATTATCATTGTGAATCATAAAATACAAGCCGCTAAAATCTCTGTATTATAAATCTTATGTTAGAAATTAAGTAAAAATTATAGCTGATAATTAAATCTATATTGAGAAGATTAGATTTAAACTGACATAAGCGGAATTCAATAAACTGAAATCTCTAAGATAGTTGTTAGAGAAGAACTCCGACACAGACACAGCATCGTCAATTAAACCTAGACACAATCAAAGGCAAAGAATGTGGAATAAAGCATAAATAAAGTTTTTAGTGCAAGAGTATTAAAATTTTTCATTTCTGAGCTGATAACTCATTATCCATTTTAGTAATAAATCTATGGTTAAGTAAAACAACCAAGACTTTATATTTAAACGTAATAACTAACTAAATTGAAAGGAATGTGAAAACGAATCGTAAATTTAAACTCTTATTCGTGTCTACATAAAATATTTTTATTAAAAAATTTTTTTTAACAAATTTTTAATAAAAATGAAATTTATACAAGAACAGAAATTATGTTATTTTGATACATATGTAAAAAAAAATCAGAGTGTTATATTTATTTAGTTGTTATATTAACTAAAAGTTATATACCTTTTGATTAAGTTTGTAAACACTAGCTTACATACTAAAGTTTGTTATTTTTTTTAATATGTGACATAAAAGAGTTAAAATCTTCATAGTTCTATTGCCAGTTAGTTTTAATGATATGATTTATAATACAATTAGGAAGTGACAGTATGCTAAAGTTGATAACTAAAATGGCAAACAATTTGAAATCTTTATCTTCATACTGGCAATTAGCAGTGGGTGTTAATTCGAAACACTAACTATTAAAACGATAATAAAACAGTTTTTGTTGTGCTAAATATAAAGCAGAAATTAAAAGTTGATTTGCATTTAAATGACTGAACAAAATAACAGCAACAACAAAAATTGTTTTGCAATAATTTTTGTTATTTTGTTTTGTATTCGCCTTCAAAAAATATACTTAGACAATGATGTTATTGCATGGTATTATGTGAATCTTAACATAAAAGCAAAGCAAAAAATTAAAAAAAAAATAATAATAATAAATAAGCAAAAGTATTATAAAACGAAACTGGTTAAAAAATATATATAAGAAAGAACTGTACGGCTTGCTTTTGTTAAAAGTCAATCAAATAAATTCGCACGATACATCTGTTTTAGCATATGAAGAAACGTGAAGAAAACAAAAATAATACAAAAATATCATAATCATCAACGTCATTGTATTCATCGTGATGATATGAGAAACTAAATATGACTTGCTGATATTAGCTGCCACTATTTTAAATACAATGACAAAATCTAATATGATTTGGTTTAAAATTACCCATCACACAACACATAAGTAAAAATATTTAAACAAAACATTTCATCATATTCGAGCCCAGAAATAAATGTATGTACGTATGCATTATTGAATGTTTTGCAAAAAAAATATTTAAAACTTTCGAGTTTTTTCTTTAGAAGCACATTTTTATATCTCCTTCTTTCTAAATGTAGAAAATATTATTATATTTTTCGTAACGTTATTTGGTTTATGATTTTTCTAAAATTGTTTGTAAAAAAGTTTGTTGTCTTAATCTTTGGTTTTCCACAATCAATAACAAAACAATTCAAAAGCAAATTTTCTATATTATTTTTTTATATATTAAAATTAATTACGCAAATAACCTTTAGCTGATCACTATATATTTACTAAAATATGGTTTATTAATATTTCAGATAACTAAATCATTTTATTTTAAAATTCTATTTTCGACAAACTTTTAAATTATTTTCATGCTGACTTTTATTTCCAATTTTCAATTTGTTGGTATTTGTTTGCACGAAAAATTGAGTAACTTCTGAATTTAGCTGTTATTTTCTAAGATGCCTGTGTGGAAGGTATTAATAATGGCTTTTATTATATTTCTTTTATACTCGTACCTGGTGCGTGCATTTTCAGTATGGCTTGTTACTTGTTAAGAAAATAGCAGTTAAAGGTTTGTAATGTTTACAATGTTTGCGTGAGAAGATGTTGCAACATTCTGAATTTTTTTTTGATAAAAGAATTTGTATTATTAATGCTTTTATACTTTACAATATTATTTGTTGCATTTTGTTAAATTTAATTTAAAAAAATTGCTATTTAATCAATACAGTCGTTTTTTAAGAAATAAACATTTTGCAAAGAAGATAATTATTTTATTATTTAATAAGAGTTATAGTTAAGTTATTTAAAAAAATTAATTAAATAAATTTGTTGAGTAAATAAATTGTGTATTTTAAAATTGCGATCGGATCTCGAAAGCTTGTATCAACGAAATAGGATTTCTATTTCACATACAAAAATTTTTGGTTCGTTTCTGTAGCGATTTTGAAAATTTTAGCAGTTTTGCATAAATGTTAAAAGAACGCTTTTGTCTTTTTTTCGCAATAAGTTATTTGAAAGCATGCAAAAATTACAGGACTTTTAATATCCGCACAAAAAACCTAATAAAAAAGAACACTGAAGATGGCAAACAGCCAAAACCAGTTTGCTTACAAACCAAATTTGGCAAAGGTTCCACGGAAAACCGTACCCAAATAAAAGTACATAATAAAACTTTAGGCTGGTAGCTCCGGCTTATTACTATTGGGCTTGTTATTTTCACAAAAAACTTCGCTTAAGCTGTCAATAAAATCGTATAACTTCTATTTTAGTAAACCTGCTGTTTCTTTAAATAAACATCGAATAAATTTTTAAAAAATATCTTCATTTGTTGATTACCACTCAGATTTAACATCCTTGTTGCCAGTTGGTGTAGGTTTTTCATAACTGGTAATTTCTTGGAAAGTCTCTCGTTTACTAACTTTGTGTCCTTCAAATAGACTTCTTTTAAAGTTATTACTTGACTTAGCATTCAAACTTAAGTTTAACTTTTTCTTAAATTTCTCGTAATTATAGCGACTGCCCGCTTTACCCATTCCACCTGAAAACGAGGTTTGTTGTTAATTTTTTTTCTTTTAATTTATTTTTTTTTCTTTGTCCCAAACGGTTTTCTTTACTAGCGTGTAATAGAGAGAAAACGTTAAGTAATACCGATCAACTATTTGAAGCATACAAGATTCGAATAGATTTAAGCGCTTTAAAAGAATATCGCTCCTTACACAAAGATCAGGCTGGAAGGCTTTACATTGCCAATTAATTCAAACGAAATCTGTACAAAGACTTTCTATAATAAACTTTCGTGTCAAGTGTTTTCCTTTTTTCAGAACTAAGAAATTTTCAATTTTCCATTGGTGGCAGAGTGCCTTTAATTGTATTATTTGGATTTAATACTTTCAAATTAAATATATCGCTCTGACGACGTAAATTTAAATCTTTAAAGTTGTAAAAATTATTTGTGATTTTCTGTATGGCAACCAGAAGCAGTTCTTATTACAGTTTTTTCTCTATGTCTCTGATGCTGCCCATCTATACATCCAGATATACAACAAAAACACGTTGCGACTTAGAAATAACTGTTGGTTCCCAGTGCCATAACCGCAGCCTTCATGTTAATATTATGGTTTTTTTTTTCCCAGATACTAGTCATCTGACGAAATAACTTACGGTCGACCAATCCAATCGAATTTTAAAAAATCACAGATTTTTTTAATTCAGGATACGGATTTCACTCTTCTTCAGAATTTCATCAGAAGTTCATCGATTGGTGTGTTTATGTTGTCTTATATTTGTTAATTAAGACCTTAGTGATTTTTTGTTTGATTTGGAACATTTTCTTTCATTGGCAGGCTTATACATACAAATCTATGGGAATCACCGGCTGTAACAACTGGTATAAAATATAAGGTTTAAAATTAAATTGATTTTCTATACAAATATTATTTAGTCATTATATTCGACAACCGTCTGTGGCTGTGTCTATTTAAAAGTTTTTACTGTAAAATTTATTTCGTTAATTTTTGTTTATTTAACACGAGAGCAATGTTGATGACAACAACGTGCCAAGTTTATTGTTTGAATTCCATAACAAATATGTCACTGTCCATTCTTTTATATTTATGAAACTACAATTTAAGATTTTGGGTCTAAGTATGGATTACTTTTTAAATTTTCTTTAGTGGATATTTATGTTAAAACTTTAACGAGCTTTCGGTAGTACATAATACTCTTCCTTCAGGTGCCATTCTGTAATAAGTTCTAACTCCCTCCCGGGGGCACATTTATATGTTTTGACGGAAATCCACCGTTATTACATGTGTCTTCGGGGGTAAAAGGGAGCCCAGTCCCGATGTAAATCTTATCATGTAATAAGTTCTAACTAAAAGGGCTAATCCAACTTGTTTCATTTATAGAAAATTGCAAAGAAAAAAATTGATACTAATAAATCTCCACTTTAAAAACTGCTTACATAATTTTCCATGGTATTTATTACAAATATATAGTTTCGTTATGAAACTGTTTTTAACTTAACACTTTATATTATTTAAATAACATAGTTTACAGAAAAAACTTTACATTTTTCATTAAAAACAAAAAATACTTTCATTTTTCCCTCTTTTTGGTTTGTTTATCATTTCAGGTAAGAATAGCATTATGTGTTACGAAAACCTTAATTTCAATTGTAAAATTGTATCCGAAGTGCACAAAACCGTAACATCAAGCAGTGTGATACAAATTTAACACATATTAAATTGATAAAGTTATGACCAACCAAACCAAAAACCAACACTAACGAGACAAGAAAAAAATCTAGTCAACGAGACTGAAGAGTTTATATTGTGATTTTTTTTGCTTTCATTTCGTATAGCTTGTGGCTAACTAAAGCGTAAATAATATAATTTAGATGAAATAACAATAGAAGATTTTTAAGCAACAATAACAATATATAAGTTACCATTCATAATTGTAAACTAGTTTTGAGTAAAAAGTATATTTTTTGCCCACATTTTTACAAATTGTAAAATATTTTATTATTTTTTTTTCTTTTTTTTTCAATTTTAATTTCAGAAATTTTACAAACCAAAAAGTTGTACAAGTTTTCCCTTTTTTTAAATTAAATTTTATTCACTTTAGATTCGAATTTCTGTTGAATTGCTTGACTACCATGCTTCGATAGTGAAGGTGTAACAAATTAGTGCTCACGTTTCTTAGATATTTTTTTTTAATTTTTTCGTTTTTATTATAAAAATAAATAAAATAACAGAGCATTTGTGCAAACAGGGCTTTCTAGTTTCGAAATCATTAATGTCAGAATTATATAATTTGTTGCTAAAAATGAAAAGGAGATTTCTGATTAAATTTATACTTAAAAGCTTTCTCTTAAATAATGCCCATTATTTGCAAGATATAAATTTTTGCCTTAAATAAACTAAAAAAAACATGTTAATGCTTTAACATCTAATTATCTTAGACTTCCTTTAATAAAACAAAGTAATAAAGAATATTTATAAAACTGACATGTTAGAGTTAAACTGAGCTCAAACTTAATTAACAGGTGAATAAAGTTATTGTATATAAAAAATGCTAGGATTATTAACCGTAAACGCAAACTGACTTATTTTATTTTTTAAATCCAGTTCCGCTAAAGATAAAAAATAAGTAAAGTACTGTTATTCATTAAAAAAATGACGTCAAATGAACTGAAATTATGAAATCAGTTAACAGATTTCCACTTTTTTTAAGTATAATAATTTAATAATTAATCTATTGTGCTTTGCTTTTCATCGGGTTTTCAACAAGAAGTTTGTTCTTCAATTGTGACAACACGAGCAACATGATAGTTTTGACATTTAGCTTTTTGACGCATTCGTTGAAGATGCATTGGCAATTGTTACAATGGATTCCATTAAAATAATTAAAATTCGTGATATTTTCGGACAACATAATCGTCCCTCTGAGATCGCTATTAAAAATTTGGTCGTTTAATTTTAGTCAACAGACTCGATACAAAATATGCGACCACCAGCACGTTTTCGACCGGGTCGTTCAACTAAAAACATGGCAGCCGTGAGCCACAGTGTTGAAGCAGACCCAAATTTGTTAATTCCTCGACGTTCCCAACAATTGGTGTTATCCAAACCCACCACATGGCGAATTTTGCGTAAAGGTTTGACTTAGGAGCCTTACAAGGTTCAACTGGTGCAGGAAGTGTTTCTATCTGTACTGCTGAGTCAGTGTTCGGGTTTAGGTAGTTCTGTTGTTAAGGTCGTATCTACTCATATAGGTTGAATGCCAGCCACCTGACAATTTATGCAGCCTTGCATTTTCAATACTCCGTATTTTATTAATATCTAGGTCCGTATGTCTGCCTGAGGGTGTTGTTCGGTTGTGCGAGTGCATGACTAGTTTTAGTGGTGTGAACATTGTATCTGAGTAATGATAGACAGCAGGTTAAATTTTATCCTATGCTGCGGAAGGATAAGATGAGTAAGGCACCCAAAAGTAACATAGGATTTTTAGAGCCAACGTTGGACAGAGGCGCATGTTGGCTGAAAACAACATATTATGAGTTCGATTACAGGCGAAATTAGATAGCAATTGGGCTCTATATGACTACGCTACTTTGTTAAAATTGAATTTTGTAAATAAAATATTGTGAGTATAATTTTACCTAGAGCGATTTAGTAAGAGAAACACACAAGATAAATAAATACTTGTGTTTGCATTCAAGAGAATCCTTACAATTGAAAAATTCCAAACCTAAATAATTATAGTTAATTGACCTTTTTAATATTTTATAAATAATTTTTCTTCAAGCACAAGATGCTTATAAAAAAATCAAATAAATCTTTATTTTTGTTTTCGATATTTCACCACATCATTGGGTGGCAACTTTAGGGAAAAACAATTGTATAAAACATTTAACAAATCAATCAATAATTCAAAAATTGGCGAAAAATAAATTTAAAATAATATAATTTCAAAATTTCAAATTTAAAATATTTAAATAAAGGTCAGGTGCTTGAAGAAAAATTTTGTATAAAATCTCCATATATTTTAAATCGGGCTTGTATTTCTAATTAAAAATACAATTTAGATAAAAAAGACAACAACAATATTTAGTTAAAAAGAAATGATATCATATTTTAATCAAATGTTGCTTAAATATAAAATGTTACTTGATTTACGAATTTAATAAAACAAAAATTGGAATTATTGTTTCTACTTTAATTATTTTTTGTAATTTTTATTATTATTATTTTATTTCTTCCTCCGAGAGCTGGTTTGTCGCACAACTCACCTTACAACACGTTTTTGTATTCACTTCACTTTATATTTTAATTTCTATTGATGTAGAGATAAAATGTCTATTCACCCCTAAAAAAAGTTGACAACACAGTTAATTAACAAAAATAAAAATATTAAATTAAATTTTTAATAATTTGTTTATTATAAATAATATAAAAAGAGAAATTATATTCATGCCTAATGTAAATAAATAAACACGAAATATGAACATGAATATAAACTAATTAATATAAATGGACAGGCAAAAATAAAAACTCATACACGGGAAGAAAATAATTTTATTTTTTAATATTTTCGAATAACATAATGGTTCCACTGAGACCGTTGTTAAGAATTTGGTCGTTTAATTTTAGTCGACAGCCTCGATACAAAATGTGTAGACATCAACGAATGTTCGACTGGTCGTTCAACTGAAAACATTGCAGCCGTGAGCCACAGTATTGAAGGAGATCCAAATTTGTCAATTCTCCGACGTTCTTAACAAATGGGGTTGTCCAAAATCATCACATGGCGACTTTTGCGTAAGGACTTGACCTCTAAGCCTTGCAACGTTCAACTGGTGCAGGAATTGAAGCCGACCGAACATTCACATCGTAGTAGCTTTCCCTAGAAGGCCATCGATTACGTATATCCTCCAGTCACTCCTAGTAGCAATTTAGAAAGTCCGGAGTAGGCTGTGCCCTCACTCCTTGCTGAGGAGTTGGAGACTTTCCAACTCCTGGTCCAGAACGCATAAAGCTCTTTTTTATCAAGAACACGGCAGCATTCATACTCACTGGACCTGAACCATTCATTGTGTTAATTTGAATGATCCGACCCACAAACTCTCACGAGGGTCCGAAACCACAACCACCACGATACTCCCATATAGGGGCCAACCTCAATAACCAGTCAGAGCACATCATTGTCCAAAGAGAACAAATAGTGTACTCTGGGGCAACTGATTCCCGTGGAAATATGTGGATTGTCCAGGTGACTCCTACTAGCCTTTGAGGGTCCTGGGCTCCTTTTTACCCCGCAAGACACCAGTCTAAATGGAATAGTAGGTTCCAAAAATACTATCATGTGCCCCCGGGGGGAGCCTTTACATGGTCAACATGTCACTGTATGTGGTCTGGAGGCATATTTTGGCCGCCTTTTTTTTTGAAGATGAGGCTGCATATGCGGTCAATGGATCCCGCTATCGCGAGATTACGTGATAAGATTTACATCGTTACCTAGCCATGTGGCCGTAACAAAATGGTGGTGGTGGGTGATATGTGGTGTGCACCCACGTCCTAAGAAGCCGATGGATATCTTTATCCAACAGGTCAATGCTAGTTGCAACTTCGAGAGCGCGGAGCAGGACCAGCATTCCCACTCCTTGCTGAACAGTTGGAGAGATGGCTCCTGGTCCAGAACCCATGACAAGCTCACTGGATCCGGATCATTCACCCTGTGTTCTAAGTCAAAAGTGATATGATCCTGGCGTCTTCACCATTTCATGAGGGCCTGTGAAACCACAATTACTTAAATAATCAGAGAGAAAACAGCAAAAGCTGAACTCTGGGGTTACTGATTCCCGTGGAAATAAAGTGGAAGTTGTCCAGTTGGCCCCTACTAGCCTTTAGGGGACTGTACTGCCTTTTACCTCCAGATGACACATGCTATAATGGTGAGATTCCATTAAGACATATGAATGTGCCCCCGGAAGGGCTATCGCGAGATGCTAACAACTCAATTTTGGCTTATTATTGACAATGTGGATATCACTGATATGTGGTTTCAACAAAACGGTGCCAGATATCACACAGCCAATGAAATAATCAATTTATTGCAAACCAAATTTCCCGATCGCATAATTATACGACAATTAGCAGTTAAGTGGCCAGCCGGATCGTGTGATTTAACACTACTGGATTATTTTTTGTGGTGTTATGCTAAGAACAGAGTTTATACGGAGCCAATCAAATATATTTCAGCTTTAGAACTCAAAATCCGTGATGTGTCACGAAATAGGACCGTGATTTTGCCAATAAGTGATTAAAAACTTTAATGAAAGAGTCGAAAACTGCCAGCGTGGCCGTGGTGGACATTTGCCAGATATCATTTGTCATTCTTAATTAACGAAATTTTCTCTTTTTAATACAATAAAATTTTAATTATATTAATCAAAATTTTTAGTTTTATTTTTTTTTCGAAAACAAACTTCTCGTTGAAAAGCCTTTTATATTCTTAGAATAATTATAATTGTATTTCATAGGCTGTTCTTACTTCAATTAATTAAATACACACAAATAACTTAATTATACAACATGTAATGGTATAGTGAGGTAATGTATGAAGACAGAAAATATATTGTATATGTCTGACTAAATAAATAATTATTTGAAGACAAAACCAAAAATATGGCAAACCATATAATGATTTATTTTTTTCTTTTAATAAATTAAATAAAGTGACTAACTTAAAATATGAGCACCATCTTTATAGAATCTCCTTATAAGCAAATCAAAATTTATTACCGCATAAAGTTACACAATGGTGGTCAAACATTTATATTTTAATAACTTGTGATGTGTATTATGACTTTACGGCACAATCCCTTTTAAATACAAAAGAAAAATGTGCAACAGTCAGTCAGTCAGTCAGTCATTTATAATAAATATATTTATTAAGAAACCGTAAAAATATGCCGAAACTTGTAATTCACATAGGTTTATTATTTTTTTTACTTTTTGCTTATATAAAGGCTAAAAAACGGTTCTTACAGACATGCAATTCAACTCAAGAAGATGACAACCAGTACACGACCTTGCTGAGTACTTCTTTATTTTACTTGTAAAACATACAAAATGCCAGTTTATTGCTACTAACAAGATTTTTTGTTACCTTTTGTATTTTATATTTTTTTTTTTTTTTGGAAGTTATTTTGCGTTCATGCATGATTGCAACAAAATCTGTTATTAATACAAAAAGCAAAAAGCTGAAGTTAAAATGCACATGCACATTCATAAAATAATGAAGGGCTTCCAATGGTTTTAGTTGAAGGTCAGTATACGGATACTTCTTCTTTTTTTTTGTTAATTGCAAAATAAAGAGATTGTATGTATTTGGGTTTATTAACATTTCTTGAATGAACTCAATTTTAAAACAGGAAAAAATTACGGAAATAAATATATTTTTTAATTTTTTATATGCGTTATGTCATTTAATACCTTTCGCAGAAAGTAATCTCTGGCTTAATTTTTCCATCTTTAACACTGTTAGAAATTAGTTTGGATATTTTATTTTAATAAAAATAAATATTCAAGAAAGTCTATTAAATTTAATGACTTTAATGAAAATTGAAGTTAAAATTACAAAATAAATTAAAAATTTCCAGCTGTTTTCAATAGCTTAATTGCGTAACAGTCTATCATTTTTTTCAATATATTTCATATTTGTCTTATTTTACTTGTCTTCATAACAATAAAGATGAAATATTAAAATATTTTTTTTAGCAAAATTTTAAAAATTTACTTTCAATATTAAAACCACTGGAACAAAAATTATAATTGCATACATTTTAGACGGATTAAAAATTTTTGGATAGACATCATTATTTATGCGGAAATTGTTTATTAAAATTGCCTTCATATTATTTATATTTATTTTTTAGTTTTTTTTTTTTTAACAACAACTCATCAATAGTTAATCATTTTAGTGGAGTCGTTTTTAATGAAAACTTAACATAAATTCATTAGTGTCTGATAGTGGTTTTAAAATTAATTGATGTTTACTAAAACATAATATTTTCTAAAATTAAAAAATTATGTTAATGTTAATATACAATCAACGATGACAACAAATATCTCTATATTAAAAACAGAAAATTTTTCTTTAAATAAAAAATTGCTTCATCAGCCAATATTTATTTATTACAGTTGCCTTGACCTTTTTGATATTGATGTGATTTGATTTACATCTGCACCGACCAGGTAGTCATAATCAGATGGTGGTTAAACCACTTGAATGATTTGCAAACGTCATTCACGCCCAAGGAGGCCATTGAATACGTATATCCTCCGGTCACTCCTAGTAGCAATTTCGAAAGCCCGAAGTAGGCCGCAGCCTTCACTCCTTGCTAAAGAGTTGGAGACTTTTTAACTCATGGTCCAGAACGCATGAAGCTCTTGTCTCAACTGTATCTTATATGGAAACAAATAGCCAATGTTGTTCTTTGAAGATCAAGCTCCTGAGCTCCTGAAGTTGACGGATTGTTTTTTGTTTGGCAGCAATATTTTCAGCCGCTCTTGCAGTACGTAGTAGTCCATGCTTGGGCATATCACAGATCCTCTTTCTTTGAAATCATTTACTCCACGATAAAATGTTTTAAAGATTGAAACACGTTTATCAAATATTTTTTGTCAAGACTTATGTTTACCAAAATGGCGGCAAAACAATGTAGTATAGCTTCCTGGTGAACACCCTATATGAGTATAAACATATTCAGATTTTGATATATTTGAGGCACTGCAGCCTCCATCATCGGTACTTATACATAGCGCATTCGTTGGCGAAGTAAATATAATTGGTTAATTGCTTCAAAATAACCGCCTTATCAACAACATATGACGTATTACTCTGTCCACTGTATTAACAGCAATAACCCCTCCAAGACCCAACTGGGCAAAGTTATGTTATTTCCACGGACATCAGTAAGCCCCAAAGTTCAGCTTTTTAGCTGTTCTCTGACTGATTATTGAGGTCCCGTATCATCTCACTTTTGACCAAGAACAAAGGGTGAATGATCCAGATTCAGTGGGCATGCTTGTCATATGTTTTGTACAGGCGTTGGATAGTCTCCAACTCTTCAGCAAGGAGTAGGGGTGACGACCTGCTCCAAGCTCTCGAAGTTGCAACTAGGAGTGGCAAGAGGATAAAGATATCCAACGGCTTCCTAAGGAGAGGGTGTCGCTATCATATCATCCAAGTGGTTTGATCGACCATCAGGTTATGGCTTACACAGCTGGGTACTGATGTAAATCTTATCACGCATTAACGGCAGTGGCAGCGTTGAATATAAATTTAGCTTTACTCTATACATAGTTTCACTACTTGTATTATCTCTTCTATATCGTTTTCCTAAATAATGTTGCATAGTTACAAGATAACTAAGCAGGACTGTTGCCTGAAAACAAGTGTAAAAAATAAAAATCAAAGCGCTGTCCACTTAATAGTCCATAAATTGCATGAAGTGTTGTGTGTTTGTCCAGTTCACACTTGACTATTTTATTTTAAATATTGCCGCCATCCTTAGGCAGATCAGGAAAAGATCAGTAAAATAAATAAATAAATTTAGATTCGTTTTTCCCATGCGTAATAATTATTTTTAAAAATTGTGCGTTTTAGTAAAATCATAAATACAGTTAAAGAAATTGCATTAAAAGTTGTTGGTTTTTTTTACACTTCTCTTGATTTTTTATATTTCATTGTAATAGTATTTTTTATTACTCTCTGCATTGATATCAGACTTTCGTTTGCGGTGAACCGCTTGTTGTTGGTTTTTCCAATTATTTTTAAGACAACATTTTCATAAGCTTGTTTGTGTCGTTTTATGCATTCAATAAACCAGAAAGCGTAAAGCTTTTTTGTTAACTCTCGTTTTCCTGCCAGTGAGGAGGAATTGTTCGCAGTTTGGGCTTTTTTGCGTTTAAATCTTGTGTTTAACGTTTTCTCAAACCAGTTAACAATACACAGCTCCTTAAAAATGTTGACATTGAATATTTTAGCGTCTTTTCTCTTTTCTTTGTTTTTCTTATTGGCTGCTTTTGGTGTTCATTTTAAAGCGGTTGTTTTCTTTTAAAACATCTGTTTATTATTATTATTATTTTTATTATTATTATTTTGTTTGTGTTTAAGTTTTTAAACCAATGACTCTTGGGTGTTATAAAATGTTAAGGTGCTATTTTGGTTATTGACAAAAAAACTGTGTGTAAATTTTTCTACTTTTTGTGGAATTAAAATTCAACTTTCAAGTCTTTTTTAATAAGCTGCTGATTTTATTTTGGTTATTATACACGGAAACAGTTATTTTTCTTTTCGTTTTGATTTTGCAACAAATGATAAAATAGGATTTATCATCTTTTATTATTTTTGTGACCACTGACGTTATTAATATTCTGATATTAGGTTTTTCTTCGAGCTAGTTTTGATCTATTATATATGTAATATAATTTGTAATGTAATATAATTTTTATTTTTATACTCAATGCAAAAAAGAGGTACTTATATAGTTGTTTTAAGCGTTTCTCGCACATACAAGAATATTCTACTTTAACATCACTTCATATTGTTATTGATACTGTAAATTAGTTTAGCTGTGTGTTGTGTTTTCTTCTGTGTTAGTTCTTTTTGTTTTCCATTATATTATTTGATGGAATTTCTTTTAAGCATGTTGTTGTTGTCTTCTGTTTTGTGTATAAAATTTTTTAAGAAAATTACGCAGTTTGTAAAATGCACACTGTATTATCTTCTGCGATTTTGACTAAATAAGGATTGAATAACCTGTCACTAACGAAGTTATTCAGGTATTTTTATTAAATCTAATGCATAAAATATTTTTTATTTAAATCAGCTCAGTATTTAGAATATAAAAAGGGCTTAATTTTAGTACAATTACGGAAGAAGTTTGTTTTTCAATTGTGGCAACACCAACAACATGATAGTATTGACATTAAGATTTTTGATGTATTCGTAGGAAATTCAGTGGTAATTGTTATAATAAATTCAATTTCGCATGAAAATCGCATTATAATTAAATTATATTAATTAAAATCTACTATGAAAATGGTGCTTCTGGTGAAGCTACATTACGTAGAATTTCTAAGACCGGTATAAAGAATTTGGTCGTTAAATTTGAATCGACAGGTTCGATACAAAATGTGCAAACACCAGCGCGTATTCGACTGGGTCGTACAATTAAAAACATCGCAGCCCTAAACCATAGTGTTGAAACAGATCCAAATTTGAAAGTTCCTCGACGTTCTTAACAATTGAAGTTATCCAAAACCATTACATGGCGAATTTTGCTTAATGATTTGGCTTTGAAGCCGTACAACCCTCAACAGGTGCAAGAATTGAAGTCGATCGACTATTCACATCTCCGTACGTTCGCTCAATACGTGAGTGGCCAGATCGTGTGATTTAACTCCACTCGATTATATTTTTTGAGCTATTATCAGGAGAGAGACTATACGGAGCCAATCGAATCGATTTCAGCTTTAAAACTCATAATCCGTGATGTAATTAACGAAATATGATCATTATTTTGCCAAAAAGTGATTAAAAACTTTGACGAATCGACAACTGTCAGCGTAAGCGTAATACAATACAAACTTAAATCATCTTAATTAAAATGTTTTGTTTTAGAAAACAAACTTCTTGTTAAAAAACCCTTTACAATTGATTATTACTATTCAGGGAATATTTGAAAAAACATGTTAATGGTTTAAAAAACTATATTTATATAACAGAATAGTATGAGCGCTTATAGTTCGCTGGACACTTTAATTATTATAAGTAATATTTGAATAAAAGTGGTGTGGTTAAACTAAGGATGGCTAGTGTTTCTTAAAGTCTTAATCGTTATACATTATCCTGAATTCTGAACAAATATTTAATCAACAATATAGAGTTTTTAAAAGTTATTGACTATTTCATTAATAATTCCAAGCCACCTAAATATGACGAAAAATTACGCCCGCTAAATTATTATAGATACGATAACATCCAAATTCTTGTTTGTTTTCGAGAGAAAAAAGTTTGCTTAAAGTAATTAATTTCGTATATAATAATAATAATGAATTAATATCTAAAGAAGCAACGACTTTGGAATTTATTAATACTTAAAGAAATATTTAACAAAAAAGGCATGTAAAAATGTTAAGCTAATAAAAATAAACTTTAATAATAATGAGGTTATTATTTGTTTCTTAAAAATGTTAAAACAAATTCTCGATATTATGACGATATTAAAGATCATAAATTTTATAGAAGAATCGATTAAACAGCAATAAATAACAATGTAATAACCTAATACATTATAGGACACATAAAATATTCAATAATAAGAAACTTATTGCTTACAATTATTTCAGTTTAATTACTTTTTTCATATACAATATTAATAACCCTAACTTAAGACAGCAACATAATCTTGATGTAAACACCATTTACAAATTTCATAGCTTACGTATGTAAATGCATAAAAAAATAATTAATTTTTATTATTATTGTGTTATTTTTATATTTAACACCATGTTTAATTTTACAGCTCTCATCTCATTTGTTAATATATTATTATACAATTATTAAGTTGAATATTACTAATGATGTTTTTATGTTGTTTATATCATTATTGAATATCTTCAATTTTAAAATATTTATTTTAAATTTTATATTTTTATTTTACTGCTCTGCTATTCTTTGTATATTCACGGATTACCCACATGTTTATTTTTTATTATAATTATAAGAACACAGAAACTTGCATTATTTTGACATCACAATAATACGAGGAACTGCTTATCTAACCTTTGACCATTCACATCAGCTCGAATAACTCTACCCACAGACTTAAAATAACTCCACTTACTCTAGATAAGGGCAACAAAGAACTTGACACAATTTACACCATAACGAAACATAGCGATTACAAATCCACAAATCCACTGCTATCGACATACAATATAACAGGAATAAAGAAGACAAAGAGACAATTGATACAACACGACGACACACGTTTACTTGCACAGGAACAGAAATATACAGACCAACTAAACTTTTTCACGAAGAAGGTTTGCTCACAGCATTAAAAACCAGCAACACTTTGAGACATAATCTTTCGAAACAACTGACAAATTTAATTCCAGGGAGTATATGGACTAACATGTACTGTAAGCATATTTATATGGGACAAACTGGACGAACACTAAAAACAAGATTTACAGAATACATACACTTGCATAAACGAAAAATAAAAGGCTCCAACTTTGTGCTACACCTTGACACTCATGGAGGACACGTTCAAGGGGCTTAGATGAATGTATGACATTACTACATCCCAGCAAAATAGGACGAAGATAGTCATTCTTGAAAACATGGAAGTCTACTAAAAAAGAACTTTTAACAGTGACATTATAAGTACAGGTAAACACGACCTCAGACACAAATTCTACACCACCGGAACTGCTCAAATACTCTAACAAAAGACAAACACCCTCAGACGGACAAGCTTACCCAGCTGAAAATAAAAGACGAAAAAATAAATTATCCCCGCATAAAATGCCATAAAAGACAAACGACATAACCCAACACTAGGTATACTTTATTTATTTATATTTTATTTAAGAGTCATAATACTAACTGGCCAGCACTATCCAAAAACGCGGTTTGAAAATGATGTCATCAAAAGCGCTCGCCGATCATACCCAAAAAACAGCCAGTAACAAGATTTTTACCGACAGAAATTATAACAATATTGCGTTTTGACATTATTGCAATATCGAAGTTAATTTCCACCTTTCATGGATTAACCAAAAATAGCATTTGAGATATATTTATACTGTCAGCTTTCAGTATAAATAACTCATATAATAAGTTGATTTCAACTTATTATTTCAAAATTGTCAAAATTGTCCAAAAAACGCGGTTTGAAAATGATATCATCGCATCAAAAGCGCTCACCGATCATACCCAACGAACAGACAGTAAAAAGGTTTTCACGGACGGCAATTATAACAATGTACAAGTGTGGTGACATTATTGCAAGGTGTGGGGGCTGAGCTACGAATATAGCAGCAGATACCCTTGCAAAATCGGCTTTAATTTCTACCTTTCATGGATCAACCAAAAATAGCATTTGAGATATTTTTATACTGTCAGCTTTCAGTAGAGATAATTCCTGTAATTAGTTGATTTAAACTTCTTATTTCAAAATTGCCAATAAACTTAATGAAATATCGCGAGCCTTGATGCCACTGGTTTATAGAAAATTACAGCAATTTTAAAATAAATAGTGATATTTAACGTTTAGCAGTTGTAAGTAACCTCTAAGTTGCGCTGTCATTTTTCGAAAATTTAAAATTTTTTAATAAAAAAAATTTGTGTTAAGGACGATGTAATTCTAACGGCTGGATTGGTTTCTATTTTAAGCTGGCCGCTAAATATTATTCACATGACAAAATAAATTTTAAATATTAATAGCTACCAAAAGCATAATTATAAAATAAGTCCTAATGACGAAATGACGATAGAAGTGAGTGATTTCTTTATAATATTGTTACTTTTTATTTTGAGTTCTTTTATTGCAAATAAAATAGGTAAATAGAAGCTTTCAGAATATTGAAAGATATTGAAAGATGTTGACACAGCTACCTGCAAATGAACTGACAAAATAACTACATGGAGGCACTAAGTATAATGTTTTTACCTATAATGTTTTGTTATTTTCAGTTTTTTTATTGCAGAATAAAAAATAATACAGTCCTTCAGAGTTTTAAAATAACTTAAACGGTTTTTTTAATTTCAATACACATCAAATAAGTACCATGATAACTTTAACTTGTCTTTACTCACTGATGACAAGAGAGCAAGTAGTGCTTATATAGTTCTTTTAAAAGCTTCAAGAATATTATACTATAACATTACATCATATTGTTGTTGTTATTATTAGTTGTTTTTGATTTCTGTTGTTTATCTTATTTGGTAAAATTTTCTTATAAGCATGCTCTTCACTGTCTTGCTTGTATACATTTTCTTAGAAAACAATGCAGTTTAAAAAATTCACAGTGGGTCGTTGCGTTAACTTTTTTACTGATAATTATTTTCTTTTAAAATTTTAATAAATCATCTTCGTGACAATATATTTCATTATAAAGGATATTCGATGGATAGAAACTGCATTTCTGAGCTTACATTTTTATAGCATTAGTTTTTGCTCACATAGGATATTTTTAGAAACTCTAATAATATTCAGCAAACTGTTTCGTTAAACCTACATGGTTTAAAAAAAGGAAATTTACCTAATGATATCTAAATTTTTATGAATGTAATAAATGATTTTTTATATAATTATTTTTACAAAAATGTCTCTTAAATAGCTAAATATTCATTATCCTTAAATAAGTTAAAAAAAGTTGTTGAAAACGATGTATGTAGGACATACCAAAATAATTGTCAGCTAGTATGAGGTCAAAGAAAACATTTTATAGCCTTTTTCCTTATGCATACATTTTGGAGGTTGATATAGCGAATTGTATTGAGATTTTCAACAAGAGGTTTGTTTTTCAATTGTGGCAACACCAACAACATGACAGTTTTGATATTTAGTTTGTTTGACGTATTCGTAGTAGATGCATTGGCAATTGTTGCAATGAATTCAATTTTGCACGAAAATCGCATTAAAATAATTAAAATCCACTATGAAAATGGTGGTTCTGTTAAAGTTATATTTTTGTAAAATTCGTGATATTTTCGGACAACATAATCGTTCCTCTGAGATCGTTATTAAGAATTTGGTCGTTCAATTTTAGTCGACAGCCTCGATACAAAATGTGTGAACACCAACGCATGTTCGACAGGTCGTTCAACTGAAAACATCGCAGCCGTGAGCCCCAGTGTTGAAGGAGATCGAAATTTGTCAATTCCTTGACGTTCCTAACAATTGGGGTTATCCAAAACCATCACATGGCGACTTTTGCGTAAGGATTTTACTTCTAAGCCTTAAAAGGCTTCACATCGCTGTAGATTAGCTCAGTTCATTTAGAAATAACCGGCTGGTTTTTCTGAAAAAATCGTTTTTTCAGACGAAACCTATTTTCACTTGTCAGGACATGTCAACAAGCGAACTTGCTGCATTTGGGCTTCTGAAAATCCTGGAGGGATTATTGAGAAGCCTTTGCGTGCCCAATGTGTCACTGTATGGTGTGCTATGTGGGCTACAGGTGTGATTGGGCCGTATTTTTCGGAGATGAAGTTGGAAATGCGTTAACGGTCAATGGATCATGCTATCGCGAAAAGCTAACAATTTAAGTTTAGCCTGTTATTGACGACGTGGATATCACTGACTGGCTTCAACAGGATGGTGCCACATGTCTCACAGCCAATGAAACTATCAATTTATTGCAAACCAAATTTCCCGATCGCATAATTTCACGACCATCAGCAGTAATGTGGCCAGCCAGATGGTGTGATTTAAAACCAATGGATTATTTTTTATAGTGCTATGTTAAGGACAGGATCTATATGGAGCCAATCGAATCAATTTCATAATTAATACTCAAAATCCGTAATGTGATTAACGAAATTAACCGCCATTTTGCCAAAAAGTGATGTCGAGGTGAATATATGCCAGGTATCATTTTTCATTCATAATTGCCGAACTTTTCTCTTCGTAATACAGTAAAAATTTGAATCATCTTAATCTAGATTTCTTGTTTTACTTTCTTTTAGAAAACAAACTTCTTGTTGAAAACCCCTTTATGTTAAGTATGTAAAAACCTATTTCAAACTATTAACACTTGCAGGCTTTTAAAAGCAATTGTTTTTCCTAAAACTTTAAACAAATTAAATGTCCACAAACAAAAATGTATGTTTGTGTTTTCTTAACAATCCTTAAAGGCGACTAAAACATGCGCACACGTGTAGGTGCTTGAAAACTTTGTTAAATCATAAAAATAATGTAAAAAGAAAAGAATTCAAAATTAAATTGTACATAAAATCAATTTGCAACTTTGGTGTCATATACATAGACTCAACAACAAAATTATAGTAGAACATAGTTCTACAACCTGAATCATGTTTAATCATGAGTGTACCAAATAAACAACATTCTTGTTGAACAAAAAAAAAAAAAAACAAAAACAACATACCATCATCATTGCTGTTACTTCACAATCATTACAAAAACATCTCCTCAACCTTTTAAAAAATGTTACAAAAAAAAATACAATTGGAAACAATAATAACAAACAAACATTTACCTCAAAATATCATTGTTAAGTACTTGAATAAAAAATTCGATTCGATACAAAAAAAAAAAAAAAACAAAACACACACTCACAAAACCTACGCATTCTTTAGTGGAGTTGCATAGTTTTGTGCGTCTTTACTGTGTGTGTTTTTCTTTTTCGTAGATGACTTCCAACGCTGGCAGACGTAGACGTAGAAGTGTAAATTTATGATACTGAAACAAATAATCACAAGAAGAAAAATACAAACAAAAACAAAATTCAATTTGACTATACATCTATTCCAGCTCTTAAGGCTGCCATCATCTTAAATTTTAGAAATCTATTTACAAAAAGTGGGAAAAACCTTTAAATAGTTTTTGGCATCGTATTAAAAGACTTTTTACGGAATGTTAAAATCATTTTTAACTGACATATTCAATACCAGACGGGCAGCCGGACAGGCGGATACATTGTATTTCTTTTTATTAATGCCATCATTTTTAGTTCCTAGGAACATGCGATAAAGTTCTTGTAATAAATTTATTCATTTGTTTTGAATAAATTCATTGTCTAGGTTGTTTGTTTAGTTGTTGCTGCTGCTGTTGTTTGATATGAACGTAATATATTTATAAAGTAAAAAAGGTCGGTTTAATCTGGTAGCAATAAATCTATATAACGTATAGACCTTGTCATGTTTAACAAGTTTATAAGGGTTTCACTTAAAAGGATATACATACTGCGTGAGCGTAAGAGTATGTGTGTGTGTGTGATATGCTTATTTTTTTATTTTTAAAGGCGTTGATTGCTAAATCTGTCTGCAGTGTTAAATATATTTCAATTTAAAATTTAAGTAAATGTCATTCAGCTGCTTAGTAATATTATTGGTGAAATCTGGCATATATATATACTATACGTACTCAAATATTTGACAAAGTTCACAGAATGTATTGTTAATAAATTTTCAGCTGCAGTTTAAGCAAAAACTTTAAATTTAAAAAAACAAGACATTAACATGTGACATTGAAATAAATCATAACGTGACAAAGTTATTGCGTTTTAAATTCGCTAATATTTTTTTTTTGTTTTCTTAGGCCTATTGTTGTGTAGTTAAAAATTGAGCATAGTTAACGAGCATAGTGTGCATAGCATTTCTAAGAAACCGATTCCTTTCGATACTATACACATAGATCATTTTGGGCCTTTGCCCTCTATTAATTCAAAACGAAAACACATTTTGGTTATTATTGATGCCTTCACAAAATATGTTCGTCTTTATCCGGTTATTTCTAGTAGTACAAGAGAGGTTATCGCATGTTTGGACAAATATTTCAGTTATTACAGCAGACCGAATCGTATTGTATCTGACCGTGGAACTTGTTTCACTTCTTTTGAATTTAGTGCCTATTTATTGAAGAATAATATGTCGCACGTTAAAGTTGCTACCGCCTCACCACAGGCAAATGGGCAAGTAGAGCGAGTAAATAGGATAATCAGGGCATTGTTAAGTAAAATAATCGAACCTATCAGCCATGCTAATTGGTCTAGTATGATAGGCAAATTAGAATACGGCTTAAACAACACTATACCTCTACTACTAAAGAGGCTCCTAGTAAATTGCTTTTTGGTATTGAGCAAAGAGGTGAGGACGTTGATGAACTCACGGAATACCTTAAAGAAAAAGTTGATGCTACAGTATACAATTTAAATGAAATGCGGTCGTCTGCTTCAGATGCTATAGAAAAATCTCAGAAATACTCTCAGCTAAACTTTCAGGAGAATAGTAAACCAGCGAAGAAATATTGTGAGGGTGATTTTGTTGTAATTCGCAACGTTGATACAGTCATCGGGACAAATAAGATTTTAATTCCAAAATTTCGCGGACCACACAAAATTCATAAGGTTTTGCCACACGATCGTTATGTGATTAGAGATATTGAAAATTGTCAACTAACCCAGTTAACATATGATGGTGTTATAGAAGCGTGTAGGACCAAGAAGTGGCTAATAGATAATAGCACAGCTGAATGATTTTTTTAGGTCCCTTATAGTATGTTGTTTTAAATTCAGTATAAATATTACAATCGAGGTCAATTGAATTGTCAGATCGGCCGAAGGTGTAATCATAGTAATTACCCTAATTACACTTACGTAATAAGTCATTTAGCAACACTGTCAATATTTATTGCGGGTGGCAAGGTACTGATTGACCAATGAGCAGAAAGGTTCTAAAATTATCACTTAACGAAATAAGTTAAGTTTGCTAATGGCCAATCAGAATAGAGCTTCTAAGTTTTGGCGGTGATTTATACTTTAATTGTTTTGAAAAGAAAAAGTAAGCGTCAGTAAGAAAAAGATTGTTGAAAAGAGCGGATGCTCAAAGGAAAAAATAAATAAAAAAAAATCATAGGCTTTATAAACATATTTTTATTATAGTGTTATAATAGTTTTAGATTTAATTATAATTAATTATATTTATTTTGTGGTTTCTAAAATCCATACTTTGTCTCTTTTTAGGTTCGTATATTTTACAAAATAATTATGCCTTATAAAACGTTTGCTGTAAGTATCTATGGCATTACTTTGGGCTTATAGCCAGAAAAAAAATAATAAATTGTCCTTTAATCAAAAAGCTTATAAATAAAAAGGTACAATTTAGTGAGCGCAGAAAAATATCATCATTTGTTTAGGCTTATGTTACGTTCAGGGAGCGTGTTTGCTTCAACTACTTTATAACGCACATGCTTAGTAAAAATATTTGTGTACAAAAACGATCTATAACTTTGGTTAGCTTAAGAACATCGTAGAAAATAGATAGAATAAATACACTGTTTGTCCTGAAACAAGCTGTAAACGTTACATATACCCAAATTTGTAAGATTTGTAAATTGGTTAGCTTGAAAAAGTCACTACAGAATAGTAAAAAAATAAAGTCTCACTATATATATCACCCCAGATAACAGTCCTAGCTGCTTTTACTGTATGCATAAGCAATATGATACTCATTGGATGTAAACTTTTGTATAGAATATTTAAATGAAAGCTATTAACCTAAAGTAACCCAAGCAAAAGCAGAACTTATCTCATCATATTAGATTGCAAACTTGTTTAAAGGAAGTTAAATAAGTATTATGTTATATACCTAGTTACATCTGAATTTTAGCTGTTTGCTCTATGTTAGTCAGATAGCAATTGGTAGGAGTGAACCATTTAATTTCAATCTGCCAACTAACTTTTATTAGACACTGTTGTTAGGGCATTGATTTATCTCATTAAACTAACCATATTTAGCTAATTTATTTTTGTTTGCCTATCGAGAAACTAAAATGTTTATTGTGCCTTCCTTCAAGTTAGAAATTTGAAATATGCCATTCCTTTTGAGTTTTCTAAAATTATTTTACAGTATGTCGCGCCTAAAATTATTTATAAAATGCTTTAAACGAATGAGAAATATCTGCATAAACTGACTTTTCAAAAATTTAATTTTTTATATTTCTCTGTGATCTTTTCGTAAAAAGTCTTTTGAATGGCTTAAGCGAGATGAAATTTTTACTGGTAGTACAAACCATTAATTAAAGATTCCTTTATAAGCCTCGTGGTATAAGTATCTAAGGAGCAATAGTAAGGGAGTGCCAGATGCGACTAAGACGGTTGAATGCTCTGGTTAGGTAGACAGGAAATTGTGACATCCGCTGTTAATTGCTCAACATGTTATTCAAATCGCTACCTGCACTCACAAACGTACCCCCCGGTAGACCATTTCGTGATAAGATTTACATTTGCACCTGGCCGTAGGCCTTAATCAGATTGTCGTCAAACCACTGTGAATGAAAAATAACGTCATTCACGTCCTAGGAAGCCGAAGACTAATTCTAGCAACAGGTCTTTCCTAGTTGCAATTTCAGCGGTTCCGGAGTAGGGCTGCAAATCTTTACTCTTTGCTTAAGAGTTGGAGACTTTCCAACTCCTGTCCAGAACACAAGTCTAGCATGCTCACTGGATCTAGGATCATTCCACAAGGTAGGTGTTATTAAAAGTGAAATGATCCTGGCCATCATATAAAACTGACCTGTTATGGGGCCGCGAAACCACAACCACCCATATAGGGGCCAACCTCAATATTCAGCCAGAGAACTATTAAATGTCTAAAGAGATAAATAATATACTCTGCGAGCTTACTGATTCCCGTGGAAATAAAGTGGAGTTTCCAGTTGTACCCCTGCTGACTTCAGGGGACTGGGCTCCCTTTTTCCCCAGTTGCACTGTGTCTAGATAGTCGAAGTTCTATAAAGACCATATATATGTGCGCCTCGGGAGAACATTGATATGTCTTAATGGAATCATAACATTAAGACATGTGTCATCCGAGGGTAAAAGGGAGTTCAGTCCCCTAAAGGTTAGCAGTAGCCAACTGGACAACTTACACTTTATATCCACTGGAATCAGTAAACCCGAGAGTTCAGGTTTTGCTGTTCTCTGTCTGATTATTGAGGTTAGGCCTTCGGGGCAAATCGTAACGGTTGTGGTTTCGTAAGCCCTCATGAAATGATTAGGGGATAGTATCATCTCACTTTTAACCAAGAAAACAGGGTGAATTATCCGGATCCAGTGAGCATGCTATGTCAAGTGTTCTGGACCAGGAGTTTGATAGTTTCCAACTCTAAAGTTCTAGAAGTTGCAACTAGGAATGACCTGTTTTTATATATTTTTTGGTTTCCTAGAGCGTGGGTACACGCTAAATATTTCCCAACTGGTTTGACCCATCATCGTTCCACACCTTATGGTCGCATGGCTAGGTAACGATGTAAATCGTATCACGTAATGTACTCACGAACAATTTAGATGAATTTTTTTAAGTTTTTGAAGAGGTCGTGCGTTATGTTGTCAGTGCGATAATTTACAAACAAATCTTTGTTTGTTCATTAATTTTACATTTGCTAACGACTCTGTGGGTTGAAATTTAAAAAATCAAATCATTGGCGTAAAAGATTTCTGCGGGCTGTTAGATCAGCAGTGTCACATGATATTTCCTGTTGATTTTTGCTCTTTTAAAAAGTGTTTAAAAATTATATGCATAGTTTTGTTCAAAGATATTTTTGGCAAAAATTATTACCGAAACTAATTTAAAATATCTATTAATTAATTAAGAATGACACCACTAATTTGTTACACATTACAAAATAGGTTTATGTTTACCTTGTGTTTTTGAATTTTTTCACTTTATTTTTTATTATATTATAATAAACTTCGCACACAAACATTATAATACAAATTTCAAAATGACCTTCTTTTTAGGTTCTTTTATGGTTTCTTATATTTTTAAATATTGTAAAGTTTTGTGTCTAAGTCTTTTGTTTTTCGAGCTTTAACAAATGAAAAATTAATCTATAGAATAAGCTTCCACCTTGAATTTTGTCACGCAAAATTTATTGCACTTTATACAATTTTACAATTGAACTTTAGTAAAAAAAACAAAATTATAATAAACAACACCAACGCCTATTAAACTTGAATTCATATATATAAACAGGTGAATGGTTAGAAAAACATACATTCAAATTAAAAATATATTCAATATATATATGTGAGATCTGAGAGATTTTAAAAATTTTGCTTATGCGAAAATTAAAGTTTTACTTAAGTAACAAGTGCATATTTTAGCAGCAAAATGAATAAATTTTGAATTAATTTAAATGTAATGACATTTAACAAGGTTTGACCATGACTCAAAAATAAACAAGCAATTAAAAACTATAACTGGTAAATGAAAGAAACTAGATGAGTATTTTTTGTTTTAATATTTTAAAATATAAATAATGTGTGGGAAAATATTAATATAAAATTGAATACTTTAATTTCTATGCTTAAGTTGATATTTTAAAATTGAAGGCAAGAATAAAATTTTATATTCAAATTCATTTAAAATAACAGTCTCTATCTTAAGCTAAAATTAATGGGGGCCCTTACCTACTTGCAGTCATTTACAAACCAATAAAGAAGTCTAGAATTTTTAAACTTAAATTCAAAATAAATTGAATTTAATTTGTAATCTTAATGTGCTGGGCGATATACCACTAAACATTTAATTTCAATTTAAACTTAAGCGAACTTAAAAGCAAATTGATGTAAAAACCTGAAAACACTTAAAGAGTTTTTCCATGATTAAGATAGGCACAATTAATTACTCATTAAAAGAGACTAATGTTGTATCGCATATATTCTTTGTGGATATAAAAGAAATATTCTTTGTTGCTTGAAGACATTCTTAGTTTGTTGTAGCGTAAAATAAAAATAGTGAAATTTCTTTACATAATTTTTATATGGTTACTGCACACACATAGAAGAAACACGATTAAAGTTATAATAATTTAGGTTAACAAATAAATGAATCAACCCCATATTAATATAAACAAATAGTTTTGTTGTGGAGATTGCTGTCGTTCGAGATAAAATTATTATACATAAATATAACAACTTTTTAATAATGGCATACAGCAAACATATGTCTTTAATTCACAATCACATGTTGTGTCAAATTTATTGAGAGCAGAGTTGTAAAAATAATAATATTTTATTTAAAATGATATATAAGATATATTTCTATTGCATTTATATGCATAATCGTACTAAAAATGTGTATAGAAATTTGGGAATATATTTTTATGCGAATAAATTTATTCTAAAAAATTCAGTATATATATTGAAAAATATTGTTAGTGCTGTAGCAACTATCAAACGTAGAAATTACTATTGCATACTGAACTAGATAGTAGTAACTCTTAAGTATAAAATATCGCAAAATATTATAAAATTTGTGGCAATTATGCATACAGGGTCGTAAATTTATAGAAAGTATAACAAAGAAGTGTGAACAAAGTTACTCCTCCATGAGCAAAATGGTGTTTGTGTGAATAAAGTAAAAGATAATTAGCTAACATATGCTGTGCAACGTTTGATTATAACCAGTGAAACTATTTGCCGGCTTGAACCTACGTCTTATTTATCTGCCATTTTCTTGATATCTTAGTTTGGCAACGCATTTACTAAGAAAAGTCATTTAAAATCAGTGAAAAGCTGAAATAAATTGATTAATTTTTTATTAATTCACTTTTTATCTTTTACTTTTGTTATATTTTAGTTCAAGTTATTATTGCTACTCCTGGCGTATTTTTGACTTAATGAATAAAAAAGTGGCGAATATGTCTCATTGCAAGATACTTGTATTAGATGAAGCGGATAAACTAATATCACTTGATTTTCAAGGCATGCTGGATCATGTTATTTTAAAATTGCCGAAGGATCCTCAGATTCTACTTTTTTCTGCAACTTTTCCGTTGACTGTAAAAAATTTTATGGAAAAACATTTACGTGAACCTTATGAAATAAAATTAATGGAAGAGTTAAAATTGAAAGGGGTCACACAGTACTATGCATTTGTTCAAGAACGCCAAAAAGTGCATTGCTTAAACACTCTCTTTTCGAAACTACAAATCAATCAATCAATCAATCAATTTTAGCAAAAAAAAATTACTGAGCTTGGCTATTGTTGTTATTATATACACGCAAAAATGGCTCAAGCGCATAGAAATCGTGTATTCCATGACTTCCGAAAAGGATTGTGTAGAAATCTTGTCTGTTCCTATTTGTTTACTCGAGGTATAGATGGTGTTTGTAGAGGTGTGTGCTTGCTATAAAAGAAGGTAGCGGCGAACTTCATGAGTTCAATCTCACCGGCAACATTATTAAAAAGAAAACTAAAATATTTGCTGTATTCAGCAAATATTAAATGGAAAAGCAGCGTAGAAACCGTGCGCAGTCTGCGAATTAGAGAAACAATTATTGTGTATAACCATGGTAGAAAAAATGGCAAAGACGCCTCGTGACATAGGATTATCAGTTGTTGATAGTGCAGCAGCGTGTGTATTAAAGGAAAAGTAACTTGTGAAAGTATTAATAGTTTGCTATAATGTCCTGGCTTAATAAGCCCAACAGGAGGTTGTGGTTTAGAGCCCGTGGCGAAGCATAGCGATGATAGTTTCGATGATTAAGTGGGTTAGAGGTAGATGTTTACTAAACAAGTAATGGAGTTGTTTATCTCGCAGGATTTACGCAATAGTATCCCGTGAATAGCTGCGTTAGAGTGGTTCATATTTAATAAATAAGTAAATGGAAAACATAGCGCCACAGAGTGTACAAAACTTTACTAGTATTTGCAATCAAGAAACCTTCTCGCTATCGCGATATGATAACAACCCAATTTTGGTCTATTATTGATGAGGTGGATATCACTGGCATCTAATTTCAACAGAAAGGTGCCACACAGCTAATGAAACGTTTAATTTAATGCAAGCCAAATTTCTCGAGCGCATAATTTCACGACAATCAGCAGTTAATTGGCCAGCCAGATCGTTTGATATAACTTCACGGGATTATTTTTTGTGGGACAATGTTAAGGACAGAGCCTATACGGACCCAATTGAATCGATTTCAGTCATAAACCTCAAAATCCGTGATGTGATTAACGGAAGAGGACCGCCATTTTGCCAAAAACTAATTAAAAACTTTGAAGAAGGAATCAACATTTGTCGGCGTGTTCTTGGTAGACTCGCCAGACATCATTTTTCATTCATAATTGCCGAATTTTTCTCTTCGTTTTTTTTTATGTTGTTTTAGAAAACTAACTTCTTGTTTAAAACCCCTTTATATATATATATATATATATATATATATCATTGATCAGTAATAGTCCAGTAGGTTTCCTTGTTTAATACTGAAGAAATGTTTATGAAGCTGTTAACTGGGTATAAAACTAAGGGAATTAAAACGCTTGGTTTTCGTTCTGTTCTTTGTAGTGAGTGCCATTAATTTTGATTTCTTTTTGCCCATGATTACAAAGATAAAAATACGGTGGTAGAAGAGGAAACAAAGAGAATAACATTAAAATTTTTTATTAATTTTATAACTTAAATTTTAAATGATTGTATATTTGTATGTATAAATATGTAAACTTCAACGAAAGGAAGGAGCAAGGAGATATGGTGCTTCTAAATGCTAAAAAATACTTAATGTTAAAAAATAGTTTCGTCATTTTACATTATCAATTTGTGCTTAATGAGAAACTTTACTCACATATCATTAAAACTAGAACGCTTCCGAATAAGTAGAGGGTTCTAATTTTAAAGATATATTAAATAGAATGTTAATAGTTTCAGATAACGCAACAATATTTTCGGTAATTTATTTTATATATAATATAAAGTTGGCTTTAAATTTTAATTATTTATTCAATAATTTAGTCATATTTAATAAATATAAACGATTTGCTTTTTCATGTTTATATGCAATGCACATATAAACTAAAGTAAGTTTAAATAAAAACTCGTATAAAAGAAATAATTGTTATTTTAGGTTAAAAATTATTATTAATGATACGTTTGGAAATAATCTTTTGGAAAATCTTTTAGCTATAAGACAGTTATAAACACGTGTTAAATTTATTTTAACATACGAAAAATAAAACTTTTAAACATGAAGAACATGATTTTCATGTTATTCTTTGGATACTAAAAAAAAAAAAATAAAGAAAAAAAACGAAAAATAATATTTACCGAATAAAAACTGTTGATTATTTAGTTGCCATAAAAAGTCCTTTTTTTTAAACTTGCATGCACATGCAAGTCGTTAAAGGTTAGTAAGTGGCCTCCATTGTTAAAATTATAAACCAAAATAAGCAATTGATTTTTTTTACATAAAATTAAAATAAACCCTGGCAAGTTTAAATTTAAAAGACCAGTTAGTCACACAAATTGTTGGCATCATGACAAAAATATGAATAATGATTCAAGTGGGTCACTTAAGATACCAACTGCCAACTTGTATGGAAAGAAAAGAAAAAAAAATAAATCATCATCAGCATGATGGAGTCCTAAGTGTTTAAGGGTATAAAAGCAGTAAGACAACAACGTTAAACATCAAAAAGCAAAGAAGCTAAAGGTGGTGTAAATTATAAAATGACCATAGTGCATTAAATGTGAGGCTAATTGTATTGGAAACAGTTTGTTTTTATTAGGGTCGATTTTGTATATTTCGATTCAGTTACGGTGGTTAAGTTTGTATTGCAAAAATATACAAACCTTCAAAATATTGGCTCCTTTAGCTGCCATTTTCCAGAAAACCTATACAACAGAAAAATATCTTCACTGTTTTTGTGATGAACTTGAACCAATATTTGTGGTTGAAAGCGAATAACAAAAAGAAAACGACTAGAAAATAAACAAAAATAAAAACAAACAATTACTGCAATGTTACAACAACAACAGTTAACAGAAGAAGAAAAAACAAAACGTGTTAACTGACAGGTTTTCCAAAAAAAGCTAGCAAAAAATAGAGACTGTGGATGTAAAGTAAAATCTTTTAAAGCTAAGCTAACCGGTGTTTCTATACACCACCACCAAAAACAATAACCACACAGAAAAATTTGCTCTTCACATGTTTGATAATGACCGAAGATGCTTTCTTTTCATTTTCTTTTTGTTGCTAATAAAGTTGTAGTTGTTCCAAATGATTTAAACATGCTGCTCTATCCAACTTTACAATTCAACAACCAGCTAAACAAATAAAAAAAACCCTGCTATATGATTTGGACAACTTGCTTTGGTGGGGGTTTGATTTAAAAAGAAAAAAAAAACGTATAAAAAATAAAAAGTTTATTGCGCTTTTTTCAAGTCTTCTTTATTTGTGTTTTATTATTTCTTCATTTTATATAAAAAAAATCTTAGTTAATGTTATTGACCAAATTATACAAACTGTAATATTTCTTTTCTGCAACACATGTTTATATATTTTTGCAACATTACTACTGGCAATAGATATAAAAAAGATACGTAAAGTGAAAATTTAAATTTAACGAAAAGTGATAATTGTATAAAACAGAAAATTATTTTGAAAGAAAATAAACTTATTTTCTTATTTTGCATATATGTGCATACTATTATAACCGTTAGGTAAAATTATAAATATGTTTAAATGTTGTTTTAAGCAGCAAAAGATTTAAGAAATGAACTTGATATTAAGGAAAATTAGCAAAAACAACAGGATGTCTTCTTCTTCTTCTTCTTCTTCTTCACTTTAACAATGGCAAATTTATTTATAAAAACATAGAAAAATAATTAAAAACACAAACTTAATTTTAGTAAGAGCAGTTGTTGAATTAATTACTTAATCCGCAGCAGTGATGAAACTGCAGTTGTTGAAAAAATTCCATTTTAATATTTACCAAAATTTAGAATGATTTCTAATTATAAACACATAAATTTGATACATTCTCGTAGATATTTGATTAATTTTTTCCTAATGAATTTTATCAATTTTATATTTTCGAATCATATATAAAAAAAAAATAATAACATATTTCCGTAACTAAATTAATGGTTTATGTTACATAACAAGTGAGAAAGCATTTGTTTGTCACTAGAATTAACAAAAATTTGTATCCTATTTAAACAGCTTCCGACTGTATATTGGCTAAGTTCTAGTGGTAAAATAAACAATTGCAGAATTAATTGTTTTAAAATGTATTTTGAGTGCTGGATTTCCGTTTCCAAATAAAAAAAAGTCGTAAATAAAAAACCTTGATGGAAGATTAAGGAAGTTAGTCCGGTAATAGAAATTTAGTTTTGGGAAACTATAAAGACTTTAGAAAACTTCAAAGTAAATAAATTAAGAATAAGAATTAGGTGCCCCTGTAGGCTAGTAGGTATTGTACTAATTTGTCTGTCCGGGGTTTGTGGGTTCGATTCCCAACCAAGATGTTGGCTGTTTTTCACTACAAAATAAAAATTTTCGATGGGGCTGCTCAGCGATGAAGCCATTGCCACTGGTCGCTGTGCTGTCTTATGCGACAGTTAATTTCCGTAACTATCCTTTTACTTTCACCACCTGTCTCATCTCTTCTCTTCTCTATCCCTTTCCTAAGGAATGTAGCACGGTATTTAACGAAATAGGTAATGTTGCCTTTAAAAAACAAATAAAAAAAAAACTAATAATAATAGGTTTAAACGAGATACGGTATCGTCAAAGAATTGCAACAATTCCTAAAAATTACTCGGAATTCAAGCCAACTGCCATCTTGTGCTTGTTATCTTAGACTTTTGCAAAATTCTTCATAATCAATTTATTATATGGAAAATAATACTTTGTTGTTTAACAGATAGTCACGCTTTCGCCAAAATCCCGGCTGTGTTTATGTCTTATTGGATGTAACCGAGAGCATACGAACTTGATGAAGGAAAATCCTGGTACTTCCTGATCACCCTAACGCCTTTGACACGGTTGATCATCTCACGCTTTGCACGAAACTTTGACGCTATCTTAACTTCCCTTTAATATCCACGCGACCGCTATCTTCATACATCTGTCGTCGTTGGCATTTTATGTTGTCAAACAATCTTCAATATTCATTTAATATACATTTATCTGGCGGAGTGCCTTAAGGATTAATCTCTTCTATTCTTTCTTTCTTTCTATTTATGCTAATGAAACAGCTTTTGTACTGAAAAATCTATATGTACGCAGATGACGTGCAGGTGTATTTACGCAGTCTAGTCATCTGCATTACTGAAATTATTTCAAGACTAAATAAGGATCTGAATAAAATTTATTGCTGGGCAACAGCTGGGCAACAGCAAATTTTCTTTAAGCCCTCATAAATCAGAGTGTATTATAATTCATAAGAAAACTATTAATCTTATTTTCGATATTTATGTTTTAATAAATGGAGAGAAATCATTATTGTAAATGCTGCCAAAAACTTCGGAATAACAGTTCTACTTGGACAAAACATCTCACTTATGGAATGGACTTGGTCGTCACATCACTATAAACCTTGAAATATAAGGCAATTTTTTGCAAAATCTTGTCTTGTTCCTATATTAATCTACAGTTGTAAACTTTTTGTTGGAAGTGACTCTACAAGCAAAAGAAAGCTAAACGCCTTATACAACAATATCATTTGATATGTTTACGGATCGGTTGTTTGCCAATTTTCTTTGAAGCTGTATGGAGTTTTATGGGTTATCTTTTTTTGGGTTTTCTTTTTTTGCAAAAAGCTGAACACCACCTTTTCTCGGAGACGTTGAAGTACGCTGATATCTGCTGGACTTATGTTTTCATATTCTGCCCATTCTAAAGCTTTATTGAAAATGTTGATTGCTTCACTAGGTTCTACTTTGGTCCGTGCTGTTACAAGATACCATCATCACTTTCACTTTCATCAGTGCTCAGGATTTCATTCGTTTCAGTTACGTTTTGAAGATCTTCAGTCCATTCACTGATATCAGAAAATGAAAAACTAACCTGCAAAGACGCAATTTAAGTTAATCGAATTACTAGATATGTGAAAATGTTCAAACATTTGGATTAATTGCATTAAGAAAATCTATTGCGCGTTCTTGTTGGGTGTTAATTGGTGCACAAATTCTTTGTCTTAAAATAGCTAATGGGATATCCTCTTCAACGTCTTCGTCATCTCCTATAGAGGCTAAAATGTTCGTCCAGCAATTCGATATTGTTTCCTTTTCAAGACGTTGCCAAGCTGAATCTAAATACCCAACAGCGTCCCTTAGCGTTAATTTTTTTAGAGCTTCAATTACATCATTTCCTGTAGCTACAGTTGATGCCCAGAGACTGTTTCTATAGAAAAGCTTTGTAACTCTTATGTCATTTTGATCCATTGGTTGTATGAGTGGTGTGACGTTGGGTGGCATGAACATTACATTTATGAACCCGTCGTCTGATCTCAATTAATTTCTGGAGGATGAGATAGAGCGTTATCTATCAAGAGCAAAGCTTTATTGGGTAATCCTTGCTCTTTTAAAAATTTCCTAACCTAGAATAATAAGAAATTCATGCACATGCACGTGTACAATTGTAAAACTTTGAAATCAATAGAAACATTTTTTTACCTGTGGTACAAACGAGTGGTGGAACCAATTTTTAAAAAGCTTACATCCATGACGATTTGGAGTAGTTGTACTCAACAGGTATTTAAAATTTCTGAAAGAGCGAGGGTTTTTTGCCTTTCCAATCACAAGAAGTTTTACTTTATGTGCCCCCATTGCGTTTGTACAAGCAAGAAAAGTGACACGCTGTTTTTTAGTTTTTCTTCCAGGAGCATTTTTTTCTTGAGATGATAAGTATGTTCGGTCAGGTAGCAGCTTCCAAAATAATCCCGATTCGTCTGCATTATAAATTTGATCGCAAGACAGACCTAGTTCTTTGATTTTGGCTTGCAGCTTGTTCTTGAAAGGGTCCACAAGTTCAGATCTAGAAGACAACTTTTCTCCAGTTATTTTAATAAAACGCACACCATACCGCTTCTTGAATCGTTGCAACCATCCATCACTCGCACTAAAATCACTTTCATTTTCTTTAATTTTTGAATGAAAAAATTTAGCCTTTTCTTTAATTATTAGTCCATTGACTGGATAATTTGTTTGTTTCTGCTTTAAGAACCAACGGTATAGTGCCTTTTTCATTTTAGGAATTTTAGAGCACTTTAAAGTCTTTCGCTTTCCAGGACCAGAATAAGTATTGTTAACATACAGTTTGTAAAAAATATCTTTGCACAGAAAAAAAAATTTTAAATATTATCTCCATTAAAGAATTTTAACAAAAAAAACATTAGTATACTGTTGTTGTTTTGCACACATCACATTACGGTAGTTGTTTGCGACTATAAGGCGTCAATACTGTTCAAATAGACTTACACATTACAACAACAACAAAAAGAAGTTTACTCAGTATAAAAAGTGTAAAAAAAATCTTTGCACATTGAAAGAAGACAATTAAAAAAGGACAAAAATGCTGCTATTTTTCAAAAATTTTGTGCATTTGGGTTTTTTCATAAATAGAATGGAATGTGAAAGAGTTAAACAAAGATTTATTAATAAATTGATCATTGTTAATGAAAGAAGTGACCGCATATTTGAGTATAAAGAATGCCAGGAAAACGAGTGTCAAAAAATATTATACAATTGGTCTATTTCAATCGCTACAAAGGCAAATCTGCCCAGGAAATAGCCGATATGTTTTCCCTGAAAGTCAGAACTGTTTACAATATCATATCCCGTACTGAAAAAGAAGGACGACTAGACTTGAAAGGATCGACAGGCAGGCCGAAAAAAGTAACGCCGCGAATTGAAAGAAAAATAATTAGAACAGTTTATGATAACCCCCAATCCAGCACGAGAAAATTAGCTCTTCAAGTAGAAAAAGACTTTGACGTACGTGTTTCCCATACAATTGTCAGAAATGTTCTTCAAAAGCACAAATATTCATCAAGAGTGGCTAGGAAAAAACCCCTGCTCTCAGGTCAAAATATTGAAAAGAGGTTAAGATTTGCCACCGAACACGTTTTACTTCCTCCAGCGTATTGGGACGATGTTATTTTCTCGGATGAAACAAAAATTATGCTTTATTATCATGACGGACCGCAAAGAGTTTGGCGAAAGCCCCTGACTGCGCTAGAAAATAAAAATCTTATTCCTACAGTAAAGTTTGGAAAACTGTCCGTAATGGTATGGGGCTGTATATCCAGTAAAGGAGTTGGTGTGATCAGGATTTTGGATGAAATAATGACTAAAGAAGTCTATCTTGATATATTAAAAAACGAACTGACCGCCAGCGCTAAAAAATTTTGTTTTATAGACCCGGATAATCCGAATAAATTGAAATACAAATACTATCAAGATAATGATCCCAAGCATAAATCTTATTTATGTAGGTCCTGGTTACTATACAACTGTACCAAAGTTATTGACACAAAGTCCGGATATAAACCCTATCGAAAATTTGTGGGTTCATCTAAAGAAAAAGATCACCAACGAACAAAAACGATTTGATACGCTTTATTAAAGAAGAGTGGGAAAAACTACCGTTAGAATATAATATTCCGAAGCTGATTCAATCGATGCGAACACCTCTACAAGCGGTAATGGATGCTCGAGGTGGACACACAAAATAATAGAATTAAAAATTCAAAAATTTACACTTACACTTAAAATTTCATCATGTGTGCAAACATTTTTTTTACAGTAAAAAAATTTTACTATATTTATTTTTTATTATTCTACTTTAGAATTTTTTCATTGTTATAAAAGTTTTTTTATATATTATATATATTACCAAATCATATGTCTATAAAATATTGTTCGAAAAAATAAATTTTTGTTTTTTATTAGAAATCAATGAATCTTTTGAAGTTTTTTTTGTTTTTCTCCATGTGCAAAGATATTTTTTACAAACTGTATTTAAAAATTTTATCTTATTTTTTGTTTATAGCGCAAATTTTTGATTTTGCAACATTGTATTGCTTTGCTAGGCTAGTCACGTTTGATCCTCTTTTTATTTTTTCTATTACATCCACTTTTTCCTTTAAGGTTAAAAAATTTGGTAGTTTTTGCGACATTTTCACGAAACACTTTATACACATTGAACTAAAAAACAAAATAAGGAAATCAACAGCGCGCGTTACACAAAATGCCAGAATATATTCATAAGCATTCATTTACGGGAATTCCCAATTTTTAAAAAAGTGGTGTGCTTAAAAATGTTCAAAAGAAAACCACGTTTTCTATGTTGCATGAATAATACATTTGTTCACGTTATAGGGCTTTCTTACTGTGTTAACGCTACAGAGTAGTGAGTGTAAAAAAAGTTATGTTCATGCTAGCCGGTGTTCATGTAAGGCAGTGTTTTTGTTATCGCGAGTCTACTGTAATTAGGATTTTTCGAGTTATACTTTGTTATCAAAATAGATTGTTTTATCCGCCTAGAAGGTGGTATATTTTGTAATAATGTGGTTCAAAGCATATGACTGACGGACTTGAATCTGCTGAAATTCCGTACTAAATATGTGAAGGTATGGCGAAAAATGTTTTGTAAAAGAAGTATTATGATAAGGGGGAAAAGGAAACTTGAAACCGTTATCCTGCTTTGTAATGCGTACGACATAACCATTTAAGATCTTAATTTATTCATTAAGAGATTCATTAATTTAGTGCTTTTTAACACTCTTCTACATATTGCCTTATACTTGATCTTCCATTTTGCTTTACGCTCTTTTCAGAGGCGTAGTCTCTATTCTTCTTCGCTTAGTAGATGTGAGGTTTAGTTTACAATTACAATTTTTATATTTAAATAAGAATTAATGAATTATGATTGACTTGAGTTTGAAATTGGCCCCATTAATATTGACTATAATTAAATATAATTACGATGTCAAATTTAATATATTTTAGGAGTGGTCATCATTATTTTATAGCCAAGTTAATTTGTCAAACATAATTTTAATTTTGTCATCAATTATTACATAACCCTAAAAAAACTTAATACAAAAACTTTTTAACTTTAAAAATTACACAAAATCAATTTTCAATACAATTTTTTTTATGAGAATTTGTTGGTTTTTTTTTCAATTAAATTATAAATAGTTACTGTTTTCAGTTACATTTGAATTATTGCAATAACCTTGGTTTAGTTTTCATTCTCATACAAGAAAATACATGCAAGAAACAGCTAACATGCCTAGAGACTAATGCATATATACTGAGCCTAAACTAAAACACACACACACACACACATACACATACTCACAGCCTAAAAACCAGAACAATAGTTTTGAAATATTTTTTTTTGTTTGTGTTTTCTATGAATTTCGAAAACATAAACAAGTAAACACTCTAAACGTAGAAATTTTTACTTAAAACCCAAACAAATGCTAAAATAAAACTAAAACTATATTTAAACATACACGTACCAAATACATACCAAAGTACTTTAATTTGTTGTATCTTATATTTTTTTTTTCTATTTTAAATGTTGGTAATCAAGAACGTTGAATCATGAATAGAAGCAACGCTAGCCATACGATGGCAGTGGTTCTGTTAAATAAATTTTCCATACTCGACTTTGAGAACACTAGAAATCGTAAACAAGAACAAAAACGCCTTCAGTTTATTAACATTTTTTAAACAAATGTATATTGTAATAGTGGAAAAAAATGTTGATGGCTTTTGTACATAATAAATTATTGTTATAAATTTTATTATAAATGTGTTTTCAAATAAGTGAGTTATGTATATTATTTATTTATTATTATTTTATTTTTTGTTATAAATGAATGGAATATTTTGCAAAAATATTGAATAATTACGAGGAATTTTATAAAAACCTAGAAAGCTGTTTCTGGAGAATTAAAAGACTATTTTAAATACAATATGATAAACAGAAAACATTATACTATATTATATTGATAAATGTTTTATTTAATGTCGGCAATTATGTATGGAATACAATATCAGATAAATGTCGGCCTCTGTTAGCCTCAAATGCGAACCCTTTTGAGCAAAATTTTTATTACATTCACACACACTTCACGCGGTATTTCATTAATTTCATCACGACTCTTTTGCTCAAGCATTTCTGGTTTGTTTGCACAAACCTTGCTTTTTAGAGGTTTGGCGCAGTCAAATCAGGCAATCGTGGAGGCCAATCAACATCACCATTTCTTGAAATAACTTGTTGTGGAAAGAGGTCTTGCAGTAATTCTACTGTAATCCTTACTGTATGCGACGTGGCACCGTCTTGTTAATATTACATGTTAATCATGCCCAAAGCATGCATCTGTGGCGTTAAAAAGTTTTCAATCATTACACGATATCGCTCTCCATTCACAGTTACCGTTACGCCGTTTTTCTTTTCAAAGAGGTAAGCTCCAATTTGTGTTCCTAACCAAATTGCTAACCAGACTGTAACTTTAAATGGTTCCGAAAGTGCCTATTTAACAATTTGAGGACTTCCCATTCCCCAGGACCGACTATTCTTTTTATTCACATATTCGATCAAATGAATATGTGTCCCGTCATTTATTATGATTTTTGCACAAAAATCGGAGTTGTCATAGGTAAGCTACAACATCCTATTAGCTCATGTACGGCGGCGTAAATGGCCTTGTGGAAGAAGCTCTTATGTAAACTGAATCTTATATGGACACAAATGCAAATCCTTGTGCAAAATTATGGTCAAAGATCTTCTTTGAAGAAACGGCATCGTATTGAGGTTAATAGATTGTTTTAAACACTTTCGTGAGCAGCAGTAATGTTTTCAGCCGATCTTGCAGTATGATGCGTTTTATTGGCACGTTGTTTATCTCAAAAATTTCACGTAAATTTCTCATCGTCACAGTAATCGATTGATTTTGATAAAATGTTTTAGTGATTAAAATACGTTGGCTTATCGAATATTTTCCATAATAAATTTGCCATGTGTCTACTTCACGGCTGCCAAATATGAACGGTCAAGACTAATGTTCAGCAAAATGTGTGATTTGTTTTACATCTGCACCGACCGCGAGGTCATAATCAGATGGTAGTTAAACCACTTAGTTGATTGGACACCAACTACGCCCTAGAAGGCCTTCAGATACGTATATCCTCCAGTCACTTCTAGTAGCAATTTAGAAAGTCCGGAGTAGGCCGTGCCCTCACTCCTTGCTGAGGAGTTGGAGACTTTCCAACTCCTGGTCCAGAACGCATGAAGCTCTTATTTATCAAGAACACGCCAGCATTCATACTCACTGGACCTGAACCATTCATTGTGTTAATTTGAATGGTCCGACCCACAAACTCTCACGAGGGTCCGAAACCACAACCACCACGATACTCCCATATAGGGGCCAACCTCAATAACCAGTCAGAGCACATTTTTTGTCTAAAGAGTGCAAATATTGTACTCTGGGGCAACTGATATCCCGTGGAAATATGTGGATTGTCCAGGTGACTCCTACTAGCCTTTGAGGTGCCTGGGCTCCCTTTTACCCCGCAAGACACAAATCTAAATGGAATAGTAGGTTCCAAAAAGACTATAATGTGCCCCCGGGGGGATATGTTCAGCAAAATGGCGACCTAACAAAGTTGTATATTTTTCCGGCGAAAGGTATACCTGCACTACACTAAAAACTGGAATAAGAAGACAAAGAGACAGCCGATGTAATACAACGGCACACTTTTACTTAAACAAGGACAGAAATATATAGATTAACTAACGTTTTCCACAAAGAAGTTTTACTCACATCAATAACAACTGACAAATTTAGTTCCAGCGAAGTAGGCAGATTTACTTGTACCTGCAAACATACCTGTACAGAACAAACTGGACAAACAAAACTTACACATACACTTGTACAAACGAAAAAGAGAAAACTCCAACTTTGCATTAAACGTTGACAATCAGGGACACGTACCACGGGAAATAGGGGAATATATGACATTATTATTTCCTAGAAAAAACGACTAGGACTAGCTAGACATTCTTGAAAACATGGAAATGTACAAAACAAAAACTTTTAACAGTGACATTATAAATAAACATGTAAACATGACCTTAGACACAATTTTCACACCACTAAAACTACCCATACATTCAAACAAACGAAAAACACCCGCAGATTTACATACGTATCTGGATAATAACAGAAGGTGGAAATATTAAAAACTAAAATGCTTAAAATCCCAGGTGATGGGCATTCTACCTACATGAGTAGATACGACCTTAAGGAAAGAACTATCCTAACCCGAACACTGACTTATCAGACACGACATGAGAACGATGTCATCACATCGAAAGCGCTCAAAGAAAGCAAAGATGGAGAGTAATGACAACAGAACAAAATAACTATTTTTCTTAAAACGTTGTTCTCATGCAGAAAGGCTTGAACTCACGTAATTTTAACTTTACAGGAAAAGAGTAAAAATATAATCAAAATGTTGTATATTAAATGCAAATGATTGTAAAACCGTTACTGCATTAAATTTCCGTGACGAGTTATATTTGTATTGGTCTCCAATGTGTTCCAGCCCCTGAAAATCTCAAATGTAATAATAAGTTATATCTTAATAATTTTTGTGTGTCAAGTTATTAATTTTATTTTATAAAGTTTAAGTTTTAAAAGTAAAAAAAAAAAATCAATGACATTCATTTTGTATTTAATATAACAAAATGACGCCCTTAAGCCTCAATTCAATATAAATAAAAGAAAAAAGCACTTTGAACAATAAGAAATATAAGAAATAAAATTAAACCACTTTATGACCTTGCAATGTCATTTGAAGTTGAAATTGAGAATATAATAAATGCCAAGCAAACAACCACCACCCCCATTTTTCAAATAAAACATAAATATCTGTAGCAGATTGAAACGCAAAAGATAAAAATAAATAATTATACTAATAAATTTCTCACCAATATTACATAACAACCACATAAATTATTTTTTTTTCTTACAAATTATTTACGTTAAAGAAAAATATAGTACAAATTTTAAACAGAAAAAAAATATTTTTTTTAATTATAAGGTTTTGTTGCAATTAAACTTTATAGAAAACTCAAGATTTAGAAATAAAATTTTATTATTGTAAAAACCAAACTACTTAATAGTACAAGTTATGAACTTTTAAAATATAAAGTTGTCTGGCAATAAAAACCACTCACTTTCTGTACTTCATTCAATACATCCAATTGTATAAATAGTTAAAAGCAAAAACTATTAAAATCTTGACTGCAGACGTAGTACGAAGAAAGACAAAAAAAAAAAAAAATAAAAATAATTGTAACAGTGGTTTACAAGACTTACAAAATCATTAAAAATCTACATTAATTGCATGACATTAACTACAAAAGATAAACACAAAGCAACAATAAAATTACTATTACAATTTGCCACCACAATAATAACTATTATCTTGAACTGAAAACAGAAATAATGCTTTGACAACTTAAAAAAAATATATATAAAAAAAAAAAAACTAGCCATTACAGCTGAACTGATATTACAACTTGAAAATAAAATAAAAAATCTATGAAATAATCCAACATCTAGTATTTGGATCTAAATAGTTGTTCACATAAAAATTGCATTTTAAAGCTTAAAATGACTACACCCATATCTATTCGACACACCTTAGTACAATTGAAAAATGAGAACTTTAGCTTAGAAATAATATTAAATATTGCAAGTTCTTGTTAGTTAAAAAATAACAATAATAATGCATAGAAAATATTAAAAAAAATATTTGTTTTAAACAAACTATAAAAAATCAGTAAATTATTGATTTAAAACACACATGTATCACAATCATACTGTGTATTTTAGTACAGTTAATCTAAATAAACATTTTTATTAATTTGTCATTCTACAAAATTTAACACCTTGATTATTTATTTAATTTGTAGCAAATAACTTTTACTCGCAATGGCTCGTAACTTTATTTGAACAATCAATGAATTAAGGATAAGGCAAAAAAAATAGATTTTTAATTTGTAAGAAATATTCCTACACCATGTGAATATGGCTCCATACCATGCATTGGCTATCTTTTAATTTAAAATTCTAGTTTTCTTTAGCAGTTTTAAGTATCTTACTATTCCGGGTAAAATGAGAGGAAAATAGAGTTTCTTGTTTTCTTTTATGTTTTAATTAAAATTCAAAAAAAAAACGATGCGTAGTGATAGTGCCTGCCTATAAAAGTTTAAAATTCGTCAAAAATAATTTCATTAATGGAATTACCCTTTAAAAATTATTTTACTTTTATCGGGGTTTTCAACAAAAAGTTTGTTTTTTCAATTGTGACAACAAGTTTAAAATTCGTCAAAAACAATTTCTTTCATGGAGGTACCCTTTAGAAATAATTTTACTTTTATCGGCTTTTTTAACAAGAAGTTTGTTTTTCAATTGTGACAACACCAACAACATGATGGTTTTGACATTTAGTTTATTGACATTATACGCAGTAGATGCATTGGCAATTGTTACAATGAATTCAATTTCGCATGAAAATCGCATTAAAATAATTAAAATCCGCTATGAAAATGATGGTTGCGTCAAGTTATATTTCGTAAACTTTAAATTTGAGTCGACAGGCTCGAAACAAAATGTGCGAACAATAACGCATGTAAGACCGGGTCGTTCAACTGAAGACATCGCAGCCGTGAGCTACTGTGTTGAAGCAGATTCAAATTTATCAATTAATCGACGTTCTCAACAATTGGGGTTGTCCAAAATCACCAAATGGCGAATTGTGCATAAGGATTTTATTTTGAAGCCTTATAAGATTCAGCTGGTGTAGGAATTGAAGCCGACCGACCATAGATTCGCTCAATTCATTCAGGAACAACCGGCTAGTTTTTCTAAATAAAAAAGTTTTTTAGACGAAGCTCATTATTACTTGTTTGTCAATAAGCAAATTTGTCGCATTTGGGCTTCTGAAAATCCTAAAGTGATTATTGAGAAGCCGTTTACATGCTCAACGTGTCACTGTATGATCTATGTGATCTGGAAGCATGTTTAGAGGCTGGAAATGCTGCAACGGTCATGTGATTTAACAATGTTAAGAAAAGAGTCTATACGGAAATAGGACCCACATTTTCTCACAAAGTCACATTAATCTAAATGCTTTTTTTTATTTTGGAAAACAAAGTTCTTGTTAGAAAAACCGAGAAAAGTAAAATTATTAATTATTTTTAAAGAGTACCTCCATGAATGAAATTATTTTGACGAATATTAAACTTTTATTCGCAGCCACTATTACGATGATTAATACAATTTTAATTAAAACATAAAAGAAAACAAGAAACTCTCATTTCCTGTCGTTTCACTCGGAATAGTCACATACTTAAAACTGCTAAAGAAAGCCTTATTCATATGGTGCATTTTGGTTTTTCAATAAACATTAAATTTCCTGGCGATTTTCTTTTTTTAGGGTATTTATTAGAGTGATGGACATACCTGCCTGGATAACAATAAAAAATTAAATATTAGATTACCCCCGCATAAAATACCAGGTGGCAGGCAAGCTTCCGACATGAGTAGAATCGAGCCTAATCAAAGAACTTCCTAAACCCGAACACTGACTTAATAGTGCAGTCTAGAACACGGCTTGATAATAGTGTCATCATACCGATCATACCGAACAAACAACCAGCAATGACCGTTTATACTGAAAGAAATGACGATAATAAATATGTGAAGTTTGTAATTTTCTATAAAAAGAAACAGTTTATTGTATTTTTTATTTAATTGTTCATCATTAAAATATTTTATATAAAATATTTTACTATGGTAACAAGATATCCGCATGGCCATTCTCCTAGTGTTCCTCTATTCCAACAGTTAATTTTATCAAACGTTTTTGAATTGTATTTAATGAACAAGACAGAACTATAACGAAATCTAAAATATTAAAAGCAACCTATGAGAAAAAAAATATAAATTTTCTATCTAGATAATTTATTGTTATTTTCTAGAAGAACGAAAACAAATTCTAAACAATATCCAAGCAATATCCATCTCTAATTCTACAGAATTTTAAGTATATCGTTTTCGTCTGATCAATTTAAAATTATTTAACTACAAGAACTTTCATTTGTGCCAATTGCTTTAATTATTTGGCTTAGTTATTAAAAACATCATATATGAACTATATAAGATAGCTAGAAGGCTGTCCTTAATATTGTAAAATTTAGAAAATTAAAAATAAAAGAAAAAGTACCGTCAAACATTTTCTTTCATTAAAACTTATAAATTAAAATCGACTTTCCCGGCTGATTAGTTCAAAATTTTTCCGAAATTGGGCATATTATTTTCCGGAATTCCCGGGCAGTAATTTTCTTTTCCTGAACCTAACCTATTATCATCTGCAAACAATTTCTCTCTTTTTGAAATGAAATTGTTCTAACGGCACAATTACCACTTCATTCAGCGAATGGAGAACCAAATTTTTAACAGGAACTTTTTAACCAACGGAAGGTATTTACCTTAATTTAATGTTACTTTTAGCATTGTACTTTGTTTTTTAATTTAATTACCAGCAATAAAATAATAAAATGGAAGACAATGTTACGCTGACGATAAAAAAAGCTAAAGCTTCTTACCCTTAAATAGCACAAAATTTAAAAAATTTTATCAGTTGCCATGAATGACTAATAACAAAATTCTTGCTTAAACTGAAATTTTTGTTTACTTGTCATTTCATAAACCTAAAAAAAAAAAAAGACAACACAAAGTTATATTCTTATTTATTGCATTACAAAATGACACATAACATGTTGTAATATTTTGTAATTTAATTTTGTATTTTGTCGGCTGCTGTTATGGTTGTAAACATTTATCTAATGCAATTTGTTATTTACAGTAACCATGTGTTTGAATTTTAAATGTTTTACTGTCGTAATATTTAATAAGCAAATTTTACTATTATTTACCAAAAAAAAAAAAAACATTTAAATTGTTAAGGAAAACGCTAAGGATTTTCGAAAAAAATATTAATTGTAAACAATTGTTAGTAAATTTATATGGCACATGTTGGCAAATATAACAAATCGATTAAAATATTTATGTTGACTGTGTGTCTGTGTGTATCGTATATCTTTTAATATCGAGACATTTTGTTTGAAATGACAAGTTGTTATAGTTTTAAATTATTATCATCTATTTACAAAAAATTTTCAAAATTATGGCCGTACTAGATTAGCTTAATTTCTTGAAAAATACTAAAACCAACCAAATAAACAATTATTTAAAATCAATATATTTATATGACCATTTTTAACATATTTTTAATTATTTATCATTTTTATTGCAGGTATGTGGCAACCTTATGAAAACTATGTGATTTTTAAATATAAAATTAATAAGGTAATATATTAATTATTGAATGCTTTTTCTCAGTAAACTTGATAAACCTTTATGTTAATTAACTCCGTTCGTCCGTTCTTAAGACAAATAGTAATGTTGCTTATAAAGGTATTACCTAGATCTTAAAAATACTACCACTTGTCCAACCGAAACTAAAAATAGCCAACAGTCAATGAGATGGCTTCAAAATATAGAATGTTAAGTGCAGTTTTATATATAAAGCGTGTTTTTAGAGGTATAGAACTTATAAATGGATTTCGTAAATTGGCAATAAATTCATTTTATTCTGGCATTATGATTTAAATATGACTTCTGGGATATGGTTGGCTTGGACTTAGGCTTAGGAGGTTGAATTTTTGATGACTTTTTGCAATATTTGTGTTCATATAGCCAATAATGTGACGAATGTTTTCCTTCACGTGGCCAATCATTTCTGGCTTATCGGCGTAGAGTAGCTACTTCTCATATAGCCACAGCTAGATTACTCAGCGGCAGTAAATCTTGGAGGCCAATTCACAGGTCCAAAACGTGAAACTATGCAGTTACTATTGTTATTATAATATTGTTACGAATGTGTCTTGTTTGGGTTTTAAAATAAAATAATTAAGCAATAACGCGAACTGATGGTTACAAACTGCGTAGAAGTTTAGACAAACACGACTACAATTTGATATGCTGTTTACTAACTGCCTGGCATGCCCAAGAAAAAAAAAACTAATTTTACAACAACAAACATACATGTTGTTTACCATCTGCGTAGTTTTCTAAGAAACTCTTTTCTACAAATGACTACAACAAATGTATTAAAATAAATCCCAAGTAGAAACCTTATCAGCATAAAAACAAAAAACAACTATACACACAGACAAACAGGCGCGTATACATCAAATAAACAACATACAACAACAAAATGCATACAAAGGGAGTAGAAGATTCTTAAATCTTCTAGACTTTAAATGGACAAATATAAATAGGGCAGCGTCTGAGTGGATAGTCAATCAGTGTAAAATTAAACGTCATAGAATAAAGACGTGCATCTTAAATAAATTGTACAGTAGTGTCAATTTTGTGTAGTTGAAATGAATAAACTTGTTATTAATTTAAAAACTGGTGATATATATTTTGCAATAAAACAAAATTTTTATAAAAGCTATAAACGTAACAATATGAAATAATAACCACTTTGCACAGTTATAGAAACTATTACACATATTATTTAAACAACACCTCTTCTTCAAGAACTTACCTTCATTTGATGATAAAGTTACATCTTACGTCTGCTTTCTACTTACATAACTAATTACCCTATCTAAAATTTAAAAATATAGCCGCTAGTAAATTTCCGTCCAATTATTTCAGAAGCCCAACAAGCTGAATATTACCCTGCTTACATCGTTCAAGGTATTTGAAAAACGTTTCATTCCAATCACGCTGCGTTAGGCAGGATACTTTTCTGCTAAGAATGGAAACAGCTAAAGCAATATTAGGTCCTGTGTTTCTCTCTATGAATCAGTTGTGGCACAAAATTTTGAAAAACATGTTGGAATGTCTTGTTAAAATCAAAGATCCTGCACATCATGGTTGTTCAATTAATGAAAAAAAAATCATTTATTATAACTGTATAGTGATCATTATTGACTGTAACATTTTTAACAGTATCATTTTTAAAGGAGTATCAACCGGCTTTTATAGCACACGAAGCAGTCAGCTGTGATGCCTCCAAATTACTCCAAATACGGTAGTTTTATTTATTGAAGTATCCCTTCAAACAAAACTGAGCTTCATTGCTAAAGAAATTTCACTTTTGAAAATCGGAGTCAACAACAATCTTGTTTTGGACTTAATGTGCACAATTTGCAAGAGTTGTTTAGGGATCAGTATATCCATGTTGAAGTGCTAAAACAAACTTAACATAAATCACTTAATAGCTGACAAAGTGGCCGCCAGTTAAAAAATGTCGCCATCTTAAAGATCCATAGTTCTATAAAAACAGCATTTAAATAAAATATCACATTTTATAGCTTTACTTTTCCCGGTGCAAATAATAATAGTGTCTTAGTTAAATTTTATCAGCATTTTATGGTGCATACAAATATAGTGGATAACACCTGAGAGTATTTTGAGCACTTAAGTATGTTTAATATTCTTTTATAGCTAACATTTCAAACTTGAAAATAAGTTTTCAAATCGCCGCTATGGATTTTAAGAATAGTGCTAGCCGTACAGTACAGTTTATCAAATTTGTGACCAGGAATGAAAAACAAAATAAATTTTTTGGCCCACAAATTTTCAAACATATGATGCTTAGCATGTAAAATTTAATAACTGCATTGTAAAAAATTAAATCAAAATATGAATTCGTCAGAAGTCAATATATGCCATTAACATTGGAAAGTGATTTAAGGCTCATTTCGAGAACATAACATATTGACGAATTTTCATTTTAAGAAGAAACGGATTTCGGTTGCAGTATAGCACATAGCACCGAAAGTTTTCTGTTAAGCCACATCACGCAAGGATCAATGCCATTCATATTTTCAAATACAAATTTTACGATTTTCTTGCAACGTCGATCCACTTTGATAGTAAGGCGATCATCAACTTCATTAACTTCTTTTTTAGAATGATATAGTGGCGTCTGTACAGTCTGCTGTAAATTAGTTTCTCTTTATACTTAACAGTTTCGTTTATTACCAAAGTCAATACAAAAATGATAGAACAAAATAATATAATAAAATTTTGGGAGACATATAACCGATAACTTATTTTCAAAGTGAATCTGTATGATCAGCCCAATCACGAATATTCCTTAGGAATTTCTTTCTCACGGAAAATAATTTTCTCGAGAAAAAATTCCTCCAATCACAAATTCCGCGGGAACAAAAAAACATTAAAAAGTGGCATCATTGAGTTTTATAACCAACTGTTTTGTTTATTTACATTTATTTTTCCTTTTTTTGTTTGTTACTTAAGATTTTTTATTTATTTACAAACGTTCATCGGAGAATTTTGTTTTTAATTTAATTAAGTAAATTAAACTATAAAAAGAAAAATTTTTGGAGTGCATCTTTGTGGCCTTTAAAAAACACGCACGCTATATCTGCGAATGCTTCCATTATGGTAAGCAAATGCTGCGTTTGCTGTTTATTTGTGTTTTTTGACCTAAAAACAAAATTTATAAAACTAAAAAAAATTTAAAAACCAAACATTACTTACATTTTTGTGGAAACTCCCTTCTTAGCAGGTGGAAAAAAACTTGAAAAATAGCAATGTTTTCTCCCTTTTTTTTCATTTATGATACCTACTTTTTTCCCCGCCGAATTTGTTTCTCTTCTCACAGTTGAAAAAAAGGGAAATATTTATTCATAATAGGAGAAAAGGGAAAAGGGAGAAAACTCACGCGGAACTTTTATTCATGATTGGGCTGGATATGTTAGTGTTGTATAAGCATCAAGCCCTTCAAGATGATTTGCTAGCGTACACCTATTACAAATATCACAAAAATCTTAAAGTAAGTTTCTTGTTTGGATGTGATTTTACGTCGACCCTCATCAAATTTGGTTTATGAACAAACCGGTTTCGGCTATTTGCCATCTTAAGTGTTCTCTTTACAGTTTCCTCTACGCTAGCCATTATATTTCATGCTTAATTATCTTTTTAAATTCTGAAATTCTTGCCCTTAGAAGATTTAAACAATGAAAATGGAGCAAAACATGTATAACAAATGAATATTTTATAATGATTACATTTTCCCATAATTAATTATTGCTTATCTAAATGGCATTATAATTTTTATTTTATATTTTACATCCATTACTATAAATGCACAACGAAATTTAATAAAGAAACTAAAGCTGGTGCAGGTTAAATAATACTATATTACGTGTATTAAATTATTTTAAATGTGGGAAAATGTTTAAATTTTATAACAAATGATTTTAAAATCCTTAAATTTTTTTACTTATATACTATAGTATATCAAGGCCTTTAACGCACACTTAAATTAATTATTTTGTTAATAAGAAGTAAACTAAGTAACTAATCACATCACCTTAAGATTGTAGCAATAAATTATATAGATTAATTGTGTGATATAAAATAAAAATGAAAGGATTTAATACAAGAGCATGAGAACTTATTTATCGGTATCTTTTTTCCTATGAAATCATATTTTAAAAAAATATTTGTGTTATAAAATAAATGCCCTACATTTTATAGATTTTTGTTTGTAAATTGTTTGCCTTCTCTCTACATGTAGCAGACCACCATGCCGTATACGTAATAAAGTAAAAATACACCTAATTCTCTATTTACATGATAGATACGTTTCCAAAGAAACGTACACGATACAAACGTTTCCAAAAAAATTCGTGTGAAAAGACAATTAAGTGAAAAAAAATATTTCAAAAAATTCTTTTTAGAGTTCACTTAAGAATTTATTTCGTGCTTACACATTTCAACTCTTTAAATATATTATAAGAAAATAAATATATTTTGAAAAATAAAAAGAATATAATATCTGAAATTCATTGATATAAAAAAAATAAAAAATAAAAAATAATATAATCATAATAAAACTGTATGCATTGTCACTTTCTGACAATAAATGCACAGGTTTACGTAATACCACTGCCATCACTAGAATTATTTTGTTCATCATCTTGTGAAATTGTTTCTGGATTTTCATCTCTAGTCTCCTGTGTTTCAGAGTACATCAGTCATTAAAAATTGTGTTTGATTTCGCGATAACCTGTAATAGAGTTCCCTGTAAGATGCCATTAATGATTTCAGTTCACGTTGAAATTTTTCAGCTCTTTCTTCATCAGAACCATGTTGTTCAAAATGATTACCTAATTTTTTGGGAAGATCAAAACTTTCTTTAAATAGAGTTGAATTTAAAATGAGAAAATCTTCTTCATCATTATCGCTACGTTGTCTATCTTGATGAGTCTCAATTTCATTTTTGCTCAAGATTGTATCAGCTTATAATTCTCTATATCGGTAAATGATAGATCATCGAATCCATCTTGTATATGCCAGCGTGGTGATATCAATAAAAGCAGCGTTATTATGGATGACAGGATCAGGATTTTTGCTTTTGACATATTCTGCTGAAATATTTTTCCAATATGATTTCAAGGTTGATGACTTCAAGTCAGCTAACGCTAACCCAACTTGATTAATGCATAAAAGAAAATTGAAATGACTTTTAAATCCTCTTTGTGGTCGAGTTTGTCTACCAAGTATTGGACTGAACGTTTTATGTTGTACGTTTAAAAGTAGCAATGATTCCTTGGTCTAGCGGTTGTGTTAAGAATGTAGTGTTAGGCGAAAGAAAGCAAAATTTTACATTTGGGGGTTTCAAAACTTAGGTGCATTACCTAGAATTACAAAAACTTTAAGAAATTAAGCCTATTTTCTCCAAATACTCATTATTTACAGAAATATAGTCATTTAATTTTTACTAAATTTTTATATAAAAATAGATTTTTTATAAAATAAATAGGTGACCACAAAATAAGCTTCTTTTCTCGAAATTCCTATTATTTATGGAGATACAGGCATTTTAAAATTTTAACTAAAATTTCACATTGAATCGATTTTTTATAAAATAAATAGGTGATCATTGCTGAAATGAAGTATTTCTGGAACCACTCTGTAAAGATTGTACTGGTCAAACCAAACCTTTTTGTTTGCTGACAGTTTATTGAAATCTACACTTTTAATCCAACGTGGTCTTAAAACACGATTTTTTAGCAGTGGTTTTTACTATACGTTCTCCTGAAGCATTGCAACAAAACAACAATGTTACACGGTGCTTTAAAACCACCGACAGTTTTCTGTTATTTTGCATTACATCAAGTTCCAAACTTGATGTGGGTTGCACCCTCCATCTTCAATAATTTTCTTAAGTTTTTTAAGAAATTTTCTGGCAGCTAATTCATTTGCAGACGTAGTTTATGACAGAAAACCTGTCATCTAACCTATATTTGCAGAAACTTTGGATTGTTTTGACTGAGATGAAGTAAATGGCCTACCTTCTTTAATGCGTTTATAGATTTTTAATGCAGTTTGCTGGATAGCAGTTCTATGTACTGGTATTTTTTTTATGATTTATCTTCAATCCACATTACTTAAACTCTTTAAAAATATCTTTCACGTATGACGATGATTTAGCACATATAGATTTTCTGAACACAGTTTAATTTTTTTAATCGTGTTTATGGTATCTTCATGGATACTAAAGTGCTTTCCTATAGCTGTTGCAAGTTTTTCTAAAATTTTAATTTAAGTATATAAACTGGTCGCCTTCCTCTACGCTTTTATTACAGGTGAATTATGTGACATTGTGTTAAGGCTACCGAAATACCTTTTATATAAATAATGCAAAGAGTTGAACATTTTTTTTAAGGCTTATTTGTTATTGAATTAATAAATCTCTACGAGTACTAACGTTATTTTTCTTATAATATTTTAAATACCAACAACAACTAAACGTCTTTTCTTTTCAACTCTCAAAACAAAACTAAATTGCGTTAAAAGCACATTAAGTCTGTACTCTATGCATAGTTTGGGGAGTCCCACTCATATACACATATTGTTATAGCAACAGCTATACACGACAACAGTCCTAACCCGCTCGACCTTTATAGATGCGATAACATGCTTATACTTTAAGATCCTAAACAAATAACATAAACTGATATGCTAAAACAACGATTCCAAACAATGAATCCGCTTTGCTCTATGAAATTCAAGAAAAATTCATTAAATATTGAAAATCGTGTTAAAACGAAACAATTCGAGTAAAAAACGAATATACATATTTTCTTATTAACTTATGTTAAATCAATATCGTGTAAAAAGAGAATCAGGTGTAATATGAAATAACTGTTTTTGTTTTTTTGCTTTAAAACTGTAATCAAATAATAAATAATGTTTATGTTTGATTGATTTCTTTTGAAATTTAAGCGCCTATAATTATAAAACTGCCACTTGGGCTTAAAAAATAATAAGACCGAAGCACTCCTTTTCATAACCATAAAAGGTTAACAAATAATATTTACTATTTATTTCTTTTTATTTTTCGTTTTCTTAAAAAAATACTAGATTATCTAAGACAAAAATTAATAGTTTTTGATTAAAATTTTTTTTTCTGAGTAATCATGCGTTACATTTTAAATATAATTTTGTTATAAAAAGTTATTGCTCTTGCAAAAATACTTACAAACTAATAGTTACATAAACACATAAATACACCAGTAAACTAAATTAAAGATTTTTTATGTTGCACGGCACAACAAAATTGTTTGCCATATTTGGGGCATGAAATTTAACTCCAATTTAAAGTTTATTTAGCGAAAATATATTTTTGAAATAAAATATTATTAAACGTATTAAAAATCATAAAAGTAACATCGATACAGTTTATTAATTTTTTTTTATTTTTAATAGAGGAATTTTTAAATAATAACAATTCTTTGTTTTGGGGATAAGGCGGCCTGCTTTGATTAAAAATAATTAAAGAATCGTAATAACTTTAAAATTTTATTAAGCTAAAACAGTTAAATGAAATGTGAATGGTGATAATTTAAAAATACTTTCTAAAATTCTAAAATTATTAAGATATTTTCTCAGAGCTTAAAACACATAAAATTTAACTGTTTTTTTTTTTTGCTTGATTTTAATGATTTTATGTAGTTTTAATTATTTTGTTTTATTAAATGCAATTTTTGCTACTGAATTAAATTATTTGGAGGAATATTTTGTTTCTATTGTAACACGTTTATTTGTATTACAAGTCCTGGTGAGTTCTCCAAACTTAAACGTTACTTGATTTAGCACTTATGTAATTTATGGTTCATTTGGGTATGATTTTACGTCAACCCGCGTCAAATTTGGTTTGTGAACAAACCGGTTTCGCTATAGAGACAACACCTAAGATGGCAAATAGCCGAAACCGGTTTGTTCGCAAACAAAATTTGACGCGGGTTGACGTAAAATCATACCCAAATAAATTAAACCCCGTCGGAGAATATGCGCACATATTAATTTATGGTTGCAATTAGGGTAATGGTGCAATTAGGGTGATTATGAGGTATATGAGATTAACAAATAGTAATCCTATCTATCTATCTATCTATCCTTTATAAAGTAATTACAGACAAGGCATTGTCTAAAATAATTAACCATTTATGGTATCTTAAATCGAAGCAAGTTGCCTTTTCATTTTTCGATGATATTTTGTAAGAAATATGAACACATGCATGGTTAGAAAATTACGGGCCAAAGACGAAAAAGATGAATTTAATTCTAATAACAGGGATCTAAAAGCAAAATTTAATTTTGAAAAAGTTGATCATTTTATGGACAGAGAAATTGTGTTTCTTCTCAGATTCTAATTTTTTTAAAGAGATTTGAAATCGAAATATATTTTTTTAAATACTGATGCTAGTGAATGGTACGAAAATCAATATTATTTAGGATCTAAGAAAAAATAGTGGACGGCTTAAGAGTAGTTAATCACACAGCTGAGAGAGAAGTAAACATAATCCAAGACTTCAGCTCATCCTTGACAAAAGATGAAGAACAATGACATTTTTTATTGCAAATGGCATCTTTTTCCGGTTTCTACATAAGAGACCGTATGTAAGCCATTACCATTATAAAAGTTTATTTTTAAAATATGATATGTAATTCAAAATTATAATTAATAAAATTTATTTTAATACTATTCAACAATTAAATTGATAAAATACATTTGAAGCAGATAATATTATTACAGTGTTATTTAATCTTTGCATGGGAATTTCCATTTAAGAAAATTCATTACGAACTGAACTGGTAAATGCTAAATGCTCCTAACACTGTCAATTTTAGCAAAAAAAAAAAAAAATTAAAAATTAATAGGAATAAAATTTTCTATCAAATAAGACTAGAGTTATATTCCTACAAAAAATAGAGTCGATTTTATGGATGAAAAGCTAGAAGTTTTTTGGAAAAGCCGCTGTTTTTCTTAACTTTAATCTCAAAGTGGTACGTCTTAATATTATCAAATTGAGCTGAACCTTTGCCATTTTCATTTTTCAGTCAATTGCCACATTTTAGGGTGAAGGAAAATTCAAAATTATATTTTGTAACCTCCCTATTGTGCCAATATTAAAACATTTTTAAATTTATTTGTTTTTTTTTCTAAAAAAAAATGATTTTTCAAAAAAACCAGCTGGTTTTAACTAAAGAAATTGAGCTAATCTACGACAACATGAATGGTCGGTCGTCTTTAATTCCTGCACTAGTTGAACCTTGTAAGGCGTTAAAGTCCAATCCTAATGCAAAATTCGTCATGTGGTGATTTTGGATAACCCCAATTGTTGAGAACGTCGGGGAATTGACAAATTTGGAGCTGCTTAAACACTGTGGCTTACGGCTGCAATGTTTTCAGTTGGTATTTGCATATTTTGTATCGAGCCTGTCGACTCAAATTGAACGATCAAATTCTTAATAACAGTCTCAAAAATGCGAATGTGTTGTGCAAAAATATCACGAATTTTACGAAATATAACTTTAACAGACCCACCATTTTCATAGTAGATTTTAATTATTTGAACGCATTGTCGTGCGAAATTGAATTCACCGTAACAATTGCCAAAACATCTACTAGGAATACGTCAAAAAGCTAAATGTCAAACCTACTATGTTGTTGGTGTTACCATAATTGAAAAGCAAACTTCTTGTTGAAAAACCCGATATAAGATAATTTAAACAATAAATGATTTTTTTTTTTAAAGAGAAGTAGCACTTCAGGCAACAATGCCTATTTAGTCAAGTACCGTGCTACCTTCTTTAGGAAAGGGATAGAGAAGAGACAGGTGGTGAAATTAGAAGGATAGTCGGAAATTAACTGCCGTATAAAGACAGCAACAGCGACCAGTGACTATGCCTTCATCGCTGAGCAGTCCCACCGACAGCCAATTTTTAATTTTGTAGTGAAAAAAACCAAGGTCTTCGTTGGGAATTGAACCCACAACCCCCATACTGACAAGCTAGTACACTACCTACTAGCCTACAGGGGCACCTAAATGATTGTTAAACACTCCTTATATAATAGTTTTACACTATTTGGTAAAAATAAAAAAACGCTCGAACAAATGGAGAACACTTTCAGACGGAAACACGTATCTAGATAATAATAAAACATGGCCGCCTTACGTAAAGTGCCAGGTGGCTGGCATTCTACCTACATGGGTAGATACGACCTTAAAAACAAAACTAAGTAAATGCGAATACTGATTTTCCAGTACGTATTAGAACAAGGCTTGAAAATGATGTCTTCATATCATAAGCGCTGACCGTTCATACCGAACAAACAACAGCCAGAAGAGACGTAGGAAAATAAAAGCCATAAAAATTTTAGTTTCTTTTACCAAGAAAACAAAATTTGATATAATTTTGCCGATACCCAATAATTCAATTTCTATTCCTAAAGCTGGATTCACCCATTAATCCGGATTTTTTTATCCGGACAAAATTTTTGTGAGAACAAATATTTTTTTCGGAGAGTTTTCTACAGCACGATTCACCCAGTCCGGACAAACAAAGCTGCCATATGAATACATATATAAACAAGTCATATAATTTTACAATGTGGCAGCAAAGCAGCAAGTGATTAAAAATAAAATCTTGGTGTGAAATTGCAAATTTTTTATTATTTTTCAAATATTGTGATGTCTACAGTCTGTCTGCACAACTTTCTTCGAGAGAGGGCGTCTTCGGTTTATATGCAAACCGAACTTGTTGACAGAGAATGTTTAGATGGATTTGTTTATCCTGGACTTTGGCGAGAGGAAAGAAGTGAACACTCAAGGTCCATAGGTCGTATTGGTTCCAACCGAGCTGCTAATGACGCCATAGTAGCGAGGAAAATATATACAGATTATTTTAACAATTGTTTAACATAATTAAATTTTTTTATTCCATCAATTCATTTTATTTTAATTCATTTTTATTTCAAAATTAATAAAAGTTCATTTAAAAACAGTCTACTATTTTTTAATTTAAATAAATAAAGTGAAGAATTTTGAATTCATTTGCACAAAAGAAAAACAAACATTTTTTAAAATGTTAAAAAGTTTATTAAAAAGTTTATGTTTATTGAAATATTTAAACGTTTGTTTAATTAGTTCATTTGAACACTCTAAACGTTTTTTAATTAGAAAACTTTCCTATGCTCATTTGATCATTCTGATCAACACAAACAAAACAAATACCATAATTTCATACTATGCAAACACTATATGATGTGGCAACTCAATTCAACTTTTTCAGAAAAAAAAATTTAGTGGCAACTCAGTTCAATTTTGTCCGAACAAAAATGAAAATTAAACCAAATCAAGATGAGAGTTGTCTGGACAAAATAACTTCTCTCACTTTCTGAGAGAAATGTCAAACAACGTATAAAAAATTCAATTCAAATTTCAAGCAATTCATTTGAATTGAATCAAAATCAATTTAGTTCAAATAATAATAATAAATTGCAATTCGCTTTAAAAAATGTCTACGAATTGAAAACGATATTGTAATTCATTTCACAAATTGCAATTCATTTTTACCAAATTTCATTTAATTAATTTTTTTTTTTGTAGAAAGAATTAATTCAAAATTTGCAAAATTAATTCAAAAGTAAATGATTCGTTTACAGCTCTGCCTGCCAGTATAAAAAACAGCTTGTCAACTATAAATAATTTACATTTTCGTTATTAAATTTAGTGAGTTATAATACACAATTGTAACATATTTGAATGAAATTTAAGTTTCAAGCAAGTTTTTGCTTATACTATCAATTATTTAATTAATCTATAACCTCTCACAAAAGAGCCAATAAATTTTCATTGAAAAACACCGCTCAAAACAAATTTTTTTAATTTATTTCTTGTTATAAAAATTTATGTTTTCGATTGCTCAATCGTCAATTATTGGAACAGTATGAAAAACAGTAAACGTTAACCTGTCTCAATAAGTAAAAACTATAAATTTTCCCATTGTTTGTATCATTTAGTATTTACACCCACTTTTGAGTCATATGATCGACAACTTTTCTATCGAACCAAATATAGAAAATTACATAACATTAACATATTTTAATCTATATACAAGAAATTTAACATTACTCTCTAATAAAAACTTGTAAATAAATGTTGCTCATGTTAATTTGCTTAGTCACAAACATATACTTTGAAATTTAGACAAAAAGATAATCTTTACCAACTTAAATGGTCATGTTTAATTTGTAGTATTTAAACACAGCATAAAATGCAACCAAATGTTGCACTTTGTTAAAAATGAACTAATTCACAGTATAATACCAAGAATTTATTACTTAGAGGCAAACTAATTTGAAGTTTTTACAGATTTAAGATAAAGAAGGCACAGGCATAATAATGTAACTTTTATTCCTTTAATAAACATTATTTTATTTCAAAATAAATATACACAACACTTTAGCGCTTCTACAGTAAATTACATGATTTATTCGCTTTTATACACACAAATGGTAACTTTACCACCTCTCGACGATGTGTTCATTATAACTCACTTTATTGCCCAACATTATATATTCCGTTTTGGGCGGCTTTCGCATATATAAGGTGTCCACCGAGAAGCTATGCTATTTTGTTTGTTAATAATTTTTGATTAAATGAAAGGGAATGGGTTTTATATTATTTTATTTAATGTCGGCAGTTATGTATGGAATAAAATATCAGATAAATGTCTGCGAGCCCTTTCGACCACATTTTTCATTACATTCTGACACATTTCACGCGGTATTGCATTAATTTCATCACGAATATCTCGTTTGAGTTGCTCAAGCGTTTCTGGTTTGTTTGCATAAACCTTGCTTTTTAGATATCCCCACAAAAAGAAGTCAGGAGCAGGCAAATCAAGCGACACTGGAGGCCAATCCAGATTGCCATTTCTTGAAATAACTTGCTGTGGAAAGAGTTCTCGCAGTAATGCCATTGTAATCCTGGCTGTATGCGAAGTGGCATCGTCTTGTTGATACCACATGTTATTCAAGCTCAAAGCATGCAGTTGCGGCGTTAAAAAGTTTTCAGTCATATTATGATATCGCTACCTATTCAAAGTTACCGTTGCGCCATTTTCATTTTCATAGAATTAAGGTCCAACAAATTCCTCCTGACCAAATTGCACTCAAAACTCTCACTTTTAATGGATGCAAAAGTGACTGTTGAATAAATTGAGGGTTTCCCATTCTCCAGAAACGACTATTTTCTTTATTCACATATCCATTCAAATGAAAATGTGCCTCGTCACTCATTATGATCTTTCATGAAAATGGGGTTTGTCATAGGCGAGCTGTAATATTTTATTGGCATATGTATGGCGGCGTAAATGCTCTTGTAGAAAAAGCCCTTGTGTTAAATGAATTGTATATGGCAACAAATGCAAAAATTGCTAAATTGTGAAAAAAGTTGTTCTTTGTAGACCATGCTCCTGAGCACAGTCTGAATTGCGGTTGATGGATGGTTTTGAACACTTTCTTGAATAGCAGTAATGTTTTCAGCCGATCTTGCACTACGTTGTGGTGGTCTTTGCCTTGGGCTTTTCATCTACAGAGTCTCTTTCTCCGATACACGATAAATAGCGCGTTTTGTTAGCACGTTGTTTCTCCCAAATATTTCACGTAACTTTCTTATCGTCACAGTAATCGATGATTGATTTGGATAAAATGTTTGAACGATTAAAACACGTTGGCTTAGCGAATATTTTTGCATAATAATTTGCCACATGTCTACTTCACGACTCCCAAATATGAACAGTCAAGACTAATGTTTACCAAATGATTTCTTCGAAATCACTTCTTCGAAATCATTTCCTCCACGATAAATAGTCCGTTTTGTTGACGTGTTGTTTGTTCCAAAAATGTAACATAACTTTCTCATCTTCACAGAAATCGATAATTGATTATTATTATGAACTGTCAGGACTAATGTTTACCAAAATGGTGGCAAAAGAAAGTAGTAGATCCTCTCGGTGGACACCCTTAGAAATTACGTAATTTGTAAAACAACACAATATATCATTAAGGCCACTTTTTTTACTGATAATTATTTTCTTTTATAACTTAAACAAAGCATTTTTGTAACAATATTTTAGATACGAGAGACGAGTATAAATGTAAGTCAACCAACAATTTTTAGTCATATTTTTAATATAATTTTAATATAATCTTTTGTTAAGAAGGCTGTTTAACTTCTTAGCCATAAAATGAAGTGTTAATATTTAAAAAGAGTATAAGAAAATAAATTAACGTACTTATTAAAACAAAAAACACATTTTCAGATTGTTACATCTGGCTTGAGAATGCTTTTCCACTGTCAATAGTGTACACAAGAGTGCGCTAAAAGTTCTTTCAATCAATCCTAAGAAGAAACAATAATCTAATGACGATTTTTAAGCACCATAAAAATATCTGTCACACTTCTAAATAATTATTTGGTAGGGTACGAAAGAAATAAAGCGAAATATTTGAATTTATTTTATTTAATGCTTTATATTTTATATTTAAATATTTTTGGAATAATTTTTTAATTTTATCTACGTTAATTTGTGCTAGATTCCTTTAATACTATTTAAAAAAATATATTTGAAATGTATTACTGCGGGGAAAGCATATCCATATGGCCATTCGACCACTCCTCATATAGATCATCAGTGCATTTTGCCTCAAATTTTGTATAGAAAATTCATGCTGGGTTTTTGTATAGAAGTGTTTTTGAGTTTTGTTGTTTGCTGTATTGTTTAAATGAGAACTCGCATTGAATCAATTTGGCTTAAGATATAAAACTCCTTATTAAAAGAATCTAGCACAAATTAATGTATTGTTTATATTTAGAAAAATAAAAACAAAAAATAAAAAAAGAGCAGGATCATGCCAGTTAGTTCTGTATCGTTTGTGCATATCAGCACAAACTTTTCATTATATTTGACGAATTTTTCCAAAAGAGAAAAAAATTGAAATTGAAGCGTTTTGGGTAAAAACGTTTTGTAAACATTTGCTGATTAAATTGATCACTATTATAGGGATTTCATTACTGCCTATTTCTTACCGAACTACAATTGGTATTGGTTCATCTAAGCAATTAGATTAGCAATTTGCCAATAGTTTCGTTTACGTTCTTTGTCATTCAAGAAATATTTTGTTTGGTTTTGATCATGTCAAATTAAGTGAAAAATGCTAAAACGTTTATGTCTGTTTATGTAATGTACCGAAAGCATTTTGTTTGTGTTTTGTTATTTGAAGCCTGATCGACAAGTATTTTATACTGATATTAATGAACTGAATAAAGCTTTCGTCTTTCGATGTTTTTCACTTAGGCCTCGATATCTCTGATATCTCTAGTAATTAAAGATTTTGTTCTTAACTTAAGCCGTAAAAACTCTTAATTTGTTTCGTAGTTTCAATATTGTTTGCTTCGAAAATAATATCACATTAAATGTTAAATAAGGCCCGACCGAACGAACGTTTGGCTTTTAAAGCCATGAATCGTCAAAATATAATTCAATAGTTGTGAATTGTGGTTCAGTCATTATAGTTTATATGATAAACTCTACTAGGAGATCAAATTATATAGAGAAAATTAACCGAAATGCGGGTGATGAGCTAGTGTTAATCTGATTGGTGTTATTATAACAGGTGATTTCAAGTAAAAAACATAACTAACAGCATTATCAATTTGCTTGACACTTTTGGCAACGGATCGTTACATATTGAATATATTTTTCATATATTTTATGTTCAAAGCTTGTTCTCACCTCAAAATACACAAAACTTTGAAAGAAACAAAAAGGGTAGAATCCTTCCATATGCAGAATTTCAAACGAGAGTTAGTAACTAGAAGAAAAAAACCTATCGATCATTTTAAATGTTTAATTATGGATACAAAACTCCTAAGTTTATTTAGTTTGTCTTGCTAAAAATGATAAGTTCAAATGTTTTGTAAGTTTAATGTAAACAAGGCATATAAGTCGCAAGAACTTGAAGTAATTGTTTTTTCTGTTGTTGTTGTTGTTGTTGTGTTCTTATTTTTGTAACTTATGTATTAAAAAAAATCCACAGACCCATTTCAAATCATGACTAATAAAATAAATATTTGTTTTATATTTTGGTTTGTTTTTCGATCATTTTGTGTGCAATTTTAAGCTAAACCCTAACTAAGTTAAAATAAAATAAAAATAAAAACTTAAGACATACTGAAGCATAAAAAAAGTAATCGTTTTTTAACATGACTATTAATTTTTATTTTACTTTGTTCATAATGTTAATAAATTTATATTTATGTTTTTCGTTATTATTTTTGTGCATTTATATTATTTCTAGCCTTTTTAATTTAGCCGCTAACACTAAGAAAGCTTTTTTTTTAGTTTCAGAAATCTTTGGTTGCAGTCGTTTATTTCAGTAATTGTAACTATTTTGTGTTTGATTTAATTATATTTTTTGCTAACAAACTATAATGTTTAATATTTATGAATTTGAATTTTTATTGGGTTTTTAGCATTTTGGCATGGTTTATTTTATGTTGGTGTTACTAAGTTTGCATACTATTCTATTTGTTTAATTTTTTTATATAATATTTTTCATAGTAAACTAATTAATGTTTTATTCGTGTCAAAACTTAAAATATATTTTATTTGGGTGTTACAAAAATTGTTGTTATACAAAAAAATCGATATCAAAGAAATGTTAAATTTTAACAGTTATCGCGGCGTGTTGAAATCTTAATATTGTATCCAGACTTGACTAACTTAAAAAGAAATTTAAACAGAAAAATTTAAACTGTTTGTTGGAAATCTGGTGATCATTCCAACATCATATTGTTACGTTTATTCCTTTAATACAGGTTATCTTTTTAAAATTCTTTTATTGTAAATTAATTACATACAGTTTTATAGAATAATAAATTAAATAATACGAGCTATTCACTTTTATACACACGAAAATACATGACGATAACTTTACCACTTTAACGCCTAAATGCTCCTGTATCATTTAAATGCCTTAACTTGACGTTTACACTTAAACTGCTCTATTGCCCAACATTATGTATTTTGTTTTGAGCGGTGCTCGCATATATAAGAAAATTCTACTTTGACATCATCACATATACAGGGTATACTGTGTGATTCGATTTACATCCGCGCCTGGCCATGAAGCCTTAATCAGATGGTGGACCAAACCACTGCATAATTTGGAACGTCATGCTCGTCCTAGGAAGCCGAAGCTATAATTCTATGCAACAGAACTTTCTAGTTGCAACTTTGATGTTTCCAGGGCAGGGCTGCAAATCATCACTCCTTGCTTAAGAGTTGGAGACTTTCCAACTCCTGTCCAGAACACATGTCTAGCATGCTCACTGGATCTAGGAACATTTCACCAGGTAGGTGTTATTAAAGGTGAAATGAACCCGGCCACCATAGAACCATAGACTGTTATGGGGCCGCGAAACCACAACCACCACGATACTCCCATATAGGGGCCAACCTCAATAATCAGTTAGAGAACAGTTAAATGTCTAAAGGGACAAATAACGAACTCTGCGGCTTACTGATTCCCGTGGAAATAAAGTGGAGTTTCCAGTTGTACCCCTGCTGACTTCAGGGGACTGGGATCCCTTTTTCCCCCAGTTGCACAGGTCTACATAGTAGCTCTCCATTAAGACTATATATGTGCCCCCGGGGGGTAATACAGGGTATACGTCGGGACAAAAAACAAACACACAGCAAAACAGGCACCTGAATAACAACAATATGTTATACTGTTGAAGTGGAAATTTGGTGTCCGCCGGTAAGGTACATTACAGGTAACATTAGTCTTGACTGTTCATATTTGGGAGTCCTGAAGAAGAAATGTGGCAAATTTATTATGAAAAAATATTCTATGCTTTGTTTAAATTTTAAAAGAAAATAATTATCAGTAAAAAAAGTGACCTTAATGATATATTGTGTTGTTTTACAAATTACGTAATTTCTAAGGGTGTCCACCGAGAGGATATACTACTTTCTGTTGCTACCATTTTGTTAAACATTAGTCCTGACAGTTCATAATAATAATCAATTATCGATTTCTGTGAAGATGAGAAAGTTACGTAACATTTTTGGAAGAAACAACACGTCAACAAAACGGACTATTTATCGTGGAGGAAATGATTTCGAAGAAATCATTTGGTAAACATTAGTCTTGACTGTTCATATTTGGGAGTCGTGAAGTAGACATGTGGCAAATTTATTATGCAAAAATATTCGCTAAACCAACGTGTTTTAATCGTAAAAATATTTTATCAAAATCAATCATCGATTACTGTGACACACTATATATCGTGTATGGGAGAAAGAGGATCTATAGGTAATAGGCCCAAGTATGGACCACAACGTAGTGCAAGATTGGCTGAAAATATTACTGCAGCCCAAAAAAGTGTTCAAAACAATCCATCAACTTCATTGCCGTGCTCAGGAACTTGGTCTTCAAAGAACAACTTTGGCCACAAGGATATACATTTGTTTCCCTATAAGATTCAGGTGACAGAAGAACTTCTTCCACAGGAGCATTTACGCCGCCGTACATATTCCAATAAGATATTACAGCTTGCCTATGATAACTCCGATTTTCATGAAAAAATCATAATAAGTGACGAGGCACATTTTGATGTGAATGGATATGTAAATAAATAGAATAGTTGGCTCTGGGGAATGGGAAACCCTCAAATTATTCAACAGTCATCTTTGCATCCATTAAAAGTGACAGTCTGGTGTGCAATTTGGTCAGGAGGAATCGTTGGACCTTACTGCTTTGAAAATGAAAGGTAACCGTGAATTGGGAGCGATATCGTTATAAACCGCCACAAGTGCATGCTTTCGACTTGATTAACATGTGGAATTATAAAGGCATCGCACACAAATGCACAATAGGTGGTTTCGTTTACTTTTTTACTGATAATTATTTTCTTTTTAAACTTAACAAATCATAGTAACAATATGTTGTTATTAAAAAAGCTACAATATACGATGTTGGTTTGGGCGTTTTTAAATACTTTAAGTGTCGTTTAAACTATTAATCCTTTTTTGTTGGGAGAGACTGCGATAGTCGGTTCTTATATAAACTTTAAAAATATTAAATATAAGAGATAAGAAACCACATCATTAATATTAAATAATAATTTCTTTGAAGATAGCCATGACTTCTGGCGCCTATATACTAAAATTATGGCTTATTCGTAAAATTAAAATTCGACAATTCATTGCAAAGAGGGTATTGAGCAATTTTTTTTTTTTTTTGGAAAAATAAATAATATAAAATAGTTTAATTAATTAAAAAGTCTTACGTATAATTCTTACATTTTTTTTTTTGTTTTAAAACAAAAAATATAAAAAGAAGAATCTTTATACTTCTTGTGCACTTGTTTGTAATTTGGGAACTGTTAAATTTGATTTTTAAAAAACTTATTTGTATGAAATTATTTAATGAAGCACAAAATTTCTATTATGAAAAACAATAACAACTTTTATAAATGAATTCTTTATAAATTTTTTAAAAGGTGCTTTATTTTTTACCTTCAAATCCACATACATTTACAAAATCTAAAAATAATATTTAAGATTTTTTTAACAAACACGTAAGGTGTATTTTAAAGTCACAAAAAGAAAACACAATAACTACTATACACAAAACCGACACACAAGAAAATCACATGACGAGTCTAATATGCAACATGCCACATGTGGTGTACAATTTTTTTTTTTACGATTTATGTTTGTTGCGCTTTTTTCTCTATTGAAAATGAGAGCAATTTAGTATTTTTCAATGAAAGCTGTTGTCACTGCATTGTTTTGTATGTAAAATTTACGTTGTAAATGTACGTTTAGTACAAGATATGATACAATATCTTGGTTCGTTTTATTATTTTTTTTCTTCTTGTTTTTGTTTTCTTGTTTATTTTTATATAAAAGTTTGTTATACTTTTCTAAGCCATTGTTACGGAGTAACGGTGTGTATTGTTGCATGGTATTATGGTAAATATTAAGTATTGTAGATTGAAACATACATACACGTACATACAAATGCAGTTGACATGTTTGAGCAGTTACAAAGAGAAAAATAATAAAAATAAGTATTTGTAAACCATTGGAGTCTTGTTTTAAATGTTACACTTAGAAAACTGAAAAGCTGATGAAAAATTAAATGAAAAACTTATAAACGTATTTCCAAAAAGATTTTGTTTGAGGCTTGAAGTTATTAAAACATTTTTTTTTAAATTCATAGCCAAAAGCACGACATGGGAGTTCAATATTACTATTAATAATATTATTTTTTACTGAGTGCTTTTAAAAATATCTGTTTAATTAATTTCAAAGCCGAAATTGTGGCGTGTGATTTTTAATTTATTTTGTGCCATAAAAAGAAAATATTTGTTCTTTGTTACAGCAAAATAAAGGAACAATAAATATTGGTTTGTGGCCACACCAGCAATATTATAGTTTTTACGTATTCCTAGTAGATGGTAGATTGGTAATTGCTACAATGAATCCAATTTCTCACGAAAACGCATTAAAATAATTAAAATCCATTATGAAAATGGTAATTCTGTTAATTTTACATTTCGTACAATTCGTGGTATTTTCGGACAACATAATCGTCCTTCTGAAACCGCTTTTAAGAATTTTATTTTTATTATTAACAGAAGCACCATTTTCATAGTAGAATTTAATTATTTTAATGCCTCTACTAAGAATACGTCAATAAACTAAAATGTTAAAACTATCATGTTGTTGGTGTTGCCACAATTGAAAAACTAACTTCTTGTTAAAAAAAACCCGATACAATAGGGAGTGAATTATTTTGAAGTAGTGATAAATAGCTGACAAATGTTTAACTTTTTTTGATGCCGATGTAAAGAAATTTCTTCAGTGTAGTCAATACTATTCATGCTTCACAATGACTTGAGATGCCAAATTAATTGCGAACAATATTTCAGAAAAATTACATGGCAGAATAAATGGACTAAAGTTCGAAAGATAAGCAGGAGATATATAGTAGAGATGAGGTACTTTTTGGCTATACATTCCGGGCATATTATGTTCCTCGAAAATGCCCCGTTTCAATTGTATTATTTATTTTTTTTTATATAAAAAGGACCCTCCCAGTTTCAAGTTAATATTAATATGCACGAGATTTATGCTAAAATGCATGAATAATTAAATTTTTAGAGTTCAACTTATACAATACAAAATATAGTGATAGACATTCGTGTGACCGCACCAGGTTTTTTTCTAAAAGAAACTAAAAGGGCTAAGTGATTAAAGTGATTTAAATTAAACATATTTCATATTCGTAATACGTAATCGATAAAAAGACTAAAAAATTAAGAGACATTCGTTTGAACGCAGTTTCCTTTAAATTAAAGAAAAAAAATTAAAATGATTTATATTTAATATTAAAAGTTTAAATAGGGCCACCTTCATTTCGAATGACTGAAAATATTCTATTCGGCATTGAGCTTACAACACTTCGAAGAGTTTCAATTTCAATACCCAACTAACATTCTTTGATTTTTTCTTTCAGCTCATTAACAGTCGAAAATTTCCCTTTTCATATACCTTAGCTGAAAGGATTCTCCATAAGTTTTCAAATGGGTTGCAATTGGGACTGCATGCCGGCCATGCAAGTAAATCAATATTACTTAAATTTTTTCGATACATGTATTGCCGCGTTGTCCTGTTGAAAAATATACTCATTGTTAGAATTTTCGTCAAATTCTGCAATAGTCCTTATTGAAGTTCCTTTAGAAGTTCCAGATACATGTCTGAATTCATTCTGGTGGTTATAAAACAAATACGAAGCATGAAGTTATAAGAGAATGCTCCCCACACCATAACAATCCCACCACCAAAATTTCGATTCGATTGCACTACTGTAGCAATCTGGATAATCCAAGTTACATTTTTTCATCTGAAACAATAACTGTTTTCCATTCATCAGTCCATGACAAGTGTGCTTGGGCAAAGCTAAGACGTCTCTCTTTGTGTACTTTAGTTAGCCGTGGTTTAGACTTCATTTTTTTCCATTTTATCGATGGGGTCGCATTCAAAACACGTAGTAACTAGAAGATCAAATTTGTCCTTTATTTCCCGACAGGATAAGCAATTTCAAATAATTAAATAAATAATTTCTTATTACTCTTTCAAAACGCATTATTATACCAGCAATTTTTCGTTTGATAACTCTTTTTCTTTAAGTTATCGATTACATTTTTTCGGTATCATTTAACCGCTTTCGTCAGCCCATATATAAACGATTTATAAAAATTCTGCAATTTGTTATTTATTTTCCATTTTTGAATTAAATTAGTATAAAAACACGTGTTTGCAAGTGAAAATTCACAAATTAAATAACATTTTCTCTTAATGCGTTTAAACGATTGTCTCACAGAAAACAGCATCAATTTTACAGAAGAATGCATATTTTATAATAAATAACCGTTACACTAATAACTGTTTTTATTTTGTAAACTGCACTTAATAATGTAAATAAAAAAAAAAAAAGATAAAAAGTTTAAAAAAACAATTTAAAAATAAAAAGTAAGTGAGGCCAAACGTATGCCTATCACTGTCTTTACATTAGTTATTGTGCCCATTAGTTTTAAGGTTTTAAGTAAATCTGTTAAGAGTGCTTTTCTTTTTGCTTTTTTTAATCACTTTGTTTCTTATTTTAGTTTAATAATAAAAATTATTTATTTCTTTCAGTGTATTTAAAATGTTTAAATGCAAGTTTTAAATATTTTAGTTGTGGTAGTTCATTTTTTTTAAAGTTATAATAAAGTGTTGCATTTGGTGCACAAAAGAAATTATTGCAACATTGCATTGTTTGCATTAAAATAAACTATAAAACTGAAAACGCTCTTAAATGAAAACATGAATTTTGCAACACATATATTTTTTTTTGTAGTATTTTTATTTCTTCGGTGGCTTAGAATCGGTAAAAATTTAGGTTTCAAATAAAAGCACAAAAAAAGTCAAAGGTTTAAAATTTGGCACAGTTTTCTATAGTTGTGGCAAAAAAAAATTAACGACAGTTGTTTTATCGTCTATAACATCTGTAAATTTTTTTTTAAACCTATAAAAGTTACAAAAAAATATTTAAATAACAACAGAAGCCGAAAGCATTATAGTTTTAATAGCGGTCTATAAATTTGAATAAATGCTTTAAGATATGCTTTACTTTAAAGTTTATTTTAAATGGCTTTAGTAAAGAGCAGACCTAAAAATCTAAGAAAATTTGCTTCAAATTTTTAAAAATTTTTCCAGATTTCTCGACGTTTTAAATAACTACCTTAAGCAATCTGAGTCTCATTTGAGTGCTTTTAAATAAAAGGGATTTTCTTCATTTCATAGTAAGATGATCACTCAAGTACCAATACATAATTGCAGGAATTAATTATTATTATAAGCTAATAAGCAATTCAGAACCTTTCAAATATAACTTTGTGTTCGATAGGAATAAAAGCTTCGTTGCTGGTTAGAGAAGATTTCAAAATATGTTCCATTCTTTGGTTATATTTACTTGCGCATCACAGTTTAAATAATAATCATATAAAAACAGATGGCATATTTATTTTATTTAATGAAGTGGACTTGGAGATTGGCCTTATGAGTCCACTAACTTAAAGAGAATTCCCCTTTTTTTTAAATAAACCTAAATAGTTTAGTTTTATTACAATATTTTAATAATTAATTTTTTATGTCCAAATCTTCTAAATTGGTATGTTCTGCATCCAAGTACAAAAAACATAAGTTTTTGTGTCCAAATTTATTTTTAATTTCACAGATAACAATAAATTATGCACAGTATTATTTTCATTTAAAATAAATTTTAACATTTACTCTTTGTCATTCATACATCCGTTTAAACAACAACCTATACTCACACCTTAATTTCAAAAACACCATATTTGTTTTATCTTTTATTTTTAATAATTGTATATTAAATTTATTTATTTTTTGTTGTTGGTGTTCAAGCGCAGTAAAACAAAGCAAAATATTTTTTTTATTATTTATTTATATTTAAATTTTAGTTGTTTGTTAACGTTTTTCTACGTACTTTGGTAACTGCAGGCTGTTGTTTTGTGCTTGAATTTTAACTGTAGGTGTCTTTATTATTTAACTGATACAAATTAAATTTAACTTATACTTGAGAACATTGTAATGAAAGCTCATGACAACTAGCAATTCAGTCATAATTTGGTAATAAATTTTACATTCACGTTTATATATTAAGCAAAATACAATCATTAATTAAACAATTTTTACATGGTAATAATAAAGGGTAATTGAGATATATATATTTTAAAAATATTATATCATAATGACAATAATTAAATTAAACCATAGAAACTAAGAAAAATTAAAAACTTTTTAATTGCTTGTTAATTTCAGGGTTCAGAATTTTTCATGTATGAACATTCAAAAATCAACATTCATGATATTTTTCATAAATGAGAAATCTAAAATTTTATATTTATTTTTCACGCGCATAAACGAACAAGAAAAAATGTTCTGCTTATGTTCATACATGAATGCGCACAACAAGAATTATTAGTCTTATTCATATGTGATAAATGATAAATCAGCTACTTCTCATTAATGTTATTTTTCATAAATGTACATGTTCATTTATGAACGTTGAAATTTTATAAAATTTCTCATAAATGAATGTGAAAAAATTTTCTACCTACGATCACAGTTTACCGTAAAATGTAGTAAAAACACAAAATACAATATTGCAATATATTCTAAAAGAAATAAAAAAAAACATTTTTTTTCTACATACGCCGACAATTGCGCATTATCAAATATGTGCGTTTATGTACACGAATGCTTAACGCACATATTTTTACGATATTTTTCATTTATGAAAAATTATCAAAATTGTACATATTCAAAAATGAACACTTGTGTGTTTCTCATTTTTTCACTTATGAATACAAAGAAAAAAATAAATCGTCGCATTCATAAATGAGAAAACGCAAAATATTTTTCAGTCTCTCACACATGTATGAGAAGAAGCGGCTAAAAAATGAAGTGTACATATTCATACATGTATGAACAGTGAGTGAACACTTCGCTACTCTGGTTAAGTTATACTGTTCGCCGGGAAGGCATACTACTTTATTAATATTTTTTGATTAAATGAAAGAGAATGGATCTTATACTGATAAATGTTTTATTTAATGTCGGCAATTATGTATGGAATACAATATTAGATAAATGTCTGCCTCTGTTAGCCTCACAAATGCGAACCTTTAAATTCTCACCCATTTCACACGGTATTTCAATAATTTAATCACGAATACTTTGAGTGGCTCTAGCGTTTTTGGTTTGTTTGCATGCACATTGCTTTTCAGATATCTCTATGAAAAGAAATCCGAAGCACTCAAATCAGGCGACCGTGAAGGCCAATCAACATCATCATTTCTTGAAATAATTTGTTGTGGAAAGAGGTGTCGCAATAATTCCAATATAGTCCTGGCTGTATGCGATGTGACACCACAAATTAATCAAGCCCAAGGTATGCAGTTGTGGCGTTAAAAAGTTTTCAATCATACCACGATAACGCTCCCCATTCTCAGTTACCATTACGCCATTTTCATTTTCAAAGAAATAAGGTCCAGTGATTCCTCTTCACCAAATGGCATATAAGACTGTTACTCTTAATGGATGCAAAGGTGACTGTGGAATAATTTGAGAATTTTCCATTCCCCAGAACCCAATATCTGTTTATTCACATACGTCGGTGCAAATGGTCTGGTGGAGAAGCTCTTGTGTCAATTGAATCTTATATGGAAACAAATGCAAATCCTTGTGCAAAATTGTGGCCGAAGTTTTTCTTTGAAGGACTGTTTTGCAAATTTTCTTGAGCAGCAGTAATATTTACAGTCGACCTTGCAGTACTTGGTGATAGGTCCATACTTGGGCCTATCACCTACAGACCTTATTTCTTCGAAATCATTCACTACACGATAAATAGTGTAAGTATAAAGCGATGATTGATTTGGATAAAATGTTTTTACGATTGATTATTGATTTATTGATTGTTTTTCCATTATAAATTTACCACTTGTTTACTTTACGACAGCCAAATATGAACTGTCAAGACTAATTTTCACAAAAATGGCGGCGGATAGAAACATACATGAAGAAAGAAGTACAATAACAAATTTGCTATTTATTATAAAGCATGAGGTTTAGAAAAGTCGTCTTAAGGGTGCTATTAATGATTTGAGGTTTCATCGAAGTCTATACATGTGCATAAAATTTTTGCTAAACAACTTGTTTTCAGACGTTGTCCGAAAATGATAATATTGTTACGAAGATTATTTGTAAGTTTTAAAACAACAAAGTCAAAAGGTAAACGAAACGATCCACTGTGCATTATACAAACTACGTAGTTTTCTAAGAAATCTTATGCACACCCGGAAACAATAACACGCTCATAAGAAATTCTGCGAAATAAGATAAACAACGGAAAACAAAAACCACTACCACAGAATAAAAACAACCCACACAGCCAAGCAGACACCTACAATGAACGGTAATAATAACAATATGGGATGATGTAAAATAGAATATTCTTAGATATGCGAGAACCGCTTAAAACAACAGTATAACCACCACTTTCTGGGCAAATGAATTAATTAAAAATTAATCAGCGTTGGGTAAAGACAACAAAGTTAGCATCGTGTTTGTTTTGTGTATTGAAAGTAAATAAATTGTTGAATTTACTTGAAAATTCTGAAGTGCTGCGTTATTATTTTGCAACAAACGAACACAAAATAACGTCACTCAAACAACTAAGAGCTTCTATAGCTTCTTCTCTAGCTCTAACTGGGTATCTTGGTTCGTGTATCTCGGTCTCTGTGTAACTTTTGAAAATGTATAATAAAGGAGAAATGATTTTCAATCACACAGAGATATTTTTATTATGGCGGGTGATCGAAAGGTATCTAGAGTTCGCTCGAGTTTAATCAGTCGAAAATAACTAGGAACTTGTTTTCAGCCTCCACGGTATAAAACAATTAGACTAATAGGCAAGTCAGTTACAATGAGCCTCACCCTTGTGCCTGCCAGCTACAAAAAATAAAACCTCCGAAAAACCAAAAAATCCTAATTTAAAAAAAAAAATTTTAAATTTAATGAAAATTTCATTTAAATATTAAAGTAAAGTGTTTCATTTTAGTGTGTTTATTACAATGCTTTTTGGAGGGCTGTTAATCGGTTTTGTAAGTCCCATATGCTAAATTTTTTTTGTTTACACAACCGCCTAATTAAAACAAGCCTTATCATTAAAGATGGTCGTTCGCTTTATAAGAGTGAAGTTAAAGATCTTTATAGAAAATGTTGCGTAAAATATCTCTAGTGATGCGCAATTGTTGCTAACGTCGAAGACTGAAACACTTTGCTATACAGCGACTATGTATGTATCACCCCGGCCAGTACAAGCCTATTATTTTGATTTTGTTCTATTGCCAGCAACAATAGGGTAAGCTATTAGGATATGATCTTACGTCAACCCATGCAAATTTGGTTTGTGAACAAACCGGTTTGGCTATTTGCCATCTTCAGTGTTATTTCTATACGCTCGTATCAAAAGGGTAAGCCTTGCATTTAGTAGTTAGTTTAAGCACAGAGACCTCAAACCTAGCCTGATTACTAGAAATAGCTACTCGAATTTTACGAAGTAATACAGTGAAATTTTTATTATTTTGATAGTAAATTTTCACAATCAAAATTCTTTCCTTAAGAGTGTAACGTTCCATGCTTAAAATTTCTCAACTTTGTGCTAAATAGCTGGCGAATGGTGACAGCTCAGTTCTATACATTAATACATTTAACAAACAGTTTAATTCCTAATCGCGTATTTGCCTACCGTTTATTACGCTTATTATTAGACCTGGAAAAAATTATTTTCTTGAGTTTGAAGAAGTACTTTTGAGTAAAAAAATCATTCAACTATTTAGAATTTCAAAAAAAGATGACATTCATTGGATCTAAATTATAATAAAGATTTGCCATGCCCTTTACCACAATTTGACCAATTTTTAAATATAAAATGCAACTTTGTATTACAAAAGTTTAGGGCAATAATGCTGTTGCCTAGTTATAACTTAATTAATATTTACTTTATATTGGAGGTGCCACGCCCTTTAGTTTTAAGTTGTCCATTTTTAATGTGAATGTGTTTTAAATAAAAATCTGAAATCTCTGCTCTCATAATTTTTGAGACATTTGGAAATAAAAATTAGTAAAATCGGTGCTGCCATACTCAAGTTATAGCGTTACCAGGGAACGTCATAAAATTTATTTTTATTTACAAAATTAAGATGACAACTTTATACATACACATACCAGGCGGCTATTTCAACAGCTGTAAAGTGATTTATTAGTGATGATTTAGTGGTGTGATGATGATGAGTGATAATTTAGTTTGTTTTGACATATCAAATCAACGGAAATACTTCCCTTAGAATTTATTTTTGCGTTTTTTTTTTTTAATTAAGAAATATAGTATTCGTTGAGAACAATTTATGTCAAAATAGTTTTTGTTGTTGCTTATTAAAGCTGCATGATAAACAAGTCCAGTCCTCCTTAATTAGATGATATTGATAAAAGGGCTTAAACCAACCAGATCGTCGTTCTAAAGAGATTCTGCATGAGATATTACGTGGACATTCTTTATAGCTCAAATTATTTCATGTCATAACTAAAGCCATTAATAAATATTCTTTAATTTCCAAAGTTGCAAGACCAACAATTTAGTAGATTCCACACTTAACTCGTCATTAATAATTACAGCTTTTACCTCGAAATTAAGAAAAAACTAAAACGGCGTTTCAATAATCTAGTCATCCTTTTAAATAAGCATATACTAACATTAAATTACACAAGAAAAATGAAAGAAAAACTTAAGTTCAAATAAAATAAAATGCAAATAATTTATAAAATTAACTAAACCAAAAGTATTAAACTAAATAAGGAAGCTTTATTTTCTTTAAACAAAAAAAAAAGTTTAAATTATAACGAAATACTCATTACCATCACCATCAGTATCGTCATCGTCATCATACAAATAAATGTGCTGCCATCATCTTATCAAAAGTCACGTTTTTATTACAAATTTGCAACAGTTTAGTTTTATGACTTTCAATTGTCAAACGCATTTTGCAATATAATTTTTACACATTCACACACACTTAAACCCAATAAGAAAAGAGAAAAAATAAGTATTGCTGTGAAACAGGTTAGTTTTTTAGGCCATATTTAGTTTACAATAATTTAAATTGTAGTGTTTTTATTACAGTTTAGTTGTTGTTGTTGTTGTAGGTTGTTTGTTATGATTTTGTTTTTCTTTAAACATTAAAGGCCAAAATAGAAGCCCATCTACAATTTTGTGCAAATCAAGTGTTTGCCTGTTTTTTTCTCATTTTACATACCTACACTTTAGTCACATATAGTCACATATAGTCACATATTAAATTGCATTTATATTTTGCATGAATGCGGAAGATGTTACAGTTTTATTGTCTCTGATAGACGAGGGAATATGATGCGTATGGCAATGTTTAGTTTATTATTTCTTTGCTGTTATAAGAGCTGATGATTATGTGTATTTAATGTCGAATCAGAAGGAGATAGTGAACATAATAAATTTCAAATATTCACATAAAATATTAAATTGTTAACGTTTAGTCTAAACATTTACATACTTTAGATTGTATAACAACAAAAATATTTTGATACTTTTTGCATAAAAAGGAATTGCATAATTATCATACGCACTGCAGCACAACAGTTTTTCTTACAGTTGTTATATCAACTTAAATGTTTGTTAAAATGTTTGTTAACAATTATAATTATTATGGCAGAAAATTACCATACAAATTATTAAACGAATATGGCATCGAAATTGCTTTTTGGTTTACACAATATTTTTGAAAAAGCAAAAAAACAATATGATCATTTTCGTTTTTTACAAATTTTTTAATTTTATCCTTCTCTTTCGACACGTCTTAGAAATATTGGCAATGTATTGTAGTGCCTTTAAAGCTTTTTAACGTAGGAAAATACTTAATTGTCTTATTTCATAATTGTCGGTCGTCTAAGTTTTTAACCGCCATTATGTTTGTTCTAGAATTTTCTTCAAACACTGAATTGGAAAGACGTTCATATTTTTAAGATTTTCTGATTAACTCATTGTTGAAGATGAACATATCACACAATGTTAAATTATCTGTTAATCTGTTATCTGTTATCAGTATATATTTAAAAATGTATTGAAACGGTTATTATTAATATATCTTAATTTTAGCATATTTTTTATATTAAAAGCTATTAAATAATGTTTATCACTGAAACATGATTACGACAACTGCTTCGAAACTATAAATTACTGACTGATATATTTTCTAAATACTATTCTATTAATTGGCAGATGCAACTGAAAACAACGCAAACCCAGATTGAAATTGAAATATGGATCATTAAACTCGATTGCGTTACTTTCTTTAAAAACAAAAACGAAAAACATTTTGAAACAATAAAATTTAAATTTATTCATACAAATAATAAAATAAAAAAATAACAGTTGCGAAATTTTTTCCAATTTTGTCAGTCATCTAAAAAAAAAAAACATTAAAGTTATTTTCAACAATTTTAATCACTTCGCAGTAGTATTCGACTGAAATTATGGAATGAATATCGTGACAGAGTTATAGTGGATAGCCGTTGTTGTGATGTGGCTTAATTTTTTTTTTTTATAAAGAGAAGTAGCACTTCAGGCAACAATACCTATTTAGTCAAGTGCCGTGCTACATTCTTTAGGAAGGAATAGAGAATAGATAAAACAGGTGGTGAAAGTAGGATAGTCGGAAATTAACTGCCGTATATAAAAAAGCACAGCGACCAGTGACTATGTCTTCATCGTAAACCAAGGTCTTCGTTGGAAATTGAACCCACAACCCCCATACTTTCAAGCTAGTACACTACCTACTAGCCTACAGGGGCACCTAATTATTATATGTTAATTATTATATGCCCCTATAATGTTATATTATACTCCTCCCTAGATAATAGCACCATTAGTTATTCTTATTCATTTTGTAATGTACCGAACCAGTTGGAGGTGCGTTGCAAAAGGCGGAACATAAATAATTACCCTCAATCACGATCTCATGACAATCTCTGAATGGGGTCGCGTGAATGTAGTCGATTTTAATACCCAGAAGATGCAATTTTGCATGATTACGTATAGACCTGTCTTTACAAATGGTACTACATCTGTTGCTATGAGTGATATAGACATTCTAAAGAAGCTTTTAAGTGCCTTGGTTTTCTAAAACGGTGTAAGAGATACTCCACTTCATCCAATCTTCGACTTTTTATACCGTCCAAAAATGGAATATAAATTTCATGTATGGGCCGGCGTCCCAAAGTCTGTTTTGGTGTTGCTCGACCTGGAACAAGAGAGGGCCAAGAGGCTCATTGGGGACAGTAGGGTATCCAACTCTATTGATTCTCTAGAGCATTGACGCAATGTGGGATATATTACACTGTTTTATCGTTAAAACAGTGTAAGGTAAGTGCTCTAATGAAATTAGTTAGTCGTTACATGCACGTTTTTACGTTTAAATCGATTTTCGTTAAGGGTGCATCCATTCTTGGTTAAGTGACCAGTGAATAGCACTCCGCACTACGAGAAAATTCGTTTTTCAGCAGAACAGTTCGTATGTGGAATAAATTTCCTCCAGAGGTCTTTTCTGTTACTTTCAATTTAGAAAACTTCAAATTGAATGTCCACAAACACTACTCTCTCTTTCCACCTCCCCATAATCTAATTTCTTAGTTCTGACATTATCCATTGCACGTGTTGGGGTCATTCCCTGAGTCCTGTTCCGAAAAAAAACTTTAATTTGAGGGTGACAATTTATGTTGAATGAAAGTAAGTGTCTTTTTAATAATAAAGCCACTGAAAAGATTAAGCTGACGATAGAGCTATTACACAGGTGTCCGCTGGGATTAACCTCACAAATGCGATACTTTTGAGCATATTTTTCATTAGATCTCAAACATTTTGCCCGGTATTTCATTAATTTCATCACTAATATTTTCTTTGAAATGCTCCAGCGCTTCTAACTTGTTTGCTGTAATCTTGCTTTTCAGATATCCCCATAAAAAGAAGTCCTGAGTAGTCAAATCACGCGACCGTGATGACCAATTAACAGCACCATTTCTTGAAATAACTTGCTGTGGAAAGAGTTCTCGCAGTAAATCCATTGTAATCCTGGCTGTATGTAATGTGGCACCGTCTTGTTGATACCACATGTTAATCAAGCTCAAAGCATAAAGTTGTGGCGTTATCATATCACCATATCGCTCCCCATTCACAGTTACCATTACACCGTTTTTATTTTCAAAAATGAAAGGTAAAATTATTCCTTCTAACCAAATTGCATACCAGACTAGCACTTTTAATGGATGCAAAAGTGACTGTGGAATAATTTGAGGATTTTCCATTCCCCAAAACCGACTATTCTGCTTATTCATCTTATATGGATGCAAATCCTTGTGCAAAATTGTGGCCAAAGTTGTTGAGGTTCATGAATTGTTTTGAACACTTTTTTGAACAGCAATTGTGGTCCATGCTTGGACCTATCATCTACAGACTCTCTCTCTCTTTAAAATCATTCACTATATGATAAATATTATATCACGTAACTTTCTTATCGTCACCGTAATCGATTAAAACACGTTGGTTTATTGAATATTTTTTCGCAATAAATTTGCCACTTATAATGTTTAACAGAATAGCAGCAAAATAAAATAGTATACATTCACGGCGGTATGCTAGCTCATACCAATCCTTTCTTATTGATTCAAATAGCTATGTTTTCTATACACAACCGTATATCAATATTAGGTTACCCTTTCTATTTTATAAAATAATTTAAACAGACCGCTTCAAAAATAAACCCACTCTTAGGTTAAACATGAAATTTAGAATGTCTTTAACTAAACAAACTGGCTTCCTGCAATAGCAAAATAATTTATTATGACAAATAACAAAATTGAAAGTTGTTTGAAAAAAAAGCTCATTGATTATAGTTTATTATATTATATTCCTATTATAACTCCATTCACAATCTATTACACTATGCTATTGTGGTTTTCACATTTCACTTCAATAAATTGACACTGACATTGTCTTTGAAACATAACATGAAGTGTTAAATTTCAGGAAATCAGGAAGTAAATTATATGGTACTCTAATTTATTAAACAGCAGATAATAAAGTTTTCAAATTAACACGAAATAAAAAATCATAATAACACCACGATCATAACTAAGTAATGATTTATTAACCATGAAAAATTATTCGTAATAATAATGAAAAACAAACAATGTGTTTTATGTAAATTTTTGTATATAAAAATCAGGCATTTTTATGTGGATATCAAAAAAAAAATACTAATAATAATGATAATATTTAACAAATATTAAAAATTAATAGATTTTTAAAAGAAGCGGTTGGCTGAATGTGTTTTTTATATTTATATGTATTGTTGTCTTAATTGTTAGTTAGTAGAGTTAAAAAAACATAAAAAAGTAGTTCAAATTTTTTTATGTATTTTTGGAGATGGAAAAGTATTATTAGATAAATTCATATTTATAAATTTGCTACACTCAATTTTATAATTAAGTTGTGGAAAGAAATCTGAACCCCATTTAAGTGATCACTTTTTTATTGGATTTATTTCCAGTTTTTGTAGAGTAATAAGAAAAAAAATATCCGATGACTAAAATTCCATCTTAACTGTCAAAACTGAACAAACTGAAAAGACATTTCAGCCAGACCAAGTACCTATTTGAATTGCAATCTATTAAGCCGTAGTTGGAAATTTTTCCAATTTAATTTCAGATCATGATAACTTAATAAATTAAAATATATTCACAAAATATAACTAAACGTTCATAGAAATCGAAAACACAAATTTCGGAAATTATTTTCAGTTTTGTTTCTCAAATTTAAAATCAAAACTACACTTTTGCCTTTATAGTACATGGAAAAGAAGTACATACTTAATAATGCAACAGTATGTGTTATGAAACAAATAAAAGAATGTGCGTGCTTTGCGTACGCAAATAAAATGCTAGAATTCCTTCGAACTAAAGAATAAATTAAAACACATCACACTGGAAGATACCGACATACTAGTCACCTTTGACGCAATTTCACTGTTCACCAACATACCTACATACTTAGCCATTAGAAAAATCATGACACAGTGAGACAAAGTTGTAAAATATACCAACATACCCAAAACCTAATTTCTTAAAATGCTACAATTTTGTTTAAAGGACAATAATTACTTTACATACAATAACAATATTTACACACAAACATTTGGCATGCCAATGGGAAGCCCATTAGCACCCTCCATAGCAGACGTTGTATTAGACAACATAATACAACAAACTATTGACAATTTGAAAATTAGAGATATACGAATCAAATTCTTGACAAAATACGTTGATGACATTTTTGCAATTGTTAAAAAACAGGACGTGGACACTATTTTGAGTGAACTAAACAACCAACATAACAAACTACAGTTTACTGTAGAAATAGAAACAGACAATAACATTCCTTTCTTAGAATTAAGAATACAGAAATCAAAGAACAAATTCCTTTTTGACTGGTACACAAAACCAACATCTTCAGGCCGAATACTCAATTATCATTCATTCCAACCATACAAAACTAAAATTAACACAGCATATAACCTAATTAACAAAATAATAGACCTTAACGATAAAGAATTCTTAGCCAATAACATTAATAAATTAGAAGAAATATTACAACAAAACAACTACCCTCTACAAATAATAAGAACACTTATAAATAAAAAAATTGACTCCATCAGAACCACGGGGAACATGAATAGAACAACAATAGACAATTCCAACAGTGACAAAAAATACATTAGTGTAACTTACGTTGAAAATATTACCGATAACAAATCCCTTAGGAAAATAATTTCAGACAACAACGTTACCTTTACACACAAATCTAACAACGCACTAAAGCACTTCTTCAAAAACCCCAAGGATAGAATTAAAAAGAGGGACATGTGTAACGTTGTATACGAAATTCCGTGTAAAGGCACAGCTGACCAACAATGTGACCAAGTTTACATCGGACTGACGAAACGATCACTTCAGCCAAGAATAAATGAACATGACACAGACATTAAAAAGAAGAAGACCACTAGGGGCATTGCACAGCATATGTTAGAACACACACACACACACCTGATTTTGAAAAAACACGGATAACAGACATAGAGGGTAAACAAAACAGACGCTTAATATTAGAAAGTCTGAGAATAAGACAAAAAGGTAACAAAACAATGAACACTAAGGAGGACATGGACAAAATTAGCAACAATTACAATTTAATTCTATAGTGCTAAGGTTTTTGTATTATTTTTATTAGATATTTAATTAAATATTAATTATTAATTGTACTCGAATGATGTTTTTAGAATAAATACAAGTTTAAATACTCCCTGAAGAAGCCGGGAAATACCGGCGAAACGTAGGAGAAAAAAGATATGAAAACTGTTTTCAATCTTACTTCACTAATCGACCAGTATAGTCAAGTCAGTAGGACAACATATCAAAGATAACATAAAATTTTGTTAATTATACAAGCATCTTTTCCTTTGTGTATTGCTGTTAAAGATAAAAAGTTTTTTTAAACTGAGTGTTCGAAAAAAAAAACATTAAAGCATGCTATGTTAGTGTTCTGTACTGTAGTTTTTGGGATCAGTACACAAACATTTTTTTCGTAAAGAAATACAAAAATATTTTTAGCGTTTGTGTAAGTGTACATAAACAAAATACCATACACAACGATTCTTAGTGAACTTTTAATGTATATGTACTGTACATAGGTACAGTATATGTAGTGGTTGCGTTGAGTTTTTACCATATTTTTAGTGTACTATTTAGTGGTTACGTTGCTAAACGTTTGTGTTATTTGAACAATACGCTATGATAGCGTATTCGAACACTGCTTAAACTACTGTCATTTCTTCCGTCTTGTGTGTGTGAATGGCGAGCACTTTAGATGTGAAGATATCATTCTCAAATGGTGTCTGATAAGTCAGTGTTCGGGTTAAGGTAGTTCTTTTATAAAGATCATTTCCTCTTATTTAGGTAGAACGCCAGCCACCTGGCATTTTCAATATTTCCGTTTTTCTTTATTATTTAGGTACGTGTATCCGTCTAAGGGTGTTTCCCGTTTATTCCAGTGTATGAGTAGTTTTAGTGGTGTGAAAATTGTGTCTGAGGTCGTTTTTCTTTTGTTAATTTCCCTATTTTCAAGAATGTCTAGTCTTCGTCCTTTTTTTGCTGTAGGATGTAGTAATGTTATACATTCATCTATTTCCCTTAGTGTGTCCATCCGTGTGTGTTCAGGTGTAATGCAAAGTTGGAGTCTTCTCTTTTTCGTTTGTATGAGCGTATGTGTTCTGTAAATCTTGCTTTTAGCGTTAAGTATGTATACTCCGCTGGAACTAAATTTGTCAGTTGTTTCTCTCGTTGTCCTGAAATTATGTCTCCGAGTGTTGCCGATTTTAATGCCGTGAGTACACCTTCTATATGAAAAAGGTTAGTTAGTCTATATATTTTTGGTGCTGTGTAAGTAAACGTGTCTTGTCGAATTGTATTAATTGTCTCTTTGTCTTCTTTATTACTGTTTTCAGTGTTGTGCTGTCTAAGCAGTTTGTCGCTAGTAGTGGCTTGTAGCCATTGTTTTTAGCTATGGTGTCTTGTTCTTTATTGTACTTAGCGGGAGTAAGTGGGATTATCTTAAGTATGTGTATCATATGTCTAAATACTGCTAGTTTATGTTGGGAAGGATGGTTTAGAGTGATGTGGACGGTAGTATCTGTCTTAGTTGGTTTTCTGTAGATATCAAGTATTTAACAGGCAATTCCTAGTGTTATTGTGTTGTATGTCAAGATAATGCAATTTTCTGTCTTATTCTTTTTCCATTGTGTATGTAATATTATTATGGATTATGTTTGCCTGTTAGAACTTGTTCGGCGTTGTCTTGATGGGGGATGCATATGATGTCATCTACGTATCTATAGTAATTAGTTGTTCTGTGTTTTATCATTAGTGTTGTTACGTGTAGTAATTCGAGATATAGCATGAAAATTTCCATGAAGATAGCTGAAGTTGGGTTTCCTATGCCAAGTCTGTCACGTAATTTGTAAATGTGCTTATTAAATCTTTAGGAATTATGATTTATTATTGTCTTTGGAAAACCTTTCGGTGCTGTATTGGTTGTCGTATAAATGTCTAGTTTGTGGCGTAGGAAAACTAAGGTTTCTTGTGTTAGCTTTTTATTTTTTTTAATATAATAGGACTATCTATTTCCTTTAGAAATTTAAGACCAGTTTTATACCCTGCTTAAGCAAATGATATTTGAAGAAAAGTTTTATTAAGTGCATTGTTTTCCTTTTAGCTTAAGCCAGCTGACAACACACATTACAGTTCGCCCTAACTAATTTTTAACGGAGCATAAAAATTAAGAATCTATTGTTTGGATACTTTAAACAAAATCGTTACAAGAAATGAAAATATGTAAGAAATACAAAATAACACACATACAAGCGAAAGAAATATTTCAAAATATCGGTAAGCAGGTTAAATCATTTTATATATACATACATTTTTGTGTTATAAATGAAAATGATCACATCTATAAAAAATAGTTTGATTTGTTGGCTATTGTTAATTTATCCCTATTTGTTTCCGAAAAAAATTCTACTTGAAAGACAAAGTGAAGGAATGTTTAAAAATAAATTATCTACATAAAAGACAATCATTGTTAAAAGAAGTTACATGCCTTTGTAGAGAATTTTTGACTATCGTAGGTCTGAGTTACCACATCAGATGCTTCAAATTCCTAGCAACGCTTATAAAAGCTATAACGCAAACAATTGTTTCTGTTAACCTCTTGAAGAAACTATCGACAATTAGAGCTGCACTTAAACAAAACGTTGCACATTAATTTTATAGAAGTTTTATTAGAAGAAAATTAATTTATTCGACAACTATGACGGCACATGCCATTCACTATGTTGAAAAAAATCAAAACTTTTAAAAATTGTACTATGGGGCGATACCTCGATATCACTCCTATTCGTGTCATCTACGTATTGGCAAATGAATTACTCTAGGTTGATGGTGCTAGATTTCTTTAAACATAATTATTCAATGAGAATATCATACTTGTAATAAGATTTAAATTTTCACTGCTCTGCATAGGAGTTTCCATTTCTTCAAATTTTAAATTACATACGAATGGTTTCCAATGGAAGCCCTAATGCAGGAAAATGAAAAATTGTATGTTTTCTTTACAAAGTTTGGGTAACATCCACTGATGATCTATATGAGGTATAATTAAACGGATAATCTTTCCCACTGTAATAGCTAGTAATTTTTGAATAATAAATATTTTAAAATATTTATGATAATTTTTATATTTAAAATAATTGTTTTCACAAAAAAGTACCTTGTCCGTGTATGAGTGGCCAAACAGTGATATTTTAAATGGTGATTAAATGAAAACTTCCGTAAAATCACCCCGTGGTCTAAGCAAGAAAGAAGAGAGAAAAATCCATGTGCAGCCACGGTATTGGTTGGTAAAGGTGCTTGAATAATCTTATAGCAGCCGATGATAATAATCAAGCCGATTGTAAATGTAGAGAAGTAATCACGTAACAAGACCCTGTAACTCAGAAAACAAAAATTGCCCAGGCTTAGTAAATAAGCAAATATGTTGCTGAGACTAAGGTGAAGAGTTATCGGAATAAATACGTCTACTACTAAAACCATGCAGTACTATGGTAATGGTTTACGGTAGATGACTGCCTAAGATAAGCAGATATTAAGTAAGTACGACTAGTAATAGTATGAATAGTAGTAAGTAAAAAATAGGGAATTACTGAAGGCGTTTCAAAAGACTATCATACAATGTTTGAACATCTGATGCTTACAATTCATAAAATGTTAAAGAAGCAAAAATTGTCATCATAATTTAAAAGAATGAAAAAAAAAACCTAAAATATTTTGTTAATATTTTCTTCCAATAAATCGCTCTTTTTAATTTTACAATAAAAGAAATTAATGTTTTTAAATTTTATGAAGCAAAAAAAGGCGTTAAGATATTAGCAAATGTCTTTTAATAAAATTGAAAATTCCATAATATAAATACTGTTAACGTAGCAAACTTGTTTTGCGTTTTTAATTTTTTGTTATCATTATTTACTCATTCATTTTAGCCGTATTTTTCACATTCAAAATTTTAACAACGACAAGTTCAACACTTTCAAAAACAATTATAATTCATAAGATATCATTTCTAATATTAAAAGAGGAATATTATCCATTAACGTTAATGTATGTTGGCAAAACTACATATGAATGAATTCCATACAATACATTTTAATGACATGGTAATAAAATTAAATTGTTCAATAAATTATACGTTATAAATTAATAAATTTTCGCACGCTTTTTATATTCTTTTTCAAAACATTTATTTTTAGTTTTTTTCCTATGCCTATTAGCCATCATAACTTTTGTTGCGGCTTTCTATTGTTAAACACATTATTTTCATTCATAGTGGTGAAATTGCCATAAATAATACATGTAATTTTTTAAAATCAGCCAAATGTCAGTATCTGCCAATTTCCTTAAAGGAAATAAGCTTAACATTTCTTAATAGACATAGTTTGAGTGAGAGCAATGATAATGATTATTTTTAAACAAATTTAATCAAACAAGGGAGTACTTTGAAAAACTTGATTGTAAATATGTATTTAAATTATTATCACATTTTACCCAGAGAAGAAAAATTGACATACGATGTCATATTTGTTTTAATAGTCTTGTTGATACTTAAAAAATAAACAAAAAATACAACTTTACAGCAGCTTCTATCTCTTACATTTAGAGACGTCGTACAAGCTTTCTCCAGTGTTTGGTTTGCCTGAATAAATTAGACTTGTGTATATGGTTAGACTAGAACTTTTGAAAATTAATTCCTTTAAAAGTAGTTTTTAATAATTATCAATATATTTTTGTGTAATCGATGTTTTACCTACTATTTATTATACAGAGCAACGATAAAAAAATTATATTTAATCAATTAATTATATTAATAAATTAATTATAATTAATTAATTATAATAAAGTAGCACAAGTGTTTATTTATTTATTTATTTAATTTTAATTAAAATACAATATAAATTATCTTAAATTAACACCCATACATTAATAAATACTAAATACTGTATGTAAAGCAACATAAATATTTGCTCAAATTTAACATATATACAATAAAAAAAAAATTTGTAAAAAAATATACATAAATGCAAACACCAAGTTGTTCAGGTAAACTAATAAGTTATTCCTTATTGCGCTTACTGACAAATTGAAATCTACGAAATTATAATATTTAGTCAAATCTGCACAAATTCTCCTAAAAGGGTCCGCGTTAGCATAATTGGCTCGAAAGAATTCCACTGCTAAAGATATAAAATGTCGTGTAGGGCGTTGCGGTACATTTAGAGTAATCCTGTTAATAAGTGAATGAGTAGAAGCATCGCCAATTATCACACCAAAAATGAACGAAATATTAAGTGCTGTTCTACGACTCCTTAGAGTTGGTTTAATAAGAGAAAGTCTAGCTGAATAGGCAGGTAAGTCCAATGGGTTAAAGTTCAAACCTCGGAGGCAAAAAAAGCAGGAACTGTTTTTGAACAGATTCGAGAACATCTGAGTATTTTCTATATATAGGGTCCCAAATGAGGGGTTCATACTCTAGAATAGGCCTAACAAGGGACATATAAAGGCTTTTGGTAAAGAGTTTAGCCCAACGTTTTACAAATCCAAGTACACTTCTAGCTTTGTTTGCTGTCAAATTGATATGTGCAATAAAATTGAGTTTGGAGTCAAGTAGCAATCCAAGATCTAGTATTTTGTCAACTTTCTCCAAATGGTGGTCATCGATATAGTAGCATGCAGTTATCGGTTTCTTTCTAGCAAAGCACATATATTTACATTTCTTGAGATTTAGCTCCATACGATTTATTTTACACCAGTTGTGAAACGAGTTAAGGTCACCTTGGAGGTGTTGCTGGTCAGTTACTTGACAATAACTAAGAAAAACTTTTACATCATCAGCATACATCAAAATATTGGATGATTGAATGACATCAGGCAAGTCATTAATAAATAGCAAAAAAAAAGAAGCGGTCCAAGGTGGCTTCCCTGTGGTACTCCAGATAGAACCTTTATGCATCTAGAGGAGGCGTTATTAAAACGGACCATTTGTTTCCTATTTGTTAGGTAAGAGTAAATCCATTTGACAGTTAAATCGGCAAAACCTATTAAGTCCAATTTTTTCTTTAGGAGGATATGATTTATTTTATCAAATTCCTTGCTGAAATCAGTATATATAACGTCAGTTTGTTGTTTTTTTTTAAAATCCACGATGTATAATTGTTGAAAAGTGTAAAAGATTTGTTACGCCAGAGCATCCCTTCCGAAATCCATGTTGATTATTGGTTATCAAACTTGATGTATGAAAGCATAAATGTTCAGTGATAATTTTTTCAAATAATTTGGGTATAGTACTTAATTTTGCAATACCACGGTAATTTGAAATATCAGACCTGTTACCTGATTTAAAAAAGGGAATAATATAAGAAACCTTCCAGATTTCAGGAAAAGTACCATACTTTATTGAGATGTTGAATAAAATTTCCAAAGGGACGGAAATACTTTCAGCACAATTTATCAAAATATTACTGGGGATGTTGTCAGGTCCACAGTTATATGAGAATTTAATGGAGATTGTCAAAATATCGATAAACGGTACATTAATCGTTTGAGATTTTGCAATATTAAATGGGTATTTAAAACATTCATTATAATCTGCAACTGAGTAATTTGTCGAGAGAAAATCGGCGAATAAATTGCATATAACAGTTTCATCACTAGATTCGCTTTGTTGGAACTTTAAAGTAGAAGGGAATACATCTGTTTTCCTTTTTTGATTAACAAATCTGTGAAATGCTTTTGGATTGCGTTTTAAATTGACTTTCAATTTGTGCATATAAATATTATAAGATAGCGAAGAGTATGCAGCGCGGCTAATAGAATACCTTAAATAATCAGTAGAATCACCAGACTGTTTGAATTTTGTATATAGTCTGTTCTTCCTATTTTTAGTGTACGATAATTGTTTATTGTTCCAAGGAGGTCCAACCTTTTGTTTGGTTAATTTTTTTCGGAATACAAAGATCCATAAAGGAATACAACTTATTGTAGAATGCTTTAGTCATTTGATCCATATCAGTGCAAGATAATATGTTATTCCAGTTAGTATCCATTAAGAGTTTATTTAATAAACTGTAAATTGTATTCTTTAAACAGAATGTCTTTGTATATGAAGGCACAACAGATTTGTTTGGAATTGAACCCAATATTTCGATGGTAGGATATTATTATAGATAAGGAGCGGCTAATATAAAAATTGGTAACATCATTTTAGAAAATTAAGTCCAATAACCTTGAGGAACTATTTGTAATGCCATTTAGTTGCTATAAACCCAAATCGTATAAAATGTTAAAAAATTCTGCACTATTAAAACCGAACGTAGTTTGATCATAATATTTCTCTGCCGGTAAATAGTTCCACGATATTGAAGGTAAATTAAAATCTCCAAAAACTAAAATTGAATCATCAGTAAATGCTGACCGAGCAATAGATTTAATGGATTCGGCGTGTAGATTATATATTTGCATTGGAGAAGATGGTTCACAATCACATGAAGTTGTAATTTAAATTTAATTGTCTGACTGAATTTGATTGTCTGATTGGATTTTACATAATGTCAATAATAAACTCTATTCAAATTAAATTAATTGTATTTTATTTTAAGCTGTAAGATCAAATTGATAAAAATTTTAAAAATTTCAACCATTTATGATTTCATTATAATTCTATAAGTTTTAAGAATTTTAGATGAACATTTTTTTATGAGTTACTAATAAGCTTAGGCTGGCAGCTGCATCCCAGTTCACTTAGATTTAGCAATTTTGTTTTTGTGCCATCTAAAGATAAGCAGGTGGTGAGCCAGCCACACTATTGCATTTTTCCGCCATTCTATAAACAGTGTTCCTAAAAGTTTGTAACACTGACAATCTAGTGTGGGGCAGGATAAACGCAACTCCACATACAATATAAATGAACAGGAATTATTATTCTAAAAATTTTATTTCTTCCTGTTTCTTATATTCTGCAGTTTTCAAGAGCATATTTCTTTAGTTTTAGTTTTTAAACCTGGGGGTTTTATTACAATTTCATACAGCCAAATTTATTTATTTTTAATTATTACTCTGGCCAGATTTGTTTTCATGATGTCCGGTTTAGTGGGCGTAAACCCTGAATAATGCAATCATCCTGACCACTATATGCTGCAGTTCAGAGAGATTTTAACTGAATATCTGCTTATTTTTTCTCTAACTTAAAAATTCCGGAACTTTTAAAAATTTCCATACTTCAGCGCTGCTCGACAACAATTAGTGTTTCTTCTTGCTACTCCGCAGAGAATAGATTTCACTAATTTCTTATTTATTGTTTGTCCTTTAATAATTATAAACTAAATTTTATGTCTTTCCTATTTAATAAACAGAAAGTTACTTAGTTTAACGCTTTTCATTTACGAATAAGTTTTGAAACACCATAGAATGAAACGCTTTGAAAACTCTTTCAAATACTACAATATGAATAATTTTTTCCTAAGCAAGGAACCAAACGCTTATTATACTGAACAGGCATACAAATAATGTGTTCTCTTGGTTGACAAACTCCTGATTAAAAATTATTTAATGATAGTCCTTAAAATTGTGTGTTTACCTAAAAAAATCTAGGTTATTGTCATATTATCTAAGGATATTTCTTTATAGGAGTTTGCAATAAACAACAAGAACATTTTAGTGAGTTCTACTTAATATAGTAAATATTTGGAGACTGCTTAAGAACTTGAGAAATATAATGTAAACGACATTTAAAATATACAATCTTAAATTAGAAATATTGATCAAAAACACAACTATAAGGGGACTAATTAACAATTAAATAAACAAAAAAACAATTTTACAGCAGTTTTTATCTCTTATTGGCGTTACATATTCAGGCGTCCTACAACCTCTTTTGCAGTCTTTGGTTCAACTAAATAATTTAGGGATGTGTATGCGGTTAAATTAGTACATTTGAAAATTGATTTCTTTAAAAGTAGTTTTTACTAATTTTCAATATATTTTTGTGTAGTCGATGTCTTACCCACTGTTTGGTCTTAATGTAAACATTAATGTAAAAATCTAAATAGAGTTTCTTATTTAAAATAGCATTAAAACATATCAAAATATCATGTATAATTTTTTAACGTTTTCTAATAATATAAGTGCGGCATTCCACTTCTAATCCGGCAACTCTGTACTTGTCTTAATCAATTCATTTTAAAAGTAGTAATAATAAAGCATTCAACCCGAACGTTACTCTTAAACTTTGTTTCTTTGTTATTTTCTTGCAAATTGGTTAGAAATTACTAACCAACACCCACTATTTATTATATATAGCAACAACAAAAAATTATGTAAAAAAACAAACTGGAATTTTCTGCTTTTTCTGCATTTATCACACCAAAGGTGTGTGTGATTTTGAGTAACACTGACCTTGAGCATGCTTTATTTAATGGTAAATGTTCTTTGAAGATATTTGACGATCACATAAACTTATATCATAATAGGTTAAACCAAAGTAAGATATAACTTTTCGTATCCTATACTACATCGGTCGCATCATACATTTTAAAAGAAAAAAATGCCAATTGGCCAATATAATACTAAACAATTAATAGCTTAAATGTATTCCGACTTTAAAATTACCAATTCAAGGAATGTGATTGGAATTAGTTTTTTTTTGTTTTTGTTTTAATTTGAATTTTTACTAGCACCAACTTACTAAGTTACACTTATAAATTTCTGTAGATAGCAAAAAAAATTCACACCAAAAACTTGAGTTATTTTAAAGGTCAACAATTTGGTCCTGAAATTAATCTAACAGCTGTTTGAAGATATGTTACTTTAACACTGTATAATTTACTCTTTTCTAACCAAACTTTTTTTATTTTTCTTTACAGGTTGGTTGAAGAAATACCTTAAATTTACAAGACTCCTGCCAGTAAGTTAAAACAAACTGGAACTCACCGTTTAAAAATGCGCAATTAAAGTTAAATGCTTAACAATGAACTGGAATTGGAAAAGAATATATTTTTTCACATATATTACATAAAGTAATTAAAAACAAATCACCTTTGAAAACAATTAAAAAGAAAACAAAAATCTAACAACTTTTTCAAGCAATGAAACCACAAAATGTTATAAAAAAAGAAATAAAATTCACATTTGAGCATCAGGGACACTCAACATATTCAATAGATACAGATATTTTTTCTAAGAGCATTTATAAGAGCATTTCTATAAAATTATTGTTTTAATTCTTTATTTATCCCACTACTGATTTCATCATTTTTATTTATTTTTATCTCTACATATTTCAATTAAAAATTTAAACTAAATAACAGGCTTTTAACATAGAAGATAGAGAAAAAACTATGCAAATAACATGATAATTTTGATAGAAAAATATTTTTAATATTTGTTTGCTTCAACAAAGTCATAACTCAAAATTTAAAATTTTTGATTTAAGCATACGGAAATATTATTCAGTGATAACGAGATGTAGTTTAGCTTATAAAGATATTCCACCATAAGAGGTCTACAAAGCAAATTTTCTGTAGTCATGTTTTCTCACCTCTACGTAATATCAGTGGAGATTGGGCAAGAAGGGACGCTGAAAAAGGCGATTTATTTGCCGAATACTTGAAAGATGTATTCACACCACACAAATGTACTGATGATGTTATTTTGCCGAGCGTAGTTGCGTTACCCCCTCGACCCTTAAAGTTTAGGTTGCGTGAGGTTCAAAAGTTAATTTCTGAGCAAAACGCGAAAAAATCTCCTGGTATGGACGGTATAAGTAACAGAATGTTGAAAGAGCTCCCCAGTATTGCAGTCAGAATCATGCTATTTATTTTTAATGCCATTTTACGGCTTGAATACTATCCTCACCACTGGAAGATTTCCAAAGTTAAAATGATTCCAAAACCGGGTAAAGACCTAAGCAAAACCGAGTCATATAGGCCTATTAGCCTATTACCGACTATTTCAAAAGTTTTTGAAAAGTTGCTTATGAATAAATTGTCTCCAATGATAAGGGATAGTGGGTGTATCTCAGACCATCAATTTGATTTTAGAAGTAGACATAGCACAATTAAGCAAACCTATAGATTGGTTCAGATGATAAGAAGGACTTTTGAAGAGAAGAAGTATTGTTCAGCTATTTTTATTGATGTTTCTCAGGCTTTTGACAAAGTTTGGCATGAAGGTCTATTTCTTTAACTGACCGCTCACTTGCCTTGTAATATAAACAACCTACTGAAAAGCTACATAATTGGACGAAAATTTTCTGTTGTTGAAGGAGACTTCGTTAGTTTATCCAAACCAATTTCCTCAGGCGTACCACAAGGTAGCATTCTTGGACCACTTTTATATTTGATATATACCTGCTATATGTCTGTAAGTGAAACTGTCCACACTTCTACGTTTGCTAATGATACAGCATGTCTTAGTTCGCACGAAAGCTCCTATCAAGCCTCCATAAATCTTCAGCAACATATAACTCAGTTGGAGTTGTGGTTAAAATTATAGAGAATTAAAGTGAACGTTCAAAAGTGCATTAATGTGACCTTCACCCTGCGAAGAGAAAATTGTTCACCCGTTCGAATCAATAATCACATTGTTCCTCACCATAGTTATGTGAGATATCTTGGTATACATCTTGATCGTCGCCTTACATGGAAATATCATGACTCAAAGCTAACACAAATGAAACTTAAGCTAACACAATTACATTGGCTCATTGGTAGGAACTCGAAACTTAGCCTAGATTAAAAACTTCTAATTTACAAGAGTATTTTGAAACCAATATGGTCTTACGGAATCCAACTTTGGGGCACTGCCTCAGCTTCAAATGTGGATAGAATTCAATGTGGACAGAATAAAATTTTACGGTTAATAACTTCCGCTCCATGGTACATCAGAAATTCAAACATACATTAACATTTAGACATACCGCTGGTGACTACAGAAATCATCAAATACGCAGGCAAATACTTAATGAAGCTTGTAGACCATCCTAATCCCCTTGCTCGCAATATCTTGGATTATAGTGGACATAGCCGATTAAAAAAGAGGGATACCTCAGCTTTAATCCTCAATGCTACAGATGACACATCTTAGAAATATTTGTTTTGTTTTTTTCTAACGTCAATTTTTTTTACCCAAAAGGTTAGTTCTGACATGGTCGAGACTAATGTAACTTTTTTTTTAGAATTTAAGATTTAAAAACTTATTGTTAGTTCAGTTTCTTGAAGATACAAAAAATAATTATTGAAAAAAAAATGTTTTCTCAGTTTAGACTTTTTTTTAAATATAAAACTCTTTTGCACAAAACCCCTATACATATAAAATTAGTTGATTTGCAGACTAAAATAATTAGGAAAAAGTTGACAAATTTACTTTTTCCTAATTATTTAATAAAATAATAATATTTACTAAGCTTGGAATTCATTATGTCTTGTAGCTGAATCACAATCAAAGTCAGAAGGTAGCAGAATAATTTATATTATTATGCATTCTTGGTTCATTCCTGTCGACAAGATAGATGTCCACTATAATCTTAACAAGATTATGTAGGGTATTTTTTAAGCCCCAGCTAACTTACGGAGAAGTTATTGGTTAAACGAAATGTTATTAGGACTTCAAGAACCCTATCGTTCATCAATTCAAAAATTTATCAGTGGATCGCAAAACTGTGTCCTTTGACGAGGTTTATTTTTGACCTCATTAATGAACTAAATGATCACATATGGAAAGAAAGAAAAATACGAAAAATGCTATAGACTCCACTATATCTAAAAATATACTTTTTGGTGAGATTTATCTGCTAGCTTTATTATTCGACCAAATTTTTTTTAAAAATGAAGATGTAGCTTTAATTACCTTCGATAGAAGTGGTTATCGCAGAATGATCAATAATTTTTTATTTGAAAATGTCGATGATATTGAACGATTTGAATTCAGTCGACCATTTCTTATAGTCTAATATATCTACAAACCACCAACATTCAAAGCTTTCAAGGCCATTTATTGATTATTCAGGATGCACTTCGCCAAAAACCGTCGCCATGTATTGATGTTTAAAACAAACAAAAATTTATTTTTGTTTAAAATTTTAATTATTTGTCTTATTTCTGCAAAATAAAAATATCATGTTTAGAAGAACTTAGTTTTCTAAACATAATGCCTGTTCAGTTTTCACAGATTAAAATTTCAATAAATTACAACGTTATCTGATATTGAGTTCCACATATCTCTGCAATGCAGAAACAGCTTTGGGTATTTTATTTGAGTAAAAATCATCAAATTAAAAAAGAAATATTTTTAAAACTGATAATTTCAAAGAAAGAAGAACTCTCTAAACAAATAGTAGATAACCACTAAATTAATTTTGCGTTTTAGAAAATACCTTCAAACTCATCTCCAAAAATGTGAATGGATAATAAACAAAATATGATAAGAATTTTATATTCTTAGTTCACAATTTCATGCCATTTATACGTATTGCTTGCTGGATTTCAATTACAATTTTTACTGTTCAACTAATTTCATTCAAGCAGACAAAAATCTAATTTAAAAGAATTTAGTGTATCTTTTTTGCCATATAATTGGCCATTAAACAAGCTAAACAACAAACGAAACCTCAAGCTGACAATAAAAAACGTTGCATTTAATGGCCAACAAACAAAGAATTTATTTAAAAATAAATAAGCCACCCACACTCTTAAGCATCAAGTATATGCATGTATGCTGATGTAATAATACAACAACAACAATAACAAAGAAGAAGAAAAAAACAATACAAAAATTTGTCTCATAATATGCAAATAAACTTGGCACATGCTATTCATTGAATAGTTAAAACATTTTCAAATTCACGTACGAAGCAAAAATAATTGTGGGTACTGCTACAAGCATATTCACACGACTGCCCTAATGTGAGACGAAGTATTTTATGTTACATTGAATAGTTTTGAATTAAAACTGACAAATTGCTGTATGCAAGTGTATTTGCTGTGGTTACTCAAAGCAAACAAAATACACTTCCTTTTATTACATGAGTTTTTGTTTTTGTTTTTTTTTTTCGTTAGCCAAATCCACCTGACTGTTTTTCTTTCTTAATGTAAAACAAACAAATAAAACATTTTAAAAACTTAGGCCAAATTATGTATATGCGTAGGTTATTTTAAATATATGTGCAAGTGTTGTAAACCATTGTTGTACTGTTTTAATGTTGGCACAATAAAATCAACTTAAATTTAACTTTGCTGCTAATGTTTGTTTTGTTAATGTTTTTTAAACGGCATTCATTAGATTTAAAAAGTTACAAAAAAACACACACACACATACATCATGTGAATTTTAAAATTTTTATGTACATATACATGTGTGTATAATTTCTTAAATATATTAAGCTGACGAGATTTTAATCTGAATAATTTAAAACAATTTTGTGGTTCATAAAAATTTATGAAGCATGTTTTTAAAATGCTAAAATCAAAATAAAATTGTATGTATGGGTGATAGAATATGTGTGAAAATTATGTTGAATAAATACCTGCAAAAAAAATAAATGAAAAATGTATAACTCAAAATATAATACAAAAGCATGTGTCTTAAGTTTTTAGTTTTGATAGTGAAATGAGGATATAGAAAGTAAATGAATTGTAGTGAAAAACTAAAAAATAGATTATATATAAAATGCCAACTTTTATACATAGTAATAATACTAATGAAAATAATACAAATTATTTTTGACAACACAGTTATGCAGAAATTGGGAATAAAATTTATCTATTTTAAATAAAAACTGACTGAAACGATATTGATACGTTTTAAATTGAATATTATTAACTCATATTGTATTTATATATATATATATATATATATATATATATATACTATAAATTAATACTATCGGGTTTATCAACAAGAAAGTTGTGTTTCAATTGTGGTAACACCAACAACATGATAGTTTTGATGTTTAATTTTTTGACGTATTGACGTAGTGGATGCTTAGCAATTGTTACAATGAATTCAATTTCGCACGAAAATCGCATTAAAATAATTAAAATCCACTATGACAATCGTGGTTCTGTTAAAGTTACATTTCGTAAAATTTGTGATATTTTCGGACAACATAATCATCCTTTTGAGACCGCCATTAAGAATTTAGTAGTTAAATTTGAGTTGACAGGCTCGATACAAAATGTGCGAACACCAACGCGTCTTCGACCGGATCGCTCACCTGAAAATATCACAACCATAAGCCACAGTGTTGAAACAGACACAAATCTGTCAATTTCTCGACGCTCTCGACGTTGTGTAAGGATTTCACAATGAAGCGTTACAAAGTTCAACTCGACCTACCGTTCACATCGCAGTAGATTCGCTGAATTCATTCAGGAAACCTCGGCTAGTTTTCTGAAAAAATCATTATTTTAAACGAAGCCCATTTTCACTTGTCAGGATATGTCAAAATTGCCACATTTCGGCTTCTGAAAATGCTAGAGTGATTATTGAAAAGACTTTGCATGCTCAATGTACCACTGTATGGTGCGCTGTGGTCGGGAGACGTGATTGAGCCGTTTTTTTCCAACGTGAGGCCACAAATGCGGTAACGGTCACTGGATCACGCCATTGCGTGGTACCAGATGTCATACAGCCAATGAAACGATCAATTTATTGCAAACCAAATTTCCCGATCGTATAATTTCACGACAATCAGCAGTTAAGTGGCCAACCAGATGGTGTGATTTAACACCACTGGATTATTTTTGGTGGGGGTAAGTTAAGGACAGAGTCTATACGTAGCCCATCGATTTCAGCCTTAAAATTCAAAATCCGTGATGTGATTAACGAAATAGGACCGTCATTTTACCAAAAATTGATTAAAAACTTTAATGATATTGCCAAATGTTCTTTCTCTTCGTAATACAGTAAAAACTCGAATAGTCCTAATTTAATTTTTTTGTTTTAGAAAACAAACTTCTTGGTTAAAACCCCTTTATAATGTCATTTTCTATTTTATTACATATTCTATCCATCTATCTATGTATTTGTTATTAACATAATCTATCTGTACAATATGTTTCTGTAAAAACGAGAAAGAAAACAAAAATCAGACAATTAAGCAAACTTCATTTGCTTACCATGTTGACATTCTAACAAACTATTTCCCCTTACCAATTCATCACACACGCATACATTTTCAGTGAAAATTTTAAGCTTAATCTTTATTTTATTTTTATTTTAATTTAATTATCCTCAACACGTTAAACAATTTAAAGATCCATAATTTATCTTAATTTATTTAAACATTGTTTAAGATAATATTGTCACTTTTCTGTCTGATTGTCAACATTTAAGCTACCAACAATATAAAACAGTTAACAACAATAACAGCAACAACAAAAAGAAACACTTTGAAAAATAACTATTAAAATAGCACTAAAGGTGAAAGTGCTTGAAAAGCCACGCCAAAATGCAGCTCATATCTGTATTAAATGATCTATGAATAAATAAATGCATACAAAAGGCACGTCGATGTACGACATACATATATATTGTGATCTCTGTTTTTTTTTTTTGGAATTGCAACATACTCTTACAAACATGTAAAATATGCGTGAGGTTAAATGCAAGAGATTTGTTAGCAGCAAAAACATTTCAAAACTGCAATTATTTTCATTAAATTGCCTGTGAAAATAGCAGGCCAAAGAGACCATTATAATGATATGAATACTAAAATATTTTAAAAATAAAATGGAATTGATAAATGTATTTAATTGCATAAGAACAAACTTGACAAAAACGTCTTATATGTATGTTGACATCCGCTTAGTGGTTTATTTATCTGGCTTGTTTAACATGGTTATTTTTTACAGATTTAAGCAGGGTAGACTTTATTATTTTTATATATTCTTCAGTAAATGTTTTTAAGTTTAGAAATATGAGAAGCTCATTAATTGAAAATAATTGATTCTAAAAAAATTTTTATTAAAATTTAGATAATAACGTTTTTTATTTCTATAATTTTTTTCTTTTAAAAGCTTTGTTTTTTTATTTCTATTTCATAGCCGATAGTCTTAGTTACTAGTGCTTTAGTTCTTAAGATTTATTACAATTTTAATTATAATAGATAAAAAAATAAATAAATAAATATTTTTATTGTAGATATTTCTACTCCGTTCTGTAGTGTTATCAAAAAATAATAAATAATTTTCTAAAAAAAAATGATAAGAATAAGAAGGAAATCAAAACGAACTGTGGTGAATATTTTTAGCGGACTTCTAAAAAAGAAAAGAGGTTTCATCTCTTTATTTCAGCTACTTATTCTATGTGTCTATCTGCATAAGTAACTTATATCTGGAATTATTATTTTTTTTTTATATTTCAAAAATAATGTTTATAGATCCACAAACCAGTCATAAATATTTAATATCTACTGGACCTCTAGCGGCACTCCTATACAAATTTTAATTAAATTGACTATAGCTATATATATATATATATATGACTATAGCTCCCCATAACAGAAATATTAAAAAAATAAGTTTCACTTAAATGGCCCTATGTTGTAAACAAATTTGTATTTTTGGGTGGGTACTGTTCAACTTTTTTTAATATTCAATAAATCTTTGCCCGTCTGTTTATTTTGAGAATTGTATTGTCATACATTTTTGTTAAGTTAATCTACGTTACTTAAGCTACATTCATTTAAGCATAAATATTTCATATTATTAAAAAAAATATTTATTAATAAGTAATTTATAATTACATGTGCCCGTTGCTTGTTTAGAATTTTGTAAAATTATTTACAAATATTGTTTTATTTTCTGAACGTTTCAAATTACATATGAATGATTTCCAACGGAAACCCTTATGTAGAAATGATTGAAAATGAAAACAATGTTTTTTGTTATTTTGAAATGTTTTGTAGTGTTTGTATGGAAGTGTCTTTGAGTCTTGCTGTCTATGCTATGTTGATTTTATGAAAAATTCTCATAGAATCAGTTTGGCTTTGGATATAAGACTCTTAGGTTTTTCTATACAATATTGGGGTAAAATTCACTGATGAGCTATTTGGGCAATAGTGAAATTGCAATGCGGATGTGCTCTCCCCCATTACAATACATTTCAAATATTTTTATTTGAATAAATGTTTTATGAGAATATCATAAGATGTTTATTTTTAATAAAAATTTTTGTAATAACTATTTTGTGAAAATATAATGAAATATTTATTTAAAGGAATCAAGCACGGAATAAAATTGCTTAATATTTATTAATTAAAATACTAAAACATAATATACATTATTGCAAAGAAAGCATATCTATATAGTGTTTTTTTACGTCTTGTATAGCTCATCATTAGATTCTACCCACATTTAATAGAGAAAACTCAAGCATCTAACATCTCTAGCTTAACTGATTAAATGAGAATTCTATTCAACCAACAAATCAAAAAGACAACAAAATTCAAAAAATATTTTAAACCAAAAAGCAGTAACCATTAGCAAACAATATTTTTTTTTTGTTTTCTAATAGCATTTTTTTAACAAATGCAAAGTGAATAAATTCTTTCTTATTTAATAAATAAGCTCTTTGTGATGTTGTTTTTTGTCGATAAAACACATTGTTATTTTTTTTTTTTTAATTCAAAGTTTATTTTTATAGTTTTTTTTTATAAATATTTAGTAAAATAATTAACAGAATGACCATTAGAGTTATACCCATGGCGATTAGCATGGATATCATAGTAATGCTTTCTAAAACAGATTGCTATTTTTTTTAAATGGCTGGTGAGAGAGGTCTTTCCTACAATATTGTTACGTTTATTGCTTTTAATAAACGTTTTGTTATATTCAGCTCTTTTATTGCAAAATAATAACACGGCACTTTAGAGTTTTAAATTAAATGAAACGTTTTATTTACATTCAAAACATACAAAATGCTTTATTATGTTGTTGTCTTTTTCAACGATGTGTCAACTTATATTATTTAATTTGCTTAGCAAATTGTGTTTATATATCTGTTTTAAGCGGTTTTCGCATATACAAGAATATTTTAGTTTAACATTATACCATACTGTTGTTGTTATTATTATTCGGTGTAAGCACCTGTTTGGCTGTGTGTTTTGTTTTTGTACTATGTTAGTTGTTTTTGTTTTCTGTTGTTTATCTTATTTCGTGGAATTTCTTAAAATCATGCTATTAATGTCTTGTGTGTATAAGATTATTTAGAAATCTATGCAGTGTGTAAAACGCTCATTACGTCATGTCATTTACTTTTTTACTGATAATTATTGTACAACAATATAATTCGTAACAATATAATTATTAACTATTGCATCTCGCGGGAACTTATATAGTGACTCCATCTAAATATGACTTTTCCAAGATTATTGTGTAGTTTTTACTACCATTCAGTACATCAGTTTAGAGAGCGGGTATGATATCAATTGGAAAATAAAGAATATTTAAAAAATAATGATGGGGTTAGCAAAATTAACAAATTAAAAATTTTTTTATTCTTTCTTAAGGCAGCCACGTTCGCTTTACAAATATTTTTGTTTTGTCAGACTTTGCAATTGTTAATTATAACCAAGTGAAATCATAATAATTGATTTGGCATTAAATGCCAAGACAAGTAATTAGGGTGGGTTCCGTATTATCAATGCCACAATTCATTCATTTTAGAAATAAAAGAAATGCAAGATGAGATAAGACGTTTATCAAAAAATGTTTATAAGATTGCAGCTTCTAAAGTATTTTTTGGATTTATTACAGCAGCTAAAATTTCATTACATTAAATTTTGCAAGTATGCAGATATAGCACAATTGATGCTCTTTTCTGATAAAACCCTTTCCAAAGAATTTATTACGAAAATCTGTATTTAGCGATAAATGAATATTTTGTATAAAAGTCAGGTTTAACAAATGAAATTATCGCATTTGGAACAGTAACAATAATGAACAATAATATTCATGAAAACAAAATTTTAAGGCAATACAATTATAAGCCAATATTGTACACAATTCTCTATTCACAAGTTAAAGACTATGGGATTTGAAAATATGTAGCTTCAGTAAGATCACTGTCAGTTTATTCCAGCAGACTCCAAACAACTACAGTTATCTTCAGAACAACTGCATAAATTAATTCTGAATTTACTGCATTTTGTTCGTCTAATATTTTTGTTTTAGCATATGTAGGCGCTGTTTAGATATAGATTATAGCTTTAAAGTAAAAGTCAGTTTCATGCCATTTTTATTGAAAACAATCTTAATTTTTCAATACAACATCAGTTATCTCTAGAACAACAGAATGGATTTGTTTCGAATTTATTGCATTTTTTATATTTAATATTTTTCTTTTAGAACATAGAAGCAGTGATTAGACATAATTTATAGTTTTCAAGTAAAATCCATTTTCATGCCATTTAACATAATCCCAGTTATCTCAGGAACACCTGTGCATACGTATACTTGTAAACGTCGCACTTTAGCATCAAATTGTTCTTGTTGGATAACCCATTAGTTTTACATTTTTATTAAGCAGCTGCATTCCTTACAAGCTTTTGCATAAACATAACAATTCTTGTAACCCAAAATCATACAACCAAAACAAGTTACCATTTTTAGCCCCCGTTTCACCTCTCAAGACTTATATTGCACTTAATTAAAGAATAACTAAAATATATTAAAAAAAAAAAAAAACAAAAATTCGCGTGCTTAACACAAACTAAATCAATTTTTAACGGCTTCAATTGCAACTGCAACTCTTCTAGTGATTGAAGGCAAGGAATAGTGGAATATTTAGATTGATGTTTGAATGGTGTTTGCATGTATGAGTTTATTGACACCTTCAGTAACAAAACCAAATTCAATCTACTCTCGCAACATGTTAAACATACATTTTTTGTGTATTTTGGGGCTGTTGGAACACATTTGTGGTATTTTAATTTTGATCCAACAAGGAGCCTTACATATCGAATAAAATGTAAATTGTAGTCGGTGGTGCATGGCTAACATTTTTCTTTTTGTATAACAGTAGCATAGTTTTTATTTGTTGGTGGTGTTGAAAAATAAAAACATTAACATTTTTTATGAAGTAATAAAAATTTAATGGAAATTGTTTGTTTTTATTTTAATTTTCATTTTTGCTGCTTGGACAACAAATGATTACAGTATACTAAGTAACAACAGCACTTGGTGATACGTGTATTAAGTGTCACAAAATTAAAAAACAAACAACAAAATAACATGGATAAATATTTTACAAAACTAGAGCACAAGGTGCAAGAAGAGCTGTTATTTTTAAATGTTTCTACAAATGAATTCTTTTAACATTTTAAACACGCATATTATGTTTAGCCACAGCTAATATTTGGCAATTTTTCGTTTTGTTTAGCAGAATATTAAAAACAAAAATAAAAAACAAAAACATTTTTTCATTATTTTACTACTTGTTGGAATATATAGAGCAGTTTTATTTTTGGTTGCTTCTAACTATAGACTGAGACTATGTTAGTGAGTAGTAACTTGTTACTATTGTTGCAGTAGTTGTCGTCAGTTTTTGACTGCATTTGAGCGGGTATGAAGAAAAAACACAACAAAAATTACAACTTAAACCGATTGCTTCACATTTCCGGCATTTGTATGTGCTCTTTTATTAACATGTGGCAATAAAATACAACAACAGCAACAGCAAACATTGAATGTGGTCAACTTAACTCAAGACTTTGACTATAGTATGTCGTTTAAATTTTCAAATTATATCTATGAAGGCTGTATGAAAAGGCAAGAAAACAAACATTAATTTGTTAAAATAATTATTTTAAACAATTTTATATTTTTAAATCATTTCTAATTTAATCTACGTTAGTTTGTGCTAGACTCCTTTAAAAATAAATATTTTATGATAATATCATTGGATATGCTTTCCTCCGCAGTGCGTGATTTGATTTACATCTGCACCGACTATATAGTCATAATCAGATCGTGGTCAAACAACTTGGTTGATTGGACATCACCCACGCCCTAGGAGGCCATCGAATACGTATATCCTCCGGTCACTCCTGGCAGCAATTTCGAAAGCCCGAAGTAGGCCGCAGCCTTCACTCCTTGCTAAAGAGTTGGAGACTTTCCAACTCCTGGTCCAGAACGCATGAAGCTCTTTTTATCAAGAACACGACAGCATTCATGCTCACTGAACCTGAACCATTCATTGTGTTAATTTGAATGATCCGACCCACAAACTCTCATGAGGGTCCGAAACCACAACTACCACGATACTCCCATATAGGGGCCAACCTCAATAACCAGTCAGAGAACAGCTAATTGTCTCAAGAGACAAATAGTGAACTCTGGGGCAACTGATTCCCGTGAAATATGTGGATTGTCCAGGTGACTCCTACTAGCCTTTGAGGGGCCTGGGCTCCCTTTTACCTCGCAAGACACCAGTCTAAATGGAATAGTAGGTTCCAAAAAGACTATCATGTGCCCCCGGGGGGACTTTCTTCCGCAGTAGTACATTTCAATTAATATTTTTGAATAACAAATATTTTATGAAAATATCATAAAATATGAAAATATCATAAAATATTTGTTTTTAAAAGGTATCTAGCACAAGCCAACGTAGTTTAAATTAAAAATGATTCCACAAAAATATAATCGTTTACTTGCATTTCATGTGCATGTTGCGTTTTTGTTAAATTCTTGTTTATTATCTTTATTTTTCACTTTACAAATGAATGACTTCCAAAAGCTTCCAAAGGAAGCTTTTATGTAGAAAGATTGAAAATGAAAAGTGTTTTTGTTTTCAAAATATTTGCTGTGTTTTTGTATAGAAGTGTTTTTGAGTTTTTCTGTCTTTTTACTGTGTTGGTCCAACAAAAACTCTCATTTAATCAATTTGGCTTGAGATATAAAACTCGTGAATTTTTTATACAAAATTTGGGGTTAAATCCATTGATGAGCTATATGAGCAGCAGTGAAATAGCCACATGTTTATGCTCTCTCCGCAGTAATACATTTCAAATATATTTTCTGAATAATAAATATTTTATTTGGTTACCCGGTTATCATTTCCACCTGAATTTGTTATCTTGAATATTTTTATTTTTTAATAAAAACTAATTAATTATAATTTTAATAAATAAATTTTGAACATTTCAATAGATTTTGTACTAAATTTTCTTTTTTATATTCTTTTGTTATACGCAGCAATGTTATTTTTTGATTTAGCCTAAATATATTTTTCTTTTATTTGCAAAAAACTTTTGGGACTGTCCTTCAGCAAGCTTATATTGAATTTATATGTAAACATTATGAGCACAAAATTATACTTTAAACTAATTCATTGAAATTTATAACACCGTATTAAAGTAAATTGCAACTTGCCGTAAGTACTTATCTGCTATATCTACTCTACATCTACTCTCTAAATAAAAGAATATGATTTTCTGAATCATTAGACGAAGTCATGCATATACTCTATGTTTTATATTGGCAATATTTCCTTACATTTTCAAAAACAAAAAAAAATAATGAGAGGGGAGCAAAAGCTGCAACATTAAAGACAAAACATTAAGCTCCTCTTGTTATTTTAACTATTCCAACACGAGCCAAAATATCCATTTGGACCAATCCACAATACACTTTTGCAATGATGTTAATGTTTTAATGGAAAAGTGAAAGGTTTTATTTTACTAAGGCTTTTTGAATTTTTTCAAATTTTATTTCTTCTTCTGTTCACTCTTCCTTGCCTGCAATGTTTGTTGCTGTTTGTAAAAATATGATTTATATTACATCAAAATTAAAAGTGACATGTGTGTTATATGATTAGGGTGTACGATGGGATATTAACTATAAAAACACAATTTCATATATTAAATCTTATAGTTTATTTGTTGTGTGTAAATAATTTTTCAAATATAACAACGCACAAAAGACATGGTCGATAAAATCACTAGGCAGTTAAATGAATGATAAGGGTTAAAAAAATGCTTAAAAATTATTGGAAAATATTTCTTCTATTTAAAAGAAATTAAAGCAGAAAAATATGTCTTTTTTAATATTGTATTTTCAGTTTTATTCCAATTCAATGATGATACTCTCTTATGTGACAGCGAACTTTTGAAAATGAAAAGAAAATTATAAAAAGTTCTAATAATTTATTTTAATTTATATCTCAATTAAAATTCTATGTAAATTTAAGCTTACAAACTATAGTTTCTACTTTGAGCCCATAAAGAAATCTCACACACGTAACATAATTTTTTTTTTCTTCAATAATTATTTATTGTATCTTCAATAAACTGAACTAACAATAAGTTTTAAACTCTTAAATTTAAAAAAAAAGTTACATTAGTCCCGACAATATCAGAGCTAACCTTTTGGGTAAAAAAATTGACATAAAAAAAAAAACATAACAAATATTTCTAAGATGTGTCATCTGTAGCATTAGGGATTAAAGCTGCGCTATCCCTCTTTTTTAATCGGCTATGTCCACTATAATCCAAGAAATTGCGAGCAAGGGGATTAGGATGGTCTTCAAGCTTCATTAAGTATTTGCCTGCGTATTTAATGATTTCTGTAGTCACCAGCGGTATGTCTAAATCACAATGTATGTTTGAATTTCTTATGTACCATGGAGCGGAAGTTATTAACCGTAAAATTTTATTCTGTCCACGTTGAATTCTATCCACATTTGAAGCTGAGGCAGTGCCCTAAATTTGGATTCCATAAGACCATATTGGTTTCAAAATACTCTTATAAATTAGAAGTTTACAATCTAGGCTAAGTTTCGAGTTTCTGCCAATGAGCCAATGTAATTGTGTTAGCTTAAGTTTCATTTGTGCTAGCTTTGAGTCAACATGATGTTTCCATGTAAGGCGACGATCAAGATGTATACCAAGATATCTCACATAACTATGGTGAGGAACAATGTGATTATTGATTCGAACGGGTGAACAATTTTCTCTTCGCAGGGTGAAGGTCACATGAATGCACTTTTGAACGTTCACTTTCATTCTCCATAATTTTAACCACAACTCCAACTGAGTTATATATTGCTGAAGATTTATGGATGCTTGATGGGAGTTTTCATGCGAACTAAGACATGATGTATCATTAGCAAACGTAAAAGTGTGGACAGTTTCACTTACAGACATATCGCAGGTATATATCAAATATAAAAGTGGTCCAAGAATGCTACCTTGTGGTACGCCTGAGGAAATTGGTTTGGATAAACTAACGAAGTCTCCTTCAACAACAGAAAATTTTCGTCCAATTATGTAGCTTTTCAGTAGGTTGCCTTTATTACAAGGCAAGTGAGCGGTCAGTTTCAGAAATAGACCTTCATGCCAAACTTTGTCAAAAGCCTGAGAAACATCAATAAAAATAGCTGAACAATACTTCTTCTCTTCAAAAGTCCTTCTTATCATCTGAACCAATCTATGGGTTTGCTCAATTGTGCTATGTCTACTTCTAAAACCAAATTGATGGTTTGGGATACACCCACTATCCCTTATCATTGGAGACAATTTATTCATAAGCAACTTTTCAAAAACCTTTGAAATAGTCGGTAATAGGCTTATAGGCCTATATGACTCGGTTTTGCTTAGGTCTTTACCCGGTTTTGGAATCATTTTAACTTTGGAAATCTTCCAGTGGTGAGGATAGTATTCAAGCCGTAAAATGGCATTAAAAATAAATAGCATGATTTTGACTGCAATACTGGGGAGCTCTTTCAACATGCTGTTACTTATACCGTCCATACCAGGAGATTTTTTCGGGTTTATCTCAGAAATTAACTTTTGAACCTCACGCAACCTAAACTTTAAGGGTCGAGGGGGTAATGCAACTACGCTCGGCAAATTAACATCATCAGTACATTTGTGTGGGATGAATACATTTTTCAAGTATTCGGCAAACAAGTCGCCTTTTTCAGCGTCCCTTCTTGCCCAATCTCCACTAATATTACGTAGAGCTGGCTTGTACTCAACGGGTCTTTTAAGGTTTTTTGTAGCACGCCATAAAGAATAATTGGAGTAAGGTGTAGCATCGAGTCCCTCCAGATATTTCTCAAACGATGTAGTTTTTTCAAATGCTAGCAAGTCTCTAAGCCGCTTTGTGCAGTCTCTAAATTTCTGCCCCTGCAGGGGCGTTCTATGTTGTTGCCAATCTCTTCTAGCTCTTCGTTTTTCCGCTACAAGACATTCAATGTCTGCAGAATAGATGTGACCTAAGGTAGTCTGCGGATGTTTAGTTGTTGCAAGCTGAGCTGCTGGTTTAATATTTTCACTTAAAGTTGCAAGGCTATACTCCACGTCCTCCGTTGTTCCTAGCAAAATATTTTCCGAACAATGGCTGCTGAGATATTTTTTAAAACTCAACCAGTTGATGCGACTGATCATATTTGTATCAGGAAAAAACAAATGTCTTCTAAGCGGGTTACAAATAGTTGCAATGGTTGGAGATTGATCCGAAGATAAATCCATGGAAGCTTCTACTGTCACTAAATCTCTTGAAATATTTTTTGTGACAGCATAATCTATTACATCCGGAATTTTTTGTCTGTCAGTAGGCCAGTATGTAGGCTGACCACTCGAAGCAACATCCAAATCATTGCTGCTAATAGCATTGTACAATTCTCGGCCCCTAGGTGTAATTAAGCGCGAACCCCAGTAGGTGTGCTTTGCATTATGATCGCCAGCTGCCGAAAAACGTGGTCCAAGACCTTTAAAAAATTGTTCATACTACTCCTCGGTTATTGAAAACCTGGGAGGAGAGTAGACAGATGATATTACTATATCATTAACAAGATTTTTAACACAAATAGTTGTGTCTTGCAAGTAGTCTTCACGCTTGCTGTCTAAAAAATGGTGTTCCAGTCTAGACTATTAAAATTGCTGAGCCACCGCATGCTCTTCCTCTCAGATCCTTGGTATCATAAAATGTGAATCCATTAATTTTAAAAATACCTCTTGTAGTCAGAGACCAGCATGATGTCAATGACTTAATAAATTCAAAAATTTTGATTTTAAATTATCAATTACTCAATTAAGTAATCAATTTAATTATCAATTAAGAGTCACGAAGACTTGAAACAAATTTTTCTTTTATGCTACTTACTTACTCACAATCACCTTTCCTTATAGCATATGCTATTCAACTCTGCGTCTTTGCCTGTATGAGATATAAATAAGCTATGTTTCGTAGTTTAGCAGCTTCTCAATTCTTTGCAATATAACGAATTGATAAGGCACTGTATTCGAATAATGCTATCCGAATTTTTGTGTTTGCCACCAATTAGTTCTAATAAAACTATAGAACTATTTATAGTTATTTTAAGCAAAAGAGTCGTAAGAAAATTATTAATTTATTTGTAAAGTTTTCTAATAAAAAGTTTTTAAAAATTTTTGTTTCTCGCAAGAAAATAGGAAATTGTAAATTTTTTTGCTATTTTCAACTTTCCTTTAGTTAAATAATAAAAATATAAGTTTCCTTAATTAAATTTTTTAATATACGAATTTTAAACATATAACTGAAGAGTGGGCAAATTTGAGCCTAAGAACTAAATTGGTTTAAAATACACATTTTTTGGCAACTTCTGTTTTGTGGATAATAATATAAATTAGAGACACAGGAATTAATAATTAAATATGATGAGGGGTAAATGTCCACCTCTAGCACGTTGGCAGACGTACACTCATTTCATAAAAATTTTAAACACATTTTGCAATAAAGCTTTGCTGATCTTATCAATTTAGCCCCGAATTTAGACCTTCTATTGCTTGTGAATTGTCCAGGTTAAAACGGTCTCTTAAGTAGCCCTAGAGAAAACAGCTCAGCGACGTTAAATCACAAGAACGTGTCAGCCAATTGATATCGCAGAAGCGAGAACTTTTGCGACCAGAGAATTTCTCATGTAATAAATACATTTTTTGGGTGACGGTGTGGCTTCTAGTGCCGTCTTGTTGAAGCCAAAGATCACTGATATCAACATTAACCAATTGTGGCCATAAAATTTTGTTCATCATGTAGCGCAAAGAATTCACATTGAGGGCGTTTTCTTGCTCATTTTCAAAAAAAATACGGGCCGATGATGCCATAAAATGTACCAGGTTTTTCAAGAGCTGTTTGTGGATTTTGTAAGCCCCATAGGTGACAATTTTGTTTCTTTACATAACCGCCGAATTGAAAATGAACCTTATCACTAAAAATGGTTTTGTTGAGAAATGCGTCCAACACTGAAAATAGTCGATTGGCTTAAGTTTTTGAACGAGTTGAACTTTATATGCGCTAAAATGAAAATCTTTAGGCAAGGTGTTGCGCAAAGTACCTCTAGTAATGCCCAATTGTTTCCAGTAGAGTGGCATTTTTCAACTACGACCACACTGCATTGTATTAGTTTGTTTGCACCAAAAATACCGCGAGCCTCGAATTTAGCTATTAAATTACGCATAACGGTCTGATTACAAGGAAAATTTATTCGAATTTTACGTAGTGATTCAGTAAAGTTTTTAATATTTTGATAGTAAATTTTTACAATTAAAATTATTCTAAAAGAGTGTAACGTTCCATGCTTAAAATTTGCCAATTTTTAATCATTTAACAGATATTTTACTTTCTAACCTCAAATTTTTCCACCCACTAGAACTGTCAGTGTTATTTATATTGGGAGTTTTCACTTAAATATTGCAACAGCTATAACACATGGATAATTGTTAAAAAAAATTAAATTAATTCGTGAAAAAAGTAGCTACTTTCTAACAAAACAATACTAAATGGTGTCTATGGTTGGGAAAATCAAATGGGAGAATATTTAGATATTTAGATAATAATAATAATTCAATATAAATAAAGGAGTGTTAGGGCAGCAACAAAATTAGCAAAAGTTAAAAAATATTAATAAATATTGACAATTTAATTTAGTCTTATTAAAAACTTTACTCGTGTTAATCACTTGTTTAAACAAGCCATCATAAGTGTTTTGCAAGTATTTATATTTTATTATTTATATCTATTATCGGCCTAATTATTTGTAAAGTAAATATAAAATTTGTAAGGAGACATTTTTTTTTAATTTTATTAATTAGTTGTTGTTAATGAATTTTTGAATAAACTAAAATTAAAGCTACAGATTTTCTAAGGCATCAAATATAAATTTTTTTTGTATCCCCTACATATGATACGATTGAGTGTTAAACAAATAATTTATATTTATTTTTTTTTGTTTGTTTTTTATATATATATATATATATATATATATATATATATATATATATATATATATATATAGTAATTAAAGACCGTTTATTCAAGTACTCAAAATCAATGTTTTTGTTTACACACTTAACTCGTATACAAACATAAGTTATTGTAAGGCAAACACTTGTAACAATTTAAATGAAATGTTGCCACAGCAAAAAAAAAAACAAACAAACAATATAACAAATTGCTACTTGTGCATATTTAAAGAAGAAATTTTTCTGGCTAGTTAACCTCTCTAAAGAGGCATAAAACAATAACACATTTTTATGGTTCAAAAACAATTACATATTTGCATATTCAGTTAAGTTAAATAAAAATATTTAGACAGCCATATGAAATAGAAAGACAAAAAGATACTAAAAATTTTACTTGAACTAAGTGGTTATTAAGTGTTTTGTTTTTGCTACTGAAACAGGTAATAAGATGTAACCAACATAGGTCAAGGTATGAAATAAAATGAAAATTATTAGCATTTTTTGTCAGAAGATGTTTTATATTTTAAATAATTTATTTAGCTTGCTTTATGTCTTCATTATTCATTATTCACATTGTTAGCAATATAAAAATGTACTCTTTATTTGGTAACAAACCACATATGGATGTTTAAAAAAATTCAAAATGTTTCCTTTTATCATATTCTGTCTTATTATAATGGTAAAAGCTTTTTTTAATCAAATAGCTGAAATTTAAAATCCTGTAAAATAATAGAAAATAATTTATTTTATTTATTTTTAAACTTAATTTATAATTACTTATTGTCAGTATTGTGATATTAAAATGTCATTAAATAAGACTAGTTAGAGCGAGTACAGTTTTAAACGCTTTCCCTTGACACAGGTCTGCGCCTATATTTATTTAAATTTCTGCATTTTGAGAAAAAATGTGTCCCAATTAATTTAATTTATTTAGATAGAAAATATTTTAAATCTGTGTATAAAATTTGCATTTATTGAGAATACAAGTTAATAATGTCGATTTAGAGTACGTATGTCATAACCATTACCTATTATTTATATCAATAATAACATATGTGGTATTTTTTTAACATAAACAACTGTCATTACAATCGAATATTGAATTCGATAGACGCTAAAGTGGAAACACACATTTTTTTTGCAATCGCTATTATAATGTCGAAGTCTGATAATCTTCTTTCATTTGCAGATAGCGGCTGCTGAAAGTTATCGATTGTTAGTAGAAGCTTAGAGAAAAATATAAAAATGATTAATTGAGAAAAAGCAACAAAAACAAAAAACAAAAAATAAATAAATAAAACATAGGAATTCTTTAATAACATATCGGTTTTAGTAAATATAGTACTAATTTTCCGTTTAAGATGATGTGTGTTAAAGAACAAAAAAAACAAAATTGTCGGGTAAGTGGCTTGAATTATAGATAATGAAAACAAATGCAAAGTCTTTCCAAAAATAAACTAATCACGATGAATTCATATTATTATCCTCTGTCGGTCGTATATAGTGTTAAAATAGTTATAAAAAACCAGTAAAGCCTGGCCAACCAGCCAAATCAATGAAGAATTCCAATATCGATATGTACTTGGATTTTCCGACGGGGTTAAAATTACCTTCATTTGGGTACGGTTTTCCGTCGACCCTCGTCAAATTTGGTTTGTGAACAAACCGGGTGCGGCCGTTTGCCATCTTTACCGGACGAATGATAAGTGGACAAGTGGACACTGCTTCAGACACAATATTTGGACCGTTGGAACATTTTTACAGGAGAACAAACATTACACCAACACAAGAACGTTACGCAGGTGCACAGGACCAAGGCAATAGGTAACATTATAAACGTACAATTACAGATTATTATGTCACATAGGAGGGGGAGGGGAAGGGAGGGGAGGAGAGAACCCCAATGGGTTCACACATGAACAAAAACGGACGACAGGCATGATCGAAAAGGATTTAGTTAGAAAAAAAGACGAATGAAAAAGGGAACGACAAATTAGGTAAAAAGAGACAAACAAAAAAGGAGAGAGAGATGCAGGTAAAAAAGACAGAAAGTGAGGAACGCAATAACACGAAGGGAGACACGAACTATATAAACACAACTGACAATAGAACGCAACTAGTACGAAAGGAACACTGAACATGGCAAACGGCCGAAACCGGTTTGTTCACAAACCCAATTTGACGAGGGTCGACGGAAAACCGTACCCAAATGAAGGTAATTCCAATATCCTTGACGCTAAGGAATCAAAAAAATTTTTGTATTACGTGCTACTGAAATCGGGTTAGTCGCTCAATTAAAAATGACCAGAATATTCTACCAGACACGGGACCATAATCGTCCATCATGACAATGCTTGGCCACATGTTGAAAGACCAGTTAAAATTATTTGGATAGGAAGTTTTGACTCACCTGCCTTGCAGCCCGGACCCTGGCCCTTCTGACTACCATTTGTTTTGAATGGTGGAGTACGCTTCACTTCAGAAAAGGGTATCAGAAATTGGCTTGTTTCATTCTTTACCGCAAAACTGGAAGAGTTCTTTTGGCGCGGAACCCGTATACTGCCAGGAAGGGAAAAAGTAATGACTAACGACGGACAATATTAAACCATTTTGTTCTTATAATAATCGATTTCTCAAGCAGAAAAATCAACATTATTAACTTGTATATGCATTACTTATATTAGACAGCGATATTTGACTGTAAAAATGTTAAAATTTTAAAAATGTGGATTTAAAAATTTTAATGATTGGTTTTAACAGGTGAATAGCACAAGAACAAATTTTAAATAGAATAACAAATAATTAAAAAAGTGAAAACAAAACTAAAACATTGTTGCATTGAAGGGAAGAGACAAATATTTTGTTCTTTGTAACAATACTTTACTATGTTAAGCAATTTGTAGTTCTTAGTTTTCGTTGGACAATAAATAACTTGTTTTTAATATATTCGAGCTATACTTGAGTTTGCATATCTAAGTTTGATCTTATGTTTTTTTTTTTTTTTTTTTTTAAGAGAAGTAGCACTTCAGGCAACAATGCCTTTTTAGTCAAGTACCGTGCTACCTTCTTTAGGAAAGGGATAGAGAAGAGATGAAACAGGTGGTGAAAGCAGAAGGATAGTCGGAAATTAACTGCCGTATAAAGACAGCAACAGCGACCAGTGACTATGCCTTCATCGCTGAGCAGCTCCACCGACAGTCAATTTTTATCTTTTGTAGTGAAAAAAACCAAGGTCTTCGTTGGGAATCGAACCCATAACCTCCATATTTACAAGCTAGTACACTACCTCCTAGCCTATAGGGGCACCTAAGTTTAATCTTATGTGGGTAATAACAAAAAAACTTATTTTATAAAGTGGGCATCTATTTACCCAAATAAAAATGCGTGACTAAATAATGACTCAGTTAAATATTCTTCCTTTTTTCTAAGCATTCGCCCACCAATCATGCGTGTTCACAAACTTACGTACAATTCCAAATCTTAATACCCTTTAGGCCCATTGTGACTTTCCTTTAAGCCAGTCGCCATATTTTTATATATTAATTTTTTACTTTTATTTGGATGCGGTTTTCCGTCGATCCTCGTCAAATTTGGTTTGTGAATAAACCATTATTTTTTTCTTAGCTATTCAAATGCATACGCTTCCTTACCAACTCAAATTTATCCAGCGCGGTTACAAGACAATTATTTTTCATTTCTAGTTAAGATTTCAGAATATATCAACTGCTATTTTTCGTTCATATAATAATTTTGAGTTGCAAAAAAGAAGTCAATGTAACTGTAACCGATTACTGCAATAAAATAAGCAACTAAGACCCTTGCAAAAATGAGAAGAAGTGGAATTATTTCACTATAGAAGAAAATATTGAAGATACTCACACGAGATAAAAGCAAGTCATTTTTAAAAAGCAGGACTTATTCTTCCTAACTGACAAAACATTCTTCATCGAATGACAATTACATATAATCATTGACTTCTGGTTTGTAAAACGAATCCGACAAAAATTCAAAACCCTGAACCAAAGTCAAGCGAATACCATTATGTCCATAAAAACAAACTTGAACATAAAATTTTAAGTCTTTTACAAAGCGTAAAAATTTAGATTGAAATTTAAAATTTTCGTGGAAGTTTATTATTATGGCGGCTAACATCGAATGTATGACTATATCTTTTAAGACCTTTAATGGAATTTACCCACATAAACATACCTAACTTAAAAGAGAAAGCCTCAATAGAAAGTCCTTTATAATGGACACAGTGTGTGCCCATTATGACATAACGTAACATAAGCCTAAAAAAAAAAAATTTTAATTGCGTTCCCCTAGGATATCTAATCTAATCTTGGGGTATATTATCTGATTTTTTAACACTTATATTTTTCGCAACAATTAATAACACCATAAAACTTAAAATTGAAGAACGAACTTTCCTTTGTAAGCTCAACTCGCACTTGGAGGGTCCATTTTATAATCATTTAATATATATGCATCAATTATATTCAATTAAAGTGAAGCAGATGCTTCATAGAATATAAATTGCACTGTTTACAAAAGCACAAGTTAGGAATGAGTGCTTTTGTTAATTTGGAAGAAATATAATTTAAGTTCTTTCTATAGACCCTATTTTCCCAGCAAAAACTTTGAAAATACTGTTATTAATATTCTAAATATTTCCTTCTGGTTAGATAAAATGCCAATGGAATGAAATAAATTGTAATTGAATTATGAAATTGTGTGAGAGGAAAACTTATTGCATTATTCTTGCTGGCAACAATTGTAGCCGAGTAAAGAGGGCTGATGGTCCGGAATGCATTTGACTAACAGTTGAAACACAGTGATTTATAAACGTCCATTTTATTATTTTTTAATTTTAAATAACCGCAAGTACTAAAAATGTTTCTTTTCCTGTAGGTAATTTTAAGTCGTGCTTCAAGCATCTCTATATATTTAACCAAAGAAAAAAAGAAGATTTTTTAATTGTTTGCATCTTTAGTTGCGTCCACATAATTTCGTTATTTTTCATTCGATATGGAAGAATCTGTATGGTACGCCAATAGATAAAGAATTTTAATTGATACGCACAATAATATGCTATAAAAAAACAATAACTTTAAAAAAATAAAAAAAAAAACTTTCTTACTTCCTTTTCGCAGTCTGTTAAAAGATAAAAAGAGGCTTAAAGCACACTAAAGTGTTTTGCGATTTTTTTTTGTGTCACCTAATGATTTAGTTTTAGTATTTAAAACATAATTAAAAGAGACCCTTTATATCGAAATGAAAATGTTTGCAAAAGAATCTAATCAGTTTAAGAATCCAATCAGTGGTATAAAGTGTGGCTCGAATAGCATTTCAAAAATCCAAAGCAGTTGATTGCTTCTTTTGAAGCCTAAAATATGTCTCACTGCCTTAAAAATCAGACATAATTTATATTTTAGAAATTATATGTGAGTCCAAATCAGCCAATCATTCCTATGAAGCTATTCGGATTATAACACTATATAATTGCTTGAGAGGATTTTGCTGTTATTTAAAGTTTATTGACAAAAACTGTTTACATATAAATCTCAGTTCTTCATAACCTTAGAAATAAAACTATCGATGAAAAAAACATAATAGCTTTATTACTTCTGCTAAATTGATGTCTCGAAGTTGCAAAATGATCTTGGTAAGCTTTTCTTAATACTTTAAATATCAATCAGTCAGTCTTTAAGATGTTTGAGCTTTGTAAATTTGACCATAGACAGTCTCTACGCTGACAAGAGTTTTGATGAACTCAGTAGCCCTTAAACTTATTTTTATTTTACTTACTATTATTAATTTATTGTCATGTTGATGCTAAAGTGTCACATGCAAAAGACGAATTTTACTACAAATTATTATGCATTGTAACAACACGTTCTCGCTTTATGCTGGGGTAAAGCTCGCGGCGTCCAGGGTTCGTTACAAAAAAAGTTTGCTTCACTAATAACACAAGAGACACTTTTGTTTTACTAATAAAATTTTTTATTATAACCCACTCTTAAACTAAGTTAAAATTATACTACAGCTCTACTGAGCACGCCAACGACGATCAACCGCTTCGTGGCCCTCAAGAGTTTTCGTCTCCACTCTCCGCCGGCTAGCCTACTGCTTCTCACACTGGAGCGAATAAAATTCTGGTCCAGTCTGAGCAGAACAGTTTGCCTGTCCACCAGTTTTTGGCTTACCGCGGTTGTCACGAATAAGATTCTGAGACAACCTCTCCACGTCGAAATTGGTGTTAGCCTTTTGACGATCTTGTCCGTCTTGTTCAGCTAGGGCGAATAAAATTCTGGCTAGGTGAAGTAGCGACAGCACTTGCTTGGCCGTAGACCTGAGCTATACTCAATTAATTCAAAGTCGAATAAAATTCTGACTATGATTAACTTAGCTAAACCTATTCGCAAGACTATTTTAATTAAGTTGAACAAAATTCTAACTCACTTAAAAGAAGTCTTGCCCGGTTGCTTGCCCATGGCCAAATTTTCTCATATACGTAATTATCTCGCTTTTATATGTTTCTGCCAGGCACACATACACATACACACCCATACCACTAAACTACAGCTGATTGCTACTGTTTAGGGTTGTGTTTAATGGTATGTTCTTCTCACGGATGTATCCTTGTGTTAATAGATGGCGCTTTTATTTTTACCAGCTCTTATTTGTCTTTAAAATTAATACATTATGATTTAAAATAGTTCATTAAACAAATAATAAATATAATTTGAAAATATGACAAGTATATAATAGAATTCATTTGATAATCATAAAAAAAAAACAGTAAAAAAATTAATAAATGTGAAAATGTGATCTAATTGCCATGTGATCCAAAAGCAAGCCTGCCGACTTTTGGTCGTCACAGCATCATACAGTTGTAATAACCATATCAAGTCATACTATACCTTACCATAATGCTTTTGTAATAACAACTGTTAGGGCGTGCTAATTTAAGTTCTGTGAGATTTAAAGTTATTGTAAAAGAATAATTGTGTCGTTAGTTGCAAGACCAAAGATCATTTTAAACTATAAAAGTGATAGATTTTTTTTTTTCGTTAAATGTTAGAGTTTTGCAAACCAAAGGAAAATAGTTAAACAAAAACTAAGTCGGCATTTTATAGCCAGTATAAAGTTATTTTCTTTTAAATTTGTGCTGGCACAAGCTTAAACTGTGAAAATCTATTAGCATTTGAAAATAAAAAAAAAACTTGTGTTATGCAATCCAATGGCCCACTTTATTTCTTTTTCTATTTCATGGCTTTTTTTCGTATGATTTTATGAACGGTATACATTCACTTCTTGCACTTACACTCTTTTTAATGGCATTATTTTGCAGCAAGTTGTCATGATTTAATTTGTTTCCAAACAAAAAAGAAAAATTGCAACGGGCCATAACTTTACTCTCCTGCACATGTTAAGCTGCTTTGCTCTGATTTTGTTACATTTATATCTGTCGCAAGCCACAAGGATTGGTAAGATGTAGGTGTGTTTGTGTGTATGTATCCATGTTCATATAAGCTATTAATATAGTCAAACTGTGACGAAATTCTACAAAACAAGTCCCTCTAGAGGAATAAAATGTAAATTTTTCAATAACCAGCAACCACTAAAATAACTTTTTTTTATTAAACGTACTTGTTTCAGCTTTTGACTGAAATATATATTTGGGATTAAAAAAAGTTAAGAAAAATGGAATCTAATTTTATTTTCTGTTGCCACTTAAGCTAAGTAAATGATTTAGGTGAAGTCAAGTCCCTTTAAAGAAAATTGGGATAGAGTATATATATATATATTATATATATATTATATAGAACGAAGCATCGTTTGTGTTATTGAATGCCTCTAAACACTTGTAATTAATTTGATTTAAATCTTTTTTATTTTATTTAATTATCCTTATAAGCGAAAACCAGAAGACCCCAACTTGGTATTACACCTTGACATTCGCGAACACACATGAAGAGAAATAGATGAGTAAATGATCCTAGCAAAAAAGGACATGGAAATTATAAACGAACAGGTAAACACGACCTTAGACACAATTTTCACACCATTAAAACTACTCATATACGCTAACATACGAAAAACAGCCTCAGGCGTACACACTTACCTGCATAATAATAAAATACGGAAATATTAGATTAGCGCCGCATAAAATGCCAGGCGGAGAGACAATTTGTATGAATAGATACGAACCAAATAAAAGAACGATCTATTTGTACTAATAGATACAATACTAACTCTCCAGCACTATCTAAAATCGCGACTTGGAGATTATATCATCGCATCGAAGCGCTCGCTCGGTCATATCGAATGAACATAGGTGGTTGTTCGTTCGGTTTACACTGAAGAAAATGACAACAATATTTCTTATTAGGTTTGATATCTATATTTTTACTTTAGATTTAATACATACAACATTCCAATTTAACACCTTCTACAAAAACTAATGCAATATAAAAAAATAAAAATAAAAAACTTCAATCTTGTCTTTAACTAGAAAATTAGTTTTATCTATTTTTGTATAGGCACAAGATGTTTATTAACAAAAAGACACAAGTTATTTTGTTATTTTTATAAAACTATGTAACTGTCACCAAATATGTGAAAATTACAGTAATTTAAAGGTGAATATAAAAAAATATTGATTACATTTTCTTAAATCTTGAAAGTTATATGCTTTATTATACTGAATATAAAAAATGGCATGTTAAATATTTAACAATTTTGTTGGTTTATAAATTTTATAAAAATGCATGCGACATGAATCCATAATTTTAAAACAACTAGTGCAATTGTGGACATTTTTTTTTTAATTAACACCTTTTAAGTTCTTTGTGTGCTTAAAGAATAAAAGAGCATGAGAATGTATTTTACAAATAATAAAAATACTAAAATATATTTATTAAACAATTTCCTCTTTATGTCAAAGAATCATCTGTAGCTTTTAAATAAAGTTAAAAATATAATTTAAATAAAAGAAATAATTTTTTATTTTATTAAAAAGGATTGAAATATTATAAATTAAAACACTAGGTGGCAGTTATCTAAAGTATAACTGAAGCCACTTTGTTGTGGTGAACGTAGCCGAACGCCCTTAACTAGTATCTCCACTTGGGCTGTAGAATTAGTAAGTTCGACATATGTTTATCCTTTAAAATAACATACAGGAGCTTGATATTCAATATCAAAATATTTAAGAAAAACACTAAATAGGTGAGTGTTCCTGCCAAATACAAAGTGGAAAAATCACTTCGAATAGTCGAAAAGTAAGTCGAGTTCTTGTAAAAGCGAGAAGAAGCGTTGAAAAAGAAAACACCATAAATCAAAATACCATGGGAATTAAAAAAATTGGTATTTTAACAAAGAAGAGTAAAGTTAAACTCTATGACTGCCATTCAGTTTAGCACGCAGCCAGAACATGAAAACAACCTGCTGATGGAAATAAATCTATCATTTCTAAAGGGCTAGCCTAATTTTATTTAAATTTCACATGGCTTTAGTACAGGACTAATAAAGTTCGATAAAATCATATTGCTAAATTAAAAGAAAATGACTTTAAAGTTTAATATATTGTTACGTTTAGACCTTTTATAAACGTTTTGTTGTGAGTTCCTTATCGCAAAATAAATAACACCAGCTTCTAGAGTTTTTGAATTAATAATAAGTTTATTTACTTTAACTACACAAAGTTGACACTACAGGACAATTTACTTCATGAGGTTTATTTTTACACTGTTTAACTATCCACTTAGACGCTGCCCTTTTATATTTGGCCACTATAAGTCTAGAAAAATTAAGAATCTTCTACTCCTTTTGTGTCACATTTTGTTGTTATATGTTGTTTATGTAATGTATAGCCGCCTATATCCGTGTGTATTTTTGGTTTTGTTTTTATGCTGATAAAGATTCTCCTTGGGATTTATTTTAAAATATTTGTTGTTGTCTTGTGTAGATAAATTTTCTCAGAAAACCAAGCAGTTAGTAAACAACATATCAAATTGTTGTTGTTTGTGTGTATAAAATTTCTACGCGTTTTGTAACTAGAAATTTTTTTGTTGTGCATAAGTTTTCTTAGCAAGCCATGCAATACTCAGTAGTTTACTTCATTGCTTAATTATTTTCTTTTAAATCTTAAGCAAGACACATCCGTAACAATACAATACAATTTTATTTAATTAAAAAATTAATTTAAAAAAACTTTAAACGATTTGCACCCCTTAATAGAGTGGTAGCTTAAAAAATACTAATTTTATTTTTTAACTCCAATAAACACTTGTTTATTTTGTAATGCTCGATAAAAGCCGTCACAATAATTAAAAAATGTTTAATTTGGACCAAAAATAAGAAATTGTTTCGGTTAATCTAAGTTAATAGCACTAGACTCCATTGCATATCCACGTCGGATTTTTTTTAATATTTTTTGCAAATATTTTTGTTATTTTCTGTATATTTCAAATTACATATAATTTACTTCCAATGAAAATCCGTTTTGTAGAAAAGTGAGAAAATAAGAAAATTGTTTCTTAATGAGTTACTATGATTTTGTATAAATTTTTTTTTTTGAATTTTACAGTGTTTTTTGTGTGTTGGTTCCATATAATTCCTACTTAATTGGCTGGACAAACAAGACTTGAAGTTTCTATACAAAATTTGGGCTAAAATCCACTAAAGTATTATATGAGTAGTAGTGGTATGTTTTTTTCATTTTTGAATCATAATTATTTTATAAGAATATCGTAAAATTAACTTAAAAATCTTTCAAAGTAATATATTTTTTATTTGAAATTGTTTTGGGGTAGTTTGCATACACCTAAGATATCCATAATTCAATTAAATCTTGCTGTTCCCCTAAGTACTTAACACTCAACATACAACATATTGTTACGCCAAACTCACATGCACTCGTTAAGTTAGAAAATACAAATTTATTTCCACTTTTAGACCAAGTCCTCTTCATATAGAATGAATGAATTTCATAAAAGAAAATGAAAGCCAAGATTTAAATAATAGCACATTAAATATATAAACGTCCAGCGTTGGGAAACGTTAAACCGAAATAACCTGCTGAGAGTAAAATACCGGCTCGATATAGAAAAACTTTATGATAAGAAAAAATATTGTCATACTGACTAAAATTGTTGAGCAACAACAAAGTCAGCTGAAAAAGAATCTAAAAGGGTACTGGGGGCATTAAATCCTACTCAATAAATTGTTCTATTTCTGGATGGAAATCTTCTGCATTAAACGTCTTAAAAAATGCATTAACACAAAACTCTAATGTAAAACTGATTACCAAAAAGTTTCAGTAAAAATAATTATATACCACTTCACTTGTAAGTTTTTGTAGATTTCAAAATTTGTGTTATCACGACTTTATTTTTCTTTGTAAGCAAATATATTTTTTATATATTATTATTAATATTTAATTAAAGTTTATAAGTTGGCAACACTTTTTTAAACTGGCAGCCATTTTGTCAACATTTCAGCATGAATAGAATGTTAACTGAACAACGCTTCAAAATTGTCCAATTGGTGCTGAAGACCACAATTCTGTTTTAATACCAATTCTAATCCCGATTTTTATAAGCGAGTTTGTTCAGCGATGCTACCAATTTATATTTAAATGGATACGTCCATAAACAAAACTGCTGTATTTCGAGTGATAATATCTCTTACCGTCTGTTAAAACACTGTTACAACCAGAAAAACAGACAGTTTGTTGCGCTATATGGGTTGGTTTAATCATTCGTCCATACTTATTTAAAAGTTATGCTGCTCAGAACGTTATAGTTAATCAATTTTCGCTATAGAGATATCATTACTGAATTTTTTGGTTAATCTATTGAACAATTGAACAGTCATGATGTTAAGTAGCTGCGGTTGCAACAAGACAACACAATTTATTAAATAGCTCGTGGCTTAATTGATTTATTGAGGAAAACGTTTTGTAAGCTCATAGTTTCACGCTTCCGATCCGTGAATTGGATTCCAAGATCGTGCGAATGAGCGCCGGTAAGTCTACGCAGAAAACCCCGAAACGACTTACCACTTGGAGGACATTATTCGCCGCCTTGTTGTCAATATGCGGCCTTAAATATTGGTAAAAGTAATAGTAAGTATTGGGACCTCCAGATTAGACTACGGTCGAGTCAACCGTTTAAGTTATGTTTTAATTGTAGTGCCAGACGATTAAAAGTAGATTTCATGTCAATTTTAAAAAATTCAACTTTGATTTATTTTATTTTAGAGTTTTACATTTTTAAAAAATACACATTATTAATTTATATTAAAAATTCATTTCTACTACCAACTTTAACGATGATGTCCTTTAAAAATACTTTAAATATGAATTGGCTTCTCCTTTCAAAATAATTTTATTTCTAACTGAAGCTGTGCTTACTTTTACACATTTTGCTTCCGATAAAAAATACGAGTCTTTTGTATTAATTCGTAACATTTATGCTGCTTAGGCCTGACTGAGCGACAAACATTCGAACTATCAGATTTGTTATAATAATCATTGTATGCCAATATCATTAAATATTATTATAAATCAAGTTTTATAAATAACACTTTCTATTCACTATTCACACACTCTATTTATTTTATTTTATTTGACACAAATAAATAAACAGTATAAGACAACATTAAACTAATTTCAAAATAATTTCTTTGGCATAATCGAATAAAAACTAAATAAATAAAATTATAATTTAAAAACGATTCAGTAAGACTAGACACAAAGAATAAAAAACAAAGCCAACTAACGTCAAAAGACATTAAATATTCAAATGTGACAAAGACAACAATAACAAATAAAATCTAATATTTAAAATAACACAATAAACTAGTAAAAAGTAAATCAATATATAAACTATAAAACAGGAAATATTTGAAACTTTGTCAGCTTGCATGCAGAAAATACAAAAAAAAAACATTTTGTACTCCAATCTAGCAACTGCATTGCATTTTTATACTTTATAGCAATACTCCTCGTATCGTTTTGTTTTTATTTATAAACTTTGCTTTTGAAATGTTAGTTTTTTCGGTCAACATTTTTTAGCAATCAAACAAACGCCATAAAGAAACTAACGAAAGTAAAAATTGCATAATAAATGCTTAAAGGCCCCGCATTATTTTTCTTCATAACTTTTGTTTTTCATACTCGTAGTAGCAAAGAATTTGCTCCAATTCCAATTGTCTTGTATTTTATAGTTGTGGATAATGAATGAATGAATGAATGAATGTTTTTGGTATATGTAATGACTTTTAAGACTCTTATGATGTTGTGAATTATTTAGTTTTATTTTGCTTAGTATTATTTAAAATTTGTGAAGCTACATTTGCTTTCGTTTGTTTGAAAGTGTATCTGGTTGCAGTTATCTGACATCTTAAAAATAATGTGTGCCTTAGTTTTTTTTCTTCATCTTTTAGTTTTTGCAATGACTGCTGTTGCAAGCATTTAGGTAGCCACATGTTTTTCAATCATTTATTATCTTATTGTTTAACCCAAAAACTTTATAGGTTCATATTCCATTTTATTTTATTTTTTTTTTTGTTTTTTGTTTGCGAACTTGCATTTAGTTTCATTGAAAACACTTTTTTGTTTTGCTGCTAACGCTTAGCAGTTACTTGATTATTGTACCAAATAAATGGTCTATTTTGTGTTGCTAAAAGATTTACTTCAGGTACGATCTATTTCTGTATATTTTCTGTTGTGCTTTCTTTGGTTAAACTCTTAAATAATTTTAATTTTATTTGATTTATGTAAAAACCAGTTTATTTAATTAAAGTACTTTATTATTATTTTCTAAAAAAATTTGTGCCGCAAGTCTTTGGTTTCGAAATTAAATTTGGAAATATTCTCAACCTGACTAAAACAAAAATATGTAAGTAAGAAGGGAAATATTGAACACAAACTATGAAAAGAATATCCGGAAATCCGAAACGACCAACTAAAATTGTATTATCATACATTACTAGGTGAACTACGTGATAAGATTTACATCTGCGCCTGGCTATGGAGCCTTAATCAGTTGGTGGTCGAACCGCTATGCATAAATAGAGACGTCATGCTCGTCCTAGGAAGCCGAAGACTAATTTTAGTTGCAACTTTAATGATTCCAGAGCACAGCTGCAAATCATCACTCCTTACTGAAGAGTTGGAGACTATCCAACTCCTGTCCAGAACACATGTCTAGCATGCTCACTGGATCTGGGAACATTTCACCAGGTAGATGTTATTAAAGGTGAAATAAACCCGGCCACCATATAAAGACTGACCTGTGTGTTATGGGGCCGCGAAACCACAACCACCACGATACTCTCTCAATAATCAGCCAGAGAACAGTTAAATATCTAAAGAGACAAATAACGGAACTCTGGGGCTTACTGATTCTCGTGGAAATAACGTGGAGCTCCCAGTTCTACCCCTGCTGACTTCAGGGGACTGGGCTCCCTTTTTCCCCCAGTTGCACAGGTCTAAATAGTTACTCTCCACAAAGACCAATAATGTGCCCCCGGGGGATACATTACTTGGTGAAATTATTATGAAAGAACTTTTCTGTTTTACTTTTTTTATATTAAAAAAAATGAAACCATTAGAGAGATTAAATATGTTTAAGAATATGACAATTATTATTTTTCAAAATTTCTATATAAAGCCTTTGTTGATATTGTATTGAACTCATTATTACTTTGAATATATTTAAATTGATATCGAGTATAAAATTTTCTTTTCTTTTCCATGGGCTCTAGTACCGCGATCCATGAGATCTTTTGTACAACCTTTATGTTCACTATGCTGATTAGAAGCTGCGAAGTCTAGAAAGGTCCTCGAAGTAACCGAGCCAAAAAAAGTTCCTGTGATAACCCAAAGGAGAACAAAAACAAAGTACGGATTTAAGGGTCTTTTCTAGCAGTATCGTGAACTTTAAAACTTTCCTATTGTATGTTGATGGCAGCTAAAGTCTTTATTCTTGTGATACATTCTGTAATCAAACTCCAGTCCCTTTATTGAGCGATTTTTTTCGAGTAGTGCAAAAGCTTAGGCTGCCTGAAACCTGTCGGACTTTTCCAGTGATGAGACAACTGCGTATGATACCGGACCTGGAGTTGCTCTAAACAATAACTGCGATATATTGTTAGGTTTGCTCCTTTAATAAACGTTATTTTATTGAGTTTTATATTACGAAATAATTATACATACTTATGCACGATTTATTTACTCCTGAGTGTGTGTAAACACGCAAAAATCCACTTTAACACCTAAAAGCTGATTTATTATACTGCTATCGCTTCTTTCCGTCTTTGCTGGCTATTTGTTTCGTATGTACGTTATACATAGAATACAGTTAAGAAAACGGCTTAAGAATGATGTCATCATATCAAAAGCGCTCACGTTAATATCGAACAAACAGTAAGCAAAATTGGAAAAGAGTGACAATAGTATTCCATTTACTGGTGAAAAAAATCCAAACTGCTTTATAATCTTTACGTCTTTACTCGACGATGTTTTCACTTCAACACTGCTGCTTATGTACTCTGTTTTGAGCGATTCTCGCATATACAAGAAAATTCTGCTTCAACACCATCACATATTGTTGTTGTTATTATTATTCAGTGCAGGCGCCTATTGGCCGTGTGTTTTTTTTTTTTTTTGTTTGTTCTGAGTTAGTCGTTTTTATTTCTGTTTGTTACTTCCTGAAATTTTTAAAGAGCATATTGAGTGTATCTTCGGTACAACATTATTTAATTACTCGTAAGATTTTTATAAACTGACGAAAAAAATTCATACAAAAATTAACAACAATTTTTATTTTACATTCAAAGTTTATATTACTAGAACTGTAAAAGTAGTGAAACCTTTCAAGTAAAACTAAATCGATAGTGGACTAGAAGAGAAAATTCAAAAATTCTTGACTCTATTTAAACTTTAGTTGTACGCTCATAAGCTAATTTAATAAAATTGTGGACTCCAGTTTATAAATACTATTCCTTTTTTAATAAAAGTATAATTTTTTGAAGGGAAAAAGATAATTTAAAGTATTAAATTCTACAAGTATTTTAAATAAATTTTCCTTTTTCGGCAATTAGTTTTAAAAAATTAGCAATTATTAATTAGAAGTTACTCTTTCTCTCAGTATCCGGTATTTTAAACTTGTCGAGTTATTGTATAATTTTTACTTAAATTTAGTTGTTATTTTTCTCAAACCTAGTTTTTATAAACATAATTTTACTTAAAATCCTTAGGGATATAAACTGTGTAATAAAAAACAAAGTCACCCAAAAAACAAAGAAAATAAAAATCAAAGCCAACTTAAAAGAAATGTAGCATAACACAAATAACTAAGCCACAAAATAACTCTATTAAATATTATCAAAGCCGAAAAACACCACAGTCACATGAAGTTAACACTATTATTGCAAAAAAGTAGTCATTTTAATCAGAGTTTAAATCCCTTAAGTGTTTGTATGTGACAATCAAAACCTTAAAGAGCGCAAAATATTTTCCAGTCATGACTAAGACTTGTTTTTCAACACTCTACATCTAACATTTCTAAATATAAAAGCCAGCAAAATCTAATGGCCACAAGAGCCATATTTTTAAACATCAGACAAAATCTTTTCGTAATGACGTTTGTGAAATGAAAACTATTTAAAGGAAAAAATATTGCCAAAAACAAAATTAATTTTTGTCGGCTGATGGGTGCATAATGATAACCTCAATATGTCTTATTTTTATTTATTTTTTTTTTTTTTTACTTTAAGATAAATTAATAAATATAAAAATATAAGTTAAATAACTTCAAATATACTTTACAATTTTCCTTTTAGTTAAAAAAGCACTAGCAGCCAATATATTTATTACATTGTAAATTGTTTTAAAGTTATAGAACAAGTTAACTTTTTATGTTGTGATCAAGTGCGTGACTTCGACTAAGTAAATGAAAAAAATATTTTACAATATTTTCGAAGTCAAATAATTAAAATTATATCTTGATTTTTAATAAAGTATAGGAATGAAAACAATTTTGAAAGCTGCAGACAGTTAATAATTGTTAATAAAATTTTTAAAAACCTGATATCATCGTTAGGTCCTTTAAGTTTTTTTGCAAGCTGCTTATTGTGTTACTAAAGCAAAAAAAAAATTCAAATTCGCATTTTCTTTTAATTTAGTAGGCTGAAATAAGACAGTTCTGTTTTAAGTTTCATAATTAAAGTCAACCTTAATTTTCCACATCTATTTAACGCTTCGCTTAATGGAACATTAAAAATCTACTTACGTGGACCTGTAAAACATTTCTGAGGTGCTAAAAAAATTGATTAATTTTTGAACAGCCAACCAATGGTTTGGCGAAATATTGAAGAATAATAAAAAAAAAATAAAGTTTAAAAAAATACCTAGTGCTTAACAATAAGCTACTAAGTAGAAAAATAAAATAAAAAATATATGAGTAACTTAGTTTTAATAATATATAATTATTATCTGGTAGATTTGGTTTATATTTCAATTAGAGAACTTGCAAATGGTACCTAGCGCCAAGCGGTTATGATGAAATCTCATACCAAAATAAGAGCATCAGCTTAGTATCTTCAACAGTAATATTAATTGTTTTATAAACTCTGTGGTATAGGAACTACCAAACTAAAGCCGTTAGATTGTCCTAAAAAATTAAAACAAATAAACAAACAAGCAGCCAAATTGAAATCCAAAATTTTGACAGTGACAAAATTGGATTTTTCAATTACTAAGTGCGGGTATTAAATAATGTAGTAATGTCAAGAAAAGGTTATTTTTTTTTTTAAAGAGAAGTAGCACTTCAGGCAACAACGCCTATTTAGTAAACTACCGTGCTACATTCTTTTAGGAAAGGGATAGAGAAGAGATGAAACAGGTGGTGAAAGTAGAAGGATAGTCGGAAATTAACTGCCGTATGAAGACAGCAACAGCGACCAGTGACTATACCTTCATCGCTGAGCAGCCCCACCGACAGTCAATTTTTATTTTTGTAGTTAAAAAAACCAAGGTCTTCGTTGGGAATCGAACCCACAACCCCCATACTTACAAGCTAGTAAACTACCTACTAGCCTACAGGGGCACCTATAGAGATAAAGAACAACAATTAATGCGACAGAGCAACTGCACTAAATTTAAAAATGACCCAAATGACGCTCTTCAAAGAGAAATACGAAGCCCATTAAAACGCTGCAAAACGTTTACTGACGGAAAAGTACACAAATACATGAACATAAACCTAGGACCACCAACATTCCAAGCACAACCGAAATAAACACAAGGAAACCATATCAATGAGACCCATTGTAAACTGCAGACTTGCACCGGCATATCACCTGTCTGAACACATATGCGGTACGTATTACACAAGACTTTGTCGAAAAACCTTAAGACATCAAGATAACTGAAAACACGAGAATCCTTTCCTTTGACACGAAGAATCTGTATACCATACCAATACCAACACAAGAGACCTTAGTTATTCTACACAACACTCTGGACAATTTATACTGCAACCAATACAACACCGACATTATATTGCAAAGACGATAAGAAAATAACATTTATTTTAGATTTACCACTTCTACAAATTACCTGACGGACTCGGCATGAGAAACCCAACTTCCGCAATCTTTATGCAATATCTCGAATTACTACACGTAAAAACACTAACGGAAAAATACAATATAACTTATTACTGTAGAAACATGAATGACATCGTATGCATCCTCTAACCAGACAGCAGACCTTAATACATTTCACAATAACATTATATACACAATGGATAAAGAAGAAGACAGAAAATCGCATTATCTTGCAACAACATGAGCAACTTACCGTTTAACCTTTAAAATTACTACGACGGACACTACAATACACATCACCTCGGAACACCCACTCCAATATAAACTAGCAACGTTTATACACATAATACACAGGATTAAGATAACGCCACTTACTCCAGATAAGTACGACAAAGAACTCGACAATAATTTACACCATAGCTAAAAACAACGGCTATAGGCCCACCATAAGCGGCAAGCTGCTAAACACTAAAAACAGTAATAAAGAAGGCACAGAGACAATTAATACAATGCGACAACTCATACTTACTTACACAGCACCAGGAATATATAGATTAACTAACCTTTTTCGAAAAGAAAAAGCATTACAACATTAAAAACAGCAGAAATAACTGACAATTTCAGCGGATACTCCGCCGTCTTACTTGTACCTATAAATATACTTATATGGGACAAACAAGGCGAACACTGAAAACAAGATTTACAGAACACATACGATTTAACACACGAAAAGGAGAAGACAACTTTGCATTACACCTTGACACTCACGGATACCCACGAAGGGAAAAAGATGAATGTATGACATTATTACATCCTAGCAAAACAGGACGAAGGCTAGACATTTTGTAAAATATGAAATCTTGTAGCATTGACTTTATAAACAAACAGCGGTTTTCATCAAAAAGTATGATTTACATATTTTGTACTACATGAGACAGATTGTGCTTAACACGTTAATTTTAATTCCTGTGTGACTATAAAGACAACATATAGGTTTTAGTTCTGTTTCACACATTGAGATGGTGCAAGCAAACAATTTAATGAACAGTCAATGGATAAAAGAAAAATATTAATTTTTGGTATTCGATAACCCCTAATTAATTTACAAAATAGCACACTTAAATACATAACCATAATTTCGGTTTTAGTTTTTTCGGTTTTTACCCACAGAAGCAATAGTTCAGTATACAAAATTCTATGGTGAACGAGATAAACCCGACTTAAAAAGAGTTCCATGAGAAGTTTTTCAATGTTATACCTAAAGATGTAATCACAAACAGAACAGATCCACAGAAAAAACTTGAAATTTCAATGCAATTCACTCAAAGTTAATGTTTAGAAGAATTTTATTATGTTTAGTTAGTCCCTACCGAACTTTTTAATAGTTGAGTTGCTGAATAGTTAACATTTCCCATACATTTTTCGTTGAAAAATTAGATTTTCTTTAATTTCTCACCAATTCATCCAGTAAATAGATTGCCAACTCTTCTCTATAACTTTATTATTTTGCTACAACCATTTATTTGTTCTAAAGAGTTTAAATTGTTGTTCGAAAAAAAGCATTGAAAAATGTATAAAGTGGCCTAAAGAGCTAAGTAAGTGTTACTGAAACAGCCATCGAATCGTACTTTCTCTTACAATATCGAAATTCGGCGAATTAGCACCCTTAATTTTGTAACTTAGTTTATAAGCGTTCCAAAAATTCAAACTGAAAAGCTCTATTTTTTAAAAAAAAACTTTTAAAATCAAGAGCTACAAAAAAATACTTCCAATATATTGAAGGCTTTCAAACTTTAATATTGAAGAACATCAAAATATATCGGCGGATTTGTAAAGCAACTTTACTTTACTCTCCCTAAATCTAACTATTGACCCAATTGATGAGATGAGAAACCAAATCCCTTGTTTTGTTAATGATAGCATTAATAGTTTCAGGACTCTAATACCACATGAATTCAATTAATTCAATTCAAATAACAGGAGTTACAGAAACTTTTGTAGAAGAGATTATAAATATTATGCCGGCAAATAAAAGTACAGGCTATGATAAAATAACACTAAAAATGGTTTTATGCAAGAAATCGAAAATGGCAAAAATTATAACTAATTATAAGCGCAATTTTATTTCGTGCTTGACTCATTTAAATAAATATTTCCGAATAATTATAAATTACTTATTTCCATTGCATGTGCTCGTTGCTTTTTTGGAATTTTGTAAAATTATTTACAAATGTTTTTTATTTTTCTTGCATTTTCAAATTGCATATGAATGGTTTCCAATGGCAACCCTTATTGTTTTTGAAATGTTTTGTAGTATTTTTGTATGGAAGTGTCTTTGAGTCTTGCTGTCTATGCTTTGTTGATTTTATGAAAAAATTCTCATAAAATCAGTTTGGCTTTGGATATAAGACTCTTAGGTTTTTTCAATACAATATTGGGGTAAAATTCACTGATGAGCTATGTGAGCAATAGTGAAATTGCAATATGGATATGCAATACATTTCAAATTTATTTTTTATTTTTATTTGGATAAATGTTTTATGAGAATATCATAAAATGTTTATTTTTAATAAAAATTTTTTTAATAAATATTTTATGAGAATATCATGAATTATTTTTTTTTTAAAGGAATCAAGCACGAAATAAAATTGCGCTTATATTGAAAAAGATTCCGAATAATTATAAATTACTTATTATAACTAATTTGTATGATAAAATTATTGGTCAGAGCAGATATCCTGATGTTCTAAAAATTCATAAAATTATACCGATTCCAAAAGGTGTTGAATCGAATATTTTAAATATGTTTACACCGGTATCTATTTTACCAATTATTGGAAAAATAATAGAAAAAATAATATTTTGTCAGCTATTCGAATATTTGGAAACGAACAATATTTTATTTAAAAGACAATTTGGATTCAGAAAAGGTTCAGGTACTGAGGAAGCAGTTGTAAATATTGTAGATTTTATATGTGAAGGTTTGGATGCAGGGTATAGTGGTGTAGCAGGTGTATTTTTTGATTTATCAAAAGCTTTTGATTTAGTAAATCATGAAATTTTGCTTAAAAAACTGGAAGTTATTGGAGTTGCAAGAAACTCTATTAAATTATTTAAAAGTTACTTAGTGAATAGAAAGCAATTTGTACAGATTAAGGATTATTGTGGCCCCTTGCTGGATGTTAAGTGTGGAGTACCACAGGGTAGCGTGCTTGGACCGCTTTTGTTTAAAATTTTTATTAACGATATGGCAAAAATAAATTTTAATGGAAAGTTGTTTATGTTTGCAGATGATATTTGCATACTTTATCCGTACAATCATTCTAAAGTTTTACAACTTAATGTAGAGTATGTTGCTGCAATGTTGGCAGAATATATTAGATTTAACAAGCTTGTTTTAAGTTCCACAAAAACTAAATTCATAAGGTTTCGACCACAAGTAATAAGGAGTGATGGAAATATGAAATTACATATTAATGGCGCCCTTATTGAAGAAACGAATATGATAAAATATTTAGGCATGACATTTTACAGCAAATTGAATTGGGAATTATATATTGGAGTAATTAAAAATAAAATATCAAAAGCCATTGGTGCTTAATATAAATTTAAACGCAAATTAAATCAGAAGACAAAGATGCTCATTTTTAATAGCTTAATTCATAGTCATTTAAACTACCTGCCAATTATTTATGCCCATAGTAATACAATTCATTTAAAATCTTTACAACACTCTCAGAACAAGGCTTTAAAGTTAGTTTTTAATCTTCCATTAAGATATCATATGTTAGATTTATTTAAATATCATGCGATTTCTATATTACCAATTTTAGATCTATACAAAATGCAACTTCATAAGTTTGTATTTAAAGCCATTAGAAATATGGGAAATTATTCTATTCGATTTTTGCAAAATTTGGAGGTTTCCCATAGGTTAACTAGGCAAAGCAATAATTTATCTGTAATAAAATGTCGTCTTGAATTAACGAAGCAACGCATTTTTTATGCAGGTCCTACTGAATACAATAAATTACCCATCCATTTAAAATCAATAATTGTTTTTTCTCTATTTAAAAAACAACTTAAAATATTTTTATTAAATAACTTAGAAGCACTTCTTACATAAAAAAAAATTTGATTGCGTTTTATAAAATTGTATATAGTTGCCAGAATGCCTCTTTTATGCCAATTTTGGTGCTGAGGCTTTATATTAATTTTGTGTAATAATATTATTTTGAATAAAAAAAAATTAAAGCTTTTGCAAGATAAACAAGAATATAATAAGCTTTGGCAGAAAATATGATTGAGCTCCTGCATTATTTATTTATTTGTGTATACAGCAGGGAACAAATGTTACTAAGTAACGTGAAAATGTGTGGTATTTATGGTTAAATGTTTACAATGGTAAACGAAGTTACTGAAAAAGTCTTCTTAAAAATGGGGTTTATATTAAGCCCTTGAAATATATTACAAATTATCGAAACGGATTAAACTTTAATTATGATAATGAATTTTCATTAATCAGAATATTTACTCGTATTACAAAAATCTTTTAATTATAATTTCATTCTAGTCTCTAAGATCTTTTAATTTTTATATATTTTCTAGTATTTGCGTTTAACTATTTTTAATTATTTTCAATATCTTATTAAGGTAATCTGAAGGTAAACTAAATTTCCTTAAATGTCTACTTCTATTTCCACCTTTATGCAGATAAATCATTTAATGTAATTTCTTGCACATGTAAAATATTTTATTTTGTACATTTTTTTTTTCAAAACTATCCGCCAAAAGAGGAAGTAATTATTGTATTTTTGTCTTAAACTTTAATACTAAATTTATACATTAAATGCTGTAATATATTTTGGTTAATCTTAACTTTATTTTTTTCTTAACCAAAAAATTAAATGAATAATTGTTGCTGTTGCTAGTTTTGAAGCAAGAAAATACAAAAATAAAAATCACAACAAACAAATACAAATACTTTGTTGAGCAATAAATATTTATGAAAAAAAATGGCAATAAATGCACTTTTCAACTACAAACACTGGCGGCAGTAGCAACAGCAGCAACAAAGAGGTGTGTTTGGTCAAGAAAAAAAAGTGTAACAAATATAAAAACCGTAATAAAAGTAACAGGTGCCTTTATGGTTATAACATTGATAAAGTGTTGTAAATCATCCAATAAAGGAAATATTGCCAACAGACAAGATGATCATGATAATGTTGCTATTAATATTGCCTCTACAGCTGTTGACGATGATTGAAAGGCGTTATAATTAGAAACATATCAACAACTAATAAAACATCATTTTAACAAATTAACAACAACGTAATGATTTTGACTTTAATAAATACAGATATTGTCAAAAATCGTCCACCTCAATCCAATATTTCAGTAACTAAAAGACTATAAAGAATTAAATTTAATTAAAAGCATATTTTATTAAATTAAAAGTCATCCAAATTTTAAATATAATAGTGAATAGTGTTTTCTTTTGAAGTAAATTCTAAGAATTTCAAGTCGAAAAAATTTGTTCACATTATTTTTTAAACAAGAATTCATTAAGAAGAAAGATAATTGAAAGACTTTAAATTGCAAAATTTGTAAAACAAATTGCTGATTTAAATACTATTCAATTATTGCAAATCTTAAGTTAATTATTCAATAAATTAATTTATGTAAGTTACTATAACAAATATAATAATTATTGCTGCGACAGAAAGCCTTTCAAGAAGGCTTTAAAATTCGTTACGTATTCGATATAAGTTCAATCATAAGTTCAATCGAAGCAAGTTTATGATGCATAACTAATTTATATAAATATTTCATAAATGTCAAGCTCATAAGAAATACAATAAAGATTGAACAATTCAATAATGGTGCTAGACAAAATTTTAACGAACATATAACGATCACTTCTTAATATTCATTCGGTATTTCATTCAAAATTTTGCTGTCTTGTAAACATGTTTGCATTAAAAACAAAAATATACTAACGTAATACTAGTATTATAACCATAAGCTAAAATTAAAACCATGTGCTCATCATACGAGCGAGATAGATATTTCCAACAGAAAATGAAATGACAGACAAATTTCCAAAAATGATCTCCTGTGGCTTTTTGTACAGAGCAATATTGAAAAATAGAATAGATAAGATAGATTGTTCCACCAACTACTGGTAGGAAGATTTCAATCAAAACAGTTCTTTAAGAAATATTAACGCAAGTTCGAATATCACCTGCTTAAAATGAAAAATAGGAAAACTGTATGCTTACCTACATAAGAAGAATGAGTTCTTGAGTTCTTTAAATTGCAATATAATTACACACAACTTTAAGAGTTTTTGTTGTATTATACGTTTTGTTAGACGATTATGCGGGTTTATACACAAATAAATAGTAATAAATTGTTTGGATTTGTTTCAACAGTAAACGGCGGATATTGGATTAGCCCCGTATAGAGTGTCAGGTGGCGGACAATCTACCTGCATGGGTAGATTGTCTGCCAGCCCCTGTGGGCACATTTATAAGTCTTTATGGATCACACAACCATCTAGACTTGTGTTTTGCGGAGATATAAGGAAGCCAGTCCCCTTAGGCTAGCAAGGAGCCAACTGGAAAATCCACTATATATCAATAATCAATAAGCCCCAGAGTTCCGCTAATTGTCTTTTTAGCCTTTTAGCTATTCTCTGACTGATTATTGAGATAGGCCCTTCGGGAGTATCGTGGTGGCTGTGTGTTTCAAGGCCATCGTTTGAGTTTGTGGGTCGGATCATTTACAATGAACACAATGAATGGTCCAGTAAGTATGAATGCCGTCGTGTTCTTAATTATATTAAGCTTCATCCGTTCTGGATCAGGAGTTGGAAAGTCTCCAGCTCTTCAGCAAGGAGTAATGGTTTGCAACCCTACTTTGGAACCGCTGAAATTGCAACTAGGAATGACCTATTGCTAGAATAAGTCCTCGGCTTCCTAGGGCGTGAATGACGTTGATTTTCATTTCCAGTGGTTTGACCACCATCTTATTACGGCTTACGGACAGGCGCAGATGTAAATCTTATAACGTAAACCCGAAAACTGACTCACCAGTAAAGTCTACAACATGGATTGATAATAATGTCATCACATCTAAGAAAAAGCCATGAATGAAGGTATACATCGAAAGGAATGACAACAGTACATGATAGTAACTTTACCACTTCAACGCCTGAAAGCTATTATATCTTAACCAGATCAGTTTCACTTAGAGTGATTTTAGTCTAAGAGAAGAAGCTACCCGAACCGATTCTAGTATCTAATTAATCGCGTTTAATATAGATGCCGGTTTGGTTTGATATTTTTCTTCCTGATTTTTATGATTTGATTGAATTTTGGTTCATGGAGTTTTAATGTAGCATGCTGTTGTTGTGTTGTATTCATAAAAAATTTTGTGCTTTTTAAGCAGACGCAATAGGTTTTTTCACATTACTTTTGTTTGTGCTAATTATCTCTCTATAACCTATCATTCCTGCATTTAAAACTTTATGTAAAGAATCATTTTCTTCATACACAAAGCATTCTCATCAAAACGTATTTAACTGTAAGGTAGTGACCTATTTCAATATTGCAATTTGTCCTTTGAGGTAGCCCATTCATATACTCCTCAGCTAATAACTATGCGGTTTTTGTAATCTAGAAGAAATTTTAGTAGCCCCAGTTAAACTAAATAATTTTTTATAAATAATTTTTAGGAAATCGATCTTTAGGAAATATGGTCTATGATTAAACTTAAAATTTTTACAATAAGTAATTTAGAATTATTCGGAATCATTTTCAATATAAGCAATTTTATTTCGTGCTTGATTCCTTTAAATAAATATTTCATGATATTTATACAAAATATTTTATTTTTATTTGAATAAATGTTTTATGAGAATATCATAAGATGTTTATTTTTTAATAAAAATTTTTGTAATAAATATTTTGTGAGAATATCATGAAATATTTATTTAAAGGAATCAAGCACGAAATAACATTGCTTACATTTAAAATATTTACTTTATTAATTTACATTTAAAATCGAATCAATAAAAATACTTTTAATATTTTTTATTTGTTGAAAATAAAAAAATAAACTTCGTACGGGATATCTAAAATATAATCGTTTTCAATTTATTTTTGCTTAAATTTAAAAAATAAAAACGAAATTTCAAGAAGCCTTTTTTATATGATCGTTATATTTTTAATACTCTACAACAAACAACTTAGGAAGCGAACTTTAAGGGTTAATTTTTTTAAAGTTTGTAGAAAATAAAGTTTTTAAAATAAAAATTTTTTTAAAACTTATAAATATGAAAGTTAATTTAAAAACGCTTTAAAAAACAAATATAATATATAAACAAATAACAAATTAGATAATTTTTTTTATGCGGCTCTGTCTTGAATTTAAAACGTCTTTAGGCGGCATCAGCAACATTTTTTTTTCTGGCAATCAATTTGAATATCAAAGCTATTATGAAGACGTTTTAAAGGTTCACATCCAGTTTTTGGGTTTTTGATCATTGTAATATTTTTTAAACAAATAACTAATATATATCTCTTGCAATTCAATAATCTTCAGCAAACTAAATTTATTTAAATTTGCAAACATTTACTGCTTCAAAATTTTTGCAGTATTACTGACTGATAAAAGCACTCACTGAGAACAAACATCCTAAGCAGCAACAAATTGTTCAATTGTTAAATGTTAATAATGTCTTGAATATCATTTTTGTATTTATTTCCATATTATTTCCTTTTTAGTTAAATTTTGAGGATTAAAATTTGATTTTTACTCACTAGTAGTTAATCTAAGCAAATTTAATATTAAAACTTAAAAACGTTTTCTAGGTTTTAAAATGATCAGATTTAGATATTAAATTTTAGCTAAGAGCATGCATAAGAAGCATTTGAGTTATTAACAATCCTTAGAAAAGCTCCAATTAATGAATATAACATATTTTTATTTAAAATAAATTGAATCTTCTCTACTTTTAACAATTTAATTAACTAACAACTAATGAGGAATAAAAACAATGCTCCACATGTTTTTATTATACATTTCATAGTACAAAACAATTCAAAGTAATGCTACATTACAAAAACTTAAGAAACATGCGTCCTGTACTAAATATTTTATAAAGGGTCCGCCAAATAACCTTTTTTTTGTTTTGCTTTAAATGCTATAAACAAAACTACTGAATATTTTCTCAAATTTCTTTTTTATTTGAAAGTACAATCCTTCCTGTTAATAATGGAAAATTATTTCATTCAAATGGCTGCCTTAGCTGGGCATGCAGTAGCCCACACGATCGTTCAAATTTTTAAGCACATTATCGATTGTGTGCAGCTGTATTTCAACAATGGCTTCACGAATATTGTCAACTGTCTCTGGCTTGTCGGCGTAACACTTATCTTTGACGGCACCCGCCAAATTATAGTCCCATGGTACCAAATCGCAGCTTCGAGGTGGCCAAACGACATTAGCTCTGCGATCTTCAAAAATAGGGCGCAAAACATCGAGTGTAGCTTCGGCTGTGTGGCACGTAGCGCCGTTTTGTTGAAACCAAATGTTGCCAATATCCTCCTCTTCAATTTTTGTGAACAAAAATTCGATAACAATCATCATTGACTGTAACGGCCACTCCTTGCTCATTTTCGAAGAAAAATGTCCCAATTATGCCTCTGGACCAAAATCCGCACCAAACAGTGACACGTTTTGGCTTTTCAATGTATGCGTGCGGGTTTTCTGTGTCCCAAATGCGACAATTTTGCTTGCTTCCATACCCGCCAAAATCAAAATGAGCATCACCTGAAATGATTTTTTTTTTTTTTTTTGCAAAATCGGCATCTTCTGTAAGACGATCGCAGGCCCACTTAGCGAAGGGAAAACGCATTGGATGGTCACTTGGCTTCAACTCCTGAACCAATTGGACTTTGTATGGCGTCATACCAAATGTTTTATGCAAAATTCGTCTCAATGATGTCTCTGAAGTGTTCAATTGTTAAGAACGACGGTGAATTAATGTTGACGGCGCTTCACGCACACTTTCTGCCCGCCCCAGCAGCAATATTCTCGGGTGTACTTACTGTTTTTGGCTTTTCACGCTTTGGTTTATCGATGAGGATGCCAGTTTCTTTCACTGTTTTCGAAAGATAACGAACATAAGAAGATAATGGTGCTGCTCTTCTTCCAAGATACGTACGCACACATTCTGCAACATTACCATGATTTTCAAAATAATGTCGCATCAATCATAAGCTAAGTGTTACCATTCACAAAATAAGCACTAGTTGAAAAAAAAACGTTAGCTGGCGGACCCTTTAGTTCAAAACCAATTTTCTATGAAACATTGATTAGTAATCAAAAGAGGTAATTTAACAAATTTTGGCAATGACTCATAGGTGGTCTGAGTATATAATATAAGACATTTAAATTTAAGGAAATTTGTTTAAACGAAAAATTTATTTGGCCGTAAAAAAATTCAGAATTTTAACTTTTTTTAAAAGTACAGCAAAATGTTTACCTTAACTTTAGCCTATTTAATGTTTAGGCCTTTGCTTCCCAAAAAAAATGTATAATAATTTCAAAATAATACCTTAAAATATACTGTTACTAGTTCAGAACTTATCTGCCTGTTATTCTCTTGAATTTAATGACGAGCGCTTTCGATGTGAAAACATCAATGTCAAGCCGCGATGTGATTCGTACTGGTGAGCCAATGTTCGCGTTTAGGTAGTTCTGTTGTTAAGTTCGTATCTATGCATGTAGTCAGAATGCCAGTCACCTTGTACTTTATGCAAAGGAAATATCTCAATATATCCGTCTTTTATTATTATCTAGGTACGTGTGTCCGTCTGAAGATATTTTTCGTTTGTTCGTGTGCATGCATAGTTTTAGTGGTGTGAAAATTGTACACGAGGTCGCGTTTAAATAAGCCCCTTAAAAAAAAAATACTAACAACATAATACCATATAAAATATGTTGATAGCTTTAGAGAACTTTAGTATTTTTAACAGAAATTCTCTAAATTTCGAGGTATACCCATTTTTTATAAAACTATTCTATACAAAAATAACCTCATTTACAATTATATTTTAGTTGTCCTATCCAATTGAAAATAATTTTAAAATCTACTAAAATAAACTTCCTTTACCTTCCTTTTGTTTCTGTAAGTTTCTGATATTTTATAATACTCGCGGAGATCCTTATGCAATTTATAGTTTGACAGTTAAAATGTTTTTCTTTTAATTTAACTTTATTTATATTTTCCATGTCTTTCTAAGTAATTTTAATATAAATTGTTTAATTAAATATTTAAATTTTATGAAGTACGTTTAAAATTTTTAGATTTGTTGAATTTTTTCTGTACTGCCTAAATATTATTATCATTTAATTTTAGACTTAGGAATGTCCTATTTCTAAATAAAATTTTGGTAAGCTCCACTGATAATCCAAATAATCAATAGATATATTTTCATTCCGTTAAATCCCTCTTACATTAGTTTTGAATAATTAACTAAAATATGTTAACAACTTTGGAAGCAAACTTTTGTCAAACTATCTTAAGTTAATTGCGAATAAAATTTATATTTAACTTTTAACTTTTAAAATCCTGATTGAGCCGAAATTTAAATATAGCAATAGTATAAGAGCATGCCATATAAAATTTTCATCGATTTTCAACGATTTTAAAATATGTCCTTATTGTCAGCAAATATTTATAACTTAAAAAGGCTTCATCATGCTTCAGTAACATTAGCCATTATCTTTTGAATGAATAAAAATATTTGTTTTGTAAATATTTACTTTGACCACTTAATTCTTTAAAAATAAAGTTCGAAGTTCGACGAGTTTTTGCAGTATAACTACCGATAAAATATGTGTTTTGATAGATGTACTTCCTAAGGCCGAACAGTATCATGGCCGTATTAATATAATTCCGCGACTTCAAAAAGCAACATAGAAAAGAGTCAAAAGAGGTTAACAATCCATTATCCTGCCGGCCAATGATATTGCCCAAAAGCGATATCATACAAATTATAAACACAAAGAATGCATTCCACATTTTTATTGTGTATAAACGAATTTTGAATAGAATTTAATAAATTTGATGACTTATTGTTAACGACTTTTCATTAATTTCATAGCATTCTAGAAAGCAAATAAGCTGTATGTAAGAAACTAAAACGAAAATTCAGCTTTAACTATTTTCAGAAAATTGTTTACTACTATATAAATAAACATTTTTTTTTAATTTTAACTACTTGTTATTGGATTTAACAATTTTATAACTAAACTACCTCTTTTACTTTTAAAGCAATTTAGCAATAACTTTAATAAGTTCAGTTTTTACCCAAGAAGAAAACAATCATTTTTAAAACAAAATTGCTCTTACAAGCAAAAATGTAATATTTGTAAAAATATAATATTTATTTTCTCATCAATAAAAATAAATTTAATTTCTTGTACCTGCCATCCTTTATGATGAAGATGATTGCTTTTGTAGCACTTTCCAATTCAAAGTTTTAACTAAAAGGCAAAAAGATTGGACTTCGTATAATGGTATTTCCTTGATTGTAAATAGCTTTTTATTAATACTAAAATGATTAAATTTAATTAAATTGTAAAATATATTAAATTGCATGTACACTAGCATTTTTATTTTAAAGCTTTTAGTTTATATTGCTGTTGTTAAAAATAGAAGGTAAAATAATTTTGTTTAAATTGTAATTTCGTGCTATATAATGTTAAAACAACATTTTGAGAATGGAGAGTTTTTAGCAAAATATTAAACTAATAAGACTATTCATTTAGTTCAAACAACATTTTATTTTAAATCTAATTATATAACTTATGCCAGATATTTTTCCAGTACTGAAAGTACTTTTTACGATGCGTTATTAGTACTTCAAAATCAATAAATAATTAAAAAAAAATAGAAATTGCATCCACTGAAATTATGAATTTCGCTTTCAATTTAAAGAATGATTTTAAAGATATTTAATCAATTCAGCATGAGACTACTAACTTATAACCTTGTGATATATTTGAATGTTTACATTACTTTTTGAATGAAACATAGGTTTTTAATACAAAAAGTTATTTTTTCAACCTAGTCTCCATTTAGTTCTGTACACTTAGCCAGAAGTTTCTCCAATTTTTTTATCCTTTAAAAAAATGTCAGTTGTTGTGCTCATCAAAATAGGCATTTATTTGTGAGATGATTTCATCATGGAGGTCAAATCTCTCCTGCCGAGGTATTTCTTCAACAGATAATTGTCTATTACCAAGGGCAGTGTTATCATTTCAATTAAGAGGCTGGAAATCCAAACAGTTACGGACTTAGCCTAGTAGCATTTGTTTTTTTTAGATTATCTTTTGCATAATTTATTTAAAGAAGTAACTGAAAATATAAATTATGAAGATTAACACGTAAAAATATTTTCTCTACAAAAAAAAAATTTCACCTATGCGATTTGATAACTAAGCTCCCATTCAAATGAGCAATATTATCACAATAAATAACCTACATATGCATTCGAATAGCTGTCGATCGTGAAATAGATAAAATTTAAAAGTTTTCAAATAACGTTGCTGAACTACAGAGATCGAAAATGTTTTTTCTTGTAATTAGATTTCTAAATCAACATAGTTTCTTAGCCTTCATGGACGGGGTACGGCCTCAAGAAATGTAAAGACGCCAAAATATCTCTTCAGCCGTTTGTTCAAAAGCGGACTTCGCCATGCATATAGAAATAAATTTAAGAAGTACCATCCAGTAAAAAAGGAGAGTTATCGTACATCTGAGAAATGTGTTGTAAACGATAGATAGATCCATAAAAAATATTATTTGACAGGCTTAGTCTGGATTTATTAAATTTTATTGTTCAGTTATAGCGATCATTCAACACACAGTGGGCAAAGAGCAATTTATTTAGAGACACAAATAATTTTAATCAATAACATTGCTATAAATTCTTACGAAGATGATATATTAAGTTTTAAAAGAAAACATTATTCAGTAAACAATGTAAATGAAACATCCCACTGTGCATGTTTTGCATAGTTTTCTAAGAAATCTTATACACACAAGACATCAACAACAATATGCTTATAAGAAACTTTAACAAATAAGATAAACAACAGAAAACAAAAACCACTAACAAAGAGCATAAACTGAATGATAACAACAACAATATGGAGTGTCGCTAAAGTACAATATTCTTGCATGTGCGAGAACCGATAAAGACAACTAATACAAGCACTACTTGCTGGGTAAATGAATGAATTTAAATTGAGTCATTAGCGAGTAAAGAAAAAAAATTTACCATCGTGTTTATTTTCTGTACATTAAAAGTGAATAAATCGTTTAACTTAATTTAAATTTCTAAAGTACTGTGTTGTTATAAATAAATAATGAAATAAACGTAAGAGTACATGTATATGAATAATTTCTCAAATACTCATCTTTACAAGTGTAAAGTAAACTTAAAAAAAAATCGTAATCATGAAAAACACAACTTTGTACAAACTATGAACCATGTCCTTAATTATAATAACAAATCAATTTACTACGGTAGGAGTTTTCTCCGAAAGTAGGCTGTTTGTTGCCATGTAATTTTTTTATCTTTCAATAATATCAATCAAAAACTTCAGCTGTTTTTGCACTTAAAAGATATAAAAATATTTTTACAATAACCAGCAAAAAATACTGCTTTTTAGGAGGTATTTTTCTAGGGGATTTAAGTTATATGTGTGTGTATGACTGAGGCATTTATTTTATATAAGATGAGCGAACTAGATTTAACAGTGTTTTTTAAAAAGATTTCATGCATTTAACTACTGATGGTAATAGTAAATTTTTATTGTGCATGTGATATTTAAAATATTTAATTCAAGAATGTCAGCCTTTTGTCATACTTTGCGCGGAATATTTATTAATGTTTGTTTGTTTGTTTGTTTGTTTGTTTCTTTTAAAAACCTTTAATTAAAGTATTATAATTGTTAATAAAATTTGATTTAATTTAGAAAATTTAATATAGAACTTTTCCTTTCTTAGTTACACTTGCAGAAAACTTATTATGTTATATAATATGCACATGAAAATGATTAGATCCTAGTAAGCTAAATACTTTGCATAAAGAACTTCCTTTTTTGAATGTTACGAGATATGGACATTTTGCAGGAAAGAGTCGGTATATTATTAATTGTTAAGGAAATAGCAAAAAAATGTAATATAATTAATAAATATTAACAAGGTAGTTATAATAACTGAAAATGAGAAATTAACAGCAAATATCACACTTAAAAATTAAGTGTGAAGGTGTTTAGGAGTTAATGAAATCACTATAGTTTAATTAACACTTCCCCAAAATATCTAAGTGTGAACAATTTATTAAAACGAAAAATCACTTTAAATAACAAAAACATTTATTTAACTTTAACCATAAAAAATACCTTCAAATGCAGTTTATCTCTCAAACAAAAACTTTAATTTATTTTCATTAATTATATTAATGCAGACAAGTATATTCATAATATCTAAAATATTTATAACCGATTAAAGCGTAATAAAAAAAGCACAAACACACATAATAAACTACTCGCCATTGATAAAATAATTATCTTGAAAAGCTTCGGCGTTATAACGAACGTAAATAACTTATTTATGCTAATTTTATATCTAAAATAAAAACAAATGAGATGTTATAGTACAGCATGTCCAAATTAATGAGGACTTACATAAGTATGCAATATTTACATACATATATATCTACAAATTATGGACAAAGTACTAAAGCTTCTTTTAAAAATATGGCGAAACAAACCCTTGGTAAAGGTCCATAAATGAGTAGTTTCATTTAAACCTAAACTTATTACTGACATAAAATAATTTACTTTTCAATGATATTATAATCTAAAGTTATAGTTTTTCATCCCTTATATCTCTTTTTTTAGTTTCTTAATTTATTTTTATATACAACTGAGAATATATACGATAATGAATGAAATGGAAAAAATATATTATGAATTTTGTTATCTGTTTGCTTTCGTGGTTGAATACAGTTCTAATTTAATCAATTTCGCTTGAAATATAAAATTCTCTCGAGTTTTCTATACAAAATTTGGATAAAATACGCTGATGAGCGGCTTAGCCATATGGATATTTTGAATATTTTATAATAATAATCTACAATTAAAGAAGATTAAATAAATGTTACCGATAATTATTTGCATTACAACACAATTTCTATAGTCCTGCACTTTTCTTTAGCAGCAAAAAACAATTTCGTATTTACCTGCAAAAAAATTATGAGCTAAAAAGAGCTGTAATCAGCGATTTTAGGCAAGTATACTACAATTTCATATATATATATATATATATATATATATATATATATATACTTTTTTTAAGGCAGATAACGCTATTTTAAACACCACCAAAAATATAAAAAATAACAAAGTAGTCACACATCATTTAACAACTTTTAATTCAAATTTACATGTTATAACGAAATGACTAATTTTAATTCGGCTTAAGTTAACATTTTAATTACTAAATTTATTTAATTTAATTTATTTGAAATATTTAATCGGCTGTTGAGTCATGAATTGATTTTAAAAATACAAAAAAGAGGAAGCACATGGTCATAAGCTGGGATGTCTCAAACGTAACAGGAATTTATATATTTTTGCCTAAAATGTTGGGATTTTCATTTTTAAAAATACTTTGTTAAACGAAAATAAAGACATAAAATAGAAACTCGCTTTTTATTATAAATTATGGGTTAAATTCGTACAATCATACCCAAATTAAATTCAAGTAATTTTAAATTGTAAAAATGAAATACAAATTTCATTTCTGTTTAATTTTTTAATTTTTATTTGATTTTACTGTTTCCGCAGTGGAAGTAAAAATATGCGTGCGGGATATTATTAATTTCATTATAATCTATAGAAGCAATTATTACCTGAACAATATCTCAAATAGTAAATTATATTAAATGAAAACTTAATAGACGTTTACTTATAAATTTCCTTATTTTTTTATTTCAATTAAGCTTGTTATTTATGTCATCGTCAAAGAGTTTTTTTATTATAGTTGTTAGCTATCTAGTTATACAGATCTGTGGGGTTATTATACTACTGAAGTTTTCACCAACGAGGAATAAATTTACTAAAAAAAATCTTCTTTGCTACAAGTACGTATTTCTTACTATAATTTGCCTTATGATTTCTTGAATAATGTTGGTGGTTTTGGATAATACATGTTCAACATTTTCCTCTATTGAAAAGGCACTCAACAAATTGCAGTTTCTTATCTTAATACCAACACATTTTGAATTTTTTTTCCAATTGGCCATATGATATAAGAAAACTTGTGTGGTTCTCCTGTTGAATAATCCAATAATTGAATAAGTCATCGATACTTAGTCCAAATTTAATATCTGCGAATAGGTTTCATGTTGTGAAATATTCCAATTGGAGTTAGGAAGTACCACAGATGGCTGCGTTGGAATCGTCGGTCAATTGTAACGATGAAAGTTTATGGAGAAATAATATGTAGTTCGAATTAAGCTGGTGAATACATAGGCTAATTTGCAATTCCAGTTGGTATATTGCGCATTGGTTACCAAACATTAAATAGTACGAATTTGCTCTGAAAATATTATTAAGGTCTTCAATGAATTTTTCAGTGTATTTTGAACAATTGAAGAAAATCTAGTCTGTTGTTATTAATATTGATTAAATTATTTTATTAACAACCGCATTTTTGCGGTGCGTTTATGCGGAATAGAAGCTTTAATACCACATAAGTACATCTTCGTCATACATTTTTCGTTCTTCTCTAAAACATTTAAAGTTTTAAGTTTGAATTTATGATGCAATTTGAGAAGAATTTCATTATTAAAAAAATATTCACTTTGGCTTATAATTGAATAATAACTCTGGGGATTGTTATGCGCTTTTCCGATTGTATAAGATCCGATATTTAATATATGTGTCTTGACAGACACCGAAAAGTTAACACGATCTGTGTATGTTCGTTCCCAGCCTTTATTTTTTATTTATCAAGAAACACTTCACAAAATTTATTGATGGAATTCTGATAAAGATGATTAAATTGATGTTATCCAAGAATGTTTTGAACATGTTTTAAGAAATTAATTGCTATATATAAAGGATGAGCAAATTTTAAATTAGAAAATGAATTGAATGTCAAGTGATTAAATGTCAAGAATACACCTGTCATCCTTTAAAATATATCAGCCAACAGTTGAGAGACGTAAAGTATGCACCATTACACTCTAGAGCAAAAAACTTTAGTTGTGAAGATATACTATTGAAATGGTGAAAATTTTACTGCATCAGTTCGTAAAATTCGAGCAAACTTTTCCTCCCAATAAGACTCCTAAGACCACTGTGTGTAATTTAATTACTAACTTCTAGGTTCACTTTATTGTTGCTGATAGCAGATCAATGCAATGCGCTTGTAATGAACGTGGAAATCAATTCGTAGACGTTAGAAAAAATTAGGCATCACTAGAGGTACTTTGCTTAATATTTTAACAAAAGATCTTCATCTTCATGCTTATAAAATTCAACTTGTTCCAGAATTAAAGCGGAGCAACCAATATTTGCGTCGAACGTTTGTGAATTGGCTTTTCGAAAAACTAAAAGAAAAGAATGAATTTTCATTTTCAGAATTTTATTTTCAATTCAGCGGTTATGCAAACAAACAAAATTGTTACATTAAATCCTCAAACAGTCCTTGAAAAATCATTAAATGCAAGGAAAGTAACTGTATAGTGCGGTTTGTTGTCAGGAGAGGAACACCCAGAAGGCTTTAGAAAAATCATAAAAACACTTCATTTTCCCATTGCCTTGCATCATTCAATGGAAATATTCCCTCAACCGAACGGTAAATTCAGTTCACCACTCTCTCACCACTTACGATAAGCACTCATTGGTTTATTTTTATAACTTGACTGCTCCTCTTTCAAGGGTGAAGTCTGAAATTTCTTATATTTTCTGTTAAAAGTAGTTAATTCATTTTTTGCTTTGCTCTTTTGAAGTAGTTTTGCTTAATGCTTTTTGTTGGTTATTGCCAATAATAAGGATGAATTTCGTTGAAATTCATTCTAACTCACATTATAGTGTCTTTACAATAATTACTTAATATTTAATGGCGTCAAAAATATAACTAAAGCTTAAAAATGATAAATGCTCTTGCAGACTTCTCTAGTAACTATTCGGCTAAAAAATTCTTTTCTTAGACTCGGGTTGATTATCCTACTGCTTAGTATAAGCATTATTTATGTAAATGCACTGGGCAAGTGTATCATCTAATTTTGTGAATTCCCAATCACTTTTAAGAATTCAGATGAAAGAACAACATCACGTTTTTATTAAATCTTTTTGTTAATAAAAAATCTTTTAATTTTAAATATGAACATTTTTTAGAAAATTTAAAAGTTTTCATTCATCTAAATACTGGAAAACTGAAATGCATTTTCTGTTCCACTAAAAATTAATAATTAATTTAATTTCATTACGCTACAACTTTTAATTAAACAGCTAAAAGATATCAAAATTAAATCATCTAATCAGTCATGAATCACAAAATACTACTGTCTACTAAACAAAATAAATAATAAGTAAAACAGAAGACAATAATATTAAAATCAACAATGCAACATCTTACGTAATAATAAAGCACACAACAATTATTTGTTTATCGAAAATATGTATGTTTCTAGTTTAGTAGAGCAGAAACCTAAACCTATTTGTAGTTAAAAAAGAAAAAAAAATATCGGCTTTAACAACAAATGACTTGTCATCGCTAAAAAAACAAACATTGAACGAAAACGTATTCATAAATAAAAATCATTTTTTTAACGTCGACAAAAAGTCAATATCAAAAGATGTGTACTATTTTGAAGTTAGATTACAATTGTATCGTAGTGGGGAAGTATAAACTTCGTTACAATGTATTTTTTTGTCAACTAAATCATTGTTGAATAAATAAAAGGAAATTATGTTTTCCAATAACAAACAATAACAGCAAGTAATGCGATTGGTGATGATGAATGGTTCCAAATATTTGTAACTTCTCCTTGTATAATTTAATGCGTTTGAATCAAAAAGATTTAGCTTTTAGCATAGTACTCTATTCTAATTTGCGAAAAGTGTTGAGGAACATTTGATATTTCGCTTGAAAATTTAGACAATATGTTGTCAGCTGATTCTCTCTTTTTATCTAATATTAATGTTGCGCATTACGGCAGACAAGATGATTAAGACCGTGTGTTCGCAATAAAATTATGACTTATTTTAATTCCGTCATTTGTTACTTGGCAGCGAAAATTCGCTTTTTTGGAGGAGATTCCTTATTAAAAATAGTTTACGAAATAAAAAATTTATAATTTCACTAAAGAGGCTTTAAAAATAATTAAAATTATCAAAATGCTTTAATAAAAAGATCTGTTTTCAAACAAAAAAAATATTTTTTTACTAAATAACTTTTAATAAGGTGGATACATAAGGCAATAGATTTCATTGCAAAGAATTATATAAACATATACTATTATTAAAAGAAAAACTTTGGCTATTATAAAAAAATTCATATACTTATTTCAGCCTTTTGTTTTGTGTGGCCAGTCTTAAAAAATTTGAAAACTCTTATTTTACTATGTAAAAATAACTATTATGCATTAATATTAATAATAAGTAGAGCAGAGATCTAATCGTAAAGCATAACAATAATTTTTCATCGTACATTTTCGCCAATCTCATTAGGCAATTTTAACTACAAGGAATTAATATGATTATATACAACTGAGGAAAGGCGCGTTGACATTATTTTGGTTTTGTTGTTTCGTCATATCCACCAACGTTGTCATCACATTTGCCACCTTTGAGACACCTGCTCACTTTCATTTCGATATACGTTTTTCGATGAAACTGCTGAAATTTTCCAAAACAAAATAAAAATCCGTAAAATTCTAATAATAAAGACTTGGTGTCTACTTACATATAAATAAGTTGTTTTTCTTCGGTGGCGTAACAGACAGCATCTCAGAATCAGATAAAATATCTTGCATGGGCTGCCGATCTGGCATGCTTAAAAGCTGTGAGCAACTGGTTCTACAATCAAAATTTACATCACTTACAAAAGTTACAATAAGCAACAATAAGTTAGAATAATAACGCTTACGTTCTCCGTTTCGACGTCTCACTGAAGTCCTCAGAAAACTCCCAGTGATCTCGAGATTCATCTGAAGAGAACTGCAAGTCGCATCCACCACCAGATTTTTTGATGCTTTTCGTTTTTGGTTGTAATACCCGTTTGCTACTCAAAATACTCCTTCAGTTTTGCTTACATGCTTCATCTAATAATAATAATCAAAAAAGATCATACAAACCTTACAAGGTTTTCCAATCTCTTTAGCAATATCTATCCACGATAATTTCGCAGCACTGCGGTTAGAATATATCATTTGGGACTTATCCTAAATAAATTTTCTTCTTTTACTGCAGAAATAAGGATACACTTTTCTGCATCACTAAATTTTATTTTTTCTTTTTCACTTTCTAATAAATTTACGCTTTTCTCCATACTTTTACTTTTTGGCACAACAAATTTAAAATTGAAAATACAGCTGTTGCTCACAATTCCGTGCGAAAAAAGTGTTGCTCATATTGTTTCGTAGTTAAAAAAAATGTTGCCTAAAACGTTTTTCATTTTGAAAAACATGCTGCCAGAAACATTTCGTGACTTTTTCAAAAATAAACAGAGTACTAGTTTAGCAACATTATTTCTTATTTATTTCCTACGAATGATTTTTACATGGACTTTGACAGCATTTCGCACGAAATTATGAACAGAGTATCAGGCTTTAGGCGAAAAAACCAACATAAACCTTAAAATCGGTTATTTACAAATTTAATTATTATGACACAGCTAAAATTTTCCAACTTCTCGACATTTTATTAAGAAGGCATTTGTTATATAGGAAAAAATTAGGATTCTCATAACGAGCAATATATTGACCTTTATTTACGGACCTTTGATCATTACCAATTTTCGTACTATCTACTACTTTAGAGTAGTGATTTTTGTTCGCCAGCTGGCTGTTGTCAACCAAACTTTTTATTACAAAATCCCGTGTGATTTCTAGCCTTTCTTTTAGATTCTAGTCAATGCAAAGGATTTTTAATTTAAATCTAACCAGTGTTGAACATTTTTACACAATGACTCTGCAGTTCCTCGCGCTTTTGAGAGCAGCCGCTATCCCATTATAGTCAAATAAAATCTGATTTCGCCATATCCCAGCAGCATTAGCTGGCCAAGAATAAAATTTAAAAATAATTTTAGTTATAATAGTTATAGTTTTTTGACCTTTTTAATATTTTTCAGTAGTTAATTATAAAGCACTAGGTCACTATTTAATAAAAAATTTTTCAAAACTTTTATTATGTATTATTATTAATTACTAAAAAATTAATTTTAGTTTTTAATTTTAATTCTTTTTAAACTAATTTCGATCTTCAAAATAACTAAACTTACAATATTTAATCTTATTTAAGTCCAGCCAGTCTCAGACACAAAAAGCTATTTCGTGGCACCTGCCATCATTATTCTGATATTCGGCCAAGAGGTCATTGTCTTTTCTGTTTAGTCTAATGGTTGCATTACGTTATCGTAATGGTTATGGTTATGTTACGAGTAAAGGGATTTCAATGTGCTTCAAGCTTTTCGTTTTTTACCAATGGCACGCTTAAGTCTCTGTGGTAGTCGGATTTTTTTACATACCAGGCGGCAGCTGTTATCATTCAAAGTAATTTATTTTGGCGCCTTTTAAATTTTTTCTAAGTTCGAAGTAGAGACAATGCGACATAACTGGCCGCTATATCAATATATTGATTTTCGGGTGGAGTTGTACATCGGAAATTTATAGTCTTAAATAGGGATAGATTATATGTGGCTCTTAAACTTCCAATAGTTATTGAATTTATGAAAATAGAAGGGCATAAATCTCTATGATGTGTACACGTTATATCAGTATATTATTATTTTTTCGCTTTTGTTTTGCATTTGTGCTATCGTGCTGAAAGCTCCTTGAGATCTTTTAATATATGGTGAGTATATATGGCATATTCCAAGTATACAAGAATTATTACCTCGTTTTAAAAAGAATTAATATTTTTTTGGGCATGTTTGAATTGAACGTATATAATGAACCGTTATGCCAAACTTTGTCAAACGCTTGAGAATCGTGTTTTTAGCTATAAGTAGACTGAGTAGTTTTCTTCAAAATTTGAAATACACCCTTTCCCGCTTAAATTTGGCTTTAGTTTAATTATTAAAAATTTTTAATAGCTCCGAAAAGATAACTTAATAAATTAAAGAATTAAAATATAATTGAACTTAAGCCGCATTATTCATTTGGTCATTATAGTTTTTTTTTTAATTTTACGAAAAATTTGGAATTTTGCAATTTAAAAAAAATATTGCTCTAAGTAAAGGGTCTTTTAACATGAAGTTTGCTTTCTAAAACAAAATAAAACCTAAAATTTTGATTAAGATGTTTTAAATTTTTATTATATTACGAAAAGAAAAGTTTAGTAATTATAAATGAAAAATTAAAAATTATCAGGCAAATGTACACCGCAATCACACTGACAGATATCGATTTTTTGATCAAAGGTTTTAATCACTTTTTGGCAAAATGGCGGTGCTCTTTTATTAATCAGATTAAGGATTTTTAGTTTTAAGGCTGAAATCAATTCGTATGGCTCCGTATAGACTCCGTTCTTGTTAAATCAAACAATGTGGCTGGCATGTCAGTAGTTTCGAAGTCATCAACAATAGGCCAAAATTAAGTTGTTAGCATCTCGCGATAGCATGATCCATTGACCGTTAGCGCATTTTCAGCCTCATCTTCGAAAAAAAAACGACCCAGAACAGATAGCACCTCAGGAACAGATAGCGCACCACACAGTGCAAAGGCTTTTCAATAATCGCTTTACGATTTTCAGAAGCCATGTTTCCTTCTCCCTACAACATAATTTCCTAGTTCTGGTAAAATGCATTGCTTGAGTGAGTAGGGGTCATCCCCTGAGTACTGGTCCTAATAAAAAAAAACATGCGACAATTTTGCTTGTTGACATAACCTGACAAGTGAAAATGAGCTACGTCTTTTCCTGAATAAATTGATCGAATCTACGGCGATGTAAATGCTCGATCAGCTTTCATTCCTGTACGAGTTGAACCTTGAAAGTCAAATCCTTACGTCAAATTTGCCATGTGGTGGTTTTGGATAACCCCAATTGTTGGGAACCACGAGGAATTGACAAATTTGGATCTCCTTCAACACTGTGGCTCACGGTTACTATATTTTCAACTGAACGACCCTGTCGCACATTTTATATCGATCCTGTCGAATCAAATTTAACGAAAAAATTCTCAATAGCGGTCTTAGAAGGGCGAATATGTTGTATGGAAATATCACGAATTTTACGCATTGCAACTTTAATAGAACCACCATTTTTTAGTGGATTTTCGTCCGAAATTTAATTCATTGCAACAATTACCAATGCATCTACTACGAATACGTCAAAAAACCAAACGTCAAATTTATCATGTTGTTAGTGTTGCTACAATTGAAAAACAAACTTCTTGTTGAAAACTCCTTTATAATTAGTATTTATAATTTGAAAGCATAATTTGAAATTATATATGTATATTTATATATATGAGTATAATAAAAAGTTTAATTTAAGATTAAGATTGAAGAAATTAACTTCACTAGAAAAGACGAGTTCAATAACTTGAAATACTGAATTTTAATATTTTTTTTATTCTGTTTTACTGGAAGATCTAAAACTATTTTTAAAAATAAGTTTAAAGAGATTGAAATTGAATTGAAAATAAAACTTGGCACGTAACATATGAGCAATTTTAACCTAAATGTCGCAATAAAATATATAATGGCACGTGATCTGTATCAGAAACAAACTTGTAACTGTGTTAGGAAATAAACAAGTGCAATTGTTGCTTAATTGTTAGGATGTTATTAAGTTTGTGTTAATAATAACATGAAAGTGCTTGGAATTTAAAATATGTACAATAGACAATAAAACAAGTCAATAATCACATATAATCAGGGAAGTAGATCAATAACAAAACCTTGACATAAATTTAAAAAAAATAATAAAAAGTAAAAACTTTAACCATTAAACTGAAATTAACATTAACAAAACTATTTAATTTAACAGTATATACTTATAGAGTCAAGTAATGAAATATATAATTAAAGTTAACATTGTTGTAAGTACAAGATTTTAAATCTATTAATATATGATCCAGCGTAATTTTTTTTCTTCGCTGAACACTTGCTACAATTTATGTGTTTAATTCAATGAAATAATTTTATTTCCTCCAAAGATCACATTGCAGCCGAATTTTGTTTATCTCCAATGTTTTGATTAATGTCTAAATTATTTACGCTACCATAACATTCACAAAGTACTTCCTTTTTAAAAAATTTAAAACAATTTATGTGCAGGGACTCAATCATTTATAATAAGTATAATCTAAGCTTAATCTTTTACTATCCGCTTTATTTGATATTTTTATACATTTTTTATTTTTTGGTAAATAATTTCACAAGTCACTTGAATATAAAATATTAAAAGGAAAAGTATTTTCCTTTTTAAGAGCAATCAAACCATAAATATTTATTTGGTTTCCTTTCACAATAGGGAATTGAGAATTAGAAAAACTGCTATTGAAAGTTAAAAAAATTATAAATAAATTGATTTTTTTTTCGAAAAAAATATTTTTGTCATTAAATTTAATAGGAAAATGTCTTGAATTTAGTACCCTGTAAATATTAGCAATAACTTTTTTCATAAAAAAAAATATTTATTTTTCACAAATTTAAATTCAAATTCAAGTTAAAGTAGTTGTTTATAAATGTTTGTGTTTAAGCTCTTAAACTAATTTCATTATTTTATTACTTTTAATATTAAAATGTCAAAGCAGACGATTGACAGGTTGCAGCTTAAATAAATTTGCAAGATCAAGTTTTTCAGCACAATTATTTTGGTTATTTGGGAATTTAAAAAAATCTTTAAATTTTCATATATTGCAATTTAACGTATCTATAATATACAGAGATTAACTAATCTATTAAATTTATAAGTTATGATTGTGCGGTGGTTATATGATTTTCTTCAAATTCTATTTTTGCAGAGTAAAAGTTTAATTTTTTTCACCGAACAAAAATTTCAAAACAAATATTTTTATATTCCATAAAATCATAATTACATAAAAAATCTAAATTTCACAAAATTTTGGTTAACATACATAAAATAAATAAAAAACGAAATTGAGTTTAAAAGAAATTTTCAAAAAATTTAAAAGAAATTTAAAAGTTATTTTGCTAGAAATAATATCGGGCTCTTCAATTAGATAGTTTTGACATTTAGTTTTTTTGTTACAATGAGTTAAATTTCGCACGAAAATCGCATTAAAATAATAAAAATCCACTATGCAAATGGTAGTTCTGTTAAAGTTACATTTCGTAAAATTCGTGATATTTTCGGAAAACATAATCGTTCTTCTGAGACCACTATTAAGAATTTGGTCATTAAATTTGAGTTGTCAAACTCGATACAAAATGTGCGCACACCAACGCGTATTTGACCGGGGCGTTCAATCGAAAACATTGCAGCCGTAAGACACTTTGAAGCCTTACAAGGTTCAACTCGTTCAGCAGTCGAAGCCGGCCGACCATTCACATCACCGTAGATTCGCTCAATTCATTCAGGAATAACCTTGTGAGGGTATGTCAACAAGCAAAATGACCGAATTTGGGCTTCTGATAACCCTAGAGCGATTATTGAGAAGCCTCTTCATGCTCGCCATCGCGAGATACTAACAACTCAGTTTTGGCCTATTATTATTATCACTGACATGTAGTTTTATTGCTAACCAAATTTCCCGATCGCATAATTTCACGAAAATCAGAAGTTAAGTGAGCAGCCAGATCGGGTTATTTAACATTACTAGATTATATTTTGTGGGACTATATTAAGGACAGAGTCTTTACGGAGCCTTAAAACTGAGAATCTGTAGTGTGATTACCGAAATAAGACCGCCATTTTCCCAAAAAGTGATTAAACACTTTAATGAGAGAATCGACATCTGTCAGCATGGTCGTGGTGGACATTTGCCAGATATCACTTTCCGTTCATAATTGCCAAACTCTTCCCCACGTAATACAATAAAAATTTAAATCATCTTAATCAAAATTTTTTGTTTTATTTTGTTTTCGAAAACAAACTTCTTGTTGAAAAACCCTTTAGTTTACTATTTTGGTATCGGTGTTATGAAATGAATTTTATACATGCAGAATTTGTAAGAGCTACAATTTTCGCTGACCAAAGAATATAAATGAAAATAACAAATTGTTCGCAAACTAAAAGAACTGAATATTTAAATATCATAAAATAAAAAGTGAACATATCAAAGTATTTTAACTTTTAACGAAACAATTTATATTACAAACTAGTATTTCACCATTTATGTCGTCATGCAAAAAATTTATTAAAAACTATTAAGAGCACCAAATTTATTTATTTTAAAATTATTTCCATATTTACACACCTTGTTTAAAGTAAAGCCTTAAAAAATATATTTTAAATTAAAAAAAGCTATATTAGAAATAATGTTCAGCAATAACAAAAGAACAATTTTTTGATTGAAGTGATGCATATTAGAAATTTAAAGAGTTTGTTTTATAACATAACGTAAATTTAAAGATTTTAGCAACAAACTTTATTTAAAATTTGTTGCTTCAGCAACATATATGACGGCATTATATATTAATGGTTTTAAATCAAAACAAACATATCATTAATATTGATTACCTTATTAAAGTAAGTTTCATTGATTAGGCTTAGTTTTCAAAATAACATTTCAAAGCTTATAAAGTTACTGAGTATTAATTTGCCTAGACAAATTTGCAATCAAATTTGAAAGCTACAAATAAAGCACTTAAATTAAGATAAATAAAGTATGCTGCTATTATAGCTAACACGAGAATAGCATTTAATATGACTAAAGTTAAAGCAGGAGAATTTACTATTGAATACCCGTGAATAATTGAGAGCTTTTAAAATATTGCATGCTTTTTTCTAAACAGAAATAAATTGTTTTATTTTTCCCAAAACTATTTGTTTGTATGTTACATAAATGCTCTCAATTTGATTACTGAAAAAAAAACAAATAACAATGGGTGCAGTTAACCAAAGTATTTCGATACTTGTATTTTAACTGCGGGGATAATTATGAGAAAATTTGTTTTGGTGCAGGCGTAAAAACACAAATTTACGTTGCATACAAAGTTCTGAAAAGAATTATGAATTATTGTGTGTCTGCTATGGAAATAATTTTTATTTATTTTTTTTTTTTTGGTATGTTATTTATATGATGATTTATGTGCGTTTATATGACACACTTTTTACTTGGCGAGACAGCAATTCTTATTTAATTGGCATTTATCTAAAAGTTATTTGCCATTACGTAGCAAAAATATTTTATTGAGATTTTCACAGAATATTATTAAATTTAAAAGAAAAACATCTGCAGTAGCAGTTGTCAAGAAAATTTATTTTAAAAAATCGATTTTTGTAATGTAAATTACAACAACAAAAACGATAATTAATACTTACAGAACTTTACAGATTAAAAATTTGTCCGGCCATACGACAATTAATAAAAAATGTACTTTTTGTTGAAGCCAAAGTTTGTAAGGTAAGGTGCATATGTTGCAGCAAACATTAATCCTACATGGCTTTTGCATTCAAATTTAATGTTTCTTTTCTTTATCAACTTTAATATCAGCTATTCGATACAGAAAATATGAGATTTTTATTTGTTATCTGTACATGGAAACATAATTTAGAATATTTTCCAGTTGAGGATCTCTTGAGCTTATGTTGTTCGTAAATTGTTGATATTCATGTTCTGAGTGTTCATCAGCATTCGACTTGGACATAATATTAAAGGACACGCTTTCTTCAGTGTGTCCACAAATTTCAGTGTTATATTTATCTTCGGTTCTTTCATAATCAAACTGCATAATTTTAGAGGTCCACCAACAAAACTCCTCAGCAATGCATCTAATTTATTGCCTTTGCCTTTTCAATTGAAATGGTCACCTGAATGGTACCTCTCTCCTTATTCGTCCGAATTCAGAGATAAGTGTGCCAAAAAGGTTTCAAGGCGGAAATCTATGAAATGTAGTCTTGTATGCATTGATTTCTTCAACATACAGCAACTTGTCTACTCGTGTCTATATGTTATCTCGCTGCTAACGACTCTTAAAATGCCATCAATGACTTGTTTCAATTTGCCATCTGCATATAAGTGTTATAATTATGAATTTTGTTGTGACAATCCTATCTTAGCCACAATGTAAACCATTTCGATTTGTGTTACCCGTGGTAGTGCTTTATTTTCAATATTGGGTCTTCAATCTGACTAATTCACATTGGTTGGATTAGTGCAAACGGTTTTGGAACTAAATATCCGGACAATAAAAATTTAGGTGGATGGGTAACTGGAAGTGTCGCAGTAAAATCGGGAATAATATACTTTTTTGTATTAAATTTTTTCTATTCATTCCATAACCAGCATTTATGCATGCGTATCACTTGGAATGAAAATGTTATTTCAAACAAAATGTTTTAGTTAAAGTGAATTTAGTCCACACTTAAGCTACCGGCCTTTGAAGATATAAAATTCAATTCGCTTCTCGTAAAATCATATATCGAATGTCAAAAAAAAGCCAAAATTAAAAGCAAAAGTCGAGGCAGCGCTCCTGAATTATGACAAAGATATACATAAATTATTTTCGGAGTAAGTAAAACGGTAATAAACTTCGCGTGCTTAAATTTTAATTTAATTACATATATAAAGAGATTTGTAATTGATCATATATTTTTGATATTAAATTGTCTGGATTTATTCCCTCAGTAAAATAAATACTGTTATCATTCCCCTTGGTAAAAAAAAAACCCGTCGTTACTAACTGTTTGTTCGGTATGATCGGCGAGTGCTTACGATGGGATGACATCATTTTCATGCCACGTTTCTAGATAGTACTGGATAGTTAGTATTATGTATAAGATACACCTAATGAAAGAACGGCGTCGAAAACGCTCGCCGATCATATCGAACAAATAGCCAGTAATGACGGTTACTTCAAACAAATAAATAAAAACAAAATATATAAATTCTTCGCTACGATGGATGAGCAATATAAATGCTTCCAAAATTTTTGACTTCTTATAACGAACAAATAAAAAAAGTCATTCTTGATTATATACTGGAATATTATTTCCTGTCGCTCTATTTAAAATTATTTTCGCACGACTCACAGCACCTCGTTTCATCTTAAACTTTTGATTCTTCATGCCAGTAGAAACTAGAGTTTATGTTAAAATCCTATAGCAACAAGCACACATTTAACAATAAACCAATAAAACAAAATATATAAATTCTTCGCTACGATGGATGAGCAATATAAATATAAATGCTTCCAAAATTGTTTACTCCTTATAACAAACAAATAAAGAGCGTCATTCAAAAGTTCTACCTTGATTATATACAGGAATATTATTTTCTGTCGCTCTATTTTGATTTATTTTTGCACGACTTACAACACCTCGTTTTATATTAAACTTTTGATTCTTCATGCCAGTAGAAACTAGGATTTAGTTTGAGCTTCTATGAAATCCTCTAATAACAAACAAACTTAATAGTAAACAAAACGCCACTAATACATAACAGTTCCTAAAAATAACTAAAAGAACTCATGTAGTATATCAGTAAAGAATATACCCAAATAATTCAACAAATATTATTGAATTTCATGAATTTCATACTCTTAAAATTGTACATATTACTGATGCTTTTTAGGAATGTGAACTCATAGAAAAATAAAATAAAAGGTAATTCATAAAAAAGGACATCTATCTATCTCACGTTATGAATAATTATGACTGGCCGCTTTTCTGTACAATATTCTCTTGGTGTCGATAAAGCCTTTTTTGATTTATTGCAAGTACTGCAAATATTGCACCTTCGGACTTTTAAAAAATGGCATATTGTAAAATAATTTCCAGATTTATTTAGAAGAGTCCTGAATTTTTTCTTACACTCCTCGTTTAATGTCTACTCATTTATTTCATTTTACATTGCAGTATGCAAAGCTTGTCGAGGATTGCAGCATATAAACCCTTCACTAAATTATGGTTGTTTGACAATCTGTCAGCGAATGTTTCTTAATAGTAGCAATAATAATATTTTTCTCATAAAAAGAAATATATTTATTGTTTGCCTTTAATTTTTCATGTTGGTGCTTTTAGTGGTAATAAAGGCGAATTCGAAAAGTATGTTAAAAATGGATTCAGGAGACGTACACAGCACACTATAATTTTTTATTTTGTCTAACGACCTCCTCAACTAACAGCCAATCATTCTTTTTTTTCTATATAAAGCAACAGCACTATGTTAATAACAATGGCAAGGTATTAACTTAGTGATAGACCAAACTGTCGATGTTTCCATAAATAAGGCAGAATATAAATGAGTCAGTAAATCAGGATTTTTGTAATCTATTATCTCAAATGTGATCGATACAGGATTTTTCTACACAAATACGACGAAACATGCTTATCTATCTGTGATATTTGATTAATAGAACACACATATTTGAGTCTGTCAAATCTACACTTAGAGCAATTATAATACAGAAATCTTTAAAAAAAATTGGAATTCTATTTACAAAAAAGTTTTAAAAACATTCGCGTATTTTTGGCAGGTAAATTTGGGACAGCAGCATTCATCGCAACAACTAAGTTTTTTTGTTTTACTCAGATTATAATATTTTTTGCATATTTCTTATCTGGCTGTATAGATAAGGAGTCAAGGGACATATTTTTCACTCAACGGATTGTCAAGAGCACATCTTTTAAGGTAAATAAAGGCAATATCGAAGAGTATTTGGTTATTAGAAACTAGAAATATAGCATAATAAAGAGATACCCAAAAATACATAGTTTCTACTATTTCTGATATTAAATTTCCAATGCTTTGAAAATATATATATATACATATATATTAATATAGAAAATTTTTATGTAATATTTTTATAAAAATTATATTTAATAAATATCTTTTTTCTTTTTTAAGATCTTTTTTATATATTTTTTTATATTTTTTTTTTCTTCAGGATATTTCGCTTTCCTTTGGAAAGCTTCTTCAGGAAAAAATTGTATATTTTTGAAAACAAAAAATTATTAACAAATTGAAAAAATGTTTCAAAACATTTGACAAAAACATATAAAACATATAAAATATACATATACGAAAATTTTTAAATTTTCAAATATTCAAACATACAAAAACAAGGAAACGGAAATAACAAATAAATAACAATTAACAAATTCTCTCTTATGAAATGGTTATAACAAATTATGTGTCTTTTTAATTAAGTACCTATAATTCTGAGCTAAAATGTCTGTGCCTGTCTTGAAATTTATTCTCCTTACATTTGGTACATTAACAATTTCTAACATTTCCAACATATAACGTCTCTTGTAGTTTTTTTCTATATCTAATACTGAAATTTCATCAAACTTTGGATAATGATTATATTTCTTACAATGTGAAGATAAGGATGTCTTCTGTGTTGAAATATTCCTATATTTTTGGTCACACCTGTGACCAGCTAATCTTGTTTTAAGTTTATTTTTTGTTGTCCCAATATAAACTTTATCACAGTTCACCTGGTCATTTCCTCCACATGGTATCCTGTATACTACATCAGATATTTCCATTTTTCCTATTTTATCCTTCATACTGCTAAATAATTTATTTAATGTGTTATGTGTTTTGTGTGCAATTATATATTTATCTGTGTCATATATTTTACACTTTCTTAATCTTTCATAATGATTTATAATTTCTTGGCTCTGCCGTAGAATTTCCTAAATTATGCCTATAACTACCATATTGTCTAATTAATCTGTTAGTTAATTCTACTGGAAAATCATTGTCATTAAGTATATCTCTTATTGTATCCCTATTCTTCAAATGAAATTCTCTATCACTTATAGTCAATATTCTGTCTATCATATTTTTCGCTGTGTTTATTATCATTTTCCTTGGATGTTTTGAATAAAAATTAATAATTCTTCCAGAAGATGTTGCTTTCTTATACCAATCAAATACTAACTTATTTTCCTTCCTTATTGTCAATATATCTAAATATGGAAGTCTAGATTCTAATTCTCTTACAATCGTAAATTTAATATCCGGATGGAAACTATTCAATTCTGACAAAATATCATCCACTGCATCTTCTGAAGTTATACAAAATAAATCTACCACATATTTTGTGATTATCTTAGGTTTAATATGCATTTTACTAATACATGAATTTAGTAATTCCTCCATCACAATATCAGCTATAATTGGAGATGCTGGAGAGCCCATAGGGAGGCCCTGCTTCTGTTGATATATCCTATTATCAAATTGAAAATACCTATTGTCTTCAATGCAAAACTTAAGAATACGTAGAAATAATTCCTTCTCAATATTCGTATTTTGTTCTATTATCTGCCAGTTTTCCTCTATAATACTTAAAGCTAAACCTACAGGAATACTTGGAAAAAGTGAAACTTTATCAAATGAAAACAATCTATCATTATCTTGTATATTTATTCTCTTGGTTTTATCCTTAAATTCCAACGAATTTCTAATATTATATATTGATTGTCCTGTTATCACCTTAAGAATATTGCACAGTCCATAGGCCGGGGAATTAATGCAAGAGCAAATAGGCCTTAAAGGAAAATTCTGTTTATGGATCTTAGGTACTCCATACAGCTTTGGAGAATTTGATACATTAGTCTTAAGTCTATTTCTCTCCATTACTGAAATGATTTCTTTTTTAAAAAGTTCATCAACTAAAAAATTGTTTGTTTTTTGCAGTTTAGTAGTCGGATCCTTATTCAATATTGAGTATTTAGCAGAATCGTTAAGAATTTCATTTATTCTCGAATTATAATCGTCTCTGCTCATAGCAACAGTAACATTACCCTTATCAGCATTAACAATTAATATGTTGCTATTAGTACTCAAAAATTTTTTAGCGGTTTTTACTTTATCTAATATAAAAATATCCCTTGCTGTAGGTCTAATATTGCTAATGTGCCTATCAATCATCATTGTTAGTTTTGTCCGCGCTACTTCCTGGTCCTCTTTTTCTTTTATAGTCTGAATCAAATCATCTCCTCCTGAAATTACCTTCATTATAGGAAAATTTTTCTTTTCAAGTGGTAATGCAAATTTCTGTCCTAGAGAGAGAATCCACTTAACATCCCCTGGAATATCTATGTTAGTCTTATTAACAAACCACTCTTCATTAACCTTAATTCCTAACTCCTTTCTTTGAATATCAGAAAGATTCTTAAATTTCTTCCTATGTGTTTCCTTAATCTTTTTTTCAAAAATATAAGTTAGTCTATCTATATATTCTAATAATTCTGTTATCTCATCTAATGTCAAATGTCCTTTCATATTATATACTAACATCTCTATGTTCCTATTTAAAATTTTTAGTAAGTCATGTTGTTTCCTAATTGCTAAATTTAACATTCTTTTGTGTAAATCTTTTGTGTACCTCTCAATAGTGTGTTGATATTTGGGAATTTCTTTATTATTAAAAATGTTAACTAAATTATTTGTTGAGTTCCTAATAAATTTTGGTGTAATGGCAGCTTTTCTACATCTTATCAAAAACGTAATGGACGCTTTTACTCTTACAATTTTGTCCATGGTTGCCTTGTATTTGTTGATTATTGCTGCAATAGAATTATTTTTCTTGAATTTCCTATAGCAATTCATCGATTTTGAGTTTTGATTTTTCTACTGCTTCTGAAACTTGCTCACAAATGTTTTTTATAAATCTTTTTATCTGAATTCACTATTATGTAATGTACACCTTTATATTGATTTCTTCTTGATTGGTTTTTTTATTTATTCTTATATAATTATTTGATAAATTTTATTATTTAAAAAAGAAAAAAAGATATTTATTAAAGATAAATAAAAAACGATCGGTTAAAAAAACAATAAAAATATAAAAATTATATTAAAATTCTATGCTAAAAAACAGCTAAAAACTTTAACCATTAATACACTAGTTATCGAACATTTATAGAATATAGAAAATCTAATAAGTTATTTTCCATATTTTTTAACAGAACACGTGTATGACACTTTTGTTACGCCACCACCTTTCAAAACTATTTTAATTAAACACTATTTTAGCATTCATTGAAGTAAAAAATGCTATTTTACAAACAGTTTTTTTTCTATTATATTGAAGAGAAGAAAAAAAAATTTAAATACCAGTATTTGTTGTAGAAAAAATTGAAAAATTGTTTCTTTTTTTGCATTCCTTTCAAAGTGCTTTTAACTTTTTCTTTACTATTTCTATTTCTTTAAAAGTTTATGCTGACATAAATAAGTTGACACTATCATGCCTTTTAAATTTTTATCTAAAAGATAGATATCTTTTATTATATCTTTTTATTGTTTGTTTAACACTATTCATTACTATAACTAAAGCTTTATTTATTTAATAAATTTTTTCATTTTTGCTTTTTTCTAGTATAAGCTGAGCAGGAAAGCAGGGAATCTGCTGATATTTTCATTATTTAATTATGTTAAACACGTTCTTTACTTCAGTCTTCAATTGTTATACTGTAATTCGTTTTTTTTTTTGTTGTTTTGCTTTAGAGAATAAATTTTAATTTCCTAAATTTGGTATGTTAATCTTAATCTGATTATTTTTTAACATTAAAATGCCAATGAACTTCAGATGTGTATTGCCAGTGTCAACTAAAAATTTTAATGTATTTTTTATTATTTTTCAAAAGCGAGCTTAGACAATCTGTTATTGAAGAAATATCGCGTCCTGTTTTCAAAGTGTTCGCTGTATTTAAGGCACATTTAACTGAATACGAAGAAGGAAAACCTGAAGATATTTTAAAAGAAAATAGCATATTTTATATTTTTTTTAATTTAATTTTTGTATATTTTTTTAATGCTAAATAAATATGTATTATTTATTTTAACGGTCTTTTTAATTAAATTTAACAATATATTTTTTCAATATTTCGCTTTCCTCTGGAAAGCTTCTTCAGGATATTAATTCTTATAACCACAAAAATTATTAACAGAGGAAAGTGAAATATTGAATAAATATATTGTTAAATTTAATTAAAAAGACCGTTAAAAAGAATAATCCATATTTATTTAAGATATAAAAGGTCGAATAAAAATTATAATCAATTAATAATCTAAAAATTTTTTTGATGCTTTTAACTTAATAAAGAAAAATGTATTTTCTTGCTAAAAACATCAACACCCCAGTGATCCTATGATATCATAAAAATAAACAAATTTTATATGACCTTCATCATTCATTAAAATATTATTGTCTTCAAATTATATAATATGTTAGCAAATTAAAATCTAAATATAATTGAAATATTTCATCATTGCTAATATTAAAATTTTAAGGCTATAAATCATATTTATAAATTTAAATTTTTTTATGTTTTTTTTAATTTATTTAGTATTAATCAAAGTAACTTTTAAAAAATATCTACAAGTATATTAAAATTATACTTTTTTAAATTCCTTGACGAATCGTGATGTACTATAACAAGTTTCCACGAAACCTAAACCAAAAAGCTAAAATTGGCAGTATCATTGTTTAACATACAATATTTTCCATTGTCAAAGGCGCCACAATTTATTGTTACACGCGTATTAAATTTTTTTTGTTGTTTTTACTAACTTTTGCTAACTAAATGTTTAAAAAAGCTTTTTTTTTTAAATGCAAGCAATTAATTTTAAAATGATAATGACGGTCAGTTATTACAATCATCATTGATGGTTTAGGTACCTAAAAACATACTTATGTTTGACATATAAAACTAAATAAAATAATAAACCTGTTAAGACGACCCAAAGCAGTCAAGCTTTTTTTGAACCTTAAAACCTTTGGTGAACTAGACAAACAAAAGTAGTTGGCTGAAGATAGCTTTTTTTATGAGAGAGACATAGACAAATCCCAGACAACTTTTAAACAACAATATTCAATTTTTAAATTCATTTGCCTTTCGCTATTTTTGTGTGTGTTTTGCTGGTTACAACAATTAATATATGGTTTGTACAAAAGTCTTTAATAATTTCCTTTAAATTTCCTTCACTCTACACTTAAAGTTGTGATCAAGAAAATAAAATGCAACAAATATCTGATAATGGTGTTGATTACAAAGTAAATGCTTTTAAGTAGATCAAAATTACTTTCTTCTAACTTCAGAATATTAATAGGAAATAGGACAGATAGTAAAAAAGATTTTGAAATTCTTAAAACTTTTGTTAAGAAAATCCACATTTTAAGTAGATGCTGGTGTTGTTAGATCTTTAGAATTCGATTTATATAAACCACTGCAGCGTCAGTCATCGATAGTTGTCTATAGCGTCTTCTTCCATCACTGTCCACTGCATTAATAACAAAGCCAGTGTTAAAGAAAAAATAAGGCTTTTTCACAATATTTCTTCTTTCTCTTTTTCATGCCTTGCCTACATTATGCACCACGATTAGACGATAAATCAGCAGGCATTGTAGCCTGAAGTTCAACTTCTCACATCTCTTTAAAAAAATGTGATTTAATATAAAAAAAACAGGTTAATTTGTTATGAAGCATTTTCATTGTTTGATGACTAACCACGTTAAAAGATTTGTACTCCTTTCATGAAACGTTAAATCTAAGCCCATTTCCATAACTAACCTACAAACAAATATTGGATTTTTTGTTATTAAAAGTACATATTAGGCTCATAATTTTCGATAACCTATTATCATGCCCTTAGCCTTCAACAGAAATTTGAATTATTTGCAGCTGCTATACTTTTTCCTCTTTTTTTTTTGTAAAAATAGAAGTAGCACTTCAGGCAACAATGCCTAGTTAGTCAAGCACCGTGCTACATTCTTTAGAAAGGGATAAAGAAGAAATGAGACAGGTGGTGAAAGTAGAAGTATAGTTACGGAAATTAACTGTCATACGAGACAGCACAGTGACCAGTGACCATGCCTTCATCACTAAGCAGCCCCACCGACAGTCATTTTTAATTTTTGTAGTGAAAAAAACCAAGGTCTTTGTTGGGAAACGAACCCACAACCTCCAGTCATGTAAGCTAGTACACTACCTTCTAGCCTACAAGGGCACCTATTTTTTCCTCTATAATGGAATCTTATTCCAAATAGAGCAAAGACTATCGCTTTCTTTATTGTGATGAAACCGAAATAGAAATTAATCCAATATCATTTATGTATTTCTCTTTTTGTAACTCGCCAATTCTAGACACCTCTAGATGAAATGACTTTGGAATGCATGATAAGATTTTAACAAGATATTGCTGCTGCTTTAAAAAATTTAAGTTTTTAGAAATATGATATCCTTATTTTACTGCAAGGAGAAGAAACAATTAATTTCACTTCTTTAAAAGCCAAAAATTTTAAAATAGATTTTCTACAAATTCAAAAGTTATAAAAATCAAAGTTTTTATTAAAATAAATAATTTAATAATTCCTCTAATAATTAAATTAAATTTTTACTTGCTTCTAATGGAAACTAGTTTCATTAATCGTTGTTTAAAATTTTCATTGAATGTTAAGGTTAACATATGTCTTGTAAAATCCCTAAACTATTTCTCATCAATTGCAAAGTAGCGTGTTTAAAATTCTCCAACTTCCATTAAGTAAAAGATTTTTGTCATTGTATTTTTGGCATCCCAAAGAAAGCTATTCATGACAATTTGTGTTTACGAGACTCTGGGATGCATCTGATGAACAATTTTGCTTAACGGGCACCTCATGTTTAAAGCAGCTGTGTAAAAAAGCAACTGTAAAAAAAATACCCATAAAAGAAAATGTACAAAAGAAATAAAAGTTGTAGATCCACACAAAAGCACTAAGAAAAAAATATGTATTATAGGATGTTAGTTTTTAGTAGTTTTTGGTGTGGCAAAGACCTTGATTCAAGTTCACTTAACAGGCAGATGCTGGCGAAATGAAACAAATTGATTATTAAATAACAGGTTTACACAACAATCTTAGATGAATGAAATAAATAATTATGTTAAAAATATTGTCATAATATTGACAAAATTTCATAATATTGACAAAATAAAATGAATTTATGAAAAAAATGAAAATTGAAATATAAAGGGTGTTTTTTAAGCCCTATAGAACTTGAAATTGTAAAAAATAACACAAAAAATTAAATTGTAATCAAAATTTCTTTTTTATTCGAAGGATCAATACGTGACATTAACATTTGAAAATGATTTCGGGCATATGGGCACCGCGGCTGTTCTTGACGAAGCGCATTCTGGACGTCCAATTTTGGGCCACTTTTTCGAGCACTGCTGGGCGTATGTCACGAATAACACGAACAATGCTGTCCTCCAAGGCGTCAATTGTTGCTGGTTTATCAGCATAAGCCAGTGACTTCACGTAGCCCCACAGGAAATAGTCGAGTGGTGTCAAATCGCACGACCTTGGAGGCCAATTGACAGGTCCATTTCTCGAAATCAACTTATCGCCAAATTTTGATTTCAATAAGTCGATCGTTGCGTTCGCTGTATGGCACGTAGCGCCATCCTGTTGAAACCACATCTCGTCCGGATCAATGTCATCCATAACGTAACGCGAGCTCTGGCCTCTTTTTTGAAGAAATAAGGTCCGATGATGCCACCAGCGTGAAAACCGCACCAAACTGTGCATTTTTTTGGATGTAATGGAGTCTGTAGGGTCTGTTGTGGATTGGTCTCACTCCATATGCGGCAATTTTGCTTATTAACAAACCCGTTAAGCCAAAAATGCGCCTCATCGCTGAACACAATTTTGCGATAAAACAACGGGTCAGTTGCCAACTGCTCTAGAGCCCAATCGGCGAAAGAACGACCCATATAATGGTCTCGTGGCTTCAATTCCTGCACCAGCTGGATCTTATACGGGTGTATGCCGAGATCTTTGCGCAAAATTTTCCACGTAGTGGACGGACAGAGCCCCAATTCCTGCGACCGACGACGAATTGATAAATTTGGATCTTCTTCCACACTTTCGTTTACAGCGGCGATATTCTCTTCAGTACGCATATTACTTCGACGTGTTGGTGTTATTGCATCCTCAAGAGAGTATGTGGTACGAAATCTATTGACAGTTCGACGAATGGCTTGTTCAGATGCACGATTATGTACGCCATAAAAATGACGAAGTCGTCTATAAGTTGCGCGAATCGACGACTGATTTTCAAAGTAAATTTGGATAATTTCGTAGCGTTGTTCAAGCGAGAGTCTATTCATGATGATTTGTCAGAGTATACTGAAACAAATAAAAAAAAATGTTTCATCAAAATTTCATTTTTTGTGTTACTTTTTACAATTTAAAGTTCTATCTAGCTTAAAAAGACACCTTTTATAATAATTATATTTATCCCCAAAAGCTAAAAAATATAATTTAATTAAACTATTTATTTAAATTAAAATATTTTTAGTTATGTCGTCGCATAGCAGATATAAATACTACTTATAAATCAAATAGGGTGATTTCAATATATTATTATGAAAGTTCTTTGAAATAAATGAAAGCAGTAAGCTAGTCCCCATCACTCTTTTACTAATTAGTCAAAAGTTTCTTTGACCGATTGAGAGTTGTTATGAAAATACATAATTAAGTCACAAAAAAGTTTGCTAGTTTTCTTTATATTTTCTATTCATTTTTAGCCTTTAACAATCAATCTTATACAATTTATGTTATCAGTTTATGTAAAACATAGGTAAACCTATAGTCTTAAACATTTAAAATGTCAAATCATTTTTGTACTTTGTTATATTTGCTTATCTTAAAACCACACCGCAACACTCTATGTCAGTTTCTCCATCAATAACGATATATGTGCAAAATTTTATAACGACCGATTCAAATTCATAATTATATTATTACATTCATGCACAAATTAAATTTCTTACAGAAGCAAAAATTTTGGTACTCCAACTAAAAAAAACAGAGTAGAAATTTATTGACCATCTTCTTTGGGTGTCCGCCGGGAAGCTATACTATTTTGTTTCGCCTCCATTTTGGTAAACATTAGTCTTAACAGTTCATATTTGGCAGTCGTGAAGTAGACATGCAGCAAATTTATTATGGAAAAATATTCGATAAACCAACTTGTTTTAATCGTTAAAACAGCTCGCCCATGACAACCCCGAGAATTTCACGAAAAAATCATAATGAGTGACGAGTAACATTTTCATTTGCATTTATTTGTGAATAAACAGAATAGTCATTTCTGGGGAATGGAAAACCCTCTTATAATTCAGTCACTTTTGCAGCCATTAAAAGTGACAATCTTTTGTGCAATTGGTCAGGAGGAATTATTGGAATTTAATTCTGGGGAGCGATATCGTGATTAAAAACTTTTTAACGCCACAAATACATACTTTGGGCTTGAATAACATGTGGTATTAACCAGACGGAGTCACATCGCATACAGTCAGGATTACTGCGAGACCTCTTCACACAATAAGTTGTGCCTGATATTGATTGAACTCTACGGTCGTCTAATTAAACTGCTCAGGACCTCTTTCTGTGGGGATATCTGAAAAGCAAGGTTTATGCAAACAAACCAGAAACTCGCTTGAGCAACTCCAAAAAAATATTCGTAATGAAATTAATGAAATACCGTGTGAAATGTGTAAGAATGTAATGAAAAATGTGATCAAAGAGCTGGCATTTGTGAGACTAACAGAGCCAGAGCATTTATCGTCGATTGTATTGCATACATAATTGTCGGTATTAAATAAAACATTTATCCATATAAGATCTATTCCCTTTCATTTAATGAAAAATTAAAAACAAACAAATTAGTATACCCTCCCGGCGGACGTTTCGTGATAAGATTTGCATCTGCACCTGGCCGTGAGCCTTAATCAGATGGTGGTCAAACCACTGTGAATGAAAAACAACGTCATTCACGCCCTAGGAAGCCGAAGACTAATTCTAGCAACAGATCTTTCCTAGTTGCAATTTCAGCGGTTCCAAAGCAGTTTTGCAAACCACTACTCCTTGCTGAAGAGCTGGAGACAATCCAACTCCTGGTCCAGAATACATGACTAGTAGGCTCACTGGATCCGGATCATTCACCCGTTGGTGTTATTAAAGGCGAGATGATCCTGGCCACCCTAAATCAATTCATGCTTGGGGCACAATACCACAACCACCACGATACTCCCGAAGGGCCAACCTCAATAAACAGTCAGAGAAACAGCTAAAAGTCTAAAGAGACAATTAGCGGAAACTCTGGGGCTTACTGATTCCCGTGGAAATAACGTGGAGCTTCCAGTTGACTCCCTGCTTGCCTTCAGGGGAATAGGCTCCCTTATACCCTCAGAAGCACAGGTCTAGATAGTCAAGTATTCTATAAAGACCGATAAATGTGTGTTGGGGGAGGCCCCCGGGGGGAACCTTACGTGATAAGATTTACATCTGCACCTGGCAGTGAGCCTTAATCAGATGGTGGTCAGTGAAAAGCAGCGCCACTCACTCCCTAGGAGGCCGAAGTCTAATTCTAGCAACAGGTCCTTCCTAGTAGCAATTTCAATAATTCCAGAGCAGGGCTGCAAACCACTTTTTGCTGAAGAGTTGGAGACTATCCAACTCCTGTCCAGAACACATGTCTAGCATGCTCACTGGATCTAGGATCATTCCACACGGTGTTATTAAAAGTGAAATGATCCTGGCCATCATATAAAACTGACCTGTTATGGGGCCGCGAAACCACAACCACCACGATACTCCCAAAAGGGCCAACCTCAAAAATCAGCCAGAGAACAGCTAAATGTCTACAGACAAATAGCTGAACTCTGCGAGCTCACTGATTGCCGTGGAAATAAGGTGGAGCTTCCAATTGTACCCCAGCTGAATTCAGGGGACTGGACTCTCTTATACCCCCAGTTGCACAGGTCTAGATAGTCAAGTATTCTATACTTCTTGATACTGATACTGATTTTGATTTTGATACTGTGTATTTATAAAAATCGGCTCAAGGCAATGGCTTCACTAGCTACTTAATGCTGATTTGATTTCTTCGGGTTCAAATATGTACTATAGTAGTATTAATTCTGACTCTTCTATTGGTCTTAGCGATCGCATAAACTTTAATCTGACAGTTATTTTCACAGCTTCATAGTAAAAAGTAAATTTGCCAAAAGACTGAACCGTGCTTCAAAAGCGCTTAACTCCATTTAAATTTCGTGGAAAATGATGAAGAAAATAACATACCATTTTGGAATTCTATTAAATAACTGTTAAATAATAAATAATCAATTAAATTAATGTCTTAATTACCCTTTAAATAAAACTACGAAGGAATTAATCGATTTGCAAGTGAAGCATTCATGTATTTGTCTCTAAGTTAAAAGCATTCTAACATGCTTTGTACTGTCAGTAATTTTTTACTGCGTCTAATTGCTAATTAATTATGGACACTTGTTTGTTTTATATAATTCAAGTGGAAGAATAAAAATTATCATTAATAATAAAAATCTGTTTATCATAAAATTAAAAATATATATGTATATATATTTATGTGTGTGTGTGTGTGTGTGCTGTTTACATGAAGTTTGTGCAATTCAATTCCATAATTTCTACAATCGATGTCAATTTTGCAAAATCGCCCATCATTTTTTGTTGTGGTTGTGGGTGAGAAAAATATATAAAAGCCATTTTAAGCTACTGCAACATAAAAATGCAAAATTTGGGCGTTAACATAACTCGACCTCTAAGGTGTCTTAACAATAGTCACATATTTAAGGAACAGCATGCAAAATTCTTATTTATAAAAAAGCTTTTGTTTCCAAATGTCAAATACAGTATTTTTATGCGTAGATCACTATGTAGTGACGTATGTATGTACATGTTTGTATACATACTGAAACAAGTTTGCGTCTTAAGTCTTACGTTTTGACTTTACGTAATGCATTAATATTTCTATTATTTAAAATTACAAATATTGTTTTGTATCAAAACGAAAAGATATATAATTAAAAAGAATAACTATAAATATAATATTTTTAATAATTCCCTAACGTAAATTATATAATCGATAATTTTAAATCATTTAAAAATTGATTAATTATAAAAAAAAATAAACTCATCAATTTAATTTTTAATATTTTACTTCCAAAAATTATAAAACGATAAAAACAAGTATTCCAATAAAAAAAAATATTAAATACATTTTGTTTTTATGTGGCACGAAAAACACTTTGACTGCCACAATAATCAACGAATAAAAATAAAAAAAGCAGCGGCAGCAATAAACAAACAAGAAAGAAGAAAAGGCTTAGTTAGGCACATAGAAAATGATGATGAACTTGTGCCAAAAGACTAACAAAAGTGGTTATTAAAGACGCTAACAAATCAAGCCCGAAAACAAAAACAACAAATAGTCACCTACGGTCATTAACTCACTAAACTACTTTGAATAACGTTAACAAAAAATATATTTTTCTGTCCATTTTTTTCTTTTTGCTTTTTATTAAGTTTTATTTTTTCTCGACAAAAGAGCAATAAAAATATTTGAATAAAGCATTGAATGCAATAAAAATAAATGAGTTAACGATGTACTAACGAGGCAGTTAAAGAAAAAGAAGCAACTAGTAAATTATCTACATTCTTTAAAACAGTATAAAGATGATCAACATTATTTATATTGAAGTTTTTTCTACAGAAAACTGTTAAACTTCAATTTCTGTTTTTTGTTACATAGTTTCACACAGACCTACAATATATTTTATATTTTGGTTGGAACAGGTCATTTATATTTTAAATTTGACTGGCTGCTGGTACTTGTTTTTCGTGTGCATTTTTTTGTCTCTTTTTTTTATTTAAGTTAGTTACGTTTCAGAGGCTTGTCTTTTGTTATTTGAACTTTTCATAGTTATGTTTTGTCTTACTGTAAAGATTAACGTTTTTATTTATATATTTTTATGAATTTGCTTTAATGCTGCTAAATCATTTTTGTCGTTTTATTGCCAGTTGGCATCATTTTGCTCAGTTGACCTTATAGTAAATGTCATGCATTGGAATTTAATTTTATAAACTCCAAACTATTATTTTGTAGATAGATTAAGAAATGATTTTCATTGAGACATTTTAAAATATAAAAACATTTTAATAGTTGACTGAATCGAGAAAAAAGATCAACTACAATAACTAAATAAAGTTCTAAATACTTTATTGCTGTTAGTAAATACAGGTTTTATAAAAAATAAAAATTTATAGTTTTGATACTTTGCATTAATATGATTTAAGAAATTTAAGGTTTTTGTTCTTCGTTTTATATATGTGAGATACAAACATTATTTATTTAGATGTTATAAATTTTGTTTATTCACCTTTTGTTTATTAAAAAAATTATTGCAGTTACAATAACTTTTGTGTTTGTGTTATTATTTCTTTAATTTATTAAATTTTTGGCAGAATATATTTGTCAAAAGAGCGCCCTTAGTCTTACTATCCACCTGAGATTCTTTAATCAATTTATGTTATTCCAATATCCGCCAACTATAGTCTGCTTAGAGTACCAGAAACCATCTTTTTATTGAAATAATATATAACAATATATTGATCGCCCATATAATCTACGTTTAGCCCATTGAAGTCCACTACCTGCGCTTGTGTTCTTTCATTCATTTCAAAAGAAAAGAAGACATAAAAACCTAAAAAAAAATTAATTAAACCGCGGACCACCAGATACCCAAATACTATTTTGTATGTTTGCTCTTTCTGCGACCAATCGACTCATCCTGCTGTTTTTCTCATATCAAAACCTTATCCCCAAAATTTATAAACCGGTATTGCTGCATTTCAATAGTGCGCTTAAATTTATTGTAGATCTTTTAGGGCCTTGGAAAAACTTATTTTAGGTAGACTACGAAATGAGGGGTGGTCTGACAGTGTTAGAACAAATAGATGGAATTTAAATTTAATAGCTTTAATAGCATTAGTTTTTCGCACAAGTTGCAACTTTCTTTTAATACAAAATGCTGTCCCCCGAAAAGGTACTACTTTGTTTGTTTATAATTTTTGATTAAATGAAAGAGAATGGATCTTATATTGCTAAATTTTTTATTTAATGTCGGCAATTATGTATGGAATACAATATCAGTTTAATGTTTATTTCTGTTAGCCTCACAAATGCGAACCATTTTGAACATATTTTTTATAACGTTCTCACAGATTGCACACGGTACTTCATTAACTTCATCACGAATATTTTGTTTGAGCATTTTTGGTTTGTTTGCATAAAATTTGCTTTTCAAATATCCCTACAAAATGAAGTTCGGAGCAATCATATCAGGTGATAGTGGAGGCCAATTACAACCATTTCTTGAAATAACTTGTTGTAGTAATTCCATTGTAATCCTGGCTGTATGCGATGTGGCATTGTCTTGTTGATACCACATGTTAATCATAACCAAAACATGCAGTTGTGGCATTAAAAAGTTTTCAATCATATCAATATATCGCCTCCCATTCATAGTTGCCGTTAACTCGTTTTCATTTTCAAAGAAATAAGGTCCAATGATTCCTTCTGACCAAATTGCACACCAGACAGTCACTTTTAGTGAATGCCAAGGTGACTAAAATCGAGTATTTCTTCTTCTATCTTATCTAAAATTCGTTGCCTATTTCGCTTAGAAATAACTTTGTAATATTTTTTGCCACATTAAAATTTATTGAAAATAGATTTCTGCTTAAAATTAGGTTCCAAAAAATATTTGTTACTAATTAACTACTTGAATATTTAATTAAAAAGCGGCTAATTTCTTTTTTATTGCAAATAAATTTTTTTATGAAGAAAACCCTAAGTAACAGCACAGAGTATAAAGAATAAAATATAAATTGAACAATAAATAATAAATTTTGTAAACTTTGTTGCATATAAAATTTGTTAATAATCTTAAGTTTATGGCAAATGAAATAACTGCAAGTTCATATAAATCAAAATGATTTACGAAACAAGCGACAACTAAATAAGAACACATAATTATTTATTTGAAGAGTTAGTTATAAATTAAATTCACAAAGATAAAAACATTAAAATTACACTTAATTGCCAGCAGCGTAACCATAAAGCTATTAAAACAAAACACTTAAAAACAAAATAGTTTTTCTGTTATTCAACTCAAAAGGAAAAAAATTAACTCATTGTATTTTATTAATATATCTTAAAGCTTTTTTACTGACTCTACATAAAACAATGTAAAACAAAAAAAAATATTTTTATAAAATTAAAAATTTCCTTTAATACAAACAACAATATTCTCTCATGCAACATAAATTTTAAAAAAGAAACACATATACAAGAATATCTATTTGAAAATCTACCCAAAATTATAAGTTGTCTGTAAGTAGTTCTAATCAAATTTTTCTTAATAATTTTAACATAATTATCATTATGTAAAGCTAAAGTAGTTAAATGTAAGATATGTACGTTTTATTCAATTTTGCACTTGTCACGCTCTAATTTTTGTACCCATTGTTCCCATTGTGTTGTCTTTGTGGTAGAAAAATAATCAATTACAATTAAAAATATTTTATATAATTTATTTTAGTTTTATTTGTCTATCAGGCTATCACATTTTCCGATTCAGTGGAAATGTGCTGAAATAATAATGGTTCAAAAACACAGTAAGCCAGAAAGCGAGTTAACTTCTTACAGACCTATTAGCCTTCTGCCAGTTTTTTCCAAAATATTCGAACGATTGTTTAAAATTAGGTTAACACCTATTCTGGAAAGTCAAAATATTATACCAGATCACCAATTTGGCTTTCGCAATCAACATGGAACTCCTGAGCAGTGCCACCGCATAGTGAAAGCTATCTCAGACTCCTTAGAGAGAAAATATTTCTGTTCTGCAGTAGTGTTCTTGGGCCTCTTTTATACACAGTTTATACCTCAGACATACCTGTAAATGAAAATATAACTATGGCTACTTATGCAGATGACACCGCTATTTTATCTTCGAATCAGTCACCGTACGAGGCTACATTATTAATTCAAACACAACTTGATGCCTTGGAAAATTGGTTGCAAAAATGGAAAATAACCATTAATTCACATAAATCTTCTCATGTAACATTCACCTTAAGAAGGAAAGAATGCCCAGCGGTGTTTTTGAATGGGTCTGCAATACCAAAAACTGATAAAGTAAAATACTTAGGAATGCACCTTGACAAAAGGTTAACATGGAAAGAACATATTAAATCTAAAAGACAACAACTAAACATAAAAACGAAAAAACTGTACTGGCTACTTGGAGCTAAGTCTGAGCTAAGTCTAGAAAATAAGATAAGAGTTTACAAGGCAATACTAAAGCCGGTATGGACATATGGTATCCAACTCTGGGGTACTGCAAGTAACTCAAATGTGGAGATTTTACAAAAATACCAATCTAAGACACTAAGAACGTTAGTCAATGCTCCCTGGTTTGTAACGAATAAACAAATTCACAAAGACCTCAAAATCCCTTTAATTAGAGATGAAATAAATAGATTTAGTCATGCGTACTTGAATCGATTAAGTAATCATAGCAACATTTTAGCAATTGCTCTTTTAGATGAAACAGAAGAAGTAAGAAGACTGAATAGATTTCATGTACTAGATTTACCTTATAGAAAATAAACTTATATATACTTTTTAATTAATCCAAATCAATATTAGAACTTAATATTTGTTTAAGCTATTAAGCTTGCTGAAGCTTATAGCATATGTTATGTTTCTCTTTTTTTTCATATTATTATATTTGACCAAATTTACTCATTATTGTAAAAATAGATTGTAAATAAATAAAATGAAAAAAAAAAAAAAAAAAAAAAGTTTTATTTGTCCTTTCCTATATTTTATTAAATATATTTACATTTAATTTATTGTTTATTTATTCCGCTATCGTTTACAATTCCATTTACAGCTGGTTTTATTTTTTTATGTGCATTCTGTTTTTTCCCACAATCTTTGCATATTTTATTGCTATTTTTTATAACTTCTTTGCAAATATATTTTCCTTTGATAATTATTGTTATGTTTAGCTAATAGCTAACATCAGCAAATAAAATATCCATTTTAAAATAATAGCGTTTGTATTTCTATTCCAAATACGAGCACATAAGCACAGTAACAATACTTTTCTCTGCTATTGCTTATCTTGATAGTATAGATACCCCAGTCTCCCTCGCTATATTTGTTCGCACGATCACTTTAAAAAACATACACAGTTCTTCACCAGTAACACCGGCGAGTTACTACCGACGTGTACCAATGCACTAAGGCGTGAAAGAAATGAACGTCTTCATGCTACAATTCTTGCTACTCCTCGGGTAAGCAAAAGCTTTTGGTCATTTGTTAAAAGAAAAGGGATAATCCTAGTTCCTCAATTCCGACTCTTTTAAAGAATGACTAAATATTTACTGACTCTGTTGATAACGCTAACTTTTTGGCTGCTATATTTGCAAATTTGCCGAAAAGTAGTGAAACACCGTCCGAGCTCCACAGATTGTCCGTTACTATGCCGAAGAAGTTTTTTTGCGCTCGAGCGGTTAAAAATATTTTAGCAGATCTCAACATCAACAAGTCTCCTGGGCAGGATGGGATTCCAGCACTAGTCTTGAAGCAGTACTCTTTGACGCTAGTGCGTTCATTAGCAGTCCTTTTTAGCACGTTGTATCATGCCCGTGAATTTACAAAGTGTTGGAGGGTAGCTAATGTAACGCCGATACCCAAAAAGAGTGAGGCTAACAACCCTGAAAATTACCGCACATTTGCAATTTGCTTAAATGCAATTTGTTCTGCACTTTCTAAAGTGATGGAAACTATGATTAATTTTTACCTTGTGCGGTACCTGGAGTTCAATAGATTACTTAGCGACCGACATAATTGTTTCCATCACCTAGCCAGCTGACTCTCCTCACAGAACAATAGTGCTACTCCATACGTCATGGTGGCTCTAGATATTTTCAAGGCGTTTGATGGAGTGTGCCCTGATGTCCTTCTGTCAAAACATGTTGTTTTTGGAGTCGTTGATAATTTCTCAGGATTTAAATCGAGTTTTCTCAGGAATCGCACTGTACAAGTTGTTGTAGATGACATTTCATCAAACGAATTCAAGATTAATTCAGGGCTACCGCAAGGCTCCGTTCTTTCTCCTACCCTACTTCTTATTTTTCTTAATGACCTTCTTTATCAAGCATTCAACCCTATACACTCTTTTGCAGATGGCAACATTATTTGCCGTTCGTATTCATTTGGTAATGGACCGAACCAGTTGGAAGTGAGTTCCAAAAGACGGTAAATAGACAATACACTCAATTACGATCTCGCAACTAGGTTTCTAAAGAAGCTTTCAAGTGCCTCGGTTTTCTAAAATGGTGTAAAAAATACTACATCCTTCCAAATATGAAATACAACTCTCATGTATGGGCCAGCGCCCCAAAGTTTATTTCGGAGTTGCTCGACCGCGTACAGAAACGGGTCAAGAGGCTCATTGGAGACAGTAGGGTATCCAAATTTATTGATTCTTTAGAGCATCGACGCAATGTGGGATGTATATTTCTGTTTTATCGTTACTACAATGGTAAGTGCTCTAATGAAATTAGGAAACTTGTTCCCGTTACTGGCATATATTTGCGATTTACTCGCTTTTCATTGAGAGCACATACATTTGTCCGTAAATTGCATTACGCGTTATAGGGAAAATTTGGTTTTTATCAAAACAGTCCGTTGGTGGAATACACTCCTTCCAGAAATCTTTCCTATCACTTTCAATATAGGAAAGTTCAATTCAAATGTCCACAAACTCTACTCCCTCTTTTCTTCTCCCCATAACCAAATTTACTAGTTCTGGCACAATACATTGCATTTGTAGGAGTCATCCCCTGAGTGCTGGTCCAAAGATAAAAAATCTCCGGCAACATTTAGAAAGCATGCGTTACTCCAGTTGGGCCAATATTATTAATTTTTATTAATGATCTCCCATTTATTATCCAATTCTCCAGCTCTCTCATTTACGCAGATGGTATTGATGCTTTTTAGAAAAAAATCAGATACAATTGATAGATTATATCTTAAGTTTGGGAGTTTTGATGAGCACCAAATTAAATTTCATTTCTCATATTTACATGACCATTAATAAGGCTAGAGGTGTATTTCCATGCATTAAAAAGTGGGATAACTATGAGCCTTTGACCAATTAAGCAATGGCTATTACACGCTTCTATAACTAAAGCTTCTTTTTACAGGTATCTTAATTATCTCATCCGCTGCTGTAATAGAAATATGCATTCTTTTACAGCAGCTACAAAACAATTGTTCTTCTATACTCAATAACAATTATACTTCAGATATTAAGTTGATAGGTGTTTTCCGTTTCTTCGAGTGTATGAGTAGTGTTAGTGATGTGAACATTTTTTCTAAGGTCGTGTTTACGTGTTCGCTTATAATGTTAAAAGTTTTTGTTTTGTAGGTTTCCATGTTTTCAAAAATGTCTACGGAAAAAAAGCGCAAAACAGCCTCAGACGGCTACACGTACCTAGATAATAATAAAAGAAGGGCATATTGATAACTAGCCCCGCATACTGTGCCAGAACTTAACAACAGAACTAGCTAAATCCAAACAATTACTCACCATTACTAATTAGAACATGGTCTGAGAATGATGTCCTCACAACGAAAGTGCTCGCCGTTCATACCGAAAAAAGCTAAACTCATGATCTTATGTTTAAAAAGCACCTTTATTTCCTTTTTTATTATTTGCATACTAGACGCTCTTTTAAACTTATTTAGTTCTGTTTAACATTCACATTTCAGCACTCTAATGGAGAACAATTAAATTAGTCTTCATTGTTATTTTTACCGATATCTAAAGGGGTTCGAATATTACATATTATATTACATTATATTCTTTATACAGGTACCGTAGGTACTTTATCATTTGCAATATAAAATTTACAAACAATTGGCTACACTAAACTAATGCAGTGTAGATGTAGCAAAACTATTTTGAAATAATTAATTAATTCGTAAAGAATCATTTTTTTGTATTTCCGTTTATCCATTATAGTACTCAAGTCCTTTCCAGAGAAGGTAACACAATAAATCTGTAGACATTGACTACATCATCTGATTTTTCGTAATAAGATTTACATCTGCGCCTGGTCATACGCCTTAATCAGATGGTGGTCAAACCATTGGGAATGAAAAGCACGCCATAGGAAGCCGAGTAACAGGTCATTTCTAGTTGCAATTTCAGCGGTTCCAAAGTAGGGTTACAAACCACTACTTCTTGCTGAAGAGCTGGAGACTATCCTACTCCTGGTCCAGAACACATGACTAGCATGCTCACTTATAGAAAAGTCTTAAAATATTTAGCAAAAATCTGAACAATTCTAGCATTACCACTTTGTTGATTTTGCATAGCATGTCTAACTGATAACTGTAACTTATGAGTAATTATTTGGTGTTTATGTAGCCCAAGCGAACAGCTCGTTTATAAAATTTTCACTGAAGTATCTAGGCTTTTAGTAATATCTACTCAACACCTCCTAGAAATAGATCGCTTGGAATACAGAGAGATCATTAATAATTAAGTTGCTTAAAGAGATAAATTTTCCTAAAAGTATATAATTACACTTTTGTGTAACTCCAATCCACACTTTTCTCATTATTTTTATATTAGAAAACGTTGATAAGAAATTATTTTAACAACGTATTTTTCTAAAAATTTTTTTTGTTAATTAAATTTAATTGTGTGCCTGAAAATTACATTAATCGAATAAACCGAAAACTAAAAATTAATTTAAAACTCTTCGACATAATATAAGGTTATACTGAACATATGTATATACAGCCGTAGTCAAATGTTATTACACATTACGACAATTTTTTCTGTTTTGGTAAGAATGCTTCGATTCGTGTTGTTGTTGTTTTCAATATAAAACAATTTTGTTGTTGTTGGATGAAATGGGCTGTGTAGAAGAAAAGAACAAAAATTCAAAGAAAATAACGGAATATTTCTCAGAAAAATAACATATTTGTTTGGTGCATATTGGCGTCAAAAGTTATTACACACATTTTATTTGAGTAAATGTCATTACTTTGTAGCTATCTTGTCTGCTAAGTAGGCGCATTTTACATGATTGTTGGAGAACATTGCGAAAAATAATAATATTATTAATTTAATCCACAAAAATGGTGCAAAGGAAGCATTTAAATATTGAAACACGGTCCGAGATTGTGACCAAATTTAAAATGGGAACTTCGGCTTTGGAACTTTCGAAACTTTATGGAATTTCGCGGAAAACTGTTTACAATTTGGTAAAAAAGAAGGACACTTGTGGGATTTAGAAGATAAAAAGAAAAGTGGACGAAAAGCCGTTATAGGCGAACACGAAACAAGAAGATTAAGGAGAGTCGTGATGCTAAATCCAACAATAAGCCCCATTCGAATTGCTGAAAATTCGCATGAAGTAATTGGGAAGAAAGTTAGTGGAGCTAGTTTATGTCGCAAGCTGAAGAGCATGGAATTCAAGACCTATGTAGTCCGCAAAGTGAACGACATAACTCCGAACAACGAAACCAAACGCCTTGCCTTTGCTCGAGATCACATTAATAAGCCCATAAAGTTCTGGCACAACATTCTGTGGACTGACGAGTCTTCTTTTAAGTTCCAGGGGTCTTTTGGCAGAAAGTACATGCATCTACCGCCAACTCTCAAAAGCAAAGCACGGCAGCCCCTAAACAGATTCGGTGGACGATCAGTAATGTTTTGGGGTTGCATATCATTTTATGGATTGGGAGAGCTCGTAGCAATTTAAGGTACTTTAAATCAATCTGGGTACATCGATGTGTTGAATGACCACGCATTTGCTTCAGCAAGTATCCTATTTCCAAGTACCTACTGGATTCTTCAACAAGATAATGCTCCTTGCCACAAAGGATGGTTGGTAACGTAGTTTCTAAATGAGGTAGATCAAGGTGTTCTTGCATGGCCCCCTCAAAGCCCGGACCTTAACATCATTGAAAATGTTTGGGGCTTCATGAAACAGCAACGAACAATTGATAAAAATCGAAACCTGAATGACACTATTAAAGAAATAAAAAATAGTTGGACTAAAATACCTCTTTCTTTTATCCACACCTTGATTGAGTCTATCCCGGCCAGGTTGCAAGCAGTTGTTGATGCCAAAGGAGGAGTAACAAAATATTGACTCTTTAAAATTATAAAAAACAACTACAAATTTATAATTCTTAATATAAACCATATAATATGACATTGTGTAACTCGCTTTCACACCAATAAAATATGTGTAATAACTTTTGACGTCAATATGCACCAAACAAATATGTTATTTTTCTGAGAAATATTCCGTTATTTTCTTCGAATTTTTGTTCTTTTCTTCTACACAGTCTATTTCATCCAACAACAACAAAATTGTTTTATATTGAAGACAACAACAACACGAATCGAAGCATTCTTACCAAAACAGAAAAAATTGTCGTAATGTGTAATAACATTTTACTACGGCTGTATATATATATATATATATATATATATATATATATATATATATATATATGTATATATATATATATATATATATATATATATATATATATATATATATATATATATATATATATATATATACATTTTTGGTCATAAATCAATTTAATTAAAAATTGATTATGTCTATTTAGATTTAATTAAAAAAATTAATGACTGGAAAAAAATTAAAATCTATAAAATCATAAATGTCACGACAACAAGATCGTAAACCGTTCGTAATAAAAACAAACGTAAAACTAGTCTGAAACAATGAAAATTTAACAAGATACAAGATTTAAATCAAATTACTAAGAGTTGCAATAAAACAATAGAACATTAAAACAAGACTAGAAGCTTAGCAAGTGTCATCCGTTCGACATGATCAATTGATCTTCTGCGAAATAAAATCAAGCAACATGTATGAATCCATGAAGAAGAAGATGTATTGAGTATTACAAAAATCAAATAGCATTTAGATTTAATGAATTTGAATTAGCCAACGGCAAGAAGCAACTACAAGTGACCTTTTATAATTTTGCTTAAAATTTTAAATTCCAAGCATATGAGCAGCTTTAAAATGTAAATATTTAATAAACTGAAAATAGTAGATGATCTTTAAATAGCCTTAAACTATTAAATAATGACGACTCAAATCATTGAAAATATTTATTTATTTATTTATATTCTTTCTAGTTGCTCAATCTCAAAACAAAAGACCCCCCTCACGCATAACTAGTTCACGCACCAGCTTTGGTACTAATGTCAAAACTTCGTCTTCATCAGCGGTTTCGTCTTCAGCGACCGGTGTTAATTTCGATTGTCCCGAAGAGTTTGGCTACTATCCACATCCCACCGATTGTACTCAATACTATGTATGCGTTTTCGGTGGTGCTTTATTGGAAAGTTGTACTGGCGGTTTAATGTACTCTCACGAATTGCAAACTTGTGATTGGCCTCGCAATGTCGGTTGTGAAGTTGTTGATACCAATGAACGTCGTCCACAGCAGCAACAACATAATCAACAACAACGTCAACAACAACAACAACAACAAACTAATAGTCAACATGTGCCAAGTAGAGTACGTTTTGGTTCGGCATTTACCAGCCCCCAGGAAGTACGTACACAACCACCGCAACAGATTTTGAAGCCGACTGTTCCACCTCAATATCATAGACAACCTCCACAGATTATTCAGGCTCAGGTTCAGACAATACCACCAGCAACAGAATTAAAAGTTTTACCTAATCCAATTGTAACATCAAGAGGTCAACCAAAACATTTATTGGAAGCTCAAGAAGAAATTGCTAAGGTAAGATTGTTGTAAAAATACTCGTATTAAAAAGAATAATTTTCCAGATAAAGTTTTTATAATACAAATAGAACGTTAAATAGTTATACAATAACAAAAAAAAATATTGTTTCGGGTATAAGGCCAACGCGACTGTTTTTGGTGAGGCGTTTTTTTGGCATCAAATTTTTAAACAGTCTTTTAGCTATTATGATCTTATGTAACAAAGATTAAGACTTGAATTTTTGCCTGTTTATCAACACTGGCAAAATAATCTATGGGCGTCAAATCGTGGAACCTAGAAAGCCAATTTTTACCGTATATTTTGTGCATATCTGGCCCGAATCATGTCATGTACATTTTCTAACAAAATATGTAACTATAACAGTCGCTATCCAGCTTCCTTTTTGAAGAAATAAATGTCAATAATTTTATTATTATATATTGTAGGTATAAGGGATTCTGTTGTAACTTGGTTTAGGATAAAATCTTTACTAAGACAACCTACCTGCGAAACTTATTCCACTTCACTCCAGAAGTTTTTAGCACGATTTTTTTAAAACAATACTAACAGCGCCATATTTTTCCGGTCGTACTATTCTGTTTAAAATAGCAAGCACTCAGACACATGGTAGCCTAAAGTTTTGTATTAAAAAGGACACGATGTATATTGCTCCTAGCTCTCTATGTAGTGGTAGATAAATATTGTATTTTCTAAGAAGATATTTGTTTACAAATTTTTTATCCTGTTTATGCCTGAACATAAAAATGTTTACGTTATCAAAATCTAAGATTTATCCTATCTGCATTTTAGCTGTACGCTGATGCCCATGATAGCTTACCATCTGTCGAAGAAGAGGAAAATGATCGCCAGCAACGTGTTTATCGTGGTCAACCTAGTACAGTTAGTCAAGTGCAAAAAGATCGTGATGGCATTATACATCAGGCCAGTATAAACTCAATACCAAACAATGATAAGTTTAGCTCGTACAATTTTGGAACTCAATACAGGTAAGTTGAACTTTGATCCAAAAACATGATTTAAAAAAAAACCACAAAAAATTAAAAACTACAAATTTTCACTTTCCACTATTTTATTTTTCACTTTGCTTTTTAATTATTAAATAAAAATGCTTTATTTATTTTTACATATTTTTTCATCTTTTTCTATTTTTATTTCTAAATTTTAACTAAAAACTTTTAATGCGATAAACAATTTCAATAATTTTTTTCTAAAATTCTTTCTCATTGCTGAAATTACTACAACAAAAAAATTCTTTATTAAAAAAATGAAAAAAAAACAAAATGCATTTGCAACTGCACTTTTTTGACGTTTCTACCAAAATAAACATAATAATATTAACTGACAATAACAAAAACAACAAAAACAAATTCTTACTTTTAATTATAACAACAAATAAACATTAGTACTGGCATGCCACTAGACCTTGACTTGCTCAACAATGGACTAGAAAATGTTTTCATTATAGACTCCAAAGATCTTGACCTTAATGTTCACAAACGTGATAAACGTGATTTAGGGTTGGCCGATACAGACAAAAATGAAATCAAAACTGAGGTAGAGAATAAAACAAGAGAGCAACAGCAAGAAACTCTAAATATTTCACATGCCACAAAAGCGGAAGATTTAAAAGTTGTTAAGTATTCTTCAAAATTTTCTTCGAATGCGGATAAATCAATGTTGGTAATAGAGACCTTGGTGAATGAATTATATGGTCCAGAAGTTAAAGCTACCACAACCGATGAGTTAATGGAATTAATGTTAACAAAAGTCAATAAGGAATTGAAAGCTTTAAAGAAAGTTCCAAAACAACAAACTGACACAATTGAAGATGCTACTCATGGGTCTAATAAATCAATTCAGGATTCAGTGATGCTGGAGGACTTTAATGAGAAGAAAATTGTTTTCGAAAATGTTTACGTAACAGCTAATCCCGAAAGTCTTAATAGTGAAGTTTCCAAGCAAGAGTTAACCCAAGATAAGATTCAAACAACTCCAAGAATCCCTGCAGAGATTTTTGAAAATCAAGAACATGATAAACCTTTTAATCTAAAAATTGCTGAAATTGTCAAAGCTTCTGAAGAGCCAGAAACCCAAACTAGAATAATATTTTTATCTCGCGAACCGGAAGATATGGAATACTTTGATATCGACGATAATGTGGCTTCGGAATCTACACGCACCATAAGACAGCTGAAACCCTACGCTGGACAATCCCGATCTCACTGGCTGGGGGGATCGGCCGGAACCAACTATCGATCTATAGAGGCCAATCCCGTACACCCATCTCAAGCTTCTTACTCTTTTGGAGCATTTAATCCTTATCTTTCACCTCCATCTACTCCAACATATGCTGCTTTAAATTCTGTTAATTCTCAGTACAAGCCTAATAGTTATCAGCAAAGTTTCCCTCAAACAGGAAACTATAAACAACAAAAACCTAAAGTTGTATACACCGGATATAATTTATCATTGGCCCCACCTAAAACCACACCTAGTGAAGATGAGTTTCGTCCTGTAGTAGGTAAATACTATAGTCCTATTTCTACAAGTACAACTTCAAGACCTTCATATCTTAAAAACACCGATTTATTGCCCTACATCTTGAAATCTCTCCAGGAGCTTAAGGAACAACGTAAGAAAATACAAGCTGAAAATTTCAGTTATTTTCATTTGGACAATCATCCCACCACTCTGAGACCCTTAAATGATTATAAAACGACTACACAGAAAATAATACCAAATACTCATTTCTCGCAATTTAGTACAGTGGGAGGATTTTACAATAACAAAAATTTACAACAACAACATCAACAAGAACAACAAAATAACAATCCCTATATAAGCAATATTATTCCCTCCACAACAGAAAGCAACTACTTTAAATACAATTTGATAGGAAATCAAAAAATGAAAAATTATTACAGCACTTTGACGCCCCCGATTTCCAATTTCGATATAACCACTATAGCGCCCATAAATTCGAATTTTAATGTAGTAAATGCTCCCAAACTAGTATTACAACAAGCAAATTATATAGATTTTGGAAAATTTCCCAATAGAGTAGCATACAGCAACACTTCTTCAACTCTAGGAGATTCATATCAAACATTTGGTTCACCACATTCCACAACAGTTAACGCAAAGCGTGTGGAGGAAACAACATCCTTAAAACCTTTAAAACTTCAATTTAATCTACCGGAATTTCTCTCTAATTTACAAACTAAAGATATGGCTCATCTAAATCCAACAGTAGTCGATATGTTGAAATATTTCAAGGCTGTCAATAAACCATACGAGACGGCTAAGGATACTTTTTTGCCTGCAAAAATAAAATCTACCCAACCATTTTTAAACATAAATGAAGTACAACTGATAACTTCCACCACAACTAAGCGACCCATTAAGGGTTATGAAAGTTTCCTTAGTAGTTTGAATAAACCTGTTACCACTAAAAAACCTAGCACCAAAAAACCTTACTCCTCTACATTAAACCAAGAAGAGTATTATGATGAATATGAGGAGGAAGAAGAATTGGGTGGTATTGATGCTGATGAAGATGTGAAACCACCCTCAGAAATGCCACCATATATGCCAATGACGGAGACTATGGCTCCGCCTAGATCACAAATGATGCCAGGATATAAGGCCACAGTAAGGCCAAACAAAATTCAGCAAAACTATAATACAGGCTATTTTCAAGCAACAACAACTAGAAGACCACTTTTTACACCCAATTTTGAACAATTCTATCAGCCACATGCTAACAGCCAAACTAGTCCAAATCAAATACCTTCAATTATAAATTTTCCTAGTGACTATTTCCAAGAAATAAAACAAAAATTTCCCTCAAGACAAGAAAATCCACAAATACCTCAATCAAGTGTTAAGCCAACAATTTCAACAACAACATCAACAACGAGACTGACATCTAGCACCACTGTAAAAACGACAACCACTTTTACTAGTCCAATTGTACAATCCATGACTACAACAGCTACTACGCCTAGAATGCGTTATACTATACGACCGAATCGTGTTCGTGGACAAAACAGATGGCAATCATCAGCCAACAACAACAACAACAATAACAGTAGTAATACTAACAACAATACAGCTATAAAAACTTTGACTTTAGATTTAAGCCAAAAGCCTTTAGGCATAAGAAAACGTCCTACAACATTAGCTTCTAGTAGTATGGGCTCCAATTTTGCAACTGGCAGCAGTCTGAACTCAAACGTACAAAATCACGCAACAAACAGCAATAGCAACAGGTATAGTTTATAACAACAAAACCAAAATTTAATAAAACTCTATGTATGTCATAAAACAAATTACAACAATCAACCAACAAAAAGAAAGAAAATATGAAACTAATTGTGTTTTTAACCTTGTTTTCCCTAATTTTATGTGCGAGGGTTTATCTTAATTTTATACCTTCTTGTTTATCTTGTTTATTCTCCCAAAACAGTGATAAACCAATTAGAAAAACCTTCAACAACAAAACGACACTTTTTATTAAACATATGTTACCTGTAAATATCTTATGAGAGCTTGTGTGAATACGTTAACTGTGTGATTAAAGTTGTAAACCTTAACCCAAAATTACCCTGTACAGATTAAACTGGATTAAAACTAAACTTTAAAAAAGTACTTGACTAAACCAAAGGGACGCCTTCACCTCATAACGAAGATTGAAAGAAAAATAGTTAACGAAATATATATTTAGCAATTAGTTACTTGTCTTTATAAAAAATAGATGATAAATTTATAAAGAAAATATGTGAATGTAATTGCACGAAATATTTACTATAAATTTATCTTTATTTTGGAAAAAGAGTTGCCATACAAATTTTTGTGATATTAAAAAATAGACACTTTTTTTAGACATCCCGGAATTAAATATTTTGTAAATCCCACTACCGCAAAATTTCGCAAAAAACAATCATACATAATAATTGCGGAAGTGCTCCATTAAATTCACTTTTACCGAATGTTTTTTTGCTATGATGTGTTTCAGTTCATTTTGAATTCTTAATCTTAATTCACGAAATTTGAATGTAGTAATTTGTTATGGTTTTGTGTTCTTACAAACTCTTTGATTTGTTATCAAACCTAATTTAACTTTACTTTCTTTTACTGATAATTTTTTTTATAACTTAAACTAAGCATCTTCGAAGCAATAGTTTTGGTTTTTTGCTCTCTAAATATTAACATATTAGTTCACAAACTTAGTTCAAGAAAATTTTTAAATAAGATTTTAACAATGTGAACTTGTCTGACACAGAGCTAATTTTTTGATTAGTTTGAATTCAAAAAAATTATAATAATTTATTTCTAAAGAATTTTATTGCCAACTGTTAAATCTAATTAAAGACAATACGCTGAAAGCTTTGTCCTTTAATAGCAACTGTAATCAACTTCCCAACTTAAGATTTAGTTTCTTAACAAACATTTCAGTATAAATTAATTTAACACTAAAGTAGTGAGTAGTTTATTTTACCACATTGTTTATTCTTTGCTCTGATGGGCTGATTAGTACTATATCCCAATTCTGCTGCTAACACGGAACACGGCGTATTGTATTTTTTCCAGTTGCTTAGCATAACCAGGACCAGATAACTATATATTATTTTTACTTATTACTTGAAAATGTTATATTTTTTAAAACATTATAAACAGTGTTTTAAAAATCTTAATATTTTTAAATGTTTATTAGTCTTTTTCGGATTTTCAAGAAGTTTTTGCATATTTGGATTTTCTTCCATGTGCGTAAAGTCTATAAACAAATATAAATTTGATAAATTTTGTATTGACTAATGACATACTAACTGTAATTATTAGCACACTTTTAAAACTTCCTGTAGTGTATCTATACACTAAAATTATAAAATATAAAGTACAAGTTGGTCTAGATTTTGAAAAAAACTTTTGTTCATATCTTCATCATTTCTAAAAAGTTTATTAAATATTTTTGAAAAATCATCTTCCACACAAATCGTTAATTAAGTCATTCATCATTATGCCTAAATAAGACATCAGCCGTCTTCTAATACTCGTATGCTTACAAATACCTTTGCAATAATAAATAATAAAATGAAAACGTCATTGTTGATCATTTAATTATTTTGTGTTGAATTAATTGAACTACAATTTTTTTTAAATATCATGATCTTTTATTTTCAATATATAAAATAGCCTTTGGTCTTTAAGCTTTCCCAACACTTTCCATTGTTGCTATATTAATTCAAAAGTAATACTATTTTAAAAAACAAACATTTTAATTTCTTTTAATTCAATGAATGATATTTGTTACATAAACTAAATCAAAGGGCTTCTTAAAAATAAAGGCAATTAAGAAAGTGGACACGCACACCACGAAGGTTGTGCTTTATAGGCGAGCTGTATTGTATTACAACCTGCTAGACGCATGCTTAAATATAAAAGCATCCAAGTTTGCAATATAAACTGCATTGTATTAGTATTTAAATATCCACTTACAAATGCACATGTGACTCATAAATTAATTTCTCTCTGCGATTAAACTTTGTCGTGGGTGTCAGTTATATTTTGTTCGAGTAAAAAGTAAAAATATCCAATTAAAAAATTTAAGTTTCTAAGGTAATTTAAAAATTTTAAATTATATTATAATTATATTATATTATATTATCTTCTATCTTATATTATCTTTTCGTTTAACCAAAAATTTCACAGAACAATTAAATTAACTTTGAACCCGATTTTGCTTAAAAAAAGAAATTTTATTTTTCACAATGCAAACGTTTTAAAAATCATTTACTTGGTATTAATTATCACTTCTAAAAGATTTTGTCGGAAACATTTCACCAATATAAAGTTACGGCTGTAAGACTACCTCCTAGTCGATAAGATAAAAGCATTTTTGAAATTAAAATTCTTCAAATTTCATAACAAAAGCTTGTTTTATCATTGTGCCATGCGCTAAGATTTAAAATACTTTTGCTACTATTACCATAACTGTTATTAAGTAATGTAAACCGGTAGTCATTATTTAATAATAAAGAGTTTTTCAACAAGTAGTTTGTTTTCTAAAACAAAATAAAACAAAATATTTAGATTAAGCTGATTTAAATCTGTATTTTCTTACGAAGAGAAAAGTTCGGCAACTATGAATGTGGAATGATATCTGGCAAATGTCCACCACGACTATGCTGACAAATGTCGTTTCTTTCATCAGCTTTTAATTACTTTTTGGCAAAATGATGGTCCTATTTCGTTAATCACATCACGAATTTTGAGTTCTAAAGCTGAAATCTTTATGATTGGTTCCGTATAAACCCTGTCCATAACATAACCTCACAAAAAATAATTGAGTGGTGTTAAATCACCCGATTTGGTCGGCCGCTTAACTGCTGATTGTCAGTAAATTATGTGATCGGTTTACAATGCGATTTAGTTTACAATAAATTGATAGTTTAAATTTATTGCAAACCATGTGGCACCTGTGGTTTTGTTGAAACCACATGTCAGTGATATCCACGTCATAAATAATAGGGCAAGATTGAGTTGTTAGCATCTAGCGATAGCGCGATCCATTGACCGTTACCGCATTTCCAGCCTCATCTTTGAAAAAAATCGGTCCAATCACACCTCCAGGCCACATAGCGCACCATACAGTCACCCGTTGAGCATGCAAAGGCTTCTCAATAGTCACTCTAGGATTTTCAGAAGCCCAAATGCGGCAATTTTGCTTGTTGACATACCCTGGCAAGTGAAAATGGGCTTCGTCTGTAAAAATTGTTTTCATAAAAATCAGCCGGTTGTTGCTGAATGAATTAATCGACACTAAAGCGATGTGAACGATCAGTCGGCTTCAATTCCCGCACCAGTTGAAACTTGTGAGGCTTCAAAGTCAAATCCTTACGCAAAATTCGCCATGTGGTGGTTTTGGATAACCGTAAATATTGAGAACGTCGAGGAATTGACAAATTTGAATCTGCTTCAACACTGTGGCTCACGACTAAGATGTTTTCAGTTGAACGACACGACCGAACACACGTTGGTGTTCGCACATTTTGTATCGAGCCTATCGACTCAAATTTAATAAACTTAAATAGCGTTCTCAAAAGGACGATTATGTGTCCGAATATATTATGAATTGCCAATGCATTTACTACGAATAAATACGTTAAAAAATTAAATGTCAAAACTATCATGTTGTTGGTGTTGCCACAATTTAAAAACAAACTTTTCGTTGAGAAGTCCGATATTAACAAATAGGTAGTCATATACCATATAATAGCAAGAGATATATATAAAATAGCAGCATTTATCGAATGTTATATCTAATATCTAATAACCTGTAAAAAGTAAAAATTTATTCATATGAAAACTTTTATCGAAGCAAAGAAGACCTTTCACAAATGTTTTTTGCAAGACAAGCTTTTTACATGAGCAAAGCCAACAAAAAAACGCTTTATGAATGACAAAGAGAGCAGATGAAGGCAAATACATTAACTCATAAACTTGCTTTAATATACCAATAATATAGTACAATTGCATTGTGTGGTTCGCTAAAAACTAAAAGTTTCTATTTGATTTAATATGCAGTTTTTGCTTACGAGTAATAGCATTACAAACTTAATTAGCATAATCCTTCTCATGTTTTCTGTTTTATTTTAACCAAAATTTATTGTCACATTCTGCCTAAAACCATAGAATTGTATTCACTCTTGTTGCTTTACTTCGAGTGTAACAATATCTCGTTTTTATCCACACGACTGAAAGCAAAATATAGCTGATCTATGGGAAACTACATTCAAGGTATTTAGGCACCTTAAAATAACAAACATTTTAAATCTAAATTAAATTTAAAATATTGTTACGTTTATACCTTTTATAAACGTTTTGTTGTGAGTTCTTTATTGCAAAAGAATTAACACCAGTTTTTAAATAATAACAATTTTATTATTTACTTTTAACTACACAAAGTTGACACAGAACAATTTACTTAAAACGCACGTCTTCACTCGCTGAGGTTTAATTTACTGATTGATTATCCACTCAGACGCTTCCCCTATTTATACTTGTCCAATAAGAATCTAGAAGATGTAAGAATCTTCTACTCTCTTTGTGTGTATTTTTTGTTGTAGGTTGTTTATTCGTTTGGGATTTATTTCAATACATTTGTTGTTGCTTTTGTAAAAAAGGGCTTCTAAGAAAACTACGCAGATGACAAACAACTGTATATTTGTTGTTATAAAATTAGTTTTTGTCTTGCGCGTTTAAATGATAAGCAGCATGCCAGGCAGTTAGTAAGCGGCATATCAAATTGTAGTTGTGTGTGTGTGTGTGTCTATAAACTTCTACGCAGTTTGTAACCAGTAGTTTTCCTTTGCTTAATTGTTTTATTTTAAACTTAAGCAAGACATATTCGTAACAATATATTAATATTAAATACCCAGCTAAATCAATTTCGTATATAAAACATTCTCAACATAACCACAACACTATATTTCCGTGCATTTTGTGGCTATTAAGGTCAAAATTTATAAACGAGGCAGTCGTTGGGTACCCTGTTTTATTAATGCCACTTTCTTTGATCTTATATAGTACAATTTAAAACTCTACTTATACTTGTAATACCAATAAATCCTGGGTCATATACGAAATATCCAGAAAATGTCAATAACAATAACTAAAACCAAAGCAAAAGCATTCAACAAATTTCTATGCCAAAAAATCGCGAAATTCGAGTTATCTGAAAAATTTAAAAAAAATGTTCAAATTTTCTGCAAAATTAAAAAGTAAAACAAATGAAATAACGGTATTCTTTGGCATTACAAACATAATTTATTATTTTAGCATAAAATAAATTGCAAAATTAAATATGGCATCTCTTGTTCTGTAAGTTGATAACTTTTACTCTCCAAATCTTTCGTTTTCTTTTCAACTCTTTAATTTGCTCATTTACCATAATTTTCTAATAAAATATTTTCTAAACTATTTTTAATAAATGTCTTTCAATCTTTCCTATTCTCTATATGCTTTTACTAACTCCATTATATTGAAATATGTAAAAAAAAATATTTAAGAAAATTAAAAAATAAAATTAATTAACATTTTTTGTTATTTTTTTCATTTTTTCTTTTGTATATATTAAAATAAAATTTTTGTATCAAATGTAAAAAAAAATAATATATCATTGTTATAAACCATTTAAATTTAATGCATCATTATAATTATATATTGGTTTGCAAAATAAAAAACAAACTCGATTGGATTTCTTGTAAATAATAATTGGGATATAAAAAATAATAAATATACACATACATACTTGCATACATACATTCATACATACATTAAAACAAATAAAAAACAATTTGTACAAACATTAAATCATATTACTAAAAATAACCGCAACATAAGTAGAATTGAAACATCATCACCATCGCCATCCATACAATTACAACCGGCTACACCGGGAACAATTTTTATACAAACGGCTAGACCAGCTATACAACAACAACAACATCATAATCAACATCAAACTCAACAACAGCCTCAAGTGATTGTTGAAACAATACCTTCAACACAAACACAAAATCGTAATCAACAACTCCAACAACAACAACATCAATATCAACAACACCAACCACAGTTATCACCACCATTACCAACACTAGCTCAACCCCAACCATTTAGTCAGAATCGTAATTATTATAATACATCAACGTCTTTTAGTAATCATAATTCCAACAATAACAATATTAATAACAATAATCAAAATCATAATGTTGTGTCTTATATACCACAACAACAACAACAACCACAACGACAAGTACCTTTACAACATTCTTTACAAAATCAACGACAGCAACTGACTCAACAACAAGAACAACAACAACAGCATTCATTAATAACACAAAACGATAATGTTCAACAATCTGAACAAAGTCCTTATGATACTTATTATTCTGTTTATGACGATGATATTGATTTGTATAGGGATATAGAATATCAGCAGCAACAACAGCAGCAACATCAGCAACAACAGCAGCAACGTCAACAGCCCCAGCAACATCAATATCAACAACCTATTAGATCCCAACCACCGCAATCGACTTATCGCCCGTTGGAAATATTTACAACAGCAGCACCGCAATTGCAACTTCCAGCGCTACGGGAAACTTATAAACCCAAACCACAAATACAAGAAAGACCCACTTATCAATCAAATCAACAGCCTTTGGTGTATAATGCTGATTATGATGATGATTTAATAGCTCAAGTAAGTACTAACTAAACATTATCCCTTAATCTTAGCATAAGTGTAATTTTTATAACCAGTGAACAAGAAGCAGATTTTAAAAATATTCCACTTTTTATAAAATGTAGCTTTTTGCAAAAGTCGCTTTCTATGCCCGTTTGCGTTATATTATTTAAAACAGCAAAGTTCAATTAAAGCTTCATATAAAATTGATATGAACTTTAAACAAATAATTAAACAAATATTTAAAGAACATTAACAATATATCGAGATTCAAAATGGCTATCTTCCAAATGGCTATGAGCAAACTAAGGTATCTTAGGATATATGAATCTCATATTCGATTTTCTTTCAGCTGTTAATTCAAGAAAGCATTCATATCCCCCCGAGGGCACATTTATCAGTCTTTATGGATTATTTAACTATCTAGACTGGTGTCGTTCAGAAGTATAAGGGAACCCAGTCTCCTGAAGGCAAGCAGGGAGTCAACTTGAAGCTCTACGTCATTTCCACGGGAACCAGTAAGCCCCAAAGTTCCGCTAATTGTCTCCTTAGCCTTTTAGCTGTTCCCTGACTGATTATTGAGGTTGGACCTTCCGGAGTATCGTGGTGCCTGTGTATTTCACGGCCCCTCATGAATTTGATTAGGGTGTCAGGATCATCCTATCTTTACTGAGAGTAACAGGTGAATGATCCGGATCCAGTGAGCATGCTAGTCATGTGTTCTGTACCAGGAGTTGGATAGTCTAAAACTCTTCAGCAAGGATTAGTGGTTTGCGACCCTTTTTCGGAACCCCTGAAATTGCAAATAGGAATGAACAGTTGCTAGAATTAGTCTTCGGCTTCCTAGGGCGAGAATGACGTTGTTTTTCATTCCACAGTGTTTGACCACCATCTGATTAAGGCTTACAGCCAGGCGCAGATGTAAATCTTATTACGCAAAACATTCATATCCCCTCGGGGGCAGATTGATATGTTTTAACGGAATCTCACCATCATTACATATGTCAACGGGGGTAAAAGGGAGCCCAATCCCCTTCAAGGCTAGGAGGAGCCAACTGGATAATTCCACTATATTTCCACGGTTAGCTGTTCTCTGACTGATTATTGAAGTTGGCCCTTCGGGAGTATCGTGGTGGTTGTGGTTTCGAGGCCCTCGTTTGAGTTGTGTGGGTCAAATCATTCACAATGAACACAATGAATGGTCCAGGTCCAGGGAGCATGATTGCGGTTGTGTCCAACTAAACAACTCCACATTATTTCCACGGGAAACAGTAAGCGCCAGATTTCAGCTTTTTTGCTTTTTAGCTGTTCTCTGACTGATTATTGAAGTTGGCCCTTCGGGAGTATCGTGGTGGTTGTGGTTTCGAGGCCCTCGTTTGAGTTGTGTGGGTCAAATCATTCACAATGAACACAATGAATGGTCCAGGTCCAGGGAGCATGATTCCGGTTGTGTCCAACTAAACAACTCGACATTATTTCCACGGGAAACAGTAAGCGCCAGATTTCAGCTTTTTTGCTTTTTAGCTGTTCTCTGACTGATTATTGAAGTTGGCCCTTCGGGAGCATCGTAGTGGTTGTGGTTTCGCAGAACGTTAACGTCACTTTTGACGTTAACACCGGGTAAATGATCCAGGTCCAGTGAATATGCTTGTCATGTGTACTGGACAAGGAGTTGGAAAGTCTCCGGCTCTTAAGCATGGAGTGGGGGTGGTAGCCTGCTCCAAGCTCATGAAGTTGCGACTAGGAGTGACCAGAGGATAGAGATATCCGAAAGCTTCCTAGGGCGAGGGTGACGCTACATATCATTCACAGTAGTTTGATCCACAGTCAGGTTATAGCTTACATAGCTAGGTACTGACATACATTTTATCACGCATTATATTAATATTGGGTGATTTCTTGACATAAGTCGATAAGTCCTCTTAATTGAAATGACAACACTGCTTCAGCCAAGAGTTAACTGTCAGTTGATTCCTATCTAAGTTTAAACAAGTTGATAACAGGCTACCTCCCGTTTTGTAAAGAAAATGAAAAAAAGTGATTTTCGTGCTGTTTGGTCTTCGGTGAGTTGTGGTAAATACACGCAATATGGATGAGTTGTTACGTCGTATCGTAACCATGGACAAAGTGCGAATCCCCTGCAACACACATGGAGACTCAAAAAATTCAAAATTTACGGACTTATTGACCCACACTGGTACCATGACGTCCAAATCTTTTAGATATAGGAATGTATTCAGAGAGAAAGTCATGGCTCAACTGCCTAGATCAGAGTTCTTTCTATTTGAATGGGAAATTTAGTGGCTATCTTAATTAAAAAACTGTGTGATCTACCTAAAGAAGCCTAAATGGTGTACGCAAGGACAAAAAAAATTGGTCTTAAAATGTTCTTAAGTGAATTTTTATGAGAAAGAGGGCTTTTTCTGTATAATGCGGAATGGCATACAATACTAATTTTAAAAGGTAGCAACACATCCATGAAGTGTCACTATTTGGCACAAGTTCCGTACTTATTCGAAAAATACTCTAGTGGAGCGATCATTGTCAGCCTAGAAGAAATTTACATTTATATCCAGCAAAAACTTTTATAATGGAGGTTTTCAGTTAGTCTCATGCAAATTTATGGCAGATATTTCTGTGTAATCACACTCCCATTCTTAAGACACACATCAGCCTTTCTAAAACAAAGTAACAGAACTTTATTTAAACCTCACACGCAATTTATTTTAATTGTATATTGAAGTCAAATTAGCTGTATATACCATAGCATAAATTTCAAAATGTCTCCTGGAACTATTATCCTCTAATTCTGGCTGAAATTAACCTTTAAAATATTTGAAACTAAAAAAACTAAAATTTTGCGCCTATGAATTTTTATGATAAAAAGATTATTCTGCTTAATCACATAATTTTTAAAATATGTTTTACGATTTCTTACCATTTCTCTGTACATATAGATTAGATTAGATTGCTTTTCTATCAGCTTTAAGTTTGTTTTTATGAAAACAATTCAAAGTTTAACAATGCCATTAGAACGTACACACGAAGTAAAAGCTTAAGTCGAGTTATGACAGAGCTGAATTATTGCTGCCATTATGTTCTTTGCACTCAAAAGCGCTTCTTGTCAAAATTTTATACAAAAGTCGATATTTTCTGATTTAAGGACACGATATTAAATTTAAAAATGCTTTGTTAATTCCTACCCATTAAGGGCACAAAAATAACCGATTTAATTTTTTTTATTAAACGCGTTTATTGTTTGATTTAAAATTTTTTTTTTGCTTTACAGATTGAACAAGATAATGCTTATGATCAACCCACTAGATCACCACCCTCGAGGTAAGTTTAAAAATTTCATACTTCAATAGGTAAAGCTTACATACTTAAAAAAGAATACACACACATAAACATTTTTAAGCCGGATACTAAAGCAAAATAAGTTTCTACACTCCTACATGTAATCAAAAATATTAAAAGAAACAAACATAATAACATAAAGCTAACCAAGAACAAAGAAAGAATATTGAAAATTACAATTATAATTTAGGCTCATTAGTAAATAAAAGGCATGTTTTAAAGGGTTCTCAATTGAAATAGATAAAACTATCAATTAAAGAAAAAGCTTAGGGTCCAAAAGAAAAAACACACTCCACCACATTCATGCAGTTTTATTTTAAATCCCACAACAGATAACACAAACAAACCATTTCAAATACTTAATAGCAAAAAACCAAAAAAAAAACATCAAAATTTTAATTTCACCCTCCTACCAATCAAAAGCATACCCATCAAACAAATCCCTTTAAAAAAAAACCAAAACAAAGAAAACCAAAAACAATTTCTACAAACACTGAACACTTTACAGGAAAGAACAAGTGTCTATACAAACTTTAGGTAGTGGTCCCTCATCGACAGTGCGTACGTTGATTGATGGAAATGATAAACGGAATTATTATAGTACTTTAACCACACAATTGCCACCTTTAAACGTTAACAATCCCGATGAATACATATACGAAACGGAATATGTGGATGAGCCAGATTATTATTACAACGAGAAAGTGCATGCACCGACATTAACGACATACAGGCCAAACAATAATAACAAAAACTACAATATAATTGGTACAAAATTACAAAATACTCTAAGTAACAAGCCAAAGAATAGAATTCATGCCAGACCTGAAATTATTTTAGCCACATCTCCACCCACAGCCAGAACAACAAGACCATCTACATTATTAATTTCGCCAGCAAGTACTACCACTACCACAACTACGACTACATCTACCACTAAAACCACACCTAAACCATCAACCACAAAATTAAGTAAAACTACTAGCCCTTCAACTACCACAACCAAATCAAGGTATTATTTTTTCTTCATCTCTATTTCTCTTCTGTCAAGAATATCTCACCTTTTAAAATTCTTGGCCAGAATATAGCAATCATCAAAATACTTAACAAAGAAATTTTTGCTTTCAAACTAAAATGGAAAGAAAAAAGAAATTTATTTGTTTTTAAATGCCTTTTTAGTCATTTACGAGTATCAGAGAAGTTCATAAAACATTAAGTTCTTATTTCTTTAGCTATGCAAACATAATCTTTTTCATCTTTTTTTTTTTAAATACGTAGATTTGATTGGCTTAAATCATAGTAAAACATACATACATTTACCAACACAATTACACAGTCCCAACACCTGAAATAACACAACACTCACCTACAGCAGAAAGTCGCACCAAACATGGAGGAGATCTATTTGAAAATAGTCCTGTTGTAAAAAACCATTTTTTGCAAATTTTATTATTAAAATCCATAAATATATTTGCATGTTTATAATTTGTTTATACTCGATAATCGATGTTATCAGAAAGCATGCAGTTTTGAATATAGAGTTGTTTAATGAAACCATAATGATACGATTTTTAAATTTAATCACTGGATTTATTTTTAATTACTTCTTTTCCAAGCCTTGAATACTGAATTGCTGCGCATATTTGTAATTGTTACTTTATTCGCAAGCGATAGCACGATTAACTAAAATTTATAGTAAAAAGCATTTTTTTTTTTTGTTAATCGCAGCATAAATAGATTTTTTTACAAAATAAAAACTAGAGAGAGTAAGGAGGACATTTAAAAAACAATAGGTTTATACACCACCAAAAGGCAATGACTATTCAAATTAACGTTAGAAAATATGCCACATCAGACCAAGAGTGCTGTAATTAAGATGATGAGCACGTTAATCACAAAGTTGTAATTGATTTATAATGCTATGGTGGATCCATCACAACATACTGGACACCAAAAGACAACACCAAACAGCACGAAATTCACCATTTTCTTCTCAAAACGTAAGGTAGTCTACTATCAATGGCTACTAAACACAAACAGCTTATTCAAATTTAAATAGGAATCAACTGACAGTTACCAATTCAATTAAGTGGCGGGAAATTCAAAAACTCATGTACTTATTGACGCGCACTTACAAAAACAAAATATCTGAAATTTTTCGTTTATATGAAGCCTATAAAGTAGATGCGATAGTTTTTACTTGACGTGTAGTGGGGCTACCACTACAATTCTCATGTCCACGAATTCACAAGAAGGTTAGGGTTCGAATAAAACCTCAAAATGAACTAAGTTTCTTACTTAGCGCTGCGAAATCTCCTTGACACTGTGATCATTATCATTAAGCTAACCAGATATCTGACCAATTTTAGTTACAGTGTTATTTTAACTTATAAATATAAAAAAGATAGTAACGAGTTTCCGGAAAAATCACAATTTTTTTTTATGGCGTCGTTGTGAAATATAAACGGTATCGTTCATTAATCGAATAAACATTTTTATCCCTCATCGTATACAAGGAGTTTTGCAAAAAGATGTTTGTTTTCTTAAACAAAATAAAACAAAAATTTTAGATTAAGATGTATTACGAAGACAAAATTTCGGCAATTATGAATGAAAAATGGCATCTGGCAAATGTCCACTACAACCACGCTGACAAATGTCGATTCTTTCCACAATGTTTTTAATCACTTTTGGTAAAATGGCGGTCCTATTTCGTTAATCACATTACGGATTTTCAGTTTTAAGGCTAAAATCGATTCAAGTGGCTCCGTACCGACTCTGTTCTTAACATGGCCCCACAAAAAATATTCCAGTGGTGTTAAATCATACAATATCGCTGGCCACTTAGCTGCTGATTGTTGTGAAATTATGCAATCGGAAAATTTGGTTTGCAATAAATTGATCGTTACATTGGCTGTATGACTTATTGAATTCACCTGTCAGTGATATCCACGTCTTGTCGACGTGGATATCACAGGTCACAACAGCATCTCAAGATAGCGTGATCCATTGACCGTTACAATATTTCTAGTCTCATCTTTGAAAAAACGGCCAAATCACGCCTCCAGACCACATAGCGCACCATACAGTGACACCTTGAGCATGCAAAGGCTTTTCAATAATTGCTCTGGAATTTTCAGAAGCCCATATCCAGCAATTTCGCTTGTTGACATACCCTGACAAATGAAAATGGATTTCGTCTGAGAAAATTATTTCTTCAGAAAAAACAGCGATGTGAATGGTCGGTCGGCTTCAATTACTGCATCAATTGAACCTTGTAGGGCTTCAAATTCTTACGCAAAATTCGGCATGTGGTTATTTTGGATAGCCCCATTATTGAGAACGTCGAGGAATTCACAAATTTGGAGCTGCTTCAACACTGTGGCTTACGGCTGCGACATTTTCAGTTGAACGACCCGATTGAACACGGGTTGGTATTCGCACATTTTGTATCGAGCCTGTCGACTCCAGATTCTTAATAGTCGTTTTTGAAGGACGATTATCATGTCCGAAAATGTTACGCATTTTACGAAATGTAAATTTAACGTAACCACCACATTCATAGTGGAGTTTAATAATTTTAATGCGATTTTCGTACGAAGTTGAATTCATTGTAACAATGCATCTACTACAAGCACGTAAAAAAAACTAAATGTCAAAACTATTATGTTGTTAGTGTTGCCACCATTGAAAAACAAACTTCTTGTAATAAGCAGTATGCTTCATTCATCATTGCTTCATAAAACATTTGTTTTTTGTATTTACTTTCATTGGTAGTGTTATGCGATAATATTCCTACCCTAACCAAAAGTTGGACAGTAGTAGAGGAACTTCATATATGTATATATCGTAATACTTCTAATGATTTTGAGAGATTGGCAATTTATGCTAAGTATTAATTATTAAATTATAATTCACTTTCGTTGTGAAGGATCATAAAAGAATTTACCCTGCATCTTTAATTCATTGTCAACAATTTTTTTAGATGTGTGCTAATTTATATATAAAAGCTAAATGTTTATTGCAACAGAAATATTTTATTTTGATAATATATTAATATATTTTTGACATACATAGAATAACAGCAGCATTATCATTATGGTTTCATTTCAAAAGATATTTAAAAATTTAGAATTTAAATCTTACCTGGTCCTTTTATTAAACACAAAAAAAACCCTCTCTGACCGCATATTGCATGAAAAATCTATGTCTTAATAAAAAGAAGATTCCCAGGGGCAGAATTAAGCAATTTGGAATGAAATCCTAAATAATATGTATATGTGAATAAATAAGTATTTAAGTGTTGCATGTTTTGTGTGTTGAGCAGGAGCATGTTATGATTTTTTTTCCACCAATTCTAACCTATCAAACGCATGCATTTTTGGAATTCAATACTCGAATATAGTCTACAAAAACCGAAAAAGGGCAGCAGCAAAGAACGCAAGAAAAATTTAAAGTCAAAAGAACTCTAGAAAATATAAAACTATACATAATACATGTGTATGTATATAGATGTGAGTATGCATACATATATGTATGTGTATGTATATTATTTAGGTTTTTTTTTTAGTAATATATTATTTTTATCGAACCTTTTGTAATATTAAACAAATTTCTTTTTGTTTTCTTTTTCAAAAAATAAATATCAAACATGACCACTGCGTCCTTCCCAATCATTTCATTTGAACTATTTTGTTTAAATACTTTGTCATCTCTGTCTCTCTCCCTCTCTCTCTCCCCCCTCTTTTACACTATTTTTCTCTCTGCGCAAAATAACTTAAGTAGTTTTTATCATAAAACTTCACTGTCAACTTCACTCAATAACAATCAGCATCCAAAAGAGTCATTAGATTATTATTACAACTATCAAGATAATGATAATGAACAAATCATTTTTAATATTGGCAAGATAAGAAATTATAGCAAAAATAATAAAAATTATAACAATAGAAATGCACAACATCAACAACAACAGCAACAACAACAAAATAATCATTTGCAATTGAATAATTTGAAATCATCAACAACTTTACAATTAGCAACATCACATGTACATGAAAAACAACAACAACAACCACAAAAATTTCTTCCTTTAATTAAGCTCAATACAACTGAAAAGTTTTTACTAACTCAATTAACGGAAAATGTGGATTTCTCCAACAGATCCAAACAAGCGCATGCAAACGCAAATAAAAAATTACTACAACAACAAGAACAACTACAACCAAAGTCACAAGTACCACAAAAACATATAAGACCAGAACCCTACACACAAATCCAGACTACAACTCCCACTACCGCTACAGCCGACCAAAGTCCAAGCAAAATCCCAAACTTATATCTAAATACTACACCCAAACTAAAACTTTCTACATATCATAGTGAAAAGAGTGTTATTGAACCGGAAATTTCCACGGCAAGAATAATTTCACAAACACCTCCTCACTCTAGACAGGTGCTGGCATCCAAAAGTACTAAACATCATAAGGATGCAAATTTACAAAGTCTAGATGTGGAGACAGTGTTTGACGAGAGTCAAAATGTTCAAGTACAAAGTGCTGAGCCACCAAACAGTCGCAATTCCGGTACTTACTTTAAATCAATCCCCAACGACAGAGGTGCTTATATATCCGATAATTATGCCACGAGCGCACGTGGCAATTTAGTGCGTTCGCAAGCCGATAAGTCTAATAATGAATTTAAATCAAAAAGTTACGATGTCTACGGTGGCCTCAAGAGCAATGAATTTTCCGATGATGAAAAATTTAAATCAAATTCAAAAGATGTTAAAACACAAATAAAAAATTATGTGATATCAGATGTAGCTCCACGAAGCTTTAAACCACCCTCTACAGAAAAAAGTCCAATACGGAATTTTAGATCCGAAGAAGAAGAGGTTGAGATATTAAATGAAGCTGGTTCTTCAACTACTCTTAGATATCCGGGAACATTTAAAACTTCAACTGAAGCCAAACCATTTGAATATAGCCTTCAAACAGGCAGCAATGGTTTCACTTTGAGAGTTCAGCAATTACCCTTATTAAAGGAAGCTGATAAACCATTATATGAAAGAAGGCCATCTATACAATATTTTTCCATACCTACAGGTAATCCAACGACTGTCAGAACAACAGCACCAACAACACTTACTACGGCAAAAACAAGTACGAGCACTACGACAACAACAGAAGCTCCTGCTACAAAATCCAGCAGTACAACTTCTTCCACTACCACCACAAAAAAAATAATTTTCAGACCTTACACTGAAGCAGAATATACCGAACAATTCAACAACGATGATATAAAGCCAACAACATATGCTCCTCCTTTAAGAACTTGGCGCAATGGCAGACCCACCATACAAACTATACCACCAACATCAACAATTACATACAGTACAAGAGCACAAACTTTCTATGATTCTAATTATAGCACGCCAACAGAGTCTAATAAATTCCAGTTGGTGGCTAAGGAATATTTGCCCAGAACGTTAAGCACTACCACAAACGCAATCCCAACTTCAGCAGCAACTATCATCACAACGCCTAGAACAACTCCAACAACAGCAACTACTACTAGAACAACATCTAGAGCTACAACGACTACTTTTGCCACAACGTCAATAAGTACAACCTCTCCACTAACAACTACCACTGAAAGGCCAATACAAACTTTTACGGCAAGGTCTTCAGTTTTTAAAGATACTCTACAAAAAACTACCGCATCGTCCAGTCAACGATTTGTCTCACCCTATAAAAGTTTAGAAAATCTTTTGCAAAAAGAAGAAAGGTCATCCTTTTCTTCGGCAAGGTCCACAATCAAACCCAAATACTTAACTCAGCCTAGCACAACACATTCACCTCTGCAAAGCACCAGTAAGGCCTTAAAAAGTTACTTTATTATTACTTCTCCACCAAAAAATATAAATGATTCCATAATCACCACAATAGCAACAAACACACGCAATTTCAGCATAAGTGATGCTATTTTAGGAAATGTTAGAAATAACAATTACAAAACAAGTCTAGTTAGTTCAACAACAACAACAACACCAACTACTACTACATCCACTGAAAGTACCACTCCGACAACAATGTCAACAATATTAAATAGTTCCTCATTACGCGTTCATTCATCTAGTCGAAGTGAAGTCTCAGAAAAGCCAAGACCACGAGGAAGATCTCGTTATACAGCCGCAACAGTTACTAATATATTGGAAAGAGATCAGCCTACCACATATTCACCAAAACATCGTTTCATACCTGTTCCAGAAGAAGCCACAACAACAGCCCCTAATTCTCAATTACTAGGTAGACGTAAACTACAGAGAGCACGTATAGCAGCGCTACAAAATCAAAGAGCGCCAACAGCTAATGCAATTAAAACTAGAGAAAAATATCAGAACTTTAAGCAGGAGCTTAAAAATAATTATGAAAATGAAGCTTCAGACCAACGACCTCGAGCTGAAGCTTTAGTATCCGAACCGGTGGTAAACAATCAGGATAATAATATTGAGAATACACACTCATCAGAGACTACAGAAAAGGACCAAGTTCTGTCTAATACAGAAAAACCATTGAAATACTATTATTCCAATAAATATAGACAACAAACAGGAGAGCATACATTGGCAGAAAGTTTGCAAAATGCTGGTTATATAACGTCATCTACGAAACCGGTAAATTCTAACCTTTTAACATCTTCAGTACTTGAGCAGTTGCAGTTATTCTTGTCGGGAGTTGATAGTGATGAAAATGATTCATCCTCTCCACAATTTGTTAATGACTTTTCAGAGCCTGAAATTAAAGCAGCGGTACAAGAAATAAAGAATCTATATGCTGCAACTGGACAAAGACAAACATGGACTTCGACTACCACAACGACTCTTATACCTACGACTACACTTAAACCTCCAAGCACTGCCATTACTACTACTAGCACAGCTAAACAAGCAATTAATTTAAATTCTATACACCATGTTAGCACATATTCTACCCCACCCACTCTTACAAACAAAACAACAGCTACAGCTAAAACAACTACAAGGCCTAGTCCCTCACAAAATACTCATTTTAATAGCACTTCACTGACAACAACAACCACACCTAAATACTTCCCCAAATTTCCATCCTCAACCGATAGTTACTTAACTTCCTCGTCTTCCTCCTCAACTACATCAACTAAAAAACCAACAACAACTACCACCACCACAACAAGAACAACACCACAACCACCACCTCTCGCTTATGCCTACTCCAGTCAATTAAACAAACACTCAACAGTAGGAGCAGCATCATCATCCTCTGCGGGTAATTTACCACCAGCTCGTGTCTCGAGAGTAAATAATGCTCTTAAATCATCAATAGCGGCAGCTGCTACTGCCTCCCCCTCCTCTTCATCCTTGCTCAATGTTAACAATAATACTGGGCCTAATACCTCCTCAGCGGCAGCGGGAAGATCAAATAATAAATTCTCTTTGGCTTCTACGGTTAAATGTTCTGATACTACGTCAAATGCTAAATGCAATGAAATCCCCACGAGGTATTAATACTCAAACCATACTTTCTTTTCCAACAAAAAAAAAAACAAAATCTCTTGTTCTTCCACCTAAACAAAAAGTATATTTTTTTTAACTGGCTTAATTTGATTAATAGCGGATTTTAAGATCACTTTGCATATAGGATTTATTACATTTTATAAAGTAAAAGCAGGTTTTTATATTAAACTTGTTTTTTAAATATTTTTTTGTTCAAAACGAAAACACGTACAGAAATATCTTGCTATATGTTATGACATAAGTATTCTTAACGAAAACGTAAACACACGTTGGAAATCTTTTGTAGCATGCGATATAAATGTATGAATTTTTAAATAATTTATTGCATACTTTCAGAAAATTCCTGACTTAAATTTTGATTTTTTGTATAAAGGGTGTTTTTATAGAGGTATAGAATTTTAAGTTGGCATCACTTTTTTAACGAGCAGCCAAAATCACCAAATTTGTTTTGAAAATGGTGGCTTTATTAAAAACTACAAAATACCACCATGACCACGCTAACAGATGCCGATGAGTTTTAAGTCTGAAATCTGCTCGATTGGCACCGTATAGAATCTGTTGTGAACTTAGCACTATATGTAGACTATGTGCTTAATATAGCCCCACAAAAAATATTCCAGTGGTGTTAAATTACAGGATCTGGCTAGTCACTTAACTGCTGATTGTCGTAAAATTATGCGATCGAGAAATTTGATTGATCGTTTCACTGGCAGTGTGCCATGTGGCGCTGTCTTGTTAAAACCACATGTCAGTGATATCCACGTCGTCAATAGTAGGCCAAAATTTAATCGTTGGCATCTCGTGATAACGTGATCCATTGAGCGTTACCGCATTTCCAGCCTCACCTTCGAACAAAAACGGCCTAATCACGCCTCCAGACTACATAGCGCACCATACAGTGACACGTTGAGCATGCAAAGGCTTCTCAACAATCGCTCTGGGATTTGCAGAAGCCCAATGCGGCAATTTTGCTCGTTGACATATCTTAAAAAGTGAAAATGGGCTTCGTCTGAAAAAATTATTTTTTCCTGAAAAACCAGCCGATTGTTATTAAATGAATTGAGGGAATCTGGGGCGATGTTCGTCTTCAATTCCTGCACCAGTTGAAGATTCAAAGAAGGCTTCAAAGTCAAATGTAATGGTTTTGGATAACCCCAACTGTCGAGGAATTGATAAATTTGGATCTGCTTCAACACTGGGGCTCACGGCTGTGAACGACCCGGTCGAACACGCGTTGGTGTTCGCATATTTTGTATCGAGCCTGTCGACACAAATTTAATGACCAAATTCTTAACAGCAGTCTCAGAAGGACAATTATGTTGTCCGAAAATATCACGAACAAACTTTAACTTTAACAGAACCACCATTTTCATAGTGGATTTTAATTATTTTTTAATGCCATTTCTGTGCGAAATCGAATTGATTGTAACAATTGCCAATGCATCTACTACGAATACGTCAAAAAACTAAATAAAACTTCTTGTTGAAAACCCTGATATGATACCCGCATAGTTTCACGTAAATTGGCTCCTAGATTTTTTGTTTTAACGCCTCAATACTGTTTTCTGTGGAGATAAACGAAACGATAAATCATTTGAAAAAAAAATTCGCCGCATTATTGTCGATATATGGCCACAAATGTTTAATAAAGTCATCGAAAATTGCTCTAGCTAAGGCAATCATATGCCAGAAGTCATATTTAAGTAATAATGCCAGACAATCATCTTAGAATAGAATAAAGTAAATTTCTTGTCAATTGAAAAAAATTCACTTCTGTTTTATTCTATTCTATTTCAAAGTTCTCTACCTCTATAAAAATAAATTTTATAAAATATCTGCACGAGTTTTTAGCATACTGGCACTCAGCCACAAATATTTTCGGGGCGCAATATGTACAAGTATGTGTTAAACTTTTATAAATATATAAATTTAATATTAATTTTTGACAACATATCTGCATATATTCGATATTATTTTTAGAAATAATGATGTCCTTAAACAAAATTCCAATATATAGTCTTAGACTTCAGTCTTTTTGTCTTATATACCAAAGTTGATCGAAATCCTATTTATGCACCTTTTTCTCTATTGGGACTATCAGCAAGAAATCAAAAACTCTACTACTAAAAATCAAATATAATCAACAGTGAAATAGTTTATTCACAACAAAAATTTGTTTCCTTTATTAACTCCAACTATAAAAAACTGCATTTAAATTAAAGTTTCAAGAGAAACTTTAGAATAATATTTTAGCTTTTGTTTTATTTTTCACGTTTGTACGCTGAGTAATATTTTAGTGATTTGATATTTTCACCTAAACTAAAAAGAGAAAATATTAGTTTGGCAAAAACATAAAATAAATAAAAAGAAAACAAACAGGTGGTGGTGAAATTCGATTTTTTTTTTTCGATTTAAATTACTTAAATAAAAATAGTTTTTAGAATTGCATTTTTTGTTAATTTTATTTAACTGGTTGTTAAATTCGCACCTAAATTTTTGTTATGTACGAAATGTGAGAACCGAAAAAGTTACTTTTTATGTTGATTGCACCCCCCCCCCCCCCCCTTTAAAAAGCTTTTGATTTTATTAACTTTAAATTGCACTATTAGAAAATAATTTATGTTATTGTAGCGTTATACAGAAAACGCATAATCGATTTTATTTTAAGGTCTGAGTTACAGCTGAGTTAAGCGCTAACAAATTATTTTATATCAATTAAGGGCTACAGAAACATCCGAGAAGAAGTCAAATAGTTCATTGCCCATTTTTTACTAATCCAAAAATTCTCCCACTATTTTAAGATATACATACGCAAAGACAGATGTGACATTCATTAAATTTTTCAATAACAATATTTCGCAAACCCGTTTATTTAATTTTAGAAAGATAAGAAAGCCGGTGGTGGTTTAATTTAATCCAATTGTGTAGTTTTGCCATCAGAACAGTACTAGGGCTTATTTTGGATAGCGACCAGGAAATGTTATACAATCTTGAAAAAAGAGCTCTAAGAATGCTTACGATTACGTTTCCAAATTTTTTACTTACGATTTTTATAAGCAAGAATTCGCTTCACAAGCAACAAATGTCTGTGAAAAAGAAGACTTCAATTAAAATTGAATCAAATTTAATTAAATGTAATAATATTTTCCGTTTTCCATTTTCGAACTACATCGCTAAGTTATTTATTTATGAACTCCCGAGTTCTTAAATTAATTTCTTCATCATTTTGCAGCCATTCCCATATTCTTATCGCAGTAAAGCAAACTTTATGAGAGTCTTTTAAATAGCAGATGTAAGTTTACTTGATGGCACGTAGCCGAGAGCAACGGCATGTTATGGGTTATTTTTATTGAACCGTAATTTTTAGCGATATAAAAGAACACTATAGTTCGTACATCATATTACGTGCCCCTGTAGGCTAGTAGGTAGTGTACTAGCTTACAAGACGGGGGTTGTGGGTTCGATTCCCAACAAAGACCTTGGTTTTTTCACTACAAATAAAAATTGACTGTCGGTGGGCGTGCTCAGTGGTCACTGGTCACTGTGCTGTCTTATACGCCAGCTAATTTCCGTAACTATCCTTCTACTTTCACCACCTGTCTCATCTATTCTCTATCCCTTTCCTAAAGAATTTAGCACGGTACTTGACTAAATGGCATTGTTGCCTGAAGTGCTACTTCTCTTTTCAAAAAAAATACTAGTTCTGGCACAATGCTTTGCATATGTAGGGTTCATCACCTGCGTGCTGGTCCGAAAAAAAAAACATCATATTACGTGCCTTAAGTCGTCCATTGTGTCAACGTAACGCTGCGCTAGTGCATACCTCTTCAAAACTTTCCGTTTGGATAAATCCACACAAGCCACAAGCAATGAAATTATGACACGCATAGCCACTATTGAAAATAGTGTTTCTTAGTGTTAAGCGAAGCTCATGCGAAACTATTTGCACTCAAAAACTATTTTTTAGGGTTTTTCAACAAAAAGTTTGGTTCTTAATTAGGCAACAACATGATAGTTTTGTTATTTAGTATTTTGACGTGTTCGTAGTAGATGCATTGGCAATTTTTACAATGAATTTAATTTCGCATGAAAATCGCATTAAAATAATTAAAATCCATTATGAAAATGGTGGTTCTGTTGAAGTTACATTTCACAAAATTTGTGATATTTTCGGACCACATAATCGTCCTGTTAAGAATTTTATCATTAAATTTGAATCGACAGACTCGATACAAAATGTGCGAACACCAACGCGCATTTGAACGGGTCGCTTAACTGAAAATATCGCAACCGTGAGCCACAGTGTTGAAGCAAATCTAAATTTGTCAATACCTCAATGTTCTTATCAATTGGGCTTATCAAAAACCACCACATGGTGAATTTTGCGTAAGGATTTGAGTTTGAAGCCAAACAAGAATCAAATGGTGCAGTAAATGGCAGTAATAAAAGCCGTCCGACTATTCGTATCGCCGTAGGCTGGTTTTTCTGAAAAAATCATTTTTTCAGACGAAATCCATTTTCACTTGTCAGGGCATTTCAACAAATAAAATTCCCGCATTTGGGCATCTGAAAATCCTAGAGCGATTATTGAAAAGCATTTGCATGCTCACCGTGACACTGTATAATGCGCTATGTGATCTCGTGGCGTGAATGGGGCGTTTCTTTTTCGAAGATGAGACTGGAAACGCGGTAACGGTCAATTGATCTCGAAATGCTAACAACTCTATTTTGGCCTATTACTAATGACGTAGATATCGCCTATATGTGGTTTTAACAGGAGAGTGCCACATAGACCATGAAACGATAAATTTATTGTAAACCAACTTTAGCGATCGCCAAATTGACGACAATCTGCAGATAAGTGGCCAGCCAAATCATGTGATTTAACAACACTGGATTATTTTTTGTGGGGCTATGTTAAGCACATAGCCAATCGTATCTATTTCAGCCTTAACACTCAAAACACTCTGCCAACAAGTGAAAAAATTGACAGTTGTCAGCTTAGTCGTGGCCAGATATCATTTTGCATTCAAACCAAAACTTTTCTCTTCGTAATACAATAAAAATTTGAATCATCTCAATATAAATTTTTGGTTTTATTTTGTTTTAGAAAACAAACTTTCTGTTGAAAAACCCTTTAATTTAATTATTTGGAAAATACTAAGCAATCGTACAACCAGTCGTATTGATTTATTTCAATTTCATAGTCATATCTGTAATCAAAATATTTTACCAAAAATATTCTATTTCATTATTTGAATAAAAATTCCACTAAAGCTAAAAAATCTGTAGAAAATAACGAAAAAACAAGAATTTAAAAGAACCATTTTAATTAAACAAAAATCATATAATCAGCCAGCCAACTTTCGCCAAAAATCTGAAATCTTACAAAAATATTGAATAGATCAAAACTAAATTAAGAACGAACAACAACACAACAAGGAAAATCAAAATTTTCCCAAAAACCACAAATCCTTAGTGATTTAAAAAAAAAATATTAAAAAAAGAGGTAAACGACATAAGCTATCACCGAATGTCAATATAGATCCAATTAATAATGATTACGGATGATCTTGTTTTACTCAATTACCACCGTCTCTATTCTATCTTTTTATATAAAAAGTATATTATGATCTTTAATTTCCTTACGTTTACCTGTTCTCATATTTAATCATTTTGTGTTTGAGTACAACAATTGTAAAAGTTGTTTAAATACCAACATTCAAAATAATAATAAAATTTTTGCAGCAAATTTAAGCTTGATTAAGCAAAATATCTGCAATATCAATAATCTTTATATTGTTTAAATGTAATAAATTATTTGTCAAATGTCAAAACACCTTCCTTCAATAGAAAAAAATTATGCACACATACTCATATGTATGTGCATAAGTATTATTTTTATTATTCGTTCAAATTAAAGGGTGTTTTTATAGATGTATAGAAAATTTAAGTTGGCGAACCTTAACTGCGTTCGCCATATTGTCAGCAGTCGAATAATTAATGTTAAGTATGGTTTTGCGTTTCAACATGAATAGGCTGACGCCTGAGAAACGCTTCCAAATTGTGCAAATTTATTTTTGTTCGAAATACGTGTTCCACACTACGTGTTCCATTTTACAGCCAGCATATTCGTAGAACGTTTTTATACCACGTTTACTTTAAATGCCGTTGTTTCCGATTTTTATGAGAGAATTTTGTTTAGCGATGAAGCCTACTTTTGTTCTTATTGTCACATTGCCATATTGTCAAGTGATTTATGTTTAGTCTGGTTTGACATTTCAACATGAATAAACTGAAGCCTAAGCAACGCTAATTTATTTTGAATAGCATGGTTCTGTTCGAAATACGTGTCGGGCACTATGTCCATTTTTTGATCAATAAATTCGTGGAACTTTGTTGCACCACGTATGCTTTAAGTGTTAATACGCGTCCGTAAAGACCTTTCACACTGCATACAGAAGAAGTATTGTGGAAGAATTGAGCTTAGATCTGGTAAATGGGCCCAAAACAGGATTGCCATTGATCCCGATTTTTATCAGAGAATTTTGTTTAGTAATGAAGCTTTTGTTTAATCAATAAACAAAACTCTCATATTTGGAGTGATGGTTTTCCTCAAAAACAGACTAGTGTGCTTTATGTGCTGGAGGAATCATTGGAACGATACTGGTCAAAACGTCAGTGATGACCGCTATAGAGCTACTAACTTTTTCTTTCATAAATTAAACAACCATGATGTACACGAGCCGCAGTTTCAACAAGGCGTCGCAATGTTATACAGCTCGTGTCACAAGTTATTTAATTGAAGAAAACTTTTGGTAATCGCATGACTTGACGTTTCGGATTGGCCTGTACCGCCGCTAGACTATTTTTTGTATGCATATATGATGTCGACGGTAAGCCTGTTAAACGATTAAACACACAACATTCGCCGAATAATTGTCGTTATGCGACTACAAATCTTGAAAAAAATCATCTAAAATTTGACATTAGTCTATTTAAAAAAATCGTCTTTGTTTTATTCCAACTCAAAATTCTATACCTCTATATAAATTAACAAAATCTTTCAAATCGTTTTAAAAGATTGTGAAAACAAATTTTAAATATTAGTGTTTAGCGTAAAGGCGTAAAAATACAATCGTTGTGTCATCATGACACATAGCAGACTAATAATGTTATTCAATTATGAGTGTCCAATCCTTCACGTTGTTCATTTATGGTATATTGTTAAAACAAATGATTAACTTTAAATTAATTTATGACATTGTTTCATTAATAAATTTCATTTAAATATTAAAGTCTCAATTTCGAATTAAAAATTATTTAATAACTTATAAGTACAACATATGTTATTAATATCTTATGTTTTCAAATTTACAAGGTCTGTAAATTTTTTGGCAATTTTTTGTACTTCAAAAATAAAAGGTTACGATTTGGTAGGTTTTAGTGTTTGACAAATTTTTGAGTACAATGAAAATTCTTAATTAAGTAGATGTTATTTTTAATCGCTTAAGCTAAGAAATAGCTTTCCAGCCTAATTAATACAAGTTTTAATTGTTACAATTGCCACTTTCGACATTTAAAAAATCACATGTCATTATCGAGAAATAAAACCACTCTAAAACCTGTCAATGTTTGACGTAAAGTTTTATACTGTGCTCCTTACCTGCGATGCAGGTTTCCATACAGTCCCTTGAATTTTAATTCTAACATCAGGCATTTAACAATGTGGTGTTGTGGTGATGAAGATCATAAATTTCTTTAAACGGTGTTAGTGAAAAATTTCGGCTTCACATTTACTTTAAATTTTTGTTAATAAATACAAAAATCCACCAAGTACGGGTTGCACGCACATGAATATTTCTCTACCCAGTATGGAGCTTTTAATTTAATATTTTTATACTAAATTAAAAAAGTTTAAAGTTTCTGCCTTTTACGGCTCAAAAGCTAAGCCAACATGCGTCAAAATCAATTCTTCTAGTGAAACACCTTTTGAGTTTTAATTTTATTAATAGCAAACTTCAAAAAGCATAAGCCACGAATTGCTTTACATGTTTGTTTACGTTATCGTTTTTGGACAAACAGATTTTAAAAATTGTGGCTCCTAAAATACCTCAAGGCTAAAAGTGCATTAAAATTTATAAGATGCGTCGATAGAAAACCCATTTAGGATGATTTGAACCTTAATAAACAATAATAAATTTAATAAATTAATTCAGAATATTTATTGCTATACACCATATGAGCTCTTCTTAAAAACATAACGATTAAAGATTGCCGCCAATTAAAACTTTTATTTTAGATTACATGATCTCCTGTCCAATTGCTGTATTTGCAAGGGCTTTTCTACAAGAATTTTGTTTTCTAAAGTAAAATAAAATATTTAGATTAAGATAATTAAAATTTTTATTGTATTACGAAGAGAAAAGCTCGGCAGTTATGAATGAAAAATGATATATGGCAAATGCCCACCACGACCACGCTAACTTTTTGGCAAAATGGCGGTCCTTCACGGATTTTAAATTTTAAGGCTGAAATCGATTCGATTGGCTCCGAATAGACTCTGTTCTTAACATGGTCTCACAAAAAATAATCCAGTGATGTGAAATTACACCATCTGGCTGGCCACTTAACTGCTGATTGTCGTGAAATTATGTGATCGAAAAATTTGGTTTGCAATAAATTGATCGTTTCATTGGCTGTGTGACATGTGGCACCGTCCAGTTGAAATCACATGTCAGGAATATTCACGTCGTCAATAATAGGCCAAAATTGAGTTATTAAAATCTCGCGATAGCTTGATCAATTGACCGTTACCGCATTTCCAGCCTCGTCTTTGAAAAAAAGGGCCCAATCACGTTAATAAAACATCATCGGTGTAAATTACAAATATCTGCTGTGGGAGCCATTTGAATACAACTTGTATGAAAATTGCAAGTGTCTCGTTATTATGGTTTCAGATATAAAGACCTATAATAGATGGAAAAGTTTGGGAAATATTAATTGGGATAAGCCTTAGGTACTGAAACTAAACATCAATTAATCTAAATACTAATATATTTAAAACTTGGGGAAACTTTACAAATCACGGAAGGATTAAAGTACCTTTTTAGAACTTTCAGCTGAAAGCAGTACTTCGTATAGCATTGATTATGTTCTAAATGTTGGAAACCATTTAAAGCTAATTGTGATATTTTATTATTATTTATGCCTGAAACGATAATTTATGCCAATGGTTTTTCATGTGCTAACGCTTTTTTTCCTAAATCCAAATGAGCTGTGTGCTTAGTAGTCTCTCTCTTGCTGCATACTGTTACGAGTACAAATTGCTATAAATTTCTATTTCATAAAATTAAAATATTTTGTAGCTAAACACTTTAGGTGTATTTAGGGTCCAAATTTGTTGTTATAAATTTTAATTAAAATATCAAAGTAAAATTTACTTAGCGTACATACCGAACGTGAACTTTCTTAACAAGTTTTATTTCGTTTTTTGCTAAAGAAAAATCCCTTGAAACTAACAAAAGTTAAAAACAACAGAGCAAACACCACGCACTTAGATTAATCAGAACCAACTTCAAAGAATTTTTCTTGAAGGTGAAGTCAAATGGAATTATAGTTAAGAAATAAAATACTCCTGTTAAACTATTTCGAATATTAAATGTCAATCTGTTATAAAACTAAAACTTTGTCCAGTTCAAACCACCCAGAATATCCTTTTAACAACATCCTGGCATCCAAAATCTCCAAGTCCTCTTTAAAATCAAAAACAAATCTACACTTTACACAAAATCAAATCAAAAGAAAGAAATCAATCACTATTGTAAAATTTGTACAAAATCCTTAAATCATAAATCACCTGGCTCACTTTTTTGGTTCTCACTGTATTTGTAATTTTGTAACTTGCATTATTTAATTTCTTTTAAAGAATTGGCACTGTTGAGGAACTTAACATTTTATTTCTGTTATTATGCATTTAATTTTTATTTTTGGTTGAAAAGATATTTTTATTTTATGTTTGACTTTGTATATTTGTAAATTTAATTTTTATTATTTTTTACTAACATGTTTTGTTTAACTTTTTTTTTGTTATTTTTATTTTTGTGCGTATTTTAACGTGTCGTTTTGTTGTGTCCAATTTAATTTTTTGTTTTTTAGTTTTTATTACTGAAAATGTTATGTTGTCTTGTCTCTAAATCTTGTCTTTTTTCTTTTTTTTTTAAACTTCTATTATTTACTTTTTAACTAAATTTTTAAATCAAAATTATATTAAATTGAAAATAATTAGAACCAATTCGAATAGTAACAGGAATCGCGGCAACCCATCTTATCAAGCCGATCGTGATGCGGCACCTGTGACTAATAATCGTGGAACCCATCCACCGTAAGTATTCTTTTTTCAGTGAAGTTTTTAATTTTAATTTTTTATTCTTCTCCCGATTTAATTATATTTTTGAAAATTAATTATTATTCGAGCTTTAGGTTAATTCTCAGGATGGTTTTTTATTTATAATAATTAAAATATTGTTATTCTTAAATTATTGTCATACTAGATGTCTTGAATGTTAAGTAAAAATATTGGCCATTGCAGCACAGTGTGCGAACTACAGGCAATGTTAACTACGTTGTTTTGTCGCCATTTTGGTAAACATTAGTCTTGACAGGATGTATTTACCAGTCGTGAAGTAGCCATGTGGCAAATTTATTATAAAAAAATTTTCGTTAAACCAACATGTTTTAATCGTTAAAACATTTTTTCAAAAACAATCATCGATAACTGTAACGATAAGAAAGTTACGTGAAATTATTGGGAGAGACAAAGTGACAACAAAACGCACTACTTATCGCGCAGTGAATGATTTCAAAGAAAGAGGATCTGTAGGTGATAGGCCCAAACATGGAGCACAGCGTACAGCGAGATCGACTGAAAACATTACTGCTGCTCAAAAAAGTGTTGAAAACAATCCACTAACCTCAATTCGACACCGTGCTCAGGAGTTTGGTGCTCAAAGAACAACTTTGGCCACAATTTTCCACAAGGATTTGCAGTTGTTAACATATAAGATTCATTTGACACAAGAGCTTCTTCCACAAAACCATTTACGCCGCCGTATTTATGCCATGACAACCCTGATTTTCATGAAAAAATCATAATTAGTGACGAGGCACATTTTCATTTGAATGGATATGTGAAAACAGAATAGGAGGTTCTGGGAAATAGAAAACCCTCAAATTATTCAACTGTCACCTTTGCATCCATTAAAAGTGGCAAGTTTGGTGTGAAATTTGATCAGGAGTAATCATTGGAACTTACTTCTTTGAAAATGAAAACGGCATAACGGTAACTGTGAATGAGAAGCGATATCGTGATATACTTGAAAACTTTTTAACGCCACAACTGCATGCGTTGGGCTTGATTAACATATAGTATTAAGAAGACGGAGCCTCATCGCTTACAGTCAACTGCTCCAAACTTCTTTTTGTGGTAATATCTGAAAAGCAATGTTTATGCAAACAAACCAGAAACGCTTGAGCAACTCAAACAAAATATTTATAATGAAATTAATGAAATACCGCGTGAAATGTGTGAGAATATAATGAAAAATGTGTTCAAAACGACTCGCATTTGTGAGGCTAGCACAGGCGGACATTTATCTGATATTGTATTCCATACATAATTGCCGACACTAAATAAAACATTTAGCAATATAAAATCCATTCTCTCTCATTTAATCAAAAATTATAAACAAATAAAGTAGTATACCTTCCCGGCGGACACCCTCTATGTTAACATTTCTATGAAGGTTTTTAAAGATAATGTCATATTCTTTAAAATTACGTCTTCTATAGAAATTTCCACTTCCTTTTTATGTAGTTATAGCGGATATGATACTTCATACTTTAAATGATCAAGACATATTTCTTATAGTTACGTTATAAATGTGGATTCGCTACAGTTTTTACTGTTGTTTCCAATATGGCTATAAAATTTTGAGTTAGCAGCACTTTTTTATCTGGTGGCCATTTTGTCAGCTCTCAATGTAATTAATTTTTGGTTTATCATTTCCGTATTAATAAGCGCAGCTGGGCGAATTGAGCCCAAAGGAAGATTGCCATTGATGCCAATTTTCATAAGTGAATTTTGTTCAGCGGTAAAACTGATTTTTGTTTGAGTGAATACGTCAATAAACAAAACTGCGGTATTTGTATGTTGAGGCACCGTTGCTTCGCCAAAAAACTGACTGTTTTTTGTGCTTTAGGGGCTTTTTAAAACGCTGCTAGTCACAATTTTACAGTCAATGGTGACCGCTATAGAGAAATAATATGTCCAGAAGCTGTACAGGCATAAAATGTCGCACTGCTTTTTTTTTTTTTTAATGTTTAGTAATCGCAGAGCTGAACGTTTCGGAGCCTTGAATTTGATTCCAATATCGTACAATTTAACGCCGCTAGACCATTTTCTGTGAAAATATATGAAGTTGCTAGTCTACGTCGATAAGCCCAAAGTGGCGATAAATGTTGAAAAAAGTCATCATATATTTGACCTCAATATTAGACTACGTCTAAACGTGGCGGTCATATGCCAAAAACCATATTTAAATTATGATGCCAGAAGGCTATCTAGCGAATAAATAAAATTTTATGTCAATTACATTCACTTTTGTTTTACTACATTTCCTTTACATTACCTCTACAAAAAGTATAATTTTTGTTATAGCTGGCATCTAACAGTTATATACTGTGTAAATTTAAAAAGTCTGCCTATAACAGTTAAAAATTAGACGATTTAATTAAATTCACGTCTACTTAGGAGATACTTCTGAATTTGTATTTTTTCCACTTGTTACTGTAACGAACATAGTAAGACGCACTATGTGTATGCAATCATTAGTTTGAACTTCATTTTATTATCTAAGGCCATAATAATACACTTAGGATCAAATGATTAGAAGCATTCATTTTACTGTTTCTACTGTTGTTTAAAAAAAAACAACAAAAACGTACTAATTTGTCGGTCGATTTAATAAGAATCACATTTGTTTTTAAGAAAAACATTAATTTCCAGTGAACATTAGTAAAGTATTTTTATTAGATAAGTAATTTAAGGTAGCGAAAATAGTAGAAATCGATTATTATCTCTTCACAGCATATTTCCACTGGGACGTTGCATGAAAAAAAGTGCGAACGGAAAAGATGTTGTATCCAAGGATATATTTTTCCAGCTTTAATTTCGAACTAAAATTGAACAAATTTGAGGATTGTGTTATACTCTTTCTTTTCAACACTAAAAATTGATATTTCATTTATGTAACTTTAGTGTGAAAGTTCTTACATAAATATTTTTATTATCATAGGGTAGAGTTAACCGTTCATTTTATAATGTAAAATACTAAAAAAGTCAAAGTTTACTTTAACTCACCCTGTATAAAACAAAATTACTACAATATTTTCAGGTGAAAAATTTCTCACTTAAGTTACAGAAACGAGGTACAGATCTCAATTTAGTATCCAACAAAGTATCTCAACAGTAAAAAAAGCCAGAAAAAGCTGCTGCTGAAAATCAATGTTTAACTTGCTAGAGAGAGTATGACATGGAGTAGTAAATAAAAGATGATTTTACTGATTCGCATAACATGCTTTCAAAAGATGAACATTACTTTGAATTGGATATGCCTTGTAGTTTTTGCACAGCAGAAGAAAAGAGAAAGTGTTAATTTGGGGTTTTTGTATCTATAACAGTCCAATCGATTTAAAATTTTAAATTTAACATTTTATTACAGCAAGCTGATAGATAAAATCTTTAAATCATCACTTAATTTATTTCCATTCAAAAAGTTCTTAATATGGCTGGGTTTCCGCTAAATTATATTAAGCCGGAAGATACAATACACAATAAGGATTCATTAGTTTAAAGAATCCCGTATTGTTTTGAGATTTTTTATACTGCTTTATGATTCATTAAAAGCCCATATATGTGATATTATCGTATTTATAATACGAAGACCATCACCGACTATAAATTGTTCTCATTCTTTAATTATAAAATTATGCATTTTCCATTAAAATTAGTTAAATCATTTTAAAAATATTGTGTGTTTTTTTCTGTTTCGGTAAAGCGATATTGTTGATGCCTTCATTTAATTATTTTTTTTGTTAATGGTATTTATTGTGAAAGTTCCTTTTCTGGTGGTACTTTAATTCTATTAGTGGTCACTTAAAAATTCATTAAAATATGTGGTTATAAAGTAAAAATTTAAGTGCTTCTAATCATTTCTACGAGAATGTATTCATTCTATAAAATTTTTAATTGTCTAAGTTTGAGTTTACATAAAATTATACGAATATTATTCGTTTTAACATAAAACCTTTATCATAATCAAAAAAATGATGTAAAACATGAATACTCGTATGTTTATATTTTATGCCTTTACATCAAAACCTTATTATATATTGTACCTGCAACACTTCAAGTTGCTATTGCATGTAAAGTACTTACTATAGCTGATAGTTGGTCAACAATTGCAGAGTAATTCAGCTAAAACAGTACTAAAACGTTACTCTACTTAATTGGTTAAATGCAATGGTTTTAAAATAATTTTATTTCAAGATTGTAAATGAAAGAGAAGACTTCATTAGTAAATTTTTTATTTAGTATAAAAACTTTACTTAATAACCATAAGGCCACTTCCTATTAAAACTATATAAAAATTAATTTTTTAAATAAGTTTCAAAACATTTTCCCTGTACTAATTTAAGACAAACTTTTCTTTAATTGTAACAATAACTAAATTAAACATATCATTTTAAGTTTTCAATAAATTTTATAATTTTTTGTTTTACAGACGTACTCGCCCCACACTGAAGCCTTCCGGTACTATTGTCAGTAAGGCTCAAGAATTTGTGGACATCTATAGAAATTTGCCCAGTCGACCAGAGCCTCTATATCCACAACCTCAACCTGATAAAACCGCAGCTAAATGTCGAAAAGATGTTTGTTTATTACCTGATTGCTATTGTGGTGGCCGCGATATTCCCGGTAAGTGATAAAAAAAAAGGATAAACCTTTCAAAACAAAAAAAAAAGCATTTCAAGTACAGTGAGTAAAAAAATTTGACGTTCTTAAAAGCAAGTTAAAATATTGAGTTCAAAATTTCGAGAATATAACCTTAAACAAAAAGAAATGTTCGAAAGCATAATTTAGCAGGAAAGTCATTGCAGGGACATTGGTCTGTTGTGATGTCGCATTGCAGATGTTACTTGGCCATATATATTGGCACCATCATATTTTAAAATAATAAGTTGCATGTCACCTTTTTACTACCTTTATCTTCTACATATATAAAAATTAAGCCTAAAATAGGTGTCCGTTGGTTGCCAATGTTTAACGAGATGCGCCGTCAGATTTCCACCAAATTTTCACAGTACCTTCCCAATGGTTGTTCGCTGGTTTGTATCTTTATTTCATGCATTTACGCACAGTACGTGTTTGAAACAAGAGAAATTTTTCCAAAAAATCCAATTTTTTTTATTAAATACTTCGACTCAAAAGTTTTTTATGAAATGAAATGTGTGTTTTCGTTTGTATGTTGCTGTGCCTGTGTGTGCTTGCACAAAATGTGACGGCAATACAAATCGAAATATGCTCATGTTCATAGCAAGTTTATGTGCCAACAAATAGAGAATTTTATTTTCCATATTCTGTTGCATTTTTGTGTGTATGTGTGTGTGTGTGTGTGTGTGTGTGTGTAATTTGCGTGTTCAAATGCAAAATGATCCATCAGACGAACGTTTTTCAAAGCAATTTTTAGATATTGCAAATGTCGCAATTCCAATTGACCCCACCACAAAAATGATTACGCTTCCAGATAATTTTTGCCACTTTGCACAATCAAAACAAGAATTGGTGACAAAAGTATTTCCCGGTATTACACAAAATTTTAGAAACCATGATTGGTTGGAGGAAAGAGCTATCTTAGCTGCGAAAAACGTAGATTTTGCGGTTATCAATGTTACAATTTTGAATGACATTCCCGGGGGAAATTTTTACCTACAAATCGGTTGACTCTGTTACCAATCAAGAGGATGTAAATTATCCATTCGAATTTTAAAATTCGATTGAGTCATCTGGACTGCCGCCCAAGCGAAAGTTGGTGTAGCAATTATTTTGGTTAGAGATATCTGCCGGCCACGACTTTGCAATGGGACACGTTTAGTAGTCAATAAAGTGAAAAATGTGATTGATGCAAAAATTTTAAAAGGAAAATATAAGGGCGAGGATGTGTTGATACCACGCATTCCTGTGATTCCTCCGGATTTGCCGTTTGATTTTAAACGGCTTCAGTTCCCCATACGTTATGCTTTTGCAATGATCCCTGTTGGTCAATTATATCATGTATTCATGTTCACGTGTTAATAAACCAACTGCTTTCTTTGCCTATACCGCGAACCAAAATCAATCGAAGAATGTCGTATATGTAAAAGGATTGCAATAGAATAAGACGTATTATATAAGCACACAAAACTATTGAATTATGAAAAAGATAAAATTATAAAAAAAAAACATAAAAAAGAAAAATAAAAAATTGTGTTCTTTCTGATAAATTTTCTTGAATGATTGAATTTTGTGGCGTACACAAAAAAAATGCTACAGAATACAAATGACCTGCAAAAAAGTCACGGGCCCGCTAGTTTAATGATAAAAATTCCTTACTTTCTTGCTTCCTTTTTTCAGCCTTAAACTACCGATTTTTTTCTCGGATAGCTTTAGTCATTAGCTTCATTCGAGTACGCAAATTTTTAAATATTGTTGTTTTTCTTCATTTTTCTGGATTGCGTTTGTTGAAACAAAATCCAATAAATTTTTGAAAGTAAAACGAAGCAAAAATAATATGATTTTTTAAACGCAAGAAGAACTTGCAATATAATTGGGAGTTACACAATATTTGAAGGCAAAGGGATTCATTTAAAGGCAAAAGGAAATTGGCTATCATATGAAATAAAGAAGACATATGTTGCAAGGCGATTTTGCATGTCAGAAATGATATTTGTTCGCTACAAAAATAACTCCTTTTGGCATCATATTGTTACTGGTAAAAGTTATATGTAAAGTCGGGCCAACCAGTTAAATCAATGCCGAAGTCAAATATCCATGGCGCCAAGTTAATGTTCTGTATTTGGTGGGATGGTTAAGGTGTTTTTTGTTATAAGCTATTAAAATTGATCCAGATGATCACAGGGGACTTATACTGAAGAATATTAAAACAAAACATCCCGTGTGGCCAAAATGTGTCTTGCAATTATTGTTTCCAATTGCAAAATGCAATGCGCTACACTTATTTTTTGCAGGATTGTAAAAGAAAAACAAATTAGAATTAGAATTAGTATTAGACGTCAATAGGGTACATGTCAAATATTTCAAGTGAATTAAGAAAAGTTTGTTAGACAATTTTCGCAAATTTTTTTAACAAGAAGTTTGTTTTTCAATTGTGGCAGCACCCACAACATGATAGTTTTGACATTTAGCTTTTTTACGTATTCGTAGTAGACGCATTGGCAATTGTTACAATGAATTCAGTATCGCACGAAAATCGCATTAAAAAAATTCAAATTCACTATGGTTCTGTTAAAGCTACATTTCGTAAAATGCCTGATATTTTCGGACAACACCATCGTCCTTCTGAGACTGCTATTAAGAATTTAGTCGTTAAATTTTAGTCGACAGGCTCGATACAAAATGTGCGAACACCAACGCGTGTTCGATCGGATAGTTCAACTAGAATCATCACAGCCGTGAGCCACAGTGTTGAAGCAGATGCAAATTTATCAATTCCTCGACGTTTTCAACAGTTTCAGTTATGCAAAACCACCAAAAAAATCTGAAAAAAAAATTTTTAGCCGAAGCCGATTTTCGCTTTTCAAAATATATCAACAAGCAAAATTGTCGTATTTAGGCTTCTGAAAATCCTAGAGCGATTTTTCAGAAGTCTTTGCATGCTCAACGTATTATTGTATCGCGAGATGCTAACAACTCAATTTTGACCTGGTTTGAACAGTACAGTGCCATGTGTCACACAGCCAATAAAACGATCAATTTATTGACGATGAAAGAAGCGACATCTGTCAGCGTGATTGCGGTGGACATTTGCCATATATTATTTGTTATTTATAATTGCCGAAAAATAAAAATGCGAATAATTTTAATCTAAATTTTTTGTTTTATTTTGTCTTAGAAAACAAACTTCTTATACAACAATATTTCACAAAATTTATAAAAAGAAAATAAAAATTTTTGGTTTTATAATTTACTATTCAAAACTTGAGGAAAACTCAATATTTTTAATTTGCTTAAAAAGAATTTAAAATTTAATTATACTCGAACCACTGTACACAAAGTATAATTAAAAAATCTTGTTACATAAATTTGATACATATGCTCATTTAGGAGATTTAAATATAGAAGAAGTTCCACAAATTGTATTGATTACATTTGATGATGCTGTTAGTTCACTAAACATTAATTATTACGATGAACTTTTTAATAACAAAACACGTAAAAATCCAAATGGTTGCCCTATAAGGGGCACATTTTACGTATCACATGAATGGACCGATTATGGTATGATCCAAGATTTGTATGCGGATGGCCATGAAATGGCTTCACATACTGTATCGTAAGTTTATATTGGATATCAGAAATATTACAAAATCATTCAGCACCATGTCATCAATTCATAAAAGATGTCAAAATCTGCAAAGAGAAATAAAATATGTTAATATATGTTTTTGTTTTTTGGTGAAACATATTTTTTTCACATTTTTTAATTTATTATTTTGTTTTCTTATTTTTTTATTTTCATGTGCTTTATCATCACTTACATCTATCTCCCCTTTCACAACTGCCTTTGGGAGTTTTGTTTTATTAAATCATATAAATTCATTATCATTGCCCACTACTCCTTTTCATATTCCTCTATTGGTTTATTGTACTGCGTTGCCCCTTTCGATATGCTTAATGTAAAAACTCAAAAAAAAAAAATACAAAGGTGATCTACCGGTGGAACAAGTTCCTCAGATTGTTTTGATAACCTTTGATGACTCCGTCAATGATTTGAATAAACAATTGTATATTGATTTATTTGAAAAGGGCCGTGTTAATCCAAATGGTTGTCCCATTACGGCCACTTTTTATGTCTCACACGAATGGACCGATTATAGTCAAGTACAGAATTTATATTCGGATGGTCATGAAATGGCTTCACATACTGTATCGTAAGTATTTCCTTAAGCGACATTTCTGTCTAGTTTTTAATTTTTAAAAAAGGAAGCACCAACACTTTTTAGTAAAAAAACTGCACATGTAGCTTATTGTAGCAAAATAACTTGAGTATAATATATAAATAGTATATAGTAGTATAACATATAAACATTTCATAAATGAAACAAAAACTTACAAAAGAAATAATCATATTATGAAAAGATAATTACAATGTACATTTGAATGTTAACTGAATTAATGGAGGTAATTCAATAGGTTAACTACATTACATTTCATTAGCATTGTTATTATTTTTATAATGGTAATGCATTTAAATGAAACGTTGTTACAGCAATCTGGTCTATATATTGTCACTTTACAATAAAATTATAATTGCAATTAATTTTGATTTATTATTACTGCTTCCTTAATTTAGTTTCCATTACCAGTAAATTTTTACTGGTAATTAGTAAATTGTTTGCTTATAATTAAATTTTATTTGCATTACCATTAAATTGTTAAAATTATTATTTTAAAGTTAAATAAATGAAGTAATTTCAATATAATTACTTGTCGTCCTGATCTTTTCGGCTTTATTATGTTTATAACAAAAAATAACTTTAAAAATTGTTGTAGTCTTTGAATTTTTACTGATTATTAAAAAAATCAATCGCCAGTAAAATTTTACTGACAACGCAATTCAATTCTTTTAAAATTTACTGATTACTTCAATTTGAAAGTATCTACTTATAATGAGAATGCAAAAACACCATGTCTGCATATGAAATATATTTTAAAAATTTTATTTGTGGTGTAAATAGTCCATATAATAACATTACATAGCATCTTAGTATTTAGGATATTTTTTACCCGAGAAGATATCTTATTCCTAGAAAAATAGAGAAAAAAAATTAAAGTATGTAACTTACAAGATTGCCATGACATTATCAGCCATGACAGCACCTTTTATTGTAAAAAGAACTTTCCAATAATATATATTTTTTTATTATTAAAAAATTAAATAAACTTGTAATAAAAAAACTTTTCTACAAATTTTTACAAATCTTATTTTTTTTCTCACCAAAATTTTTAATTTCTATTTAATTTAATTAGGCATTTACCTTTGTGTAGTATAAACGTAAACGAAGACAGAAGTTGTAATACTCTGTACTTAAAAAAAAGTCGCAATCAAAAATGGTCATGACTTATTAAGTAAAGCACTATTTACTGAACATCTTTCACATACACAATCATTTAATCGGTCATTGAACAATTATAAATGATAGATATACATCATCATCACATTCTTAATGGCAAAATTAAAAAATGTTAACTTTTGAATGCATGTGATGAGATGCAAATTTTTCCTGATCTTCGAAAAAGATTTAATTTTAAAACTTTTTAAAAGTTTTATTTTCGATTTTGGTACACAATTGCATAAAACATAAAACCAAGATTTAAATTTAATCTACAAACAAAAATAAAAATTCATTTAAATTTAATACCAAAAGCGGTAACATTGTTTAGTATAAAATTGTTGCAAGTGTTAGTCGAAAATTGTCTATGAATTAGTTTCGCTCAATTATGTGACCTCATTTTGTTACTGTTTGAAGAGACCAGGTAAAGTCACAAAATACTTCCTTCTCTTATTCTTTATTTTAAGAGTCTTTTATACCTCCTTAGTTTTATTCTCATATTGAAAAAAATATTTGAAAAGTTTTAAAATGTGTTGTTACGGATGCGTCTTGCTTAAGTTTTAAAAGAAAATAATTAAGTATTAAAGTAAACAACTGGGTTTGTTAAAAAAGTTATACATGCAAGACAACAACAACTTTCTAGTTACAAACTGCGTAGAAGTCTTATGCACGCAAGACAACAACAACTGGATATGTTTTCTGAGAACACTTATGCACACAAGACAGCAAGAATTATCTTAAAATAAATTCCAGGAAGAAACTTTAACAGCATAAAAACAAAAACAAAAATACACACGGACCAACAGGCGCCTATACATTGAATGAATAACATAACAACATAATGTGATACAAAGGGAGTAGAAAATTCTTCATATTTCTAAACCTCTAACGGACAAATATAAAAGACAGCGTCTGAGTGGATAGTTAAAGTAAATAAACTTGTAGTTAATTTGAAAACTCTAAAATTTGGTGTTATTTATTTTGCCATAAAAAACTCAGTAACAACAAAACGCGTATAAAAGATATAAACGTAACAATATATTTCAAATGTTTATCTAACGCAATAATCTAACGGTTGGTTTAAACATTTAAGCCATTTAAGATAGGCGAAAAAGATATATAAAAAATTATTTTGCGAAATACCCCCAGCAAGCAATGGATAACAGAAACTAAAGCAAACCCAATTTTGCATTAAATATTTGCAACAATTTTATATTGAACGGCTTTACTATTTTAGCTTTTTCTATCAGGACGCCATTTTTAAAAAGACCAATTCAAATTCTAGAAATACAAAATGCGTTTATAAATGATTTATAATTAAATCTGTTGCAAGGATCAAGGATACAGTAGGTATCATTGTATCTTGAAAAAAGTGATAGAAATAAGCAATGATCGGTTCAAATGACCAACATTTTTCTGATACACGGTTTTTCTTTACATTTAAAGAATACGCGTATAATTTTTTGACTCTTAAGGAAAGTAAGATACTGTTTACCAACCAAATCACTTGATCTATACTTTACTTTAAAAAAATACTTTTATATTAACAAATTTCTTTTTCTGATCCTTACTAAAAAAAAATAACATCTGCACCTAAATCTTGACTATAAAACAACATGCACCAAAAATCACGATTTTATCAAACTCTTAATAAAGCATCAATGCATGTATCTTGTCACTTAATTGTACAACTAACAAAAAACAATCTTTTAAAAATATAGTCACAGTTTCGGTGAACAATTCTCGCAAAAGAAATGGACACGTGAAGTTGCTGGACAACGTGAAATTTTAGCTGCTTACGGTGGTGTCAAATTATCTGATGTTAGAGGAATGCGCGCTCCTTTCCTGTCAGTGGGTGGCAATAAAATGTACAAAATGTTATACGATTCTAACTTTACTTATGATTCATCGATGCCTGTTTATGAAAACCGTCCACCCTCTTGGCCCTACACTTTGGATTATAAAATCTTTCATGATTGTATGATACCGCCTTGTCCCACAAAAAGCTATCCAGGCGTTTGGCAAGTTCCGATGGTTATGTGGCAAGATTTAAATGGTGGTCGTTGCTCAATGGGGGATGCTTGCTCTAATCCTTCAGATGCCGAAGGTGTAACCAAAATGATAATGAAGAATTTTGAAAGGCATTATACAACAAATAGGTAATTAAATTTAAGGACATTTAAAAAAATAGAAATTTGTTATGCTTCTATTGTTTTTATATATTTTAGAGCTCCTTTTGGTTTGTTTTATCATGCTGCTTGGTTTACACAGCCACATCATAAAGAAGGCTTCATTAAATTCTTAGATGCTATTAATTCCATGCCTGATGTTTGGATTGTTACCAATTGGCAGGCTCTGCAGTGGGTCAGAGATCCTACTCCTATTTCAAGAATTAATTCATTCCAGCCCTTCCAGTGCGATTATTCGGTAAGTGATTGTTAAAACCTCAACTAGTTTTTGATTGTTTCGAAAAACTAACCAACAAGCAGAGCTATAAATGAATCATTTATATTTTGATTAATTTGCGATACATTCATGCAATGAATTAGAAAATTTGAATTTGTATTGAATAGATTGAAATTTGATTGGATTGAGTAAGTAAATCAGGTAGCGTCGCGGGGAGGCCATTTATACGCAAAACAAACTGTTTTGATTTGAAGGGCTGTGGTTTTTGGGTCCGGGGGGAGGGACGGTTACCCCTATGGCATACGTAAACCCCGGATGATGGAGCGTCCAGAGCACAAACCCCCGGCAGGTAGCGCCGTAGGGAGGCTATTTATGCGCAAAACAAGGATATTTGCTTTGAAGGGCTAGGGCTTTTAGGTCCGGGGCGGACGGTTACGCCCGATGGCATACGTCAACCCCGGATGATAGAGCGTCCAGAGCATCAAACCCCCGGCAGGTAGCGCCGCGGGCAGCATCGCTGCTGTTTTGTTATTCAATTGATTTTTTATGTAACAGAAAGCAAGCATTGCTTTTCTACTTTGTATACCAACGCGTGGTCGTTCACAGTGTTAAAGGAAATCCAAATTTGTCAATTCCTCGACTTTCTCAGCAATTGAACCCAATTTGGAAAACCATCCAAAATCGCCACATGGCGAATTTTGCGTAAAGATGGTGCGCTATGTAGTCTGGAGGGGTGATTAACTCTTAAATATTAAATCGTTCAGCGTTGTTCGTTCAGTTCTGCATAAAGGGTGACCGGGTGACCCTGTAGGCTAGTATGTAGCGTACTAGCTTGTCAGGCTGGGGGTTGTGAGTTCGATTCCCGACGAAGACCTTGGTTTTTTCACTACAAAAATAAAAACAAATTGACTGTCGGTGGGGCTGCTTAGCGATGAAGACATAGTCACTAGTTGCTGTGCTGTCTTATACGGCAGATAATTTCCGACTATCCTTCTACTTTCACCACCTATTTCAACTCTTCTCTACCCCTTTCCTAAAGAATGCAGCACGGTACTTGACCTGAATTCTTAAAAAAAAAACAAACTCCAAACACCATCTTTTCTTTGATCAGGCGTGCATCCAGAACAAGGTTTTTCAATTTTCGTACTGAATATTTTCATTTTTGTGGATGAAATTTCCGTTTTTTATTCCCTTCAGATCTGCTCTTGAATTTGATTGATTGCAACTCATTTTTATTTCATTCATTTGAATTGCACCTCGTTGTTCTAATTCATTTGAATAAATTTAAAATCAGTTCAATTAAGATGGCAATGAACTACAATTCATTCGAATTGGAAACGAATTGAAATCCATTCTACACGTTTATTTGAATTGAAAACCGAATTGAAATTCATTTTGGTCTAATTCGTTCAAAAATTCAATTCTTTTTTGTTGTAAAAAGAATTTATTTAAAATTTAACTAATTTGAAACGAATTAAAATCAAGGAAAAGTTATTCATTTACAGCTCTGCCAACAAGTGTACGATTTTTATTGATTTTACACGTGTTCATAGTTCCGAAAAATTTTCAAGAGCCTAAAATACAAGAGCCTGCTTTTTTTTAACGAATCTAAGATCGCTTTAATGCATTTTGTTTTCTTAACTTCGAGTCTTATGGTAATGGATTTTGCTATTCGCAAGCATTTCCATAGAATAATAAACATGTGTAATTTTTGCATCCAAGTATGTATTTTTTGCTAATGCCTCTCTATCAGTCTCTGACCAGCAAACCATCTATTTTTAAGAGCTTAAAATATTTATCATAAGTTCATTTCCCACAATATTTTTCTAATTTTATATAAATACGAAAAATATCTTTGCAAATATTTTTTCGAAACATTTAACAGCAGAGAAATATATTTTTAATTTTATTTTTATTTTCTCTTTCAATATTCAGGATCGTCCGAAACGTTGTAACAATCCTAAAGTTTGCAATCTGTGGCATAAATCTGGTGTTCGTTACATGAAGACCTGTCAACCCTGTCCAGATATTTATCCATGGACTGGTAAAACTGGCATACGATCATCGCGCATCGACAACGACATTGAAGATTCAACAGCGTAAATGACTTCTCCAATAAAAATAACATTTTAGTTTTTAAATTAATTTTTGAAAAATTTACATGGCACAAAATAAATATTTAGATATGCAAAAATTTTATGGCAAACACAACAATAACAAAAACTTTAAAACATTCACTCGTTTTTTAACAAAAAAAAAGTAATTAATTTATGATTTTAAAAAAAAACTTAAGCACAAATCATAATCATAATTTTTTTTAAGTATTTTTTTAGAAAAATGTTCAATTAAATTAAAAATTATTAAAATATGTTTATACTTTGCAAGAAAACATTGCATTATAGTGAGTTCTAGCACAAGACTTGTCTTAGTTTCAGCCATTATCGAACTTGTTATGAAATTAATGCAGTTTTTGCTGGGTTCTTAAAAAATATTTATTTTTTATTTCTTTTGTTTTTTAATATTTATTTCGGTATTTTTTTTTTTTGTTTTGTTTTTTTTTTAACCAAATTTAATTTTTTTTTTTCAAAATTCAATTTCTTTTCGATTAAATATTATGTAATAAATATAATGTAATTTTAGAATTATTAATAAAAAAAAAGTATTTTATAATTATTTTATTTGTTTCTTTTGTAAAAAAAGACCAAACATTAATATGGCCACTTTTAAGCGCAATATTAGTATTAATTAATATTTTGTTTAAACTTAAATCAATTGAAAGCTATTTAACATAAAATAACAAAATTCGAAACATTTTTTATAGAAAATATTGTAAGAATTAATAATAATATTTTTGTGTTTGTGTAATTTTTATATAAAAAAAGTGTATTATAATTATAAAATATATTATAAGTCGTCATATAACATAGTGTAGAATATGTGATAAAAGTTAATTTTATTATTAAGAGTTTAAAAAAACAATCTACATATATAAATCTTAAATGACACTAAAATTGGTTTTCTTCATTATCAGACATCTCAACTTTTACACTTTTACTTTTCGTTTCTTACTTAAAAAAAAATACGATAATTAAATTAAATTAAATTAATTAAAACTTGTATTATGTTATAGAGTTAATTCATCATTTTAGCTTATTATTAAAGCTTCGCTTTGATTTACATTAGAGAAGCTTTTATACTCAAAAAACTTAAATACGAATGCAATTACTTTTTTTTCGAAAAAACGTAAGAAAACAAATTAGAGTGAATGTCTGCTCTTATGGCAATGGATTCCTTATTGTTCTCAAGCACTTCCATAGCCTATTGAATATATGCTCTTTGTATATTAAAATATGTATTTTCGGCAACCGCCAATCTACTAGTCTCTGGCCATCAATTTATCATAATAAAACGTTTACAATATATGCAATAAGTTTACTTCCCATAACATTTTTTTTTTCAATTACAAAAAATAGCTTCTCTATCATTTATCTTCACATATGACCTGCCGCCAGTTTATGATCGTTTTTATGATCTGTTCATATGGTAAAAAACAAATCTTTCATTAAAAAATTTCGTTAAAGTTCAAAAAAGTCTCGACCCAGCCGATTAATTTATTTTTTTTTAATTACTTCATTAACATGACGTCAATCAGTGAAATCAAGGTGAGGATAACACTTGGTAGGCTTTAGTAGGCTGTATGGATATTGATATACCCCTGCTTAAAATAAAGTCTAGAAGGGCCCTAATAATAGATCCAAATAGCGCTACATACAAAAATCTTTGCCAAAATTTAAACTTTTAGAAACGTTTATTAATTATTATACATGTTTGTATGATATATAACATCATAAAATTGTTTTACTGAGATTTCTCACGTAATATTCTCATCTTCAATTTTATAGCACCGCCATAGCATTATTACATGGTTTAGAAGTCAACTTGTAATAAACATGTCGCTTGGATTATATGCAACTTTTGTTGAATTTAACATATCAAATAAGGTTCCCTGTGTAGACGCTACATAAAAAGCACTATACTTAATTACTTTTGCAAGCTAAACAGAAAATTTATATATACATTACAGATCATAACAGACTACACTCCTTCCAGCCAATCGAGAAAAAGTGTATAAAAAAAACATTAGTCCACATTCACAGCTGCATTTAGAGACAATTTTGGGTCTTTCAATACAAAGAAAATTTGCCACATACTCTAAAAATTTCATACAATAAAAACAATTAAATGTGATGGACAGGGAGTGTGGAAATAACATATCTAGGAATAGACATGAGGTATTTTACAAAGTACTTTTTTTGTTTACAACGGTTTAGTGGTACCTCACTTTCTTTCAGTTGCACTTCTTCTGATGCGTAGCATGATTGCATACGATCGCATAAAAACATTCTCTTTCCATAGAATCGATCAACACTTTTATATGGTCGGAGCATCCGATATATGGCTCATACTCAAATGCGAGACAGATGAATGAACCAATTGTAAAAAATTGTCATTTAAAAATGGTAGGGAGGCAAAAGGTTACAACATTTTTAGGGTTATAGATATTTTTGATGTCAAATCAACAAAAAAACTCCAAAAATAAAATTTGTTTAAAAATAAATATTTATTTTTCTGGATAGGCATACTAGCAATATGGAATATACTCCATATCCCATTTTCATACCCTTCAGATATGCATAAAAATTCATCGAGCTGTGTCAGCGAAATGTGTTAATAAACACCGTAACACAAGATTCTAACAATTATATGGGAAAAGACTAATGTTGTCGAAAACAAATCGAATAATAAAAGTGTGATAAAACTTTCATTTTAAATAACTAAATTATGTATATCACTCATTTGCTGTCACGTCACCATAACTGCAAAAACTGTGATTTCTCAACATATAAATTTTGAATTATATAATCAGTTATTTTTTTTAACAGAATACTCTATGACATTGTAACAAGGATGAAGTTATACGGCAGTGTTTTCACCCAAACGCCTTAAAGTGTCCAAATAAGGCAAGTCAGCTAATAAAAAAGTTTATTGTTAAAAGTAATTGCAGCATCACACATATTTCTATTAATTGATTGTTTAAATTAACTCATTATATTATGTCTGTTTTTAATAAATTATTATTATTAAAAAAAAAATATACACAAAAAAGAAAAAAATATAAAATAAATTTCATTTCAATTTTATATTAAAAAAAAAAAATAACTGTAAACATATATATACATGTACATACATATAAAACATTTTTTTTTATACTAATTTGTTAAATCCTAGTAAAGAAAAAAACAGCATAACATGTTAGATCTTAAATTATTAAATATTAATAAAAAATTAGTAGTAAAATGAAAATACTTAAAATAATAAAAAGAAATTGCAAATGTTTAAAATGTCAGTTAAAAAGTTTAAAATTAAAAATTCCTAAATATTTAAAAATTTTAAAGTTTTTATTCTGACAAAAAATTGAAAACATTATTTAGTTATACTTCCTTCAAGTTACTTTTTTAAATTATATTAAATTAAATTCAAATATTAATATTAAAATTCTAATTAAAACCGGATGTGAGTAAAACTTACGAAAGTATTATTTTTAAATTGATGTTTTTTGTTTAGTTTTTTTTTTGTGTTTTTGTTAAACAAATTTAAGACAATTATTACTTTTAACTGTTTTAATTAGTTCAAAATTAGTTAGGCGAAATTTAAGTTTAAATATTAAATCCTTTTTATACGAAACGAGTGAATATTTTGTTCTTTATTATTTTGTGCTTAATGAAAATACAATTACAAAATTTCCATGTCATTTAACAAGAAAAGAAAAACTTTGAAATATTGAAAAGAAAATAAAATAAAAAAATTAATTTTAAAAAATCAGATCTTTTACTTGTAATTTTTAAAAGAATAAAAATGTAGTATGACGATTAGGCGGCTAGCACAGAGTAACGCTAAATAAAAGAGGTAAAATGGGGGGTATGTAACATTTTGCTTGAAACAAATTGTGTTTCATTAAAGCAGACCTACATTGTAAAGGGTTTTTCAACAAGAACTTTGTTTTCTAGAACAAAATAAAACAAAAAATTTAAATTAAGATGATTCAAATTTTTCTTGTATAAGAGAAAAGTTCGGCAATTTTAAATGAAAAATGACATCTGGCGATTATATCCCACTACCACGCTAACATCAAAGTTCTTAATAACTCTTTGGCAAAATGGCAGTCCTATTTCGTTAATCACATCACGGATTTTGAGTTTTAAGGCTGAAATCGATTCGATTCGCTCCGTATAGTCTCTGTCCTTAACATAGCCTCACAAAAATATATATGGTTGCTTTAAGCGGTTCTCGCATATACAAGGATATTCTACTTTAAAATTATTCCATATTGTTTTTGGTATTATCATTCAGTTTAGGAACCTGCTTGGCTGTGTGTTTTGTTTTGCTATGCGTTAGTTGTTTTTTGTTTTCTGTTTTTTATCTTTTTCGGTATAATTTCTTATAACTATGTTGTTATTGTCTTGTGTGTATAAGATTTCTGAAAAAACTACTCAGCTTGCAAAATGCACAGTGGGGTTGTTTGCTTTTTTTTTTGTTACTCTTAATTATTTTCTTGTAAAACTTAATAAATCATCTACGTAACAATATGCATGTTGCGGTTTTGTTTCTGAAGCGCAAAATGCAAGTATGTTACCCATATGATACACTATATTTGTCAAAGTGGTTATGTGCACTTAATTGTAAATAAAATCAACATTTGTACTTCCATTTTCATCATTTATAGGTTATTTTATTCCCAGTATATTGTAGTGTGATTAACCAATTAGCATAATTGACGCATAAGTAGAGAAACAAAGAGACCTTAATTGCCAATACATTTGTATTAATAAATATTATCGAATCACTTATTGTAACTAATTTATTGATCATCAGCATAATTTACTTGTACTGTATTGTTGTTGTTACTATGTTATGCATGGGCATTAATGGGAACACTGCATGCGGAAGTATTTTTGATGACGTTGAGTTTCTCTATATTTATAGATCAGTTTTGTTGATAATTACACTAAATAAATTCATGTCATTGTACAGTATTTTATGATAACCTAGTAATATTTATATTAATGTATGTAGTTAAGTATAAGTATATGAAGTAAGAATGGAGTGACGTCACTCAAATCTAGAATCTAGATTATTTTCATTGTTAGTATATAAGCTGTAGAAATTAAGAATAAAGCAATCATAATCATAATTATTATTAATTATTAAACATACCTTCGAGCTCTAATTGAGGAGCTCAGGAATAAATATTAAAATTAAAAACAACTAAACAATTCTTCTCATTTTGATTTATCCTCGCTACATCGCGATCCTGCCAGATCTTCGCTACAATATTAAATAAGGACAAAAAAGTGAAATATTTGCCGCTTTAAGATTTTTACGAGTTTTTTAAGACAAAAAAATAGTTTTTTTCGTTAACAATTTCTGAATAACTCCGAAAGAGTTGAAAGTGGACAAATATTATGTAAGTTTAACTTAGGTGTAATTTTATACCGCATCTTTTTTCCAATCGTTTCGAACCCATTAAAGAGTTATATTAAAATAAGTGTGGTCGGCTTGTTTAGAAGAGAATATTTGCCATGTCCACAAAAAATATGTACGCGATACGATCAAACTAAAAGTGGATTTGAATTTAGCGAGTTGAGATAACTATATACCACATATTTAATATGTGCTTGGACTCTCCGACGGGGTAAAAATTTCCTTTGTTTGGGCACGGTTTTCCGTCGACCCTCGTCAAATTTGGTTTGTGAACAAACCGGTTTCGGCTGTTTGCCATCTTCAGTGTTCTTTTCGTGTTCCACATATTTATGTTCAGTTACCATTTTTTTTTCAGACCGATGTAATTAATGTCATTAGTAAAAATATGTCAAATGTGTGTACAAAATAAAACATCTTCTTATTGTTTACTGAGTTCCGTATTGTAAAATAAATAACACCAGATTTTAGAGTTTTCAAATTAACTTCACACAAAGTAAGATTTGTACGTTGGCTCTACAGAAGAATTTACTAAAGATGCAGGTCTTTACTTCACGAAATTTATGCTTTAACTGACACTCAGATGCTGTCTTTTATATTTCTACGCTAGGGGTCTAGAATTTTCTACTTCCTTTGTATCACATTTGGTTGTTGTTATGCTATTCATTCAATGTATAGGCGCCTGTTGGTCTGTGTATGTTTTTTTGTTTGTTTTTATGCTGTTAAAGTTTGTTTTAAAATAGTTGTTGTTGTTTTGCGTGTATAAGTTTTCTTAGAAAACAACGCAGTTGCGTATATAAGATTTCTACGCAGTTAATAACTAGAAAATTGTTGTTGTCTTGCGTGTATAAGCTTTCTTCGAAAACTACACAGTTAGTAAACAGCATACGAAGTTATTTCGTTTACTTTATTACTTAATTATTTTCTTTTACAACTTAAGCAAGACGGTTCCGTAAAAGTATTTTTTTAAATAGGACTAAGGAACTTTTGTTTGCTTTTAAGGATATTATTTTTTTAAATAGAACTAAGTCAAAAAAGTCAATAAATTCAAAGCACCTTATTCACAAAAAAATTCTTTATGACTTCAGCATTATGGCAATACACCAAAAATCTATTAATCTTAACGGTTTTGGTGTTCTTTATTAAATGGCAGGTAATGTGACATTTCGTATAAAATCACATAAAATCATAAATTTTTTTAACCGCAAAACAACAATGAACTTTATTCATTGTTATTTTCATAGTCGTGAAAACAAAAAATAAAACACGAAAAGCAGTTTTGCTTAAGCAACACAACCGGTGCACAGGTAAGTGTGACTAGAAATGTTTTGTATTTTAAACAGAATTCTGTATTTTAAAAAGATCAAACTGTCATCATAAGCAAAAAGTCTACCATTGACAACAAAATACATATAAAAGCCATATAAAGATATAATTGGCACAAACTTCTTGGTTTCCAACGTAATCGATTAATTAACTAACAAAACGATTAATGTCTGACGACTCAAGGAAATTTTTATATTTTTAAATATTTCCACAGTTTTTTTATTGCTGTAGGCATTTAAATAAATCAACTAATCGAAAAATTTTAATTATTTTGATTTTAATATTTATGATTTTAACATTTTCTTGGCAAATATCAATGCGGTTATCAGTAATAATAGTTTAAAAAAAAAACTTAAAAAGATGTTCCAACTTTTGCGTGAGAATAAAAAGTTAAGACAAGAGAGAAAATGCCGCAAGAACAAGAAACTAATCAAAGAGCTGTGATACCGATTAGATAATTAAAAAATAGGGACACTACTTCGGATCTAAGGGAATGGTTTAAAAAACTCCTCAACGCTAATCTTGATAGTAAGAAGCAACTAAGGAATAAGAAGCGTAGTTGAATAGCTAGAGCTCAGCTAAAGCTAAACAACAGAAAACAAAAGCAACTAATACAGAACAAAACCAAAACACACAGCCAAGCAGGCGCCTACGCTGAATGATAATAACAACAACAATACGGGGTATTGTTAAAGTAGAATATTCTGGTATACGCTAGAACCGCTAAGCAAATGCATTAATTCAAGTTGAGTCATCAGTGAGTAAATACAACAAAGTTGCCAGCGTGTTTATTTTGTGTATATTAAAAGTAAATAAATCACTGAATTGAATTTAGAACTCTAAAGTGCTGTGTTATTAATTTTCATTAAATAACTCAACATAAAAAACCGTTTCTTAAAAGAAATAAACGTAACAATATTGTGTTGTATAATGTTTTTCCCATGGTATAATATTTTATATACTGCCAATGACATATTCGTTCAATTATATTTTTCATTGTATATTTTCATTGTATTTCGTTTCAAATGTTCTTGCATTCACCTTTTTTTCGCATGATTTGCTAAAATAAAGTGTTTTTCAACAAGAAGTTTGTTTTCTAATATAAAACAAAAAAAAAATAGATTAAGATGATTCATATTTTTGTTGTTTTACGAAGAGAAAAGTTTGGCAATTATGAATGAAAAATGATATCTAACAAATGTTTCTGATTCTTTAATCACTTCTTGGCAAAATGGCGTTTCTTTTCGTTAATCACATCACAGATTTTGAGTTTTAAGGCTGAAATCGATTCGATTGGCTCCGTATAGAAACTGTCCTTAACATAGCCCCACAAAAAATAATGCAGTGGTGTTAAATCACACGATTGTCGTGAAATAATGCGATCGGGAAATTTGGTTTGCTATAAATTGATCATTTCATTGGCTGTCAGTGATATCCACGTCGTCAATAATACGCCAAAATTGAGTTGTTAGCATCTCGCGATAGCATGATCCATTGACCGTTACCGTATTTCCAACCTCATCTTCAAAAAGAAAGGCCCAATCACGCCTGCAGACCACAGAGAACACATAAAAAGGCTTCTCTATAATCGTTCTACAATTTTCAGGAGCCCATATGCGGCAATTTTTTTTGTTGGCATACCCTAACAGTTGAAAATTGAAAAAAATAATTTTTGAGAAAAACCAGTCAAATTCTTACGTAAAATTCACCATGTTGTGGTTTTGGATAATCCCAATAGTTGAGAACGTCGAGGAATTGACAAATTTGTATCTGCTTTAACAGTGTAGCACACGGCTGCGATGTTTTTACTTGAATGACCCGGTCGATAACGCATTAGTGTTCGTACATTTTTTATCGAGCCTGTCGACTCAAATTTAACGACCAAATTCGCAATTGTGTTTTCAGAAGGACGATTATGTTGTCCGAAAATATTACGAATTTTGCGATATGTAATTTTAGCAGAACCACCATTATCAGAGTGGATTTCAATTATTTTAATGCGGTTTCCTGCGAAATTTAAATCATTGTACTACGAATACGGCAAAAAACTAAATGTCAAAACTATCATGTTGGTGTTGCCACATTTGTTGAAAAACCCGATATAATAAATTTGAACTTCTCTTATAAAAGCGAGTTGTTGAACAGCCTATTCGAAGAGAAATAATCGAAATGAAAACCTAAATTTCTGAATTCCAAGATTCTTGTGTACTTACTCTTATATAAAAAAAAAATATACAAAAATTAAGTCGGTGGCACAAGCAAAATTTTTTTTAAAAAGTTTGACCGCCTTCTCGTGAAATGTGCCACTGTGTGACGTAGATAAAATCCAACATTTTCCAGACGTATCCAACAATCAATCATCCTATGATGACAGCTTTTCACTGGTAGAACTAATCTTATTAATATAATACTCATCAATCTACCCTCGTATCTAACTAAAAATTAAAAACAAAAAAACATTAAAGAAAAAAAAACTAAAGAATTAAAATTGCATTTAATTTTAAAAAAATTATATTATAAGTTCAACGTATTAAAGCTTTAAAAATAAGAAAAGGAAGACAAAAATTAAACAAATTATGAAAATTTATTTTGCAAAGAGTTTTAAGCTCAAATATTTTTTATTTCTTTTATAATTATGTTCCTTTGCTTAGAAACTAATTTTCTAGCATTAACTTGAATAAAATACGTGAATTTTCTACCAACAGCAACAAAAAGCAGGTGCAATTTAAAAAATGTATTATCTTTTTTTGTTGTTGTTGTAATTAGAAAATCGGACGCTTAAACATAGAAACTAAAATAAAAATATTGGTAAATTAGAAAAAAAAATTAAAATTAAGAAGACAAAAAAAAAATAAATAATAACTTTTATAGAGGTGGTGACCTATAGCGTGTTTTATTTATTACTTTAGGCATAAGGGAAACTTTAACAATAGTAAGTGAGTTAAGCAGTAAACAATAATTTTATTTCAACATGCAGTTAAACGATGAACTGATAAACTCATAAATATGAGTGATGATTGAAATCAGAATTTTAAAACGTATAAAACAATTGACAAGTTCACACTTATTAACAAGAAATTTCACATTTAAGATACAAAAAAATGGTGAAATTATTTTTCATTTCAATAATATTTATATTACTTTCAAATGTTATAGTTTCGTTTGAAATCACTGAAGATGATAAGTGTTTGAGTGCAAAAGTTATAAATCGTTTTCAACTAAATCCGGAAATTTATCAATCATGTGAAAGTAGGAACATATCCAGTCAAAAATTAACTCGTAAACGTCGTAGTATCGAGCCGATATTTAAAGGAAAACCCAAACCACGATCTGAAATATTGGCTGCAAAATTCAATTTATTTGTAAATGATAAACAAACATATTCATTGGTTAAGTTGATTTTTAAAATTGCCCAGGAATATTTATCTAAATGTCCACCAATTATTTACTACGACAAACATGTAGAGAAATCGGATAGTTTACTCTTGGAAATGTTATTTAAGTCGTTTCCCATTAGCTACACTCATGAAGAAATCAATGTGCGTTATCACACTAAAAAGAGAAATTTGAATTATGCTATTGATAATAATTGCAAAAGTTATATACTGTTCTTATCAGATCCTTTGATGACACGAAAAATTATTGGACCTCAAGTAGAGAGTAAAGTAGTGGTTGTATCAAGATCTACACAGTGGAAATTAAAAGATTTCTTGGCTTCCGATATGTCATCGAATATTGTTAATCTTCTGGTAATTGGTGAATCCTTAACACCAAATTTATACAAGGTAAGTTATAAATACGTTTTTTGTTTTTATTAGGCTGTTACCCAATGTCAGGCTAAGTTGGGTTAGGTTAAGCAGGCAGCCTTAATTACGTCACTTACTGCCTGGCGACCTCTCATGACACCTGCAGAAAAGAGAAAAAAAAAATAAACGGAATAAGAGGAGAGGACATATGTAATATAGATTAATGTTAGCACCTGGCGGTTTGGCCCTAATCTGAATGGATAAAAACAATGCGTCCGCTAATGCTCCTAAGGCGCATTTACAACTAGGTGCAAGGGAACATGGCTGCGCCCCTACTCCTTGGTTAAAAGCCGGAGACTATCTAAACTCCTTTTCGCCCCTGGTAAGCGACAGATTGTTGCATTTTCAACAGCTCTTCGATTGTTCCTCCCGGGGTCACATAAATATGGTCTTTATAGAACTTCGACTATCTAGACACAGTGCAACTGGGGAAAAAGGGAGCCCAGTCCCTGAAGTCAGCAGGGGTACAACTGGAAACTCCACTTAATTTCCACGGGAATCAGTAAGCCGCAGAATTCGTTATTTGTCTCTTTAGACATTTAACTGTTCTCTGACTGATTATTGATGTTGGCCCTTTATGGGAGTATCGTGGTGGTTGTGGTTTCGCGGCCCCATATCAGGTCTTTTGTTTTAATATTGTGGCCAGGATCATTTCGCCATTAATGACACGCTAGGTGAATGATCCAGTCCAGTGAGCATGCTAGACATGTATTCTGGACAGGAGTTGGAAAGTCTCCAACTCTTAAGCAAGGAGTGATGATTTGCCGCCCTGCCCTGGAATCATTAAAGTTGCAACTAGAAAGTTCTGTTGCATAGAATTATAGCTTCGGCTTCCAAGGACGAGCATGACGTTCCAAATTATGCAGTGGTTAGATCCACCATCTGATTAAGGCTTCATGGCCAGGCGCGGAGGTAAATCGAATCACACAGCTCTTCGATTACAAACAGCTAACCAATCTTTCCACTTTGGTTTTGTTGAAACCACAGTCGTCACGTTACTCCTCGAAGGTCCACATCAATAACTAGTACAGGGCCGTAAAACTATGGGCAAATGATTCCAATAGCATCTTTATTTTCCAGTCACTATCAGAACTCGAGAGGCCAATTCTCTTCCAGTTTGAGGCCCCTGTTAGGCTCGGCGACTTGTGCCATCTTTTACCCCCGAAAGCACATGTCAAGATAAGGAAGATATCTTAACTGAGCGCCCCGGTAGAAGACTAGAAAACAGGGCAAGAGGAGAGGACAGGGGAAATAGGATAGAATAGGGGAGGAAAAAAGATAGTCAGAAAGCGAAAATGCACGACGCATCGCCAGGTTACAACGTCGTGCCAGAAAACAAAGAACGTTTGCGAAGATCAAAAATTGCTTAGCATTAACATAGTACAGTGCAATAATATATAGCACCAGTAGTAGTACAACAATCCATAACAAAAACTGCGCCATTTACTAATGTGAACTGTTTTGTTTGCCAGGCGAGCTGTGCAGGCAACGGCACACACAGCTGGAGAAGAGAAAATAACTAAAAGCACGCATTAAAGTTTTTTATGAGCATGGCTTATATTTTCCTCTAAACAAAACGACTACACTAACTTATTACAATACAACTCTTTAACGGTTTCGATCCAATTTATGCGGAATAAATTTAGTTTTGTTAATCTTAAATAATTTTTTCAACTGTTTCGGACTAAAACTTTTTTTTTATCTGCAAAAACTCGTAAAAAACTTAAAGCGACAAATATTTTGCACTTATGTTTATGCGGAAAGAAAGTATACCAAGCCATAAAATAAGCCATAAATGATGAAAATTGTTGGACAAATATTAATTTTAGGAAAAGGAACAACTATTTCTTTTTTTAGGGAAAAGAAACTCTCTGAAATGCTTTCCAAAGATTTAGTTTATTGCACCGAACCTCTAAGATTTACTCAAGAACTACAGCTACCTGACGATCCAATGGCTAGGAGACTGTTCATTGATACATTCAAACTCAGTCTGAGGGCAGTGTTGCCGTCCGTAAAATTAGCTCATGCCGATTTAAAAGAAGTGGCTCCACAAAATATTGTTGTTTTTTTTTGCGAGTACGACAGCAGAGCAAAAGTTTGTCACTTCATACAGATCACATGCAATTCCGGGAAGCAAAAACATTGCAAATGAGTCTTTAGTAGAAGTAGTAGCAAATATTTTTGCCAGCACAACATATCAAATTGGGCTTAATAAAAAATCTGGTAAAAGTTATGAATAGAGATGGAAAAGCATTCAAATACCTGAAAAGTATATTTCCACGCGTAAGTGAAACCAAATTGAAGGAAGGCATATTTTTTGGTCCCCAAATAAGAGAAATCTTTAAATCTAAGTTGGTCGATAAGGGATGGAGAGCATGGGAAGCTTCTCGAAAATATATTTCACAACTTTCTTGGAAATAGAAGACCTACAAATAACAAATAACTGGCGCAAGAACTTATTTTTCCATATCACCAACTTGAATGCAACATGTCATTAAAAATACACTTTTCACATTCACATTTAAATTTTTTCGCAAAAAATTTTGGTGCGGTATCTGATGAGTATATAAAGGCAAGTGATCCCCAGAAATAGTAACTGACTTTTGATACGAAATTAATCATGAAACAGCAGATAATACTTATTAAATATAATTTTTTAGTAATTAATTTAAAGCACTAGGTCAATTTTAATAAAAAATGTTAAAAAACTTTTATTTTTTTATTAATTTTTTTTTTTTTTTTTTTTTGAAAAATTAATAAAAAAAAAATAAAAGTTTTTTAACATTTTTTATTAAAATTGACCTAGTGCTTTAAATTAATTACTAAAAAATATTAAAAACGGTCAAAAAAAAAATTATAACTATTATATTAAATATAATTAATATAATTTTTAATTTTTATAGTTTTTTTAAACGATCTTTTTTTATTTATCTTTAATAAATATCTTTTTTTCTTTTTAACGATCTTTTATATATATATATATATATATATATATATATATATATATATATATATATATATATATCTTTTTCTTTTCGATATTTCGCTTTCCTTTGGAAAGCTTCTTCAGGAAAAAAAAATAAAAATTTTTTCCTGAAGAATCTTTCCAAAGGAAAGCGAAATATCGAAAAGAAAAAGATATATAAAAAAGATCGTTAAAAAGAAAAAAAGATATTTATTAAATATAATTTTTAATTTTTATAGTTTTTTAAACGATCTTTTTTCTTTAGTAAATATCTTTTTTCTTTTTTTTAGATCTTTTTTATATATTTTTTTCTTTTCAATATTTCGCTTTCCTTTGGAAAGATTCTTCAGGAAAAAATTTTTAAATTTTTGAAAACAAAAAAATTATTTCATTTTTCCTCTATAATACTTAAAGCTAAACCTACAGGAATACTTGGAAAAAGTGAAACTACATCAAATGAAAACAATCTATCATTATCTTGGATATTTATTCTCTTGGTTTTATCCTTAAATTCCAACGAATTTTTAATATTGTATATTGATTGTCCTGTTATCACCTTAAGAATATTCGTTATATACTTGCACAGTCCATAGGCCGGGGAATTAATGCAAGAGCAAATAGGCCTTAAAGGAAAATTCTGTTTATGGATCTTAGGTACTCCATACAGCTTTGGAGAATTTGATACATTAGTCTTAAGTCTATTTCTCTCCATCACTGAAATGATTTCTTTTTTAAAAAGTTCATCAACTAAAAAATTGTTTGTTTTTTGCAGTTTAGTAGTCGGATCCTTATTCAATATTGAGTATTTAGCAGAATCGTTAAGAATGTCATTTATTCTCGAATTATAATCGTCTCTGCTCATAGCAACAGTAACATTACCCTTATCAGCATTAACAATTAATATGTTTTTATTAGTACTCAAAAATTTTTTAGCGGTTTTTACGTTATCTAATATAAAAATATCCCTTGCTGTAGGTCTAATATTGCTAATGTGCCTATCAATCAACATTGTTAGTTTTGTCCGCGCTACCTCCTGGTCCTCTTTTTCTTTTATAGTCTGAATCAAATCATCTCCTTCTGAAATTACCTTCATTATAGGAAAATTTTTCTTTTCAAGTGGTAATGCAAATTTCTGTCCTAGAGAAAGAAACCACTTAACATCCCCTGGAATATCTATGTCAGTCTTATTAACAAACCATTCTTCATTAACCTTAATTCCTAACTCCTTTCTTTGAATATCAGAAAGATTCTTAAATTTCTTCCTATGTGTTTCCTTAATCTTTTTTTCAAAAATATAAGTTAGTCTATCTATACATTCTAATAATTCTGTTATCTCATCTAATGTCAAATGACCTTCCATATTATATATTAACATCTCTATGTTCCTATTTAAAATTTTTAGTATGTCATGTTGTTTCCTAATTGCTAAATTTAACATTCTTTTGTGTAAATCTTTTGTGTACCTCTCAATAGTGTGTTGATATTTGGGAATTTCTTTATTATTAAAAATGTTAACTAAATTATTTGTTGAGTTCCTAATAAATTTTGGTGTAATGGCAGCTTTTCTACATCTTATCAAAAACGTAATGGACGCTTTTACTCTTACAATTTTGTCCATGGTTGCCTTGTATTTGTTGATTATTGCTGCAATAGAATTATTTTTCTTGAATTTCCTATAGCAATTCATCGATTTTGAGTTTTGATTTTTCTACTGCTTCTGAAACTTGCTCACAAATGTTTTTTATAAATCTTTTTATCTGAATTCACTATTATGTAATGTACACCTTTATATTGATTTCTTCTTGTTTGTTTTTTTTATTTTTGCTTGTATAATTATTTGATAATTTTTATAGTTTTTTAAACGATCTTTTTTCTTTAGTAAATATCTTTTTTCTTTTTTTTAGATCTTTTTTATATATTTTTTTCTTTTCAAAAATTTAAAAATTTTTTCCTGAAGAAGCTTTCCAAAGGAAAGCGAAATATTGAAAAGAAAAAAATATATAAAAAAGATCTAAAAAAAAAGAAAAAAGATATTTTATAATTTTTAATGTTATATTATATATTGTTATGAAGATCATTTGTTAAATTTTAAAAGAAAATAATTATCAGTCAAAATTAAACAAAATGACCCACTGTGCATTTTACAAATTGCGTACTTTTCTAAGTAATCTTATAAACATAAAACAACAACGACATACTTATAAGAAATTCTACAATTTAAGATAAACAACTAAAAACAGCTAAGACAGAACAAAAGCAAAACACAACACCAAGCGGGCGCCTACAGGGAATGATAATAATAACAGCAATATTCTACTTTAGTAAAATACTCTTGAGAACCGATTAAAACAGGTATATAAGCAACACATGCTGGGCAAATGAATTATTTTTAAATTGAGCCTTCTTTTAGACATGAAAGTTACCATCATATTTATTTTGTGTATATTGAAAGTAAATAAATCGTTTATTTTACTCTAAAACTCTAAAGTGCCATGTTATTATTTTGCAAAAAAAAAAAACTCAATATAACAAAATGTTTAATAAAAGGAATAAACGTAACAATATTAAATTTTAATTTATGATTTTAGTTTATTTAGATAAGAAATATTTCAATAAGAATATCTCAAAAACTAGACGCGATAGAATCAATTACACGAAAAATAAATGTATTTGAAATTATATTTTAAAAAATCTTTTTAGGAACGTCCTTTTGTTTTATACACCCACAAGCTATACGCTGATGGTTTGGGTTCCAATATTCCCATTATTCTGACGAGCTGGGTTAAGGGAGGCTTATCACGACCCCATATTAATCTATTTCCTGAGAAGTTTTCAAATGGTTTTGCTGGACATCGCTTTCAGGTAATGGCAGGAAATCAACCACCATTCATGTTTCGTATAAGAAGTTTGGGCTACGGGGGAGTTACACAGCTGGACTGGGATGGTGTAGAATATCGGTTGCTAAATATGATTTCTCAAAAATTAAATTTTTCAATCGATATAATAGATATACCAAGAACAATTAGTAACAAAAGGTAAATCTGTAAAATTTTACTTAAAAAATTAAATAAAAAATTAAAAAGATAATTATTTGTTTATTACTTTTATTTTTATTCGACCTTTTTTTTAAATTTTATTAAATATGAAATAATCTTTAAACGGTCTTTTTAAATAATTTAACGATTTTATTTTTTTCGATATTTCGCTTTCCTGTGGAAAGCTTCTTCAGGAAATTAATATAAAAAATAATTTCCTGAAGAAGCTTTCCACAGGAAAGCGAAATATCGAAAAAAATAAAATCGTTAAATTATTTAAAAAGACCGTTTAAAGATTATTTCATATTTAATAAAAATTAAAAAGATAAATATTTTGGTACTTTATAGTGCGGCCGAAAATTTGGATTATAGTATGGCTCAACATTTAGCAGATATAGGCATGTTGGGTGCTTATGTTACCGCAGAAAGATTTAAAAACGCTGATATGTCAGTGGGCCATTCAAAGGACTGTGCCGCATTTATCACTCTAGCTTCGAAAGCTTTGCCAAAGTAAGTATTTTAAAAATTTTTTTCCCCTCTAATCTTTTATTCACAAGTATTTTTCTAGATATCGTGCTATTATGGGCCCATTCCAATGGCCTGTTTGGGTTGCTTTAGTTTGCATTTATTTGGGTGCTATATTTCCAATTGTTTTTACGGATCGTTTAACTTTGAGTCACTTAATAGGCAACTGGGGTGAAATTGAAAATATGTTTTGGTATGTCTTTGGCATGTTTACCAATTCTCTAACTTTTTCGGGCAAATATTCTTGGAGTAAAACAACAAAGGTCTCTACTAGATTGATCATTGGTTCATATTGGATTTTTACTATAATAATCACGGCATGCTATACTGGCTCTATAATAGCATTTGTTACGCTGCCAGCATTTCCAGATACTGTAGACTCTGTAATGGATTTGTTAGGTTTATTTTTTCGCGTTGGTACTCTGGGTAAGTAGTGAAATGAAATTCAGTGAAAATCAACGTTAAATTAAAAGGGTCACGAGAAAAGTTATCATAAGGCAACTCCAGACAGAAATGTCTGTCTGGAGTTAAATGTTTATTTAACAATTTTGTAAAAAATAATAACTTTTTTCATTTTTTACTAATAATTTAAAGTTTATATTAAATTTAGGAGTATCAGTAGTTCGTTGTCTGTTATACTGTAATATTTTTCTATTATTAAATTTTTCTACTATTAAATCCAAACGAAATAACCACGTATCCCTGCCAAACAATTTTGTGTTGTTGATTTCATAAGCTTTAGCTAATCAGGCCTAATATATTTGTGTCCATAAAAAAACAGTTTTTTATCTCACTTTTGCCCAATGTTTCGTCAATTTTTTGTTGACTTCCTCAAGGGCTTTGTCTTTTTAAAAATTAAAATCTTAATTTATTACAATTTTAATACACCAAAATAAATTACTTACAATATACCATTTATCACATTTATATATTTTTTGACAATTAACAAAAACAAAACAATTAAATTTAAATAAAACAAACACAACTTAAATTTATTATGAACGTTTAATTGTTGGCCAATGCAACACTGTAGTTTGTGTTTATGTTGTCTGTGTCCTCTTTTAGATTCATAGTATTGTCAATGTTTTGTTGAATGCGTAGACTTTCTATTGTGTACCTTTTCCTTTCCCTGGATTCTATATCTAAAATCTTGACTTTTTCAAAATCAGCTTCATGTCCAGTCTTAAGTATGTGTTGCGATAATGCTGTTGTCTCTTTCCGTTTTGTAATATCATTTTTGTGTTCCTTCATTCTTGTTTCCAATGTTCGTTTCGTTGTTTCAATGTATGTTAGATTACAGCTTTCGTTTTCACAACCTTTGCACTTAATTTCATACACTACATTGCATTGTTTTTGTTTTTCTATTTGATCTTTCATATTCGTGAATATTCTGTTCAATGCAGGGTTCAGAATTTTTCATTTATGAACATTCAAAAATCAACATTCATGATATTTTTCAAAAATGAGAAATCTAAAATTTTATATATATTTTTCACATTCATAAACGAACAACAAAAAATGTTCTGGTTATTTTCATACATGAATGCGAACAACAACAATTGTTAGTCTTATTCATATATGATAAATGATAAATTAGCTACTTCTTATTAATGTTATTTTTCATAAATGTACATGTTCATTTATGAACGTTGAAATTTTATAAAATTTCTCATAAATGAACGTGAAAAAATTTTCTACCTACGATCGTAAAATGTAGTAAAAACACATGGGTAAATATTAACTCAAAATACAATATTGCAATATATTCTAAAAGAAATAAAAAAAAATTGTTTTTCCTGCATACGCCGGCAATTGCGCATTATCAAATATGTGCGTTTATGTACGCGAATGCTTAACCCACATATTTTTACGACCTTTTCATTTACGAAAAGTTATCAAAATTGTAAATATTCAAAAATGAACACTTGTGTGTTTCACATTTTTTCACTTATGAATAGAAAGAAAAAAATAAATCGTCGCATTCACAAATGAGAAAACACAAAATAATTTGTAGTCTCTCACACATGTATGAGAAGAAGCGGCTAAAAAATGAAATGTACATATTCATACATGTATGAACAGTGAGTGAATACTTCGCTACTCTGGTTCAATGTGCTGTTTGGTTTGTATGAAAATTGTATTTTATCAGTTTTTATTATTGACTTCAAGCTTTTGCTGTCAGTCAAACCTGGTATATATTTTACACCGTAAAAAGCTTTCTGTTGATTGTCCTGTTCAGTGATGTTAGTTTAAGGATAATTTGCCTTAAGCTTAATTCCTGCCTCTTTTATTAAATTGTTTATAAGTTTAATCGGAAAACTGTTGCGTCTTAGTATTGTCGTTATTTTATTTATGTTCTTGGTGTAAAATTGATCGTCGTTAATGTTTAAAACTCTAAAGATGAAGCTTCTTGCAGTGTTAATTATTTGTGCCATGGGTTGCGTGGTATTGAAATTCATCAATCTCCCAGATGCTATATCCTTTGCGTGCCAATCGAAAAGTATTCCGTCATTATTTCGTATCAATGTTGTGTCCAAATATGAAAGGTTTCCATTTTTCTCTATCTCCACAGCGAATTGTATTTTCGGGTGATAACTATTAAGGGATTTTAGAACTTCATCTTTATCGTCAAGTTTAATTAAAGCTAAAATGTCATCTACATACTTAGTAATGTATTTTAGGTTGATGTTCTTATTCTCAAGTTCAGCTAATGCCTCGTCTAATAAGTTATCTAGTGTAATGTCAGCTATAGTGGGCGAGAGAGGGTTACCCATTGGCATTCCAAACGTTTGGTTATAAATTTTACCATCATACAAAAAATAATTATTATCAGTCAGACAATAGTCGTGTCTATGTCGTTGTCGTTTTTATCCTCGTTTCGTTCCTAAATTCGTAATCTTAAACTATATATAAAACGATGAAGAAACCTTATCGAAAACAAAAAGCAAAATTAATAAAGTCTGGCAGCACTGCAATGTTTTACGCTATTACTTGTGACATTTTTGAAAAGTTTATTATTTTTTGAGAGCTTTAACAAAATGTGGCGAGTAATGAATTTTATTTTTCAAGTTCATGTGATGATAATGAAATAATGGATATAAATATACATCGGAAGGTGCTGCGTCAAACCGTTAACATCTTACCATCCCAGATTCTATGTAAGTAACTTTTCTTTTTTAAAACATTCAGACTCAATAAAACCGCCTTTTAATACGTTCTAGAACAGATTTCTAATAAACTAAAATGAGGCGTAAGTCCCTAATAACGCCAACAATAAAGCTAGCAACTGCTCTTCAGTTTTTTTCAATACGATCATATGAACTAAGCGTGGGAAATGATTTTAATTTATCATTGGCTCAAGCCACAGTTTTGGACGCAATTAATAACACAATATGCAATAGGGGGATTAAATTTCGAATGTCGGAAGAGGAATAATTGGAGTGCAAACGGTACTTTTACGAACGAACTGGTTTTCTTGGAATTATAGGATGTGTTGATGGAATCCACTTTAAAATAATTGATCCCTGCAAAAATTCTGAATATTTGTGCTACAATCGAAAATTCTTCTTCAGCATTATTTAGTTTTACTTTCTTTATGCCAACCTTCTCTCTTCATCACTAACTGGAGGACCAAACGCATTTAATTATTCGGCAGTTTCGCTCCAAAAGGCATTAAAATTTAAAGGTTTTATGCTCTTTTCAAAATCCTTAGCATAAGCGAAATTTTTTTCCATTTCGGAAACTAAATCTTCAAAACTGCCTTGGTGTACTTATTTTCATTTTAACATTTTTTTGCAGTCGTTGGAATTTCGTTGTTCACAATGCTGACGACAGTGAATGAATGTTTTATTGTCGTTACTATCTTCAGGCCCAACAATAAAGGCCGTGTCAGATAAAACTTTGTTGCTTTGCGTGACATTTGAAACTTTAAAGCAAAAGCGTAAATCAAGTGGTGTATGTCACAATAAACTTTGACAACACTCATGAATTTTTTGTTTACGCCCACACACAAATACACAAACACAAATAATAAAAGTCAGGTGTTTGTCAAAGCGCGCAAAAAGTTGAATGTTGGTTAACTTTTCGCTTTGCGCTGCGTCAAAAGTGCTTTATGTGGCAACTTTCATGCATTTACGTACATTTTAACACAAATGTCAAAGCGAAACTCTGACGCAACGCAAAGCAAAAGTTTTATCTGACACGGCCTTAATATGCAATGCAGGCTTAAGCCAACTTAAACAACTGTGCAAATACCTAGTAATTATATGTGGCGAACTATAATGTACTTTTCGTCAAGTTTCGTCAAATGTCAATTGCATAAGCAAAGTACGAAACTGGTCGCACATTCCGTACGGAAACAGCTGATTTTACATTGTGTTATAGATGCATTAGTAAACAAATTCCTATGGTGGGCAAAATATATCTTATCTGAATTTAATAGAAAATGTACAGAGACAAAAGAGACGCGTTTTATTATAACGGCAATTCAAAGGAATGAGGTTCTTTAAACATTTTGTTTTCTTTTCCATTTTTTAACACACAATTTGCAATAACATTTAATTTTTTTATTGTTTATAAATTCAATGATGCACACAGTTGCATTTTTTAGTACTTTTGGCCCAAATAATACATAGAGCAATATATGTGTAATTTTTCTTTCGTAATTTTCTTAAAACTATTAATAAAAAATTATAAATTTGTATAAGGGTAGTATTAAGTATACAAAATATGATTATTAAACGCCTTTTTGCTAATAAGTTTCATTTATTTAGAACGAAATTATTTTTTTGCAAAAGTACGAATAAATCAAATATGCAACTGTGCATAATAATTTCTATATTCATGTAAGTACAATATAGCCAGGTAAAAGTTTTCAATGATTCGCTTAAACATATGACAGACTTTTCGTCCAACTTTTGACATTAACTTAAGCCAGATTATGCAAATTATAGTTGGGCCTTTCGTTTTAAAATGGAGTATACCGATTTATTTACGGCGATTGTTGATGACGCCAACGGTGATGCCAAATTGTCATTTTTATTTCGTTTCAAAACTACAACGCCAACGGGAATAGGGTTGAATAAAAATTATTATTCTTCACAACCCATCTTTCATAGATAAGTGTTGCAACTTTTTCTTCTCCCATTTAGGTAATGTGATATTAATTTATTTGTTATTATACGAGCGTGCTATGGCGGATCCATTTTTCTTCACCGCTTAGAAAAACTAATCCACGTTGCGTAAATCCACCAAAACACACCAGAAACCGTACAGAAGCACAAATTAGTGATGGAGATTTTTTAAATTTAGTTAACAGTCAATTGGCAGTTGCCTGTTGCCAGGAGCAGTGTTGTCATTTCAATAACATGGCGGAAAATTCAAAATCTCATGGACTTATTGACCCACCCTCGTTCTATTACGTTTTGCAACATATCAAACACTCGGGTTCTTCTGGCTGCATGTATACGTAAAATTTCGGCGATTTTTATTTTGACTTTTTATTCTTTCTGAGTTTGTTTTTTATTTCGAACTTTGTGGCTGTAGCCTTATTCGTAAGGATTCACTTGTAAGCATGCGCATAAACAAACTTAAGTTGCCATTTACCTCTTAATATACTATGACTCCAACAAGAGCCATAATGTTGTCTCTAAGGTACGTTGAAATTTAGACTCTCCTGGTTTCGGTATACCGACACCTAGACCATCTCAATTTATGTATGTGTGTGGTAAACAGAGCTGGATAATTTGTTACTTGTGTGCTGTATGTGATTCAGAATTATTAGTTAAATTCCTAATAGCTACTGGAATAGAACAATAATCGTAATTGTTTAAAAGGCAAATAAATGACAAATAGTATTTCAAACCTTCTCATGCCTTGAATAGTAAAGAAACAAAAAGTCTTATCTTTTCTCACTGGCTTTGCATGATAGTACAGTATTTTTGCTAGGCTTCTCAGACTGGACATTGCAAAGATTAGCTGATTTCCCATTAGGGTCTTGAAAGGTGTATGAGCGCATGTAAGTTTGAATTTTTGCTATATGTGCACTTTATCTTGTTCTTTTCATCCTCTATCTGACAAACGGACATATTGACATTTATTTTTTAGCTTGAGATATAGTTCTAAAATTGTTTATGCAGCTACATGAATGAGTTACTATAGAACACTTTTTCCTTAGTATTGTTACATTTATTCTTTAAATAAACATTATTATTTTATTCAGTTCATTTATTGAAAAATAATTTTACACAACACTTTGGAATTTGAAATGAAATAACGCGATTTATTTACTTTTATTCGCGTTTCTACGCACAAAATATAGTTGGTAACCTTATCACTTTAACGCCTTAAAGCTGCTTTGTTATCTTTTTAATTTCACTTCAACAAACTCTATTGCCCAGCAGATGGTGCTTATATACTTTGTTTTGAAAGGTTTCTACATGCAAGGGATTTTCAACAAGAAGTTTGTTTTCTTAAACAAAAAATGTTGATTAAGATGATTCAAATTTTTATTGTATTACGAAAAGTTCGGCAATTATGAATGGCAAATGATATCTGGCAAATGTCCACCATGACCACGCTGACAGATGTCGATTCTTTACTCAAAGTTTTTAATCACTTCTTGACAAAATGGCGGTCCTATTTCGTTAATAACATCACGGATTTTGAGTTTTAAGGCTTAACGTAGCCCCAGAAAAATAATCCTCTGGTGTTAAATCACACGATCTAGTTGGTCACTTAACTGCTGATTGCCGTAAAATTATGTGATTGGGAAATTTAGGTTGCAATAAATTGATCGTTTCACTGGCTGTGTGACATGTGACACCGTTTTGTTGAAACCACATGTCAGTTATAGGCAAAATAGACAAAAATTGAGTTATTGGCATCACGCGATAATGCGATCCATTGACTGTTAACGCATTTCCAGCCTCATCTTCGAAAAAAACGGCCCAATTCCGCCTCCAGACTATAGAACCCACCATACAGAGACACGATGAGCAATAATCGCTGTAAGGTTTTCAGAAGCCCAAATGCTTGAAAATGGGCTTCGTCTAAAAAAAAGATTTTTTCAGAAAAACCAACCGGTTGTTCCTGAATGAATTGAACAGATCTACGCCGATGTGAATGATCGGTCCACTTCAATTCCTGCACCAGTTGAACCTTCTAAAGCTTCAAAATCAAATCCTTGCGTAAAATTCGCCATGTGGTGGTTATGGATAACCCCAATTGTTGAAAACGTCGAGGAATTAACAAATTTGAATCTACTTCAACACTGTGTCTCACGACTGTGATGTTTTTAGATGAACGAATCAGTCGAACACGCGTTGGTGTTCGCATATTTTGTATCGTGCCTATCGACTCAAATTTAACGACCAAGTTCTTATTAGCGATCTCAGAAGAATGATTATGTTATCCGAAACTATCACGAATTTGAGGAACCATCATTTTCAGAGTGGATTTTAATTATTTTAATGCGACAAAATTTAATTCATTGCGACAATTGCCATTGAATCTACTACGAAAACGTTAAAAAAATAAATGTCAAAACTATCGTGTTATTCGTGTTGCCACAATTGGAAAACAAACTTGTGGTTGAAAAACCCGATACAGGAAGACTTAAAACCCAAAAAATAAACCATTTAAAGTTGGAATTTTCCACAGAGACCTAATCTAACTATGTATTAAGTTGGGAATTGTACTCAGAAGTACCAACATTATTCGGCTTCGCTTAAAATTTAAGGCATTACAAGCTGTTTCCAATGAATACATAAAAATGAACAAAGTTAACAAAATATTTGCAACAAGCACGCAACAACCACTTTTAGAAGCTTGTTTCTCTTTTTTTTCGTTCGGACCAATACTCATGGGATGACGCCTACTTATGCAATGCATTGTACCAGAACTAGGAAATTAGGTTATGGGGAGGAGGAAAGATGGTGTAGTGCATGTGGACATTCAATTTGAATGAATGAAAGTGACAGGAAAGAAACTTGTTTCATTTTTTCGATGACCAAAGCAGGGAAATATTCTTAAATTTGTTAACTCTCAATTAATAGATATAAAATGTTTATTTAAATCTAATTAAGTTATTAAATATTTCAAATGAAAGACGTTAGGGAAAATAATTAAGAAAATTTCATTTCCTTTTAAACGGCAGAATCTTAACTGTACTAATCACTTAATGTGCGCCAAATTCTCATTTAAGTTTATTTTCGTTTTCGAACTTAAATATTCAAGTGTAGATTCATTAAGAGATTAAGACCCACTTTTGTCGACGCTGCACCAAATTTGTTTTATTTAAAATACTTGTAATTGTTAGTTGTTCTATTGGAAATTATATCAAGTGAATTAATTAATTCGGCTTAAGTTCATATTTATTTAGAAAGAATAATTATTTACAAATTTTCGCTTGCCAAATTAATTATAGATTAATAATGTACTATATTGCTCGTGTTCTTAGTTACAAAATTGGTTGGGATGACGGAAATGTTGCATTCCATTCCGCCCGTCCTTAAAAAATTTATTAATAATATTTCATTTGTAATAACAAATTTAGAAATAAAAAAAGGTTTCTTAGGAGTTTTCAAGGTATTTTATATTTCAATTTCTATAGGCAGTGGAGGTTGGGAGTACTGGTTTCAAAACTCTTCACACGAGCCAACTAAGCGTTTGTTTAAAAAAATGGAATATGTATCGTCTTTGGAAGAAGGCATAAGCAATGTAACACAGAGTTTCTTTTGGAATTATGCCTTCCTCGGCTCCAGATCCCAATTGGAATATATGGTGCAGGCCAACTTTACAAATGAGTATATTTGCTGGAAATTTTCTCTTAAAGTACTTTTGGCATAATCATTTTTTCTCTTACAGAAATATTTCACGGCGTTCAGCTCTTCATATAAGTGAAGAATGTTTTGCTGAATTTCAAATTGGTTTTCTGTTTCCCAAAAATTCTGTATACAAGATTAAGTTTAATTCTTTTATATTATTGGTTCAGCAGGCTGGTCTTATGAATAAAATCGAAAATGAAGTCAAATGGTTTATGCAGAGATCGAATACTGGCAAGCTGTTGCAAGCAAATGCTGCCACTCCTTTGAGAGTAACCATTCAAGAGGAACGACAATTAACAACGGCTGATACTGAGGGAATGTTTTTGCTTATGGGTATAGGTTATGTAATGGGAGCCATTGCGTTGATCTCTGAAATTGTGGGAGGAATCACAAATAAATGCCGCCAAATTATACGGCGTTCACGTCTATCATTTTCAAGTAATTGGTCTTCGGAACGCAACAGTGAGAAATTATTGAAGCAGCAAAAACCTTTAGACAAACATGAAGAATTTGCTAAAGCAGCTAGAGATTTTGCTCGTAAACCTGCCCACAAGGAGACTCAAAATGCACACCAGGGTCTTGTAGGCTTCAGTAAAAGGCAATTTAATTTAACTAAAACTACTTTACGAGAATTATACGAAGACTATCACAAGTCTCAGCCGGAGTACGTTTTACAAGATGATCAAATTATCACAGAGAACCCTATTGTTCCAACTAGATATTCTAATGCAGTGACTAGTGGAGAGTGCCAGGGAGCAGAATCATTTAACAAAGATAACATTGAAAAACTTGTAGAGCGGTTTTTAAATGAAGAAATCGAAAAAGCTTTAAATTTATTTGAGCACAATGAGGAGCCCTCTCAAGACTCCAATAATGTTGAACAAGAGATTTTCGGCAGTTTTGTCTTGAGCCAGGGACAATTTAACAATTTGGATAATTTAAATTTATTTAAAGAACATAATGAATCTGATGTCTTTAGCTACGAACAATCAAATGATTACAATAAAAGTGACAAGATAACAACTGAAAGTCCAGAAAACCAAAAGAAAGATAAATAATAAGAAGAAAAATAAAACAACATAAGCAGATTTTTGTGCGTTAAATTTGATAATTAGGCTTTTATCATAATAATATTTTATATAACATAATTTAAATTATATAATTATATGTACGACATTATAACTTAAAATAAAGTTTACATTCCAAATGCTTAAATTAACTTAGTGGCAATTAAGTTTGTGCTTTTGCTAAATCTTTATGCAACACACTACTTATAATCATAATTCTCCTCTAAGAGAAGCAGTTTCTATTTGCGAATTGTCCTCTTTAAAATTATTATGTTCAGCATCAGCTGGATGTATAACTAAAAATAAATTTAGAGAAAAATAAAAAAAATTAATAAAGATGTGTGTTTTTTTTTCTATAACTATTCAGTGTTCGTAAAAGCAATGCTTAGAATAGCTTAGTTTGCTTAGTTTGTCGAAAATTAAAATAGATCACTTATTAAACAACTGTTACACATTCGTTCTATATTTGTGTGCCGTTAATTAATTAATTTCTTTTTTATATTTTATTCACAGAATAAATACGTTTAATTTGCTAATAATTTATCATTTTCTTACTTTTTTTCTTAAAAATAAACATTTTATATTTTTTTAACGCTATAATTACAAGGATTTCATTAACATTTCCTCTAACTGTTTGGTATCAAATTGGGGTTTATTGGCACCAGCTGGTGTTGAGCTTAGCCAATATTCGGAAGCAGCAATATATATGGCAACTGCAGCACCAACAATATAAGCAATATGTGTTGAACTTTGAAAAATAACACAAGTGGCTACACACAAGCCAAAATATGTTAAGAAACGTGTTATATTAACATATTGGTCACGTTTTTCATTAGAATCATCTGATGCAAAAAAAAAATTTCGATCAATAAATATTGTGTATAAAAACTTTTCTGTTGTTTTAAACTCACCTTCGCATTTCCCGTCTTTGAGACTATAACCTGCTGCACATTTTTTACACATGTCTGGACCGTCACCATCACAACCGTCACAAGAACGATCACATTCTAAACAGCTATGTGAGCCTTCATTGTTCACGCAAAATTGATTAGGCCGACAGACTCTTGTTTTACCTAAACATTCGTTGATATCTAAACAGCCATTTGTTTCGTCCCAACGCCAGCCCTCATTACATTTTATGCAAGCTGAAGTTGCATTAAATAAAATAAATTAGCATTAACATATTTGAAGTTATTGTAGATTTTAATAATTTGAAGCGCTATAAACTATATACATTGATAATAATATGCAATTAATAGTTCTGCAAAGTTATCTCCTTACTCACCCTTTGGTCCAGCTCCACTACAGCCTTGATCCGTTAGGCAGGCTTTATGGCACCTGGAACACAAAAGTTTCTTTTCATCTCTAAATGCTTCATAAAAGCCTTTACTACATTCGTTGCATTCATTACCACCATAGCCTTCATCGCAATTACATTTGCCATTGCCCTTGCGAGTGCCATCACCCTTACATTTACCATTGCCTCGACAGTCAGTACAAGGTTTACAGTCAGTTCCATAATGACCACTAGGACAACAAGCTTTTAACTGTTCGATACACAACCATTTGTGTAAATCTTCCTCTTCTGTTTGCTTGTGCATAAACCATTCTTCTAGCAAATGCTCCTGATCATTAGCCAAATTATGACACTGATCTTGACCACGTCTTACATCTCGACACAATTTTTCTTGAATTTCAACCAAACGTATTTCACTAGTTTTATAAGAACGCAGCTTCTCCTCTTCCCAAGCTGCATCACCGCCAGCATGCTTTCCACGACTGGTGTTTTCCAAGCCCAATTTAAAGGAGCCAACTAAGGTAGAACACGCCTTACATGGTGGCAATTTGGTAGATTTTTCCTTTTGTTCTTTAAGATGCAATGGATCATCCGCAAAAATGACAGTCGGCAGAGTAAAAATTATAAAAAACTTTAAAACCCTTTGGCATTCTAGTATCATTTTAACCACAATTTGATTCAAGAAGTATTAACTTTTTATCTATGGTATTAACTTCGATCTATTGTTTCCTATTGATAAACAGTGTTCGAAGAGGTTTACGTGTAACTTTTTTTGTTTATCTGCTATCAAGCATTAGAAGTTATTCCAGAACGTTTTTTCTTATTAGTTTTGAGCTGTCAGTTGTGCGCAGCAAAATGGGATATTTTTTTTTCTATTGTTTTCTTCTATTGCCGGTGGTCTCACGAAGTCAGCTGTAGAATTTTTCGTAAGACAGAGTTGTTATAATAGATAAATATATTGAAAACACAGTAATGGCTATGTATGTAAGTAATTCTCTTTATTTCTACAATTGAATTATGCAAACTAATTTTTTATTTATTATTATTTATTACCTTTTTTCGTTTCCTCTGCCATAGTTTCTTCTTTTATTTGGTTATTGCCTTTAATCTGAAAAATAATTAATTATTATTAAAACAATTCTAATAAATTAAAAAACATACCTTTTTTCTTATGGAGGTGGTTTTTATTTTTTTATGTTTTGTTTTGTTTACATACATATGTCATTGCAGATAATTGTAGATAATTTCGGCTCACTGAACATACTTCTGAACAGTGTTGTATTTTCATTTTTACGCAATATTATAACAATTTCGTACTTATTGCGCAATAACTTAATTGAGATTTTGTATGGAATATTGAGCTCAATAATGGCATTTATTGCGATAATCTCAATAAAGGCTTATGTGTGAACTAGGTATAAGGTATAACAAGTGCTTCTAGTGTTCGATATCTAGAATGTAGAAATATTATACCCACAGTATGTGATTATACCAGAGGCAAATTTTGTTGTGTTATTTCGTTTGAACTGTTAAATAGTTTTAACAGTTAGCAAATGAATAACTCTTTAATTAAGGATATAAACTGAGTTTAGAAAATATATAACACCTTAATGACAGGAATACTTTTTTGGAAGGTTTGTTTTAAATAGTTGTATAGTGCCAGATTCTGCCAATATGTAAGAATATTCTTCAGGAGCATTCAACCACTTTATCCAAGGCAGGCGCTTCCAAAGTTCACTTTCAAATTGTCTATGGTCTGCGCTCTTATCATAATTATTATTTATTTCTTTATTAATCGACTGTGAGTTTAAAACGTTTCTCCAACAGATTATTTCGTCCAAATCTTTGCACCTCACTTGTAACATTCGTGAATTTTTATTCAGTTTTCAGAATCTTAGAGTCATCTGTAAGTTTATTCATTAATTAATTCATAGCACAATCATAATTATGGAAATATGCAGTTAACACGTTGTTATTGTAGCTCTTATAGCTATGTAAGTCGAGGGAGGCAAAACATTAGACAATGCTTGAGTGTAATGTAAATGTCTCGTAAAGAGCGAGACAAGGAGGTCAACAAATAATCGATATTAAGAAATAATGACGATCACATGCGAGTTATTTTATATACCGGGACCACAGAGCACATAAAGGTGAAACCCTTGACACATACAAAACAATATAATCAGGTTTTGTACGTCAACTCAAAAAAGATACATACATATATAATCGTTGGATTCGTCTTGGCACTCTGTGTTTTATTACTATACTATAAGAATACTTTCTTACATCAAATAATAAAACGAAAATTGTTATGAAATATTTATAATTCTGAAATGAAAAACAAAACAAAAGTAAAAAATAAATACTTGGTTCTACAAAGAATTAAACCTTTACTCAATATTCAGGCTCTCGTGATCCTAGTAGAGAAAGCTTATGTGCTTATGCTCATTGGGCCTTGCAAGCAAAAAATCTGTCATTACCCAGCTCTTTGAAAGAAAATTATTCTTCTCTTACCCCCAAATAAAACAAGAAAAAGCAAAATATGTATATTATTTTTTCAATCCCTGTGATGCTCCAAAAAAATATATAAAAACCTTAACTTATCTGTATTATCACATTAATAATAAATTTATTGGATCTTTAAAATATTTTACAATACTTTAACTTTATTGTTTATCATTTTTTGTGACATTTATATACACTTTTGTTATTACTTAAATAAGTATCGTTTTTTTTAATTATATTAAATTTTTGGTTTATAATTTTATTTAGGTTTTACATTAATTTTAAATTAAACAAATTGCACAAAAATATTTTATTTTTATAAATTTAGCAATTTAAATACAATCAGTGGTAGTAAAAATATATGTTTTTTGTAAAAAAAAGCTTTAATTGTTTAGTTTTTTATCAAAAATACGTTATTTAAAAATTAATACTTAATCTTAATTTTATAATGGCTGTTTTATAATTTTAAGATTTTTACTCTTATGTAAAATGATTAACGAAAATAGTATTTTAGCCTTTAGCTGAATCTACTTTTATTGCAAAAAAGAAACATTTATATTTTAAATTATTTTTACGTATCGACTTTAAACTGAAACCGAATTTCAATCCCGATTAATCACTTAATGTTATTTAAAAAATTGTAAATTGTAAAAGATTTGGGCCTTCTTTTAGAAAAAAAAAATAACTTTTTGTTGAGGATGTATTATTTTAAAAAAGTAAAAGAAATTACGAGTGTGAATAGCTTCCATTTGTTATAGAGGACTCTACAAGTATACATTTATGAAGCTTTATTTAGAGGATTTTCAAGAGAGCAAGAAACCCTTCCATAAACTCAATAAAATATGTAAAAATTGTTATAAAACTCTGTTTAAAAAGTAAGAGAAATTCTTTTGCATGTTCCAGGAAAGTTTCTTTTTTAAGCAAAAAGTATTAAAAATATTTTAGTTTCGTTTATTGTTTAGTTGAAAGCAATTGTAGAGCAAAAATTTACTTGTCTCTTAGCGTTCTATTCAAGTATAAAAACGTATTGAATTTAATTTGGAAATAACTTGATTATTATGATTAATCGAATACTTAATCGGCAAAAAAAATTTTCATCCAAAAATTGGAATCTAGTATTTAACTATGCATGTTCATATGCAATTACCTATCACTGATTAAGTGGTTTTTGGCAGATTACGTAGGTTTAAGGACTAAATTTTGTGCACAAAGTTTGGCAACAATAAGATTCTATTTGCAGAGCAGAATCAACTGACATAAAATGAATCTATAACTTAATTTAGATATATTTAAATGTATTTATATATTTGTCAACATAAATAATACTAATGCGAGCCTAGTAAAGTACTGAGTAAAGGACTAAGCTGAGTTAAGAAAATTCAAAGCTGTTGCCTTTATAAAGAAACATATATAAGTTATAAGTTTTTATAAAGCAAAAAAATGATCTGTTTCAATTTTTAACAAAATAAAAGAAAAACAAAACAATTTCCAATTAACCGCGCTGACTTATATATCATCTTGTCACAATTATTTTATGGATACTTTAATATATAGTTTTAACATAGAAGTGTTTCAAAAATAAATAACACACCAACACCAATAAATTAATAACATAATAACTAAAGCTCTAGCTTTTTTAGTTTATATACCTCAGAAATTTATTTATTATTTTTACAATTATACATTAATTTATACTGCTTTAATGCTTTTGACTTGATATCGTTGACTCGTTCACAGCTCTTTTACCATAAAGTATACAAATTTAACTAATTTAGAAATTATACTTACAAATAATTCGCTAACTACATTTTTAATAAAAAAAAATATTAAAAAAAACTTTCGACAAATAATATTTAACTTCATATTAAGAAACAACAATTTTAGGAATTTTTTAATACAATTACAACATTTAAGTGCGAGAATTTAAAGTACTTTGGCTTGTGCTCGCTGACAAACCCATTTCTTCATCGGACTCATCTGAATCCAAGGGACTCACACGTATAGCCTGATACCATTTGTTGGTTAAATCAGCCATTTGTGATTTACACTCATGCAATTCTTGACTATTAAAGCGACGCGTGAAAAAAGGTATAAAATATTTACGATCCAAACGACCAAATCCGGCAATACGAGATTGAGCAAAAGAAACATCCTCCTCTTCGGTAAGTTCTGATAAATGCTCGGAATCAATAGCTTGTCCCCATTCTCGCGTTTTAGAAAGTGAAATAGATTTTGAACGTTTGCGTGAACCACTTCTTTGACGATTGCCGGAAGATGCAACAGAGCCATTGCGAGAATTACGTGACCTACGTTTTTTACCAGGTTTTAAATATTTTAACAAAGGCATAGTAGATCCACCAAAGAAAAGGGTAGTAAATAACACAATTATCAAAGTTGTGGTTATAATAACATGTCTCGTCTCATCGCTAGACAAATCCAAATGCAGTGAAAGGGCATATGAAATGGCTCCTCTTAAACCAGAAAACCACATAATGAACTGCATCTTATTGGTAATTTTATGCTCCCGAAATTTATTGACCAAATAGGCCAAAGGAAAGATATTACAAGCTCTACCAATAAGACACAAAACAATGGCCCATATAACAAAGGATAATTCGACTTGATGTTTGAAAGAAAATATTGCCAAGCCTAAATAGGCAAACACACAAGTTTCTGCTATAAAAGCTAAAGTGCGCATAGTTTGTTGCATTGTTATTTGAGTTACGGTAGATAAATTAAAATGTGTGTAGTGCGACATTACAATGCCACAAAATAATATGGCCATTATGCCACTCAAATGTATGCCTTCAGCTAATACATAAGGTGCATAAGTAAACATTAACATTATAGCAAACTCCAATGAAGGATGTTTTCTTAAATCTATATGTTTTAATAATAGTGCCGAGATCAGAGCAAATATTACACCTATTCCAGCTGAAGCAAAGAACATCTCACAAAATGTTTTCAATGCTGAAAAAATAGCCTCACCTGTTGTCATTTTTGCATATGCCGGACTATTTGCTGATTGCGTAATAGTCGTTGTTAATACAATTGATATAGCATCGTTTAATATACTTTCACCAAATACCAACATATTAAGTATGGGATCCACATCAAGAGCATGAAAAATGGCTACTGTAGCAACTGGATCAACAGCCGAGATAAGAGATCCAAAAGCAAACGATTCAGAAAAGTTAAGCCTGCAATAAAGATTTAATAAATATTTCAATACTTTTACATAAAATATTAAAATTTTTTCATATTTTTTTTAACTTTGTGAATCGAAAGTAATATGGCGAAGTTTTTGGCATTATTTTGAATGCCTTAAAGCATTTTTAACAATTTGATATCAATGAGAGATAAACGCCAAATTTTTAGCACCATTAATGGTGCGATAATAACATTAACTACAATTTTTCATATGTGTATTATGGGATTAGAAAGCTGTCTGTAAATAAAGCTACTTTTACATTAACAAGTTTAAAATGAAATGAAATATCTTTACCAATGACATGGGCATTGCCTGACAAATGGAAAGAGACAGCGGTAACACCTGTGGAAAAAATTGGCAAAACTAATAAATGTGAGGAATTTAGACCCTGAAAATATTCAAAAAAATTTTGGAAAAAGTTGTTAAAATACAATTGGAAAAATATATGGAAGACAATAATTTACTATCATAATATCAATTTGGCTTTCAAAAAAAATTATCATGTGAAACAGCGATAAACCATGTAATAAACGAATGGAAAAATATGGAAAAAAAGCATAAAATTATGGCAATATTTCTAGATTTTAAACGAGCATTTGAAACCATTGATAGGGACATAATGATAAAGAAATTATATATGTACTGTATACGAGGTGTGGAATTAAATTGGTTTAAGTCGTAACTTGAAAATAGAAGACAGATTACGAAAGTAAATGGAGTCAAATCAAATGAACTAAAAAACGACTATGGTGTCCCCCAGGGTTCAATTCTTGGTGCATTAATGTTCATTATATATATAAACGATATGCCAAATATTATCGAAAATTGTTCTATAATGTTATATGCGGATGATACTTTGGTATATTCCATCGCACAAACGGAAGAAGAGTGTAGAAATAAATTGATGCAAGATGTTGAAAAAATTAATAAGTGGCTGAATATGAACAAATTAAAGCTAAACGAAAGTAAGACAAAATTAATTGAAATAAATATGACTAGTGACTCAGTATTTAAAATTAATAATGAAATTATAGAAAAAGTTAAAAGCATAAAGTATCTTGGTTTTATAATTGACAAAGAACTGAATTTTAATGATCATATTGATTACATATGTAGAAAAATAGGCAAGAAAATTGGTTTTTTTAAACGGATTAGGAACAAGATTTCAACAATAACCGCAGTGAATATTTATAATACAATGATAAAACCGCATTTTGAATATGATTCGACGATTTTATATACGTGCTGCTTGGATTCACAACTGGAAAGAATGCAGAAGTTACAGAATAAGGCGATGCGTAGTGTCCTCAAGTGTAGCAGATATACATCTATCTGTGCAATGCTAAATGCACTTAAGTGGTTGAACGTACGACAGAGACTTGAACTAAATACCTTGTGTTTTATTCAAAAAATTAGACTGGGCGACGCTCCTGAATATCTGTGTGGGAAAATAGAGTATGTTGGAGGTGTACAACCTTATAAATTAAGAAATTTGGATAATTTTCGAGTACAACGGGTGACATCAACAGCGATGCAACGATCACTATTCTATAAAGGGCTCAGATTGTATAATACAATACCGAATAATTTAAAAATAGAAAGAAATTTTAGCATATATAAAAAGGAAATTGTGAAATTTGTCAGAAATATTGTTTGATTTTTAGGATTAAGTAATGTATATAAAGTATTTTTAACACTAATAATAATGAACAAATAAAAAAAAAATTCATTCATTTATTTTTATCGCAACGTCTGTTTTTGCCGTTCGTTATAAGTGCCTGCAAGACTGTCGTCTATATAAATGTAAAACTTTATATTGGCTGATTGACTTAAATCTTTTTAAATTATGTCGTGAACTTCCGACTTTAATATGCATATGCACTGCTTTTAGATCCAGCTAGCAAACTTTAAAAAAAAGCATAATGCATTAATTCTGTCAGTAAACATAGAGAACAGGCTTTATTTAAAAATTTTCACAAAGTTGAAAGCTATAATTATAAGATACATGCAATTATCAACTTACCGATAAGCTACCTCTGCCAAGCCCAACAAATATATTCCTGCTCCAATGACTAAAGCTGAAATCGTTGTTCCAACTATAGCAAATACCAATATGGAGCCAATATTTTGGAAAAAATTACCCTTATGAAGGTTATAGCCAGATTCGAAAATTATTGGCGGTAATAAAACCAAAAAGAAGCCAGTGGGCGAAAACACTTCCTCTCTCTTCCAACTAGCATTCTCGCCGGACATTACCTTCAACAGAAGACCAATTAAAGCCCCTAGAAATACAACTACTATGCTTTCGGGAAGATATTGAAAGCCAGTTTGTAACATGGAATGAATTAATAAAATACCCAACATTATGACACATATAACAAAGAATAAGGATAAAGACGAATTGTGTTCTTGTTCGACAGCATGATGATCGGGAAGTGGTTGTTCGGTTACAACTTTGGTTGTGTTTTTTGTTTGCGCAGATGAGTTAGTAATAGTTGTTAGCGTAGACGTGCTTGTGGTATTTGTAATTATAGAAACATTTGCAGTCGAGGTCAAACTTGAATTATTTTTATTGTTTTTACTGTTATTATTATTATTGGTTGTATTTGCAGAAGTGCTATTTAATGATATTGTTGCTTCCTTCCCACTGTTGTTGGATTTATCATTCGTGTCCTTTTGTTCAGATTTGATAAATTCAACTGCATTGTTCGAAGAATTTTTTTCATTTGTTACAATGGCTGCAGATTGGGACACTTCAGCTTTTGCATTGACGGTGAATATACTTAAAGTTATCAATAGGATGAGTAACCACCACAGACAATGTTTTTTTCTTTCCATTATTTTGTTATAAATTTCATTTACTTTTAACTTAATACTTTAATAATTTACACAGTAATTATTTATTTATAACGTTTTAGCATTCTACGGTATTCTACTGAATTAACAATCATTTTATTTTTGGCTTCTGCACGTTAAGGAATGCTAATTATTTGTTTCTTTTCAACTACAAATTTATTTTGCGTTTTTTCACACACGTCACGAAAAACAAATTTACCAGCTGTTGTGTAAAACTTATCGTTACTTTTGTTTTGGCGCATGACGTTTGGAGTAAACAAAATGTAACCCAACAAATAATTAAATAATTTCTATGCTATATCCAACGAAATGGTGACATATGAGCACAGGGTATCTATGATATGATATATAAAAAAAATTTTTGCTGATAAATAAATACACTTATATTATTTGCGATATGAGACACTTGAATTTTCTGTACACAATTTGGGGTAAAATCCACTGATGATCTATATGAGCAGTAGTGAAATGGCCATATGGATAAGTTTTCCCTCCCAGTAATACCACAAATAATCTATGGTAATACATTTCAAATATATTTCAGACTTTGAAAAATTTTATTAAATTTAATTAAATAAATTTTTTTTATAAAAACATAAATCATCGGTTTATGCGATTGATCCGTTCCACGAGAAATCGCAGAAACTTAATTCGCATAAAACGATACACTGGTCTTTTATAAAATCTATGTATATGTATGAATTTCTCAATTTCAAAATTGGCATATGAATGGTCAAAAAAAATTGCATAAAAAATAATATTTTATTCATAATTTTATTCATAAACAAAAACAACATAACAAATGACCAAAACCAGTGAAATTGTAAAGTTTTCAGGAACAGTCTCGCTAATGTATTCCAAGTAACTTCAATATCTAGTATTTTCATTAACCTCTCGTGTGAAGTAATTTGTTATCAGACTTTGTGTCCGGATCTGTTTAGCTGCTCCTATATCTCTTGATATCTTGAAGAAAATATCGTTTAGTTAACTTTGAAGCTGTAGTGCTGTTGCCATATCTGAATCAATATTTAAAATTTTATTTTTTAAATCATTGTAGCCTTAAGAACTTTATCATTTGTTGTAAGGGGTTCAATACTTTCCTCACAGCCACTTTTGCAATGATTTTTCGCGCGTACAGAAATTAACAAAACAACATTTCTTCTCTGAGCAATTCTTCTGAGTTCTTCCTTCGATATCTACAATTTCGCCACATAATCTTGAATTCGCATGAAACATTTGCTGTGTTTGGAAACAAAATTAGCCCCATATTTCTAAGCTTAAAGACCAAACGAAACTAAAGAATTTCTTATATAGTGTGTTATCGCATGTATGGAAACAATAAATAAATCCTTTCCGTCTGCGTTTATGTAGAAGAGTATAGGACAATTTGTCCCTTCTAAGGGGAATTTGATTGGATGAAAATTTTTGCTTATACGGTCTACAGATTACCACGCGTTTTTAATTTACGAATATTAAAACAATAATTGAATTACCTTTAAGATTTATTTTTCAGCCATATGAAAACCCCCATTTAAGTGTTAATAAAAAATGTTTAATAAAATAATTTATTTTTAATTATTTTCATTGTTATTACTTTAAAAACACAAAACAAAATTAAAATTAAAAACTGTTGTCTTGCTTTTGCCGTTATCACAGTGGAAAAAACTTCTTTGAATGTTTTCATTATTAAATTTATTTGATTTTAATATTTTAATTGTAAATGAACTCAAAAAGTTTAATTTTTATTAAAAGATAATGAACTAGTTAATATACACATAAAACAAGTTATATACTTCACTATAATAAAAATTTGAACTTCTTTGAACGTTTCCGATGTTAAGTTAATGTGAATTTTACGTTCAAATGACAAATGAACTAATAAACTTTTAATATTATTAACAAAAAATAAATTAAAAATATATAAAAACAAGTTATGCACTTTACTGTAATTAAAATTACAACTCAGTGCAATTATAAGAAAAATTTTATGATCAATTAAGTATTAAACTAAATATATAGAAGAAATGTACTTATTTTTAAACAATATATAAAATTTAATTTTGTGACAAAAATTTTAATTTACAAACAGACTCTTAAATTATCACGTAATTTAAATTAATAAATTAAAAATGTTTTCGATTTTACTATAAGACGCAAGTCATTTGTTTTGTATATATGACGAAAACATGTATGTTATATATGTACATATATACACATACACAAATGTATACGTACATATTCGTATATATTTCCACTGATAACATATAAAATGGATTAAAATTCCACGAAAAATGAATTAAATTCTTTGTGGGGAAGAAATAGATTTATTTGCTTCTAAATCTAATATAATCTTGGATGAGATGAGTGTATTTTAATGCGTTAATATAAAAATTTTATTTTCTTCTTTATTTGGGGAAACCTTTATCTCTTTTGCTGACGTCTCTTAATATTTTCAGGAAATGGGATTTTTTAATGAAATTTTGTCTTTTTTTATTTTTATTTTAATGAAATTGCATTTTTTCCATTTCATTGCAATTTTAACCGAGTTTTGAAACTTCGATATTTCCAAAGACTGCTTTAAAAATTGATTTGTTGTTAAAATGTCGACTTTCGAATGGAAATATCGATTTTATTCGCTTAAATATCATATTTTTAGATTTACACTTACAAATCTTTGCGTATTACTATTGCTGAAAATAGACATAAAACTAATAAGATATAAAACAAATACCGATAACAGTTTTAAGAGCTCATTATAAAATAATTAATCTTTTCTAAAATTTATTTTTCCTGCATTAAGTTGTTACATGCCAATTATGATTGTAGGTTTCGTATAAGTATATGACTGTAAGTTTTAATAATATTTTGAATTTGTATAGTTCTTATATTTTGGGCATCTTCATATATACTTAAATATGTAATTTTGTATTAAAAGTCATTGGGTCAAAAACGTGCCTATGTCAGCATCTGAAATAATGTGATATTTTGCGTTTTAATCTTTAACTATAAAGTAAACAAATAATAGTTATATTCGGTCGTGCCGAATCTTCTATACCCTAAATAAGTAAAGATTTAACAATTTTAGAGTATTTGAAACAAAAACATTAGTCAACAAAAAAGTTGTCCTAGTAAGAATTTACATAAAAATAATAATAAAAAAATTCATAGGATTTATGATATTTCTTGGCAAATTTAACTTTTTACAGCTTTATTCATTCACATCAGCAAATGCATTAGGTAGCAACAACAATGCAAAATAACAGGCGTCATTATTTGTTAAGAGTTAACTGTAAACGAATTAAAATTTCAGTAACAAATAAAACACATGGATAAATTATTATTCTATATATTTTGACTAGTTCTTTAGTTGATGCATCGTTAACTGAATTTGCAAATATTTACGTCGATGTTATTTGCTCTAAAACTGTTGTTAAAAAGTATAAACACTACAACACCAAAAATTCGTAAAATGCAGCCTTTTTTATATTAAAGACCGTTATTAGTTTTTTAAGTAAATCTTAAATTTTGTCTAATTTTGTCTAAGGTTGGCAGCACTATTTTACTGACGTTGAACATCTGTGTTTTGTATATATCGTAGATAAAAAGTATATATGTATGCAAGTACATACATAGGTACATAAATTTTTTAAGAAATAGCTATTTATTTTGGATTATTTTTAATTAAAATTTTTCTAAAATCAATTTATTAATGAAATTTATATTTTCCGAGTTTTTTCATTAAGAACATTTTAATAATATGAACAACATAAAGGCACTCATTTTTGCCAATAACTCTGCATCTCTCTGATTGGTAAAAAATTTTTAAAACTAAGTAGATCGGTATACTTAGGATCTCTAGAAGTTATCCGGAGCTTTAATAATATTTTTATTATTTTTTATTTTATTTCATCACAATTATTATAATTTATTACTTTTGCTTCAATTTACCAATTCTATTGTGGTGAAAACATAAAGTTAAATGCTAAATATAAAATATTTAATTGTTTTTATACTGGGAGTTTGTTAGTAAATTTTCAATTTATAATTTCCTATTTCATTTGTACAAGTATAAAATAAATACTTGGAAACAAATTCAGGCATATTTGGTTTTTATTTTATTTTTGTTAAAGATTTTTTTAGTAAAATGTTTTGCACTTTTTGAGTTTATGGTGAAATTATTATTTTCTACAGATTTGGAGATTTATTTACTAAAATTTTAATTTTTTTTTATAAATATGACATTTTTTTATGAAATTCAGAATTACATATTTGAATTTTCTGCTACTGCGTATTGCGAAAGCTCTTGTAAAATTATGGCTTTAAATAAAATATTCATTAATGGTGAAAATATATTGTTTTTTAATGTTTCTTAAACGGCATTTGAACACATTATTTGCTTAATACTATTGTGTTTTACTATTTTAGTTTTTAACAAAATTGTCAATTTACATTGCAGTAAAATTTGTTTCTGTACATTCTGTTGTCTGATTTATGTCTTCGTTTGGTGGTTTTCTAAATAATAAAGAAAAAGCAACAACGAGAAAATAATAATCTACGTTGTATTACAAAATTTATTTAATTTGGATCCTCGGAAAATCTATTTGAATTCCATTACGGACAGAAGCATATAAATTCCCAAGTTAGAAGAATCCAAAATGAAAAATATAACCTCAAGAAGGTCGTAAATAAATAATACAGAATTACAAATGAAATGACATTTAGTGAAAGTTATAATAAAAGTTATACAAAATCTGTTTGCAAAAAAACTTGATTTTTAATTTAAAAACTGTACAAAAGAATATTAAGTTTCAAAATGAATTGTTTAAATTTTAATAATTTATTTCATTAATCCTTTAGTTGGAAGTTCACTGACATTATAAATTATCAAAACTATTTGTCTGAATTCTAAGAGAACGTTTACTAAATTCAAAATTATACACTTGAAACTATTAATTTAATTAAAACAACATTAATTATTGAAAATGTAAAATGCGATTTGATTTAATACGCTTTAAACATCTGAAAATTTATTTAAAATTGTGAGAGTCTTTTTACGAAGCAATTCATTTAATGTATGTTCAATTATTTTTCTTTCAGTAATTATTCTTTATATAATAATTATAGTTATTTGACCTTTGTAATAATTAATTGTAGTTTATTATTAAGCACTAGGTCTTTATTTTATAAAAAAAAATTAATTTTATTTTTTATTATTTTTCAATATTTCGCCAAACCATTGGTTGGCATCTTCAGGATTAAAAAAAAAAAAAGATTGAAAAATAATAAAAAACAAAGTTAAAATTTTTTTTTTATAAAATAAAGACTAATAAACTATTAATTAATTATTCTTTATATTATAAAAGTTTATTTCCTTAAACAATTTTGAATTCTTTTTAAGTGAAGGTAGTAAAAGAAATCGTTTATCAGAAATTTAGCTCCTAAACGAGTTGTAAATTAATCATCTGATTAATCATTGACAAAAGTATGCACGAATAACTCTTTACGCGGAAGTTTTAGCATCTCGTTAGCACATTCGTAAGTATATGAATAAAGCTGCTTTTGTAAACAACCAAACCAGATCAGAATAAACATTTTAAACGTGAAATTCCGCGTATTGCTCGCATTAGGAAGCTTTGTTTAACTCTTTCTTTTTTATTGCCTTTTCTTATATGCGTTTAAAAATAAACTTAAACTTTTTATTTTGTTAATTATTTACATAAATTATAATTATTTAAATACTTAAAATCTATGGCTATTGTGGCTATAAAATCAATTATTGATAATGCAAAAAACATTCAATTGTCCAGAAAATTTCAAATTTTTTAATAATATTCAATATTTAAATACATATTCTCATGTGGTAATAAAAAGCAACACAAAATCAAAATTTGAAAAATAAAAACTTATTTTGCCTCGAACTTGAAAGACCTTTATGTTATCAGAAATCATTTTCGTTTTCTAACAAAATGAATAATTCAAACATTTAAAACTTTTTAAGAAACAAGAAAAAAATTCCAAAATTCCTTAAATTTGTTCACGGTATTATTATTTTAATTACAAATATATAAACAGCCGCATTAATCAGATTTATATATTTGACTAAAGTTTTTACTTTCAAGACCGATTTAGACATAAAAATATATTAAAAAGTAAATGAAAACAATTAGAAAACTTACACATCAACATACATACATTCCTATCTGCAAATTATTTAGAAGGAAGCTGATAATAAAATGCTTTGGAAATATAAAAATACAGATATTTTATTGAAATAAAATGTTATAAATGAAACTGTAAATTGTCAATCGAAAACATTTCATTCTAAATTGTCGTAGTGATAAGTAAGTTATAATATAAAAGACATAGATTAAATACAATTTCAATTGTAAAAAGTGTTTTCGAGGACTTTTTAAGTGGAATTTTAAAGTGAAATAAATATCTTCCTCCATAAAAATAATTTTTAAACTATAAAAAACTTGTGAAAATAAAAATTTCATTATATTTTTATAATATATTTTTACATTAATTATTTTAACTAATGATTAAAAAATAAGCATTCAGTTAAAAAGAGTTAAAAATAAAAAATATACTTTTATAATTTTAAAAGGATTAAAAATTGGAAAGTATTTCAATATTTGTGCCGGAATATTTTTGTTATCACTATAAGCTTTGGCAGGTCACAGATCCTTCCAGGAAATAATCAATGTTACATAACACAATTTGCATTAATATTCTTAAATCAAATATAAAAAACTTTAAAAATTGTTATTTACTTATTATTAAAATTAATTTTAAATCGTCTTAATAACTCAATGTAAATATTGTGACATTGTTTAATAGCTAAAGAAATAAAAAATATGCATTAATTTTCACCTTTTTTTAAATAAACATGCATTAGCCTTTTGATATAGAGTGAAAGTACAAAACCAGGAACTATATTTTTATTTTATCATGACATAGTTCTATGCATTGCATTGCATTGTTTGTTGACAAGACTTTAAAGTCTGGCAACTTTTTTCGTCTTTATCATTTCAAGTGGACAGCTTTTATATAAACAAAAGAAGTACAGAGCAAAGCAAAACTGTCAAAACAATCAGCTGATGTCCACATTGTTAGTTGTTAAAAAAAATAAAACAAATTACAAAAATTGCAATAGCACATGGGTGGTGTAGAAAAATTCATTCAGTAAAACTTTTTTAATTAAAATTAGGAGCTAATTTAAGTCAAACCTTATTAATCCAAATTAAAAAGCAGGTAATTACAAATGTGAATTACAATTTTGTTTTGCAAAGAAAATCAAAAATCTGAAAAAGATCCAATAAAATTCTAAAGCATGCACACAAAAATATGGTAAATGAGCGGAGACGGCGCATTGGACCACCACAGAAAAGAACAAAGTATAAATTGAAAACTGTATGAACAACTTGCGCTCTTTTACGAATTAAATCCCGAGGTGTGAGGACGTTACCGTCTGTTTAGAGTGTTGTGCCAACCGACCGACTAGCCGTTTTATTTAAGAGCAGCTAGAAAAATAATTAACTTCAGAAAATCTTAAATATTTTATTATTGCGGCTGAAACTGATAAAATTTAGATTTCTCAACCTTCGTAAAAACAAAAAAAAGTGTTAGTGTTTTATTTAATAATTAAAAAAGTTTTATTTGTTCAATTAAGAATATACTCGAGTGTAGTGCCATCATTTCTCCAACACAAAATTAAAAGATTTATACTTAAACATTACATAAAATATTTTTTGCAAAAAGTAAAACAAAACATACATACATACATATGTATATCATTTTGAATAATGCTAGAAAATGTAAAAAGTGTACAACAAACAAAAAAATTAAAAAAGATAAAAAAAGAAAACAACATCAAACAATTTGTCTATTTAACCCAACTTTGAGAAAAATCAATTATAGTTTCTTTTAAACAGTCCTCTGCTTTTGTTACCTTTATTTAAAAATTTCTAAATTTTGCTTTTGTTGAGATTTTTAACATTAATTTAATATAGCAACACATTATTCCATTCTTTAGTCAATATACTGAATCAACTTTAACAACAACAGCAAAAGCAACGAGTATCATCAAATCATCATTCAAGGAATTAGATACTGCAAAAAAAGGAAACTAAAGAAATCTCACAGTTTATTTTATCCTTAAGAATTTATTAAGAACCGGACAAATACAAATAGACAAAATGCCACAAACTGTTACCAATGGTCACTTAAACGGTTGCAATGGCAACGGCACTCAATATGACATGGAAGATGGACAATCGTTCCTATTTACTTCTGAATCTGTGGGAGAAGGGCATCCTGGTAAGAAATCTACATATATTTAAGAACAATTTATTTTTTTTAATTCATCTATATATTTAAGCTCTTGTTGCACGCTTACAAGCAAAACATTTTTTTACTGCTAACAAACTTACAAATAATTGGAATATTCTAGAATATGTTAAGAAATAGTACGTACCTATGTACATATGTATATAAATGTAAAATTATAATTCGGCAGATTTGACGAACAAATAATTAGAAATCTTTTCATTTGTAGTTTTTGTTCTTACAATTGAAAAAATTATAGTGCGTTTGACTGTAATTCAAGCTAATCACTTTACTACAGGTATTGAAATTATGTATGTTATCGTCGTTTAATGTGCCTGGATCTAAAAGCCATATATGTACATGCCTCCTCTTACATAATTAAAATTCAATATTTTTGTTTAAACATTTAGTTAAATTTTAAGAACCAAGGAGCGATCAACTTTGTTTCAACAAATCAAAACAGAAGAAGCTAAGCTAACCTTGTGAAATATCATAATTTTTCAGTTTCTGAATATAAATATCTATATGAATGCATGTGTGTGTGTGCATTTTCTAACGCAATTTCAATTTCAATATCTTTAAATTTCATTTAACAACAAACAAAATGGCGTTAGCATTTAACTCTCCCCACTTGTTGTACACATCATGATTTATTTAGTTTATTTTTTTTGGCTGCGTATTTTTTACCTCTGCATTTTATGTTACATACACACCTATGTATGTATGTATGCATGGCTGGTAATTTTTTAGTTTTCGTTAATATTTATCTTGTCGATTTCTATTTATTTTTATTTGTTCTGTTTTCAACATCCACATAGTAAAAATGTTTGAGGAAGATAAAAACCTGTGCGCGCGCCTTTTTCAGCCTCAATAAAAGTCTCTTTTTGGGGAAAACATATGTTTCTGTTTTTAAATGTTTTTATCGCTCTTATATTTCCCTTTATATTAGTAATTCTGTCCATATCATATGTAAGAGTTCTAAAAATTTGCATCAGTATTTTTCAGAGTGACCATTTACAAACCAATTTAAGAGGATTGCGAAATAGATAAACATTGAAATGTTTCGATTTTTTTCTTCTAATAAACAACCATATTGGAGTTCGTGTAGTTTAATTGCGCAACAGAGAAACCTTTATGTTAATTGTTTTTACATAGATAGAATAAATATGAGATACATATGTATATAAGATGCAAATGAAGCAAACAATTTATTTTTGTTTTGATATTAAAATATATTCAAAAAATTTTAACTAATTGCTGGTCACCTTAATGTATCTTATTCATGCGCACACCATGTGCTTTTTAATTTTGTTATGTTTTTGTCTTCATTTGTTCACATGTTTTTAGATACATGAAATATGAACACTGTAAAAGAAACAAACCGATAGATAAAATTGAAATGTTGCTTAAATAAATTTAGCGTCTGCAACACACTTTGATTATATTATGATTTTGATTGCAAGATAAACAAACAACATCTCAAGTTTTGTTTCTATGGTGCTTTTTTTTTCCATACATATGTGTATGTATGTATATGTGTATATGTAGATAATAGATATGATGTATTCAAACTGTTCAGAATAAAACAAATAAAACTAAGTTGTAATTAAAAATATTTCAGCTTCTAAATTATAAAAAAATATTAATGTAACATATTCTTATTGCAAACATTAGAAATCAGATACAAATATACATAGGTATGTATGTCAATATTTTAGCATTATAATTTTAATGCCGGGTACACATACATCTAAATGCATATAAATTTGTAATTACCACGTGCTCTTAATTTTTCCCCCGTTTGTTGTTCGCTTTATCTGTTAACATTTGTTGATTTGTTTTGTAGTTTTATTTTTGTTTGCTTGAATACTTGTCTATAAGTATATTTATATATAAGCCTATGTATGTTTACATTTTTAGATTTATTTTTTGGTGCTTTTATTTCTTAGCACTAGAAGTTTATCGAGATAAATTTCATTTGATAAAAATTATCTATTTACTTCCTTTAAAAAGAAGTAAAAAACAATCGAATGATTGTACATAAATATATTTAAGTTTTTTAATATTGTTACCGTTTTCAACATACCCGATCTTATAGTTCATATAGGGTTAATAAAGGTTGATTAATTTAAATAATATGGTCACAAGTTATTATCAAATAAATAAATAATTTATTGGATTATTATTTATAGAGGCTTAAAATATAAACAACAGAGTTTTTCGCTAAATGTATTTAAATATTTTCTGTAAGGGAAGATTAAAAAGTTTACAGTATTCTTGATAACTCATTAAAAATTCTTGCAAATCTTACATCTTTTTAAAAAATTCAAAAACCTTTTTAAAAACTTATTCAACATAAAATTTTAAATTCTTATTATCAATCTTAAAATGATACGTTTACATAAAGGAATTAATTCTTAAATGCTGCATTAATTCCTATAGATCGTTAAAACTTTTTTGTGTTACATATTTCTGCTATGGATCAAAGGTTCAATTACTATAAACATATTTAATGAGTGAATTAAAATTAATATCGACATTGGATTTTTATAAGATTTATTATTAATTTTTGCATTTAGATTTTTATAATTATCTGCACTATACGCTCGAAAAATCTTATGTTGCATTTAAAAATACTGTAATTAGTTTTATTATATTTTATATATTTTCAAATATTATTCCAACTTTTATTACAAATGGTCAAGCCTAAAATGACTTAAATTTGTAAACTTTGAATATGAATTCATTCTTTCTTATAAGTAATTATTACATTATAAATATTTAAAAAATTCATTTGAAAATATTTGTTTACTTCTGTTTTACCAACACAATTGATTTGTATTTGAATTTTAGATTTTTTTTACATCAAACCCAAAGTTAAAAATTTATTTATTCAATAACTGGATAGAGATTATCTGTATATTTTAAAAACATACATAAATTGAAAAGATTCCATTATCTTTGCGCCATATTTCTTGTGGCCCAAATAAATATTAATTTCACAATCGATTTGAACTTTTTTTCTAGGAAAGTAAGCAGTTATTTTGTTTATTAAAAAATTCTCTTAATTGAAATAATATAAACGACATCTGAGTTCGTAAATCTCCAGAAAAAACGCAGTGCTGTCATTAATTATATTTTGAAAAGGGCCTTGCATTTAGTATACGACAAAAATAATATTATGTGGATAACACAGTTTTTTAAACAATGAAAATTTCAATTTACTGTGTAATTTAAAATTAATATGACTTGAATTTACACATTATTTTTTTTTTTAATTGAATTTAAATCTTAAACATTTAATTTAATATTAATTTAATATATATTATATATATTTTTTTGCCACCGTCATTTCTCTACATTTTATATTTTTAGGGTGCATATACTCCACATGCAATTAAAGCTCTTATCAATATATTACAGTACACAATATAGTGCCTGCAAAAATGCATTAATTGTTTGTTGAACTTTTCTTTTTATTTTTTTGTAAATCGATCTCTTTATTAAGTTTATAATCTCAGCAATCGTTTATTTGAATAAATAAAATAGTATTAAATATTTTATTCAACAAACTCATTATAATAGAATTTCAAAATTGAATTTCCTTATTCTTTTAATGCTGACTTTAATATTATTATTTCAAATATATCATGTTCAAATTTTAACAAATTTTGTTTTTAATATCAAATTGCTTGTGCTACTTTATATATATATCGTTGGCCTCATGTAGAAAAGAAAAAGTTCTATCTCACATAATTGTAACTTTACAGGAAAAGGTAAAAATAAGTGTAACGAAATTGTATATGTTTAAATGTAATGTTAAAAATATAAATGTTTACTGAACTGTTATTTTTGATATGATTGCATTAAAATTCGCAACTTCGAGAGCTTGGCCGCCACCCTTACTCCTTGGTTAAGAGTCGGAGACTCTCCAACTCCTTGTCCAGAACTCATGACCAGCATGCTCATTGGACTTTAATCATTCACCCTGTGTTAACGTCAAAAGTGAATGATCCTGGGAAACCACAACTACCACGATGCTGCCGAAGGGCTAACCACAATAATCAGTCAGAGAACAGCTAAAAAGCTAAAAATCTGAACTCTGGGGCTTACGGTTTCCCATGGAAATAACGTATTAATTAATTAATATCAATGTGCCCCCGGGGGGTAGGTTGACGATATACAAAACTTATTATAAAAAGAATATTAACTCAAAATATTGATTTTACTTTAACAATTTTTGTCAAAAAAGGCGTCATCACTTTTAACCACAGAATAAATTTTTTAATTGTGCTTAAAAATAAACGCTAAGTCAGTTTTCCGCAAGAGCTGACAGTTAAACAATTTTGAGTCAAAACCAAGTTGTTGTACAACTATGCTATGTCTGCTAAAGATCCCTTTTTATACATAATAAATTTAAAATTAAATTATACAAAAAAATGCTTAATTGTTTAATTGCAGTCATAATTGAAGGGCATTCCTTTTATCATAAGATTTGAATAATATTTATTTTAGTTTTATTTTTATTTCATTTTTAAATTTTGATATATATTTTTTTGTGTAAGTTTTTCTCTAGACACTTTGGCATTGAATTACGCTTACAATTGCAAGACGAAAAAAGTATGTTTTGTCTTTTAATTTGTCTTTTTATTTCACTTGCACTGTATGTTTTATTTTTTGTTTTTAAATTCTTGCGCGTGCGATTTCTCATATTCTATGCTATTTAATTGAATGAAAAATTATTTCAGTTTTTGTTACTAAATTTTATCTTTTCTCTTTTTTTTTGTAGATAAAATGTGTGATCAAATCAGTGACGCTATATTAGATGCACATCTAAAACAAGATCCCGATGCTAAAGTTGCTTGTGGTAATGTTTTTATTTATTTTTATTTAATTTTAAAATTTATATTCTTATGGAGTTGTTCTATTTAAAAACTTTTTATATAGTGCTATTCTAAATCTTTGGTACAGATTATTCATTGCGTTGGTTGGTAATCAAAATAATTTATTGTTGTCATACGACATAAATTCTTAGAAACATTTAAAACGTTAGTGAAATCTTATAATTATAGCGATTTCATATGTCTCCTCAATTCTGTGTAAAAAGATTAAAAACCAAATAAAAAAATAAACAAATTCGAAATAAATTTATTTTCGTTGGTTCGATTCAAAGCGTGCGAATTTTTTTAAAAATAAACAAAGTTTATGGTTGTTTAATTGCTTCTTTTGCAGTTGTGGATCTTTATTCATTGTTATCGTTTTCGTTTAGATTTTTTTCAGTCTCAAGTTGATTTTTAGGCACAAGAGGACTTTTCAAATGTTTAATAGAATATATTTTTGAATATAAAAAACTGTTAAACTTTTTACTTTTAAAGATTTCTTTATCAAGTTTCTGGGATGTAGCATAGCCCATTCCAAAATTGAACTTTCTGAAAGCTCAGTTAATACAAAGATGTGTAGGCTGTATAAACAGATTAAACCCGATAGGTGTCGGAGATTTTGAAATCATAAATGTTCTCTTTTCAAAATTATTTTCTTGATTTCAATCATTAATTCGGTGATGTATCAAGTAGAGAAAAGGTGGTCAAAGTCCATTTCGTTAGTACGTACAAAGCCTCTAAAAGCCTTTTAAATGTACTACGTGCTGAAAGATTGATTTGTTATAACAGCAAAAAAAGTATGGCGCTAAATAAGCCAACTAAAAAGTAAATTCATAGAAAACTTCTACTATAATTTACGGTATTGTGGATAGATGGTGTAACACACACTGAATTAAAAAATATAATTTAATTTGTTGTCGTGTCTTAAGATTTAATAAATTGTAGTTTGTAATTGCAAATGGTCTGTAATAACAAACCGTAAATTCCGGTATTAATGCAAATTAATTTCTTTCGATGTATTGTTACAGAAAACTATAGAAAAAGTGAAGGTGCATTTTTTCCTACGTTTTTACTAGGCACGTAAGTTTAGGCAGTTGATGAGCAGGTAACAGTGCCCAACGAAAAATTAAAAATTTGCCTATAAAAAGATTGAAGAATAGGAGGATAGTAGAGAGTAAGAAACAGCAGACAATCTAGAGGATAAGGAAGGTAAAAAAGTGCAAATGTCAGTAAAGTAAGCAATTGTAAGCGGCTAATCGTTGTTATTGCCTCCATTTCTTGGGTTCCTAGTCCACAGTGTTTAATATTTAGTCAGACATTTATTCGTGGGTTATTATAACACTTGGTCTAAGTCAATTTTCTTTATTCAACACAGAGGACGTGATTGACGGTTTAATTTTTCGTAGGGATTCAGATACCGCTAATCTATGTTGCATTGTACTTGAACCAGTTTGAGAGGAATTCTATTCAAACTCATTCATTTAGTCCTCTAATGAATATTCCTTTCAAAGAATTATTCTAGATTTCGCTTACCTAAATAATATTAAAAATTTTTTTTTGTTTAATGTTTATTTTGAAAGGAACCTTTATAATTTTTTTATTAATTTATCATAAATTTGAAGTAGAATTAAGGTCGGTTTTAGGTGTTACAGAAAACAATTCTATCGATTTTTATTGGAATAAACCGAGCTTTTTATCATTCAAATAGTTTGTTCTATAATATTAAGAGTCGATAGATGAGTCATATTGCATTTATAATCTTTGTAGTTGTTGCACCGATATTCTCATAAAATATTTATTATTCAAAATATCTAATTGTATTATTGCGATTAAAAGAGCCATATGGTCATTCCGCTACGGCTTATCCTTTTAAGTATAATAATCTCTATGTGTCTCGTCAATGCAAATAATCCTCTGATCTGCCCTTGTCGTTGGATTTTATTTCAAATTACTGCCACTGATAGCAAATGAATTGCTTTATCTAAAATTGATTTTTTTTCTTAAATATATAAGTATTAATCTTAATAGTGGCCTTTTTTAAATAATTGTATCACATTTATTTTCAATATTTCGCTTATTGTTAATTTTGTTTTAAAAAAAAATAATTTCCTGAAAAAGCTTTCCAATGGAAAGCGAAATATTGAAAATATATGTGATAAAATTATTTAAAAAAGACCACTATTAAGATTAATACTTATATATTTATCTAAAATTGTTAAACTGTACTTCTACCTAATTAATGACTAATGCTAGAATTGCTTCCAACAGATTCTAATAGGATCCTTATTTTTTAACAATTTTTTTTTCAATAATTAACAAAAAATACTCGACTTTGATTCAGTGGCAATTTCTTAAATTTTGTTATATGTTATAAAGTCGATATTATGGATTGAATTTAAAAGGTTGCAGAAAAATCCTAATTTTGTTTATGAGCCAGAACCAAATTTTTGCATGCTAAAATTAAATAGTGTCTAAATTTTTTAATCTGAATATTTAATATTTTTAAAATTTACAGAAACCGTTGCTAAGACTGGCATGATATTGTTATGTGGAGAAATAACCTCCAAGGCCGTTGTAGACTATCAAAAAGTTGTGCGTGAGACTGTGAAACACATCGGTTATGACGATTCTTCAAAGGGTAAGTTTAACACAATAAAATCCTCAATTATTATTTCATAACATAAAAATATATATAAAATCCAATAATCTTAAAAAACAAAAGGTTTCGATTGGAAAACCCTAAATTTACTTATTGCAATTGAACAGCAGTCTCCTGATATTGCCAATGGTGTACACGTCGATCGCGAAGAAATTAATGTCGGCGCTGGTGATCAGGTATTGTTACCTTTTCTTGTGGCTCTTAAGAAATCTTCTTTGTTAAGAAGTATATTTTTGTTAACGTGTTTGTTTTATTTTTGCTCTTATACTACTGCCATTGGTTGGCCCTTCATCGTTTAAACTAATTCATTAAAAATAAATTTAAAGAACACATAAATCTTTGAATCGATAGTCGTTGTTATGTACAATATAAATGGGGAAAATTGCATGAATGGAATTTTAAAATTTTATTATAATGTTTTGCATTTGTCATTATGTTGGTCTTTAACTTTTAATAAATAGAAAGAAATAACACAACACGGCAAAACATTAATTTTGACCATTTCCAACAGTTTTTTCAATTTGTCAATTTAAATTTTCGAATATTTTCTTAAGGCATACTTTAAGCAATCCTCAAATAATACAAGTGGTGATTTTATCATAAAGTTTTATGTCAATTAAGCTACGAAAACATGTTGCATTGTTGTTATTTTGTTATTATTTTAAGCTCTATCACTTGTTTTAGCATCATACCACTAGTCAGAAAACTAAGAAGTAATGCTATCTATAAAAAAATCTTCGGTTATTGTCGGACGTTTTTTAAAGAGGTATAGAATTATAAGTTGAAAACAATATTTTAACTGGCTGCCTTTTTGACAACTGTCTAGAGATTTATATTTAGTTTGGTTTGACTATTTCAAAATGCATAAACTGACAACGCTTTCAAATTGTACAAATTGGTTTCAAAACCTTGATTTTGATACATATTTTACCATAAGCCAAATTTGTTTAGCGATGAAGTTCACTTTTCTGTGAATGTATACGCCAATAAACAAAACTGTCGTATTTGGAGTAATGATAATTCTTAAGTGTATGTTGAGACACCATTATATCCAGTAAAACTGACTGTTTGGTTCGCTTTGTGGGCTAGTGGAATCACTTTAAAACGATGCTGGTTAAAACGTTACAGTCGATAGAGCCATGATTACTGATTTTTTCGTTCATCAATAAAATAACTATGATCTGTTAGTGCTGTGGTTTCAACAAGAAAATTGGACCTCCAGATTAAATGGTGGTGGTGGCCATGTGCCATTTAAATTATAATGGCAGAAGATTAACTTTTTAAATAAATTCTCATTTCAAAGTTCTATACCTGTATTCAATATTAATATGCTCAGTGCATTTAAATATCAAATTCAGCTATTTATCTGTAGGTTTGTGTTAAATTAGAACGTTGTATAATAAAGCTTAGAAGAATATTTAATTACTAACAGCTGTTGAAAAGTTTTACTGGAGATACAATTATGGAATTAAAATTTATCTATAGTTATAATGTCATGGTAAACTACACTGTTAAGTTCTTTTGACTACCTTAAAAAGAGATATTGGTCAAGACTACTTAACTTTAGTAGAGAATTGAATATTTCGAGTATAACTGTGTTTTCAGAATTGCCCTAAGCTGAGTGAAGGGACACGGGACCCTGGGAAAGAAATGATATAGGAGTTTATACTTGCTGCATTCTAGTTTTTTGTCTGAGGGGCACCAAATCGATGGCGCCTTATAAAATCTGGTTTGGTTCAAATGTTCTGATGATCTTGGCCTACACTGCACCGACAAAAGATTGCGTTGTATAAAAGTCATCATCATCACTAGGCGCTGCATATTGAGAAACCATACATTGACGACTTCTGCAAAAACTGTCATGGAAATGAACAGGGTTTTGCCTGTACTATCTTATATATCTGAGATTAAGAAGAAGAATTTACCATGAGTTGTGAGTTGACCTTCTCCCGTATTGGCATAGCTTGAACATGCACTGCTGTCAATCTTAAACTTCTACTTTGCGTTTCTACAGTCTAGGATTTGCAAGTTTTTAGTTACAATAATTCATTATTATTATCCTCTACAATTTCGCCGAAGCCGTATTTAATTTTCCTATATAAAAATATAGGTTATCTTGATGTTTCTTTATGGGGTTGGTTGATATAGGATTAGTTATAAGTTTTTTTAAACCAATTTTAATCGAGATATTTTGAGCGTTAAGCATTTTGAGCATTCCAGAAAGTCTTTGTAATGATTTTCTTTTACATGATAAATTTGCTAAAAAAAAAATCGAAATCTCTTTTGGACTATCTTTTTAGTTTAAATCATGAAATAGATGTAAAAGTATTTCGATATTTCTAAATTCCAATAATTTTAATTCATTGTAAAACATTACATGCAAGTCATTGCTACTGGGAGCAATAAGTACTTTTAAGTACTTTTTTTTTGCAGATGCATGCATTCAACGTTGTCAACAGTATTTTTATCTCCAAATTTATATACTATGTGTGTGTGTGTGTGTGTGATTGTTCAAAAGGAATTTAAAATTAAATATTATGGGATTAATATCAAAACAAAGATCATACAAATTTAACACTTATTAAATGATACATTATACGGCTATTTTTGCATAAAACTAGCAAGATTTATTGTCATTGCAACAAAACTTTATTTAACATACATAAATAATTTTCATTTAAACCTTAACAAGTGGTTCATTGATTTTTAATTATTTTGTGTGCAATTTTTTCTCTTTTTTTCATTAAATTAAAATAATGCTCAAAACTAAAAAAAAAAAAATAAAATAAAACAAAAAAGGTTTCGATTATAAAATATGCAACGTATTGTTAGCTTTGGACCAGCAATCTCCCGAAATTGCCGCTGGAGTACATATAAACCGTTGTGAAGAAGAAATCGGTGCCGGAGATCAGGTGTGGAAATATAACAAAAAATTTATTACAAACAATTTATTTATTGTTATTTTCTTGTAAATATATTTTCTTTAACTTTATTTTCTTTAATTTATTATTTGTCATTCAAATAATTATTAGTATTTTATTCTTAACAATTTGACTTTTATTTTGCCATTTAACCTATAATGATTAAAAAGACTTGTTTAAAAATTGTTTTTATTTATAGTAGAGGTATTCGTGTATCATCAATTTTGCTCCTGTGAAAATGAAAATAATTTTGCACTCCACAGAACAAATGTTCAACGTCAATTGCTAACAAAAATTAACAATTTTAATTTAAATTTTACCAAAACGAGCAACAGTCAACCGAAAAACGTTTTTTTGGCTCTCTACAAGCCAGTATTAAAGTGGGATTTTTATATCAAAACTGATTTAACACTTTCATTTACTATCTTTTAAGAATAAATAATAATGCTTTGCCATGTTTTTTATTTGTTAGAGAAAGTTTGAATCAAAAGTGATCTCTTCAACTTTTTATTGTTATACGAGTTATTGTTCCTAAAAGGATGTATTTTGAATTTTTGCTATTTCATATTTGGTGACATGCAGAATACCTTTATTATAAACTATATTTCTATCGGGTGTTTTTTTTTTATAGGGGTATTGAGATTTAAATTGGCAGCATTTTTTTAATTGGCGGCCATTTTTTGAGTGATTTATGTTTACTTTGGTTTGGCATTTCAATTTCGAATAGCGTGACGCCAGACTTTTTCGTGCCTCGGGGGCACATTTATTGGTCTTTATAGAATACTTGACTATCTAGACCTGTGCCGCTGGGGGTATAAGGGAGCCCAGTCCCCTGAAGGCAGCAGGAGCCAACTGAAAGCTCCACGTTATTTCCACGGGAATCAGTAAGCCCCAGAGTTTCCGCTAATTGCCTTTTTAGACTTTTAGCTGTTTCTCTGACTGATTATTGAGGTTGGCCCTTCGGGAGTATCGTGGTGGTTGTGGTTTTGCGGCCCTCGCATAAATTTGATTTGAGAACCAGGATCATCTCGCCTTTAATCACACCAACGGGTGAATGATCCGGATCCAGTGAGCATGCTAGTCATGTGTTCTGGTCCAGGAGTTGGATAGTCTCCAGCTCTTCAGCTAGGAGTAGTGGTTTGCAACCCTGCTTTGGAACCGCTGAAATTGCAACTAGGAAAGATCTCGGCTTCCTAGGGCATGAATGACGTTGCTTTTCATTCCCAGTGGTTTGAACACCATCTGATTAAGGCCTAATGAACAATGGCTTCAATACGACGGCACAACGTGTCATGCCATAATTGATTTATTGAAGGAAACACTTGGTAACCTCGTAGTTTCATTTTTCGGACCTGTGAATTCGCCTCGAAAATCGTACGATTAATCCAAAACGATTGACCACTTGGAGGACAGTATTCGCCGTGTTATTTTGCCGACATGCGGCCAGAAATTTTATAAAATGTCATCGAAAATTGTAAAACCATATTACACTATAGGGTATACACTATAGGTATAGGGTCTTGACAGCTCATATTTGGCAGTCGTGAAGTAGACACATGGCAAATTTATTATGGAATAATAATCGATCAACCAAAATCAAAATCAATAATCGATTTTCATGAAAAATGAGTGACGAGGTACATTTTCATTTGAATGGATGTGTGAATAAACTGAACAATCAGTTCTGGGGAATGGGAAACCCTCAAATTAATCAACAGTCACCTTTGCATCGATTAAAAGTGAAAGTCTGGTGTGCAATTTGTTCTTTGAAGAACAAAAATTGATTGAAAACTTTTTAAGGCCACAACTGCATGATTTGGGCTTGATTAATATGTAGTATGAACAAGACGCTCCCACATCGCATACAGCCAGTATTACATTGCAATTACTGCGAGAGCTGTTTCCGCAACATGTTATCGTGATGTTGATTGGCCTCCACACTCGCTTCATTTGACTGCTCCGGACTTCTCTTTGTAGGGATACCTGAAATACAAGGTTTATGCAAACAATTAAGAAACGCTTTAGTAATTTAAATAAAATATTCGTGATGAAATTAATGAAATACCGCGTGAAATGTGTGAGATTGTAATGAAAAATGTGCTCAAAAGGGCTTGCACTTGTAAGGCTAACAAAGGCGGACATTTATGTGATAATGTATTTCATACATTTATCAATGAAATGTCCATTCTCTTTCGTTTAGTTAAAAATTATAAACAGAGTAGAATACCTTCTCGGCGGACACCCTGTATGTCTCAGCCAGCCGGTGGTGGTGCTATTTAAATTATAATGCCAGAAGATTATCTTTGGAATAAAGTAATGTCAATTAAAAAAATTTATTCGTGTTTTATACCATTTCAAATTTCTATACCTCTATAAAAACTACCTTTTATAAGGTTTTATATATAGAGGCCCCCACAAAAAAAAAAACAAGTTTTTTCAGTTTTAGTTTTTTAATCGGTGTCAGTCTTTGATTTTTTCTTTAACAATATTTTTATAATTTCATGATTTTTGTTTAAAAATTTTTGCAATTTGTTCGTAGATTTTATTTAATATTTTTTTTTTTTAATTTTTAGTCACTTTTATTTTAAGACTCTGCACACAAAGAAAAATTATTTCTTTTATTATTCATATCAAGATTTCTCTAACATTTATTTGACTTTTATTCATTTTCATTGGCCCTTGCTTGCTTCTTGTTTGTTTAATTTTATTAATCTAATTAATATATTTGTTATGCAGTCGAAATCGATTAAGCGAAAATTATTTTGAAATTGTATGAAACACGATTTGCTTAGAGCTACGCTAATGCTATTATGATTTATTTTACATAAATATATATATATTATTACTTATAATAATAATATAAACTAAATAAAAAAGAGAAGGCTCCATCCATATAAAGGATTTATTTTCGCTTAAACGAATTTGATTGTTCTGGTTTTTGGTTTGTGTCTTAATTTTTTATGTTTTACTTTTACTGATTTTAATTAAAAACAAAATTATTTAGAACTTATTTAATTAATACTTAAATCTAGGGTATCATGTTTGGTTATGCCACTGATGAAACTGAAGAATGTATGCCCTTGACGGTCGTTCTGGCTCACAAATTGAATGAAAAAATTGCTGAACTACGTCGTTCCGGTGACTTCTGGTGGGCCCGTCCAGACTCCAAGACACAGGTAAGGCATTTATGTACAAAATTAGTGAAAGGCGATGGCTAAGATATAGAAGTATAAATTAGTAATTATAAAATAGGATTGCCTTTTATACTGTTTATGATAAATTTCGAGTTTAATCAGTTCCTTTATTGCAAAAGAGTAACACAAAATACATTAGAGTTTTTAAATTGAATTTCAGTATTTGTTGAGATGCCAAAATTCATGAACTTTTAACGCCTAAAAGCAGTTTCATTATCTTTGCTTGACAACGTTCACTGCTTTATCACTGTTATCATTTGACGACATTTACACTTCAACTGCGTTAGCATATTCAAGAGGGAGCCTTTTTATGTATCTGTTTGAAGTGGTTCTAGTTACATATCTAGTTATATGTAATTATATCATCACATATAGATGTTGTTATCATTACCCAGTGTAGGTTGTAGGTCTTGTTCTGTGTCAGTGGTTGTTATTTTTTGATTGTTCATTTTAGTTCCTGGAATTTTACTCTAGCATGTTATTGCTGCTTTTTGTTCACTAGATTTTATTTATAAACAGACACAATAAGCCATTTCGCTTACTTTTTTTTTAGTGATAATAATTTCTTATGACTCAACCTAAGCATATTCCTTACAATACATGTCCACCATATTTCCATGGCGAGTTCATTCCGAAGAAAAGTCATTGAGAAGACTCACACAAAGGAGCTTCTAATATTCAAGAGGGAGCTTATATATTCTTTTGGAATATCACATATAGTTTTTGTTATCATTACTCAGTGTAGCTTGTGTGTCCTGTTCTGTGTTAGTTGTTTTTATTTTCTGATTGTTAAATTTAGTTTCTGGAATGTTACTCTAGCATGTTGTCGTTGCTTTGTGTTCACAAGGTTTCTTCGAAACTTCTTAATTTAAAACCAGACGCAATAAGTCTGATAATTTGATTTATTTTTTTATGTGATAATTATCTAATTGTAATTGAAAGTAAGTATCTTCGTAATAATACACTTTTATCTTCGTAATAATACACTTCCACCATATTTCCTTTAACGCCTAAAAGCTGCTTTATTATCCTTATGTCTTTACTTGACGATGTTTTCACTTCAAATCAACTTGTTATCATTGTTCAGAGCAGGCGCCTGTTTGTTTCAGTTATTTCATTGAATTTTTAATAAACATGTTGTTGTTGTTGTCTTGTGTTCATAAGATTTCTTAGAAACTACGTACTTTGTAAAAAGACACAATAGGTCATTTCGTTTATTTTTTTACTCATAATTATTTTCTTACAAGCATCTTGTTGATATTTTAAAATGCGGTATTAAAGGTTTGAAAAGTATTCAAAGGACAGAGCATTCCAAATGTCTTTGGTACATGTGGAATGTTGATTTTAACATTTAAGAAAAGAATAATCAATGATCGATTTTGTTTTATGAAATTAATTTTTATGAAATTCTTTACTACTTTTCTTAAATCTAATTTTTAATTTTTTAGATCACATGCGAATACTTGTTTGATCAAGGAGCTGCTGTTCCCAAACGTGTTCATACCGTTGTCGTCTCTTTGCAACACTCTGAAAAAATCACCCTCGAAGATCTACGCTCTGAAGTTATGAACAAAGTTGTTAAAGTTGTCATTCCCGCCAAATATTTAGATGCCAACACTGTTGTACACATAAATCCCTGTGGTTTATTCGTTATCGGTGGTCCCATGGGTGATGCTGGTTTGACTGGACGTAAAATAATAGTCGATACCTATGGCGGTTGGGGTGCTCATGGAGGTGGTGCCTTTTCCGGAAAAGATTATACTAAGGTCGATAGATCAGCAGCGTATGCAGCTCGCTGGGTAGCGAAATCACTGGTTAAGGCTGGATTGTGTAAACGCTGTTTAGTTCAAGTATCGTATGCTATTGGATTGGCGGAACCACTTTCCATAACAGTCTTCGACTATGGTACCTCACACAAGACCCAAAAAGAATTATTAAATATAATTAAAAGAAATTTTGATTTGAGACCTGGCATGATTGTTAAGTAAGTCAATTTGAATATCTGCGAATATTTGTTCAAACATGTAAATTAATTTTGTTTTTTTTTTTTAATTAAAAGAGATCTTAACTTAAAACATCCCATCTACCAGCGCACAAGTACTTATGGCCACTTTGGTCGTGAAGGATTTGCTTGGGAACAGGCAAAAACTTTGGAAATCAATTGACTAGAAACTGATAAAGAGCTGTTGCCTCAGCCACCGTGTGCTAAAAAGTGTAAAACCGCGTAATTTTTAGTTAATAGTTTTAAAATTTTAAAATTCTTTTTCTAGTTTTTTTATTTTATTTTATATTTGATTTATAGTTTTTTTGTGTGGAAACAAAAGAGCTGAACATTTTGGCTTAGACAAAAGTAATTGACAATTAATAATAATTAGAAAATTGCAACATCATCTATAAAATCAACATTAAAACAGCCATTATTTTTCATTTAAATGAAAAAGGCATATTAATTTAAATATTTTAAATATTTTTGGCTTTTACAATATTTTAACATTAAAATAAATTAAGTTTTAGTTGCCAAAAAAATATTAAATAATCAACAAATAATTAAAACCAAACAAAAAACAAAAAATTAAACAAAACACTAAATAAAAAAAAAAGTCTAAACAAATAGATAAAAATCAGAATAAAAAGAACAACAACTACTACTTACAACAATAGTCAAAAATTTTTCCTTAATTAGCTATTCTCATTGATCACAACACTTTTTCCTTCACTTTCCTAAAAAATATACAACGAAGCAGTAAAATATTTTGTTTTTAATTTGTACTTTTTTAATTTTATGTAATTGTTGTTTTAAATATCTAATAATTTTTTATAATTTTTCAAATAAGAAAAAATTGTAATTTTAGTTAATACATTTGCTTATTATATCTAAAGTCTTCTTTTCTATTTCTCATGCTGTTTGTGTATGTATCACATCATCTCGTATTTATGCCCTTTTATACTCTATTATACTAAACTCTATTCTCAATTTAAAATATTGAAAATAAAAACAAGGAAAAAATTCTAATATATAAAAAAAATAATGTATTTTTATTAAGACTTTCCTTCCTTCCTTTTAAAACAAAACAAAAAAAAATTATGATACAATAATGAAAAGTTTAATTGTACGGAATAAGTGAAATGTACTACTTAAGCAGATGGTACACACCAGAGAATGACAGAAGTATCATTTTTATTACTTATTAAGTATTTTAGGCCAAACATGTATAAAATAGTTTTGTTACAGCTCAAACAATATACCATACACAACATACTTGTACCGATTTTAACTTAAATAACTACAAGTGTTAGTTATACTCATGCTTATAAGTGTTGAGTGGGAATAAGTATAAGTATGTAAATATCCTCGGTATTTCTAAGTATATCTAGAAATATCGTAAATGTCTTAAAATCGCGTGAACCGATTTTTTTTCAAAATATTTTATTTTTATAAAAATTTTTCTAGAAATCATTTCTATAACATATTTGTTGTAAACAGTTTTGTATTAATTAAAATCAAAATTTGTGTCAAAATTAATAGGTTTTTAAAAAATTTTTAGATCATCATTTTGATTTCTATCTAAAAACTTATAAATTTGGGATATTCCAATGAAAAATCTAAAAAGAAATATATAAAAATCAAACTCAATCATTATTAATTTTTAAATTTAATTTTTAAAAATTGTATTATTTTTTTTTCAATTAAAATAAATAATAAGTTTATATAATTTTTCAATTCATTAATTAATTAAAATATTCACATAGGAATTATTTTCTAGAATTAAAGAAAAATAACTAGAAAAAATTATCTGAAAGTAAAATTTATGACTATAATACAGTGTATAAGTGTGTATGTAATAAAAATTATAAAACTTCACTGTATATGTTTACTTAGTAATTGTAAAAACATTTTACCAAACGTTTTTTTTACACAGAATTCTAAAACAAAATACTGTCAACTATTTTAGGTTCCAACCGGTTATTTTATATCCAGCTAGGGAAAAAAGTCGTTTGGATGCAGCGATACTAGCAGGATTTGATAATATTTTCATAGCTAGTTTTGACAATTTGGGATAGTTGCCTATTAGAAAGTGGTTGCGGTGTTTGTGGTGAAAGAGGACTCTTTGGTGAGTCTTTGGTGAATATTAGTTGCATTGGGAATCTTAGATGAAAGTTCAGTATGCGTGTCGCTAAATTTTGAAATGCAAATTTCTTTATGTCATTCATTTAATTTCTCTGCAAAGGATATAAGAATAACACAGCTTTATGCAGAATATTTAAATTGGAATTCCATCTCTCCAAGTTAGACAAAATATTCAATTTAAAAGCCGACATAGTGGCTTCTTCATTATATTGAGCAGCATAAATGAAGTTAATTTTATTAATCGAAATTATTACGAAGCAAATTATTGGTAACGCACTGCCTTGAAGTTATTTGAAAATTATATCAAAGTCGTTGCAAATTTCGACTAAGCCCTGCAGGATTGACATATTAAAGTTAAGCATGCTCCTTCTTCCAGCATTTTCAGCAAGAATTTTATTGACTGTTGTGTAGTTGTCAAAAATGCACTCAAACATTGTAAAATTTGAATTCCATCTTATCGGAGAGTGGCTCTTCAAAGTTGCATCTATCATATGTTGCTTGTTGGCTTTTTTTAACATGCATTCGTCGTGCCATTCAATTCAATTGTTGATTCAAAAGCATCATTTAAGACATTCGAAAAAAGATGGGCCGCACAGTTTAAACTTGTAAAATCGTTAAGGGCGCTTACAATGTTGCTTCCGTGATCAGTGACAAACACAGCCTTTGATATATCCGAGATTCCAAATTGTTCGAAAAGGTTGCTTAGTTTGTCTTTGATATTTATTTTTTTTGCTGTATTGGACATAAAATCCATTGCTTTAATTCCTAAAGTTATATTTATTAGTTTAAAGTTAGCCTGAAAATGTAATGTGGCACACAATAAATTGTTTTTAATAAAATCGTCGGTCCACATATCAATAGTAACAGCAGCCTCTCTATTGGTAACCAGATTCATTATATGACTTTTAACTTCTTGTTTTTTTTATTCAGCCAAATCAATTTTTTCATCGTACTTAACACCCATTTTTACACATTTTGCAATTATATTGCGAAAACTGAACCTTCAACAACGCTAAAAGAACGACAGTCTTCTATTGTGAACCCCATAAACACATTAAAGCAAGCGTCTTTAATCTTCTTTGTAAATTTAAAAAGCTTCTTACAAACTTTGTAGAATCTATCCTATAAAATTGACACATCTACCCTCTGGATTTCAGAGAAGCAAGTCCAGATTATGCTTTTATTTAATTATTAAAAAAAGCTTTTTAAAATAGTTTTAAAAAAATATAAATATTTATTTTTATTAAATTAATCTCTCTCTATATCGCACTTTTACAAATTGATTTAATAAGCATAAATGATAAGACTTAGTCAATATATCTTGTATTTTTTATACTTGATCGCCATGCAAAACTCAAGTAAAGATTAGCGCGCTGCAACAAAATTCCACTTTCAGTATTTCTTAGAATCTATAACGTTTTGCATGTGTTCCTTTTTAATGAGTGTTATTCAAATGAATTATTTAAAGTCAAGCTTGAGTTAGTTATATTCTGTCCAAGTTGATAGAAATCAGATGCGAAGAATGCTGAAGTCTAAAAATTATTTTTTTTTCAATTTTTCTTTAATTTGTAATTAATTTCTGTCAACTTAGAAAGATAATAACGAAATCAAGTCTGACTAGAAATAATTCATTTCTATGTTAATTAAATAGTTCGACTAATTTGAAAATTCATTTCATAATACATTGAATAATTACTGCAAATCTTAAGTCTAATCAAAAAGAAGAAAACACATATTAGGTTTAAAAAAATATGTAACTAACCATGCCTGTTTTTAATAATTATTTCAGAATTTAAAAATATGTAAATTCATCCCTTCTTAATAAAAAATACTTAACCAATGTTCGGCTATAAGCAACATTTTTAAAAAATCCTACATCCTTTTATACACAATTTCTAAAAATACTTATTTTACTTATAAGTATACTTAGAGTATTACAACTACTTTTCCATACTTATAAGTATGTATTAGGAAGTTTAAGTATGGGTATGACAGATACAACCAGTTGTATTCATACATGCATTACGTATACATTTTTTTAGTTCGTTGTGTATAGATAATTTTTTGTTATAAGTATCGAGTATACCCATATTTATTTTACCGAAAATGAGTATCAGTAAGTATTTTCTGTGTTATAAGTATGTACTGTAAGTACTTAAAATAATGTAAGTACATTTATTTTATAAGTACTTATTGTCAGAGTAGCGAAGTATTCACTCACTGTTCATACATGTATGAATTATGTACATTTCATTTTTTAGCCGCTCCTTCTCATACATGTGTGAGAGACTACAAATTATTTTGTGTTTTCTCATTTGTGAATGGGACGATTTATTTTTTTTCTTTCTATCCATAAGTGAAAAAATGAGAAACACACAAGTGTTCATTTTTGAATATTTACAATTTTGATAATTTTTCATAAATGAAAAGGTCGTAAAAATATGTGCGTTAAGCATTCGCGTACATAAACGCACATATTTAATAATGCGGAATTGTCGGCGTATGCAGGAAAAAAAATGTTGTTTTTTTATTTCTTTTAGAATATATTGTAATATTGTATTTTGAGTTAATATGTACCCATGTGTTTTTACTACATTTTACGGTAAACTGCGATCGTAGGTAGAAAATTTTTTCTCGTTCATTTTTGAGAAATTTTATAAAATTTCAAAGTTCATAAATGAACATGTACATTTATGAAAAATAACATTAATGAGAAGTAGCTAATTTATCATTTATCACATATGAATAAGACTAATAATTCTTATTGTTCGCATTCATGTATGAAAATAACCAGAACATTTTTTGTTGCTCGTTTATGAGTGTGAAAAATAAATATAAAATTTTAGATTTCTCATTTATGAAAAATATCATGAATGTTGATTTTTGAATGTTCATAAATGAAAAATTCTGAACCCTGCTTATTGTCATTCTCTGGTCCACACCTCGCATATTCATATTTATTTCATAATCTATGAATTTTAAGCTTTTTTGCTTTTCAAGTTAGATACCTAAAAAAACTTCACAAATGTACAAACTCTTTCTGTTTACTAAGTTTCGCAAAATATAAATTTATTTTTACGAATATAGAAATATAAATTTATCCTATGCGTGGTGTGCTTCTGTACTTCTGTACTTCTTCAATACAATAATACTTATTGTATTATGTATAAAAATGATAAGAAATGATAAGAAATAATTTTATTAAGAAAAGAAATCTAAATTGAAAATTGTATTTTTATTTGCATGTGACAAATTTATTGTATTTGAAAAAAAAACGCAATGCAATTGATATAATAGAACCATAACTAAATTATGTATGATAACAACTTTGAAAACAAAAATTATTTTCAAAACAAATAAAGATAAATAAAACTTATAAAAGAAAACCTAAATTCGAATGTGTGTGTGTTTTTTTTTCTACATGTGACTATTTTAAAATGAAAGTAAAATAGAAAACTAATTAAAGTATAATTTTTTCATATTGTTCAAGTTTTAATATACTTAGGCTCGGTATTTAAGAAAAAAGCAAACGAGACAAGAAATTAAAAAGCAGTTTTTTCAAGATATTTAACTTACTTTTATTTAGGTCTTGTATATAATTAAATAAACTTTTTGTTTGATTTTAATCAAACAGATGCCAGTAAGGTCACAGGTCACATCCGGACCGAATAATTTTGACACCCAATTTTATGTAAAAGTGTATACGAAAACAGATTGATGGTAATAATGTTTGTTACCTTTTTTATTCTCGTTGAAAAAAGCAAGCATTACAACAAAGAACAAACCACAACGCGGCTTGAGAATGATGCATTCACACCGAAAGCGCTCGCCTTTGACTTCAAACCAGCCAGATAGGACAGGAAATAGCAATAGTATTATAACTAAAATTTGTCATTTTATATCAACAGCACTACGCATTATATACTTCAAATTCACTTACTCGTTAATAGTGCTGAAATATACTACGCGCTTTAAAATTTCCGATTACAACTGAAAAAAAATGTACGGATAATGAAAAATAAGTAAGAAGCGTGGAACTCTTTAGCAAAGAATTTTAATTGTGAACATTTACTAGCAAATTGGTGACAATTTCACTGTATTACTTCGTAAAATTCGAGTAATTTTTCCTCGCAATCAGGCATCTCCTAAGACTCCCGTTCGTAATTTAAAAGCTAAGTTCGAGGCTTACGGTAATTTTGCTGACAATAATCCAAACACGCTTGTAGTGGCTGTGGTGATGCAACATAGCCGCTGTAAAGCAATGTGTTGAGAATGAGCCTGGAACATTAAGACGTCGAGGTTGCGCAACATTTTGCATAAAGATTTTCATCTTCTCGCTTATAAAGTTCAACTCGTTGACGAATGAAACCCAACCGATCATTTGTTTGTTTGTGAATTGGCTGCTAAAAAACCTAAAGGAAAACAACGCTTTTTTAACAAAATCATCTTTAGTGATGAGGCTCATTTTAATTAGGCGCATATGAGGTTCACAAAATCCTCAAACATTTCGTGAAAAACCAAAACCACCATCCAAAGAAAATGGTGCGGCTTGTCGTCAGGCGACATTATTGGCCCGTAGTTTTTATAAAAATGTGCAAGGAAACAGCGTCACCACGATAAAACAAAAAATTTAGATTAAGATGATTCAATTTTTTATTGTATTCCGAAGAGAGAAGTTAGGCAATTATGAATGAAAAATAATATCTGACAAATGTCCACCATGACCACACTGGCAGATGTCGATTTTTTCATTAAAGTTTATTTTAATCACCTTTTTGACAAATTGGCGGTCCTATTTCGTTAATCACATTGCGTATTATGAGTTTTAAGGCTGAAATCGATTCGATTGGCTTCGTATAGACTCTGTTCCTAACGTAGTCCCACAAAAAATAATCCAGTGGTGTTAAATCACACGACCTGGCTGGCAGACTTAACTGCTGATTGCCGTGAAATTATGCGAACGGGAAATTTGGTTTGCCACAAATTGATCACTTCATTAGCTGTGTGACATGTGAAACCACATGTCAGTGTTATCCACGGTATCAATAATAGGGCAAGATTGAGTTGTTAGCATCTCGCGTTGGTGGTCTTCTCAATAATCGCTCCAGGATTTTCAGAAAACGAAATGCGGCAATTTTGCTTGTTGACATACCCTGACAAGTGAAAATGAAACAATGATTTTTTAGAAAAATCAACCGGTTGTTCCTGAATGAATTGAGCGAATCTACGCGGCGATGTGAATGGTCGGTCGGCTTCAATTTCTGCACCAGTTGAACCTTTTAAAGCCTCAAAGTCAAATCCTTATGCAAAATTCGCGATGTGGTGGTTTTGGATAACCCCGATTGTTGAGAACGTCGAGGAATTGACAAATATGGATCTGCTTCAATACTGTGGCTCACGGTTGCGATGAAATGCAATTTTAATAGAACAATCATTTTTATAGTGGATTTTAATTATTTTAATGCGATTTTCGTGCGACATTGAATTCATTGTAACAATTGTCAATGCATCTACTACGAATGTGTCAAAAAACTAAATGTCAAAACTATCATGTTGTTGGTGGTGCCGCAATTAAAAAACAAACTTCTTGTTGAATAATTCGGTATTTGGGAATTTTTATGGACACCAAATTAACTTTCATAACTCATATTCATATGACCGTTAATAAGGGTAATGGTGTGTTTCATTAAAAGTTGCGCTTAAGAATTCACTGATCCATACATAACAAAACAGTTAAATACATCACTTCCAAGGCCAATTTTAGAATATGTTTAAGTAATATGGGATCCACATTACCAATTGATCAGAATGCCAACGCTGAAAAGCTGTAGAACGATGCTTAATGCATCTTTTTCACAGGGGGGCACATTGATATATCTTGATGGAATCTCATCATCATTACATGTTTAACCGGGGGTAAGAGGGAGTCCAGTCCCTTAAAGGATAGCAGGAGCCAATTGGACAACTCCACGTGAATCAATAAGCCCCAGAGTTCAGCTTTTTGGCTTTATAGCTGTTCTCTGACTGATTATTGAGGTTGGCCTTTTGGGAGCATCGTAGTGGTTGTGGTTTCGCAGGATCATTCACTTTTGACGTTAACACAGGGTGAATGATCCAGGTCCAGTGAGCATGCTTGTCATGTTCCAGGATAGTTTTCGACTCTTAAGCTAGAAGTGGGGGTGGCGGCCTGCTCCAAATTTTCGAATTTGTGACTAGGAGTGACTAGAGGATATACATATCCGACGGCTTCCTAGGTTGAGGATGTCGCTACATATCACTCACAGTGGTTTGATCCTCCTAGCTTACACAGCTAGGTACTGACGTAAATCTAATTACGCATCTTTTTCAATTAATTTAATTAATGCAAAAATTGCAACCGAATTCTTGATTTCTTTATCTGTTCCAAAATTTCGCTTCGTTTAAATCTCTGTTATCAGCCACTGTTCTTACAGTTCTTGCAAAATAATTATTCAAGTTTTAAAGATTTAGTGATTATTCTTTATCACTGGATGTTATAAACCGTACTATAATTGCTTATTTACATAACTAATTATAGTTTTTAAGTAAAAATGCAGGATATAGTCTGTAAGGATAACATTTGTAGACTAATTAAATAAACAAATAAACACTCTGTCACAAAAACTATGGGTATGACACAAAATTTCGTTTAAATTTAGTTATACTAAATAACCGTTGGGACGATGTCGACTTAATGTGATGTTGACAACAAATAGATGACATTCATAATAGGGGTTGCTTGTATATAAAAATAAACAACTTTTGTTTTTTAATAAAAAAGTCCTCGTGCTTAAAAAAAACATTTATTAAATAATAAAAAAAGTTCAATAAACTATAAAATAAAACTGGCAAATGTTAAAAATATCAACTTCATCCAATTGACATTTTTGATTAAAATTTACTGCATATTTATAGTTTTGATGTAAGAATTTATAAAACATGCTGTTTTAAACAAATAACCAGTATCATTTTTAAGACGTAACTTTCCTTTACTTTTTTGTTGTTGTTGTTGTTTTTATTTTTATTTGCCTTTCATTATATAAAACGACCTTGATTCTTTTTAAAAGGAAACAGTTTTCAGTACCAGTTGTTATGTGTGCTATACTTATACAACATTAAATTGTTTATATATTTAAAAGAACGAGTAGAGTTGCATACCAACTTCTTAGTAAAATGAAATAGTAAATTAAGAAATATTCTTTTTTTTCCACAAATAATTAAAATAATAGCACTGGTCAGTCTACAATCAATACTACAACTTTTTTGTCTTTCTAACTTAATTCTTACTAAACATATTTTAAAGTGTTGATTCAAGGACTCTTTCAATATTAACAAGGAAGGCATCTGTTTTAAAAATTTATAACAAGCATAAGTATTTAATACTATAAGAAATTGTATACAAACATCAGAGATATTATTAAGAGACAGTCTTGTATAGTGTATTCCAAATGAAAGTCTTGCAAACATCTTAATAGAGGACAGCAAGTAAGTCAGTCTCTGAAAAGTATCTTGAAATCAGTGGCTTATTATATCCTCTGAAAAGAATGTTCACCAGGGAACGTGTTTTAGCAGATTGGACATCTAATGAAATTGTTGGCAGTGCAAATTGACCTGTTGAAAGACCCCAATAATATACTGACTAGCAAGAATCCCTACATAGGATTAAAGAATTTTAACTTGAGTATAAAGGATTTAAAGTTAACGCTCAGGCTTGCTTATAGTCAATCAAAGATGTTGTTTAACTTAAAATTTGCTTAGAAAGAAGAGGTTAATAAGTGAATCAAAGACCTCTGCCCCTGTTTAGTCGATGCATGTTTACTAAAATTTACCACTTTAAAACAACACTGTGCATATAGGCTTAAAGTTCACTTACTTGTAAGTGCTGCTGAAATATACTACACGTTCCAAAATTTCGTTACTACCAAACAAAAATGTACGGATAATGAAAATTAACTTAGTAACGTTAGACTCTTTTAATGGATGGGCAAATTTAAGGTTAGGAAATGAAGACAATTATACGACAACGAATACATCACCGACATTATAGATATTTCAAAGACAATAATAAAACAGAACTACTTTAGATTTAATAACCACTTCTACAAATTACCCGATGGACTCATGGCATGGGAAAACAACCTTTCGCAATCTTCATGGAAATTTTTATGCAACATTTTGAATTACTACACGTAAAAACATGAATGGAAAAACCCAAAAAACTTATTACTATGACATTATATGCATCCTGGAACAAGACAACGCCGAACAAATTTTGGCATATTTAAACACAATCCATTGTAACATTGCATACACAATGAACAAGAAAGAAATTTGCATTATCTTGACATCACAATAACACGACGAACTGATTGTTTATCATTTGACATTTATAGACGACACTACCATCTACATCACCTTGAACCACCCTATCCAACATAAACTCGCAGCATTTAGGCATATGACACACAGACTTAAGATAATTCCACTTAATCTAGATAAGAACTCGATACAATTTACACCATAACTAAAAATAACGGCTACAAACCTACTACTATCAACACTAAAACAGACAATACAACACTAAAAACAGAGATAAAGAAGACAAAGAGACAACCAATACACCACGGCACACTTTTACTTACGCAGGACCAGAAATATATAGACTAATTAACCTTTTTCACAAAGAAGGTTTACTCACAGCATTAAAAACCGGCAACAATCTGAGACATAACCTCAAGACATCGACAGAAACAAGTGACAAATTTAGTTCTAGCGAGGTATATAGACTTATTTGTACCTCCAAACATACTTATATGGGACAAATTGGACAAACACTACAGAACCCATACGATCATATAAAGGAAAAAGAGAAGCTTTTGTTTGTTCACAAACCAAATTTGACGAGGGTCGACGGAAAACCGTACCCAAACAAAAGTAATTTTAACCCCGTTGGAGATTCCAAGCACATATCGAAAAAGAGAAGCCTTTAACTTTGCATTACACCTTAGCACTTACGGACACACACCAAGGGAAATAGATGTACATGTATGCATGTATGATTTTGACATTTATTAAATAAGAAGTTGGGAAACTTTAAACACGGAACGTTGCACTCTTCAGCAAAGATTTTTAATTCTAAAAATTTCATTGTATCAATTCGTACAATTCGAGGAACTATTTCTCGTAATCAGGTTCCTCTTAAGATTACTGTGCGTAATTTAATCACAAAGTTCAGCTTCACAGTGTTGTTAATAACAATAGACCAAAACAATACTTTCGCAGTAGACGTAGTGCTGCACATATAGGCGCTGTACAGTAAAACGTTGAGAATTAGCGTGAAACATCAACTCGTCGACGTTCTTAGAGTATTATAGACCTCTGTCTAAAGTTCATTAAATGCGACAAGTATGTCGCGTGCATCTGCTAGCAAATATCATTCTCCGGGGTACTAAATATTTTAAGTACTAATAGATTTTTTTTATAGCTGAGAATTTACTCTGAGAGTTTCTTTTCATTTCTGCCTGAACGAATCTGTCAAAAGTGGAAAACTGCCAAATGATTTCTTCTTACGTATACTGTATTATTAATAGTGTTCGAAAAGAGAACCGAGATTTTTAAACAATACAACACCAAAAACTGAAATAAAGACGACATATACTTGTATCACTTGTTTTTCTGTTTCTCCGGAAGACACACTTGTTCTATATCATCAGGAATTGCGCTCAAATACAATAACAGAAACTTGCGTTGTTGTATTAAGTTTTCTAAAACGCCTCTCACAATGACAGCAACTTTTCCTGGATATTCGCATACGAACAGAAAATCTATACTGGATGCCTTGAGGACAATTAAATGATTATGTATGTTTATATTTTAACAAAAATGTATGTATGTATGTATATATATATATATATAAATATAATATTATATATATATAAAATTACTGTTTGGTGTGGTTTACACCCTGGTGGCATTAGTGGCACCTAAGGGCCACTAATGTGGTTACCGTAGCAAGGGATAATATTTTTCAAATATGAATAATATTGAACCGGCTTTCGTGATCCTGTGCATCCGCACCATTTCACAATTTAGCGATAAGTTGATTTCGAAAAACGGTTCTCAAGAATACAGATTTACCACTTGTGGATTATTTTCTGAAGATCCATATGTTTTATGGTGATAAAACAGTAATAATTAATGCCTTGGACATTAATATCATAATAGAAACTCCTGTTTATTTTTTAATAGTTATATCGAGCTAAAAAATCGCTTCAAATCGAAAATGTTTCCGTTTGGCAAATGACCAATTTTCTGCGTTTCGTTTTCTTTAAATTGTTTATGATGATGCATTTTGCATTTCGATTGTAAAGATAATGTTTCGATATTTGTTTATTTGTAAAATTTATTTTCTTTTTGTAGTGAAATGTGAGTTTTATTTAATTTATTGTAGGCCAAAAACAACAATACGTAAACAATACCAAGAGCTGCCAAAATTTAATGGCCACAAAGGAAGATATTGCATGTGGAATTCATAAAGGATCCAAAAATGAAGTGAATGAAGCATTGTTGGGAGAACAGTTCGACCACAAATATCTCTTATTTATGCTTTGATTTGTCTTCGAATTTATGCTAATATTTAACTTAATTTATTTTTTATTTTAGTTGTTAAATCACATTTATTTGCACTTAGTTAAACGTTTAAAGCAAAATTTTTAAATGCTTATTGATTTTGTAATGACACGTTTACGCGATTGCTGGGATAGCTACAGCAGATGTCAGAGTCGTTGCAATTTTGCTTATTATCTACCTTCTTGGTCCGTGGAATGAATGACACTGACTGCTCTATACACGTTATAAAACTTATCACCACGTTTATTTCGTTAATTCTTGCAATGTAGATGGTGATAGTGGACGGCTGGAAATCGTAACTGAAGAACGGGGAGTCAACTCACTGAGGCGGTGGTACGGGCAGCAGCGGTACCGGCAACAATGGTGCAGGCAGCAGTATCAGGGTTCAGGCAGCAGCGGTAAAGGTGGCAGTACCTGACACCGATAAAAGCAAACACTAAACTTAGCCGTAGCAGCGATTGCTGGGAGCTCTTGGCCTTATTGAATAATGCTGGGGGAATATTAAATTCCGTAACAGCATCAGTCTCACGGTCAAGCCAACATCGGTGGAAGATAAACTTCTGTGGTATTGCTACTTTCAACAATTGCAGTTGTACTGTCGATAAGAAGTTATTGCGAAATATTAAACTCCTCCAAAAGACCTCTTACCTGCAGACGAGCTGCTTGCTTTCTTACTCGTTTTTTTCTACTTATACACAGCCACATACACATTGTTAGTTATAGTTGATTGAGAACTATCAGTTGTGAGGTTTGGTCTGCATAACAGCTAACTACATTGATGGTCTGCTTGTTCTTGACTCACAGATGGCGCTCTGAAGTTCTCGACCGTTAATTTAAATCTAATTTTATTATTCATAAATAAATACATGAGATTTAGTTTATAATTTATGTACGATATTACTTGTTTTAAAATTAAAGACGGAATTCACTTCGAATAGTAATAAATGAAAATGATAATAATAAAAATGAAAATAATAAAGATGATAATAATAATAATAAATGCGAACAGATACTTCGTGTAGGTGAAAACGAGGGCACGAACTTTCACCGTTACAATTTTATCTGTACCTTTTTCACATATTTCCCCAGCAACACTACTACTTTCTTAAGCACATTTTCTTTTTCGCGATCTTTGATTTAAGTTTTTTCATGGAATACCTTTTTCAATTAATCGAAATATAGCATAGGGTTGGGAATATTAGTTTATTTTCTTTGTCGTCTTACTCTGAGCTGCATCCTAACCAATAACTTAAACAATTTTCTAATAGAGTAGACTTCTTTGAAGGTAAATAAAGAATTTCGAAATTGCTCCAATATGAGTTCATAATATATAAATATTAATGTACCCGAAATTTATCTTGAGCAGAAGTTATTTATCACGAATAGGCGCACTAACGATTCCAACAATATAATTTTATCTTAGAAAATTTGTGATGTTGAAAGACTTAAGACGCAGGTTTTTCAAATTATTCATTACTAAAGACTTAAAACACAAACTTCTCAAAGTTTGATCTTCAAATAAATTATAAAACATAATTTCGCTATATAATCAGAGAAAATAGCAAAATATTTTAAATGGACATCAGTTTTTTAAAAGAGCTGAAAAATTAAAAATAATACTGGTAAACGTTTTTTTTTAATTTTCTTTATTGCTTAATCAATATATCTGCATAGAAGTAAATAGCCAACAAGTGCAGAGTGTGAATCACTTTCGTTCTGTTATTTAAGACAACACACGTAATTAAAAAATATGTTGAATTTTTAGTTATATATGTATTAAAAAGAAATTGCTATCGTTAACTATGGATGACTGAAAAAGGCAAACACAGATGAAAATAAAAAAAAGTCAAACACAATTAGTTTAAAGTGCTCTTGTCATGCCCTGTGAATAAAAAAGTTTTATTTAAAATATTGAATAGAAGTTGCGGAGAAGTAAGTATTGTTCTGCTAAAGGTACATTTCGTACAATTTGTGATATTTTCGGAAAACCTAATCGTCCTTCTGTTACCGCTCTTAAGAATTTGGTCGTTACATTTGATTCGACAGGCTCGATACAAAATGTGCAAACATCTTTGACTTCGAAACTTTACAAGGTTCAACTGGTGTAGGAATTGAAGCTGAGCGACCATTCATGTTGCCGTAGATTTACTCAATTCATTCAACAACAACCGGCTGGTTTTTCTGAAAAACACATTTTGCAGGCGAAGTCCATTTGCACTTGTCAGGGTATGGCAACAAGCAACATTGCCACATTTGGGCTTCTGAAAATCCTAAAGCGGTTATTGAGAAGCCTAACATGTCACTGTATGGTACTCTATGTGATCTGGAGGCGTGATTTGGCCGTTTCTTCGAAGATGAGGCTGGAAACAACTCAATTTTGGCCTATTATTGACGACTTAGATATCACTAAAATTAAGTTTCAATTGGAGGTTGTCACATGTCAACATGTCCCAACCGCATGATTTCACGACAGTCAACAGTTAAGTGGCCAGCTAGATCGTGTGTTTTAACAACCCTGGATTATTTTTTCTGAGGACCGAATCTATTCGGAGCCAAAGTTTATTGCAGCCTTAAAACTCAAAATCCCTGATGTGATTAATGAAGTGATGAAAGAATCGACATCTGTCGGCGTGGTTGTGATGGATATTTTTAATTCATAACGTTTCTCTTCGTAATACAAAAAAAATTCCAATTGCAATTTGTTTTCACTTTCTAAAGTGATAGAAAGTATGATTAATTTTCATTTTGCGAGATACCTGGAGACCAACAGCTTACTTAGTGACCAACAGTATGGTTTCCGTATGGGGGGGGGCTCTACGGGCGACTTGCTGGCTTTCCTATCGGAACAATGGTGCAACTTTATACTTCATTTCGGAGACAGTAAGTTGGTGGCTCCAGATATTTTAAAGGGGTTTAATAAGGTGTGGCATGATGCACTTCTGTCAAAAGTTGCTGCTTTTGGTGTCGGTGATAATTTCTTCAGATTTATATCGAGTTTTCTTAGGAATTCCACTATACGAATTGTTATAGATGGGATTTAATCAAACGAGTTCAAGATTAATTCAGGGGGGCCGCATATCTCCGTTCTTTATCATACTATATTTCTTATTTTTCTAAATGAGCTTCTTTGTCAAACTTTCAGCCTAATTTAATCTTTCGCAGGTGACAGCAACATTTGTATTCGTATTCATTAGGCAATAGACCGAACCAGTTGGAGGTGAGTTGCAAAAGGCGGAACTTGAATGATACGCTCAATCACGATCTCTCGGCGATCTCCGAATGGGCTCGTGCGAATAAAGTCGATTTTAATGCCCGTAATAGCAATGTTCGGAAATGTTGCTCCAACTGTTACTGTGGGTGATATAAGTATTACCGAATCGGAAGCCCTTGATGGATGGACTAAACACATTTTTCAGGTTCCTAAAGAAGCTTTCAAGTGCTTCGATTTTCTAAAACGGTGTAAGAGATAATTTACTCCTTCTAATCTTTGTACTACTTATAGTCTACTTTGGAGGTGCTCAACCGCGTACAGGGTAGAGTATCCAGCTCTATTGATTCCCTAGAACATCGACGCAATGTAGGTTTTATTTCACTGTTTTATCGTTACTACAATGATGAGTGCTTTAACGAAATTAGGCCCCCTGTCCCCGAAACTCGTACATTTTAGAGAGTTGGTGGATTTTCGTTGAGAGCGCATCCATTTGTGGTTGATTGGCCAGTGAATCGCACTACGCATTACAGGAAAAATTCAACTTCTTGTTGAAAACCTCTTTATGTAGGCATGCCAGTGCTGGGCGACAAACAAATTATATTCATTGTTGATGGAGTATAGAAGTATTGGGGTATATAATGTTTAATTAAATAACAAGAGATAATAAGGAGGAATAAGAAAATAAATTAAAACTGATCTATTTAATATTTTTTTGCCTGCTACAACACACTGTGCAAGGTTTCGGGTGTTTAATTTTAACTTGTTTAACTTATTCATTAATAAAAAAAAACAACACTAATTTAAACAACCGTAATTAACAGTTATTACAACAATTAAAAATATAACATATTTTATGTTTTAATTTAATTACATTAATACATTCAACATAAAGTTAAATATTGGGCAAAACATACAAATTCGATAACATTAATACAAAAACGGAAGCCATTTTCTTATGGGAAACTACTCGTACCTTTTTCATGAATGCAAATTAAATTTACGTTGTGAATATTTATCCCTAGAATTTGCTAATCATTATCGGATAGCAATAAATTAAGGTTACATCTTACTGACAGCAACATTTTTTTTTATTCACTTAACAATGCCATTCGTATGCAGCAATAACAATTCTTGCAATAGTCCTGATATTTAGATAAAGGCATCGTGTTGAAAGTGTTTTTTTTTGTGAAGTGCATTTAAAGGAAAACTACTGAAACACAAAGTGCTTAAAACAACAAAAAACAAGTTCATTGTGTTACTTATCGCTTATTTAGAATCATTTAAATCGGTATTTTTTCTTCTACAAACGAAATCGAAAGTATTATACTGGTATAATGCTAATGTATACACGTGTGTGTGTGTGTGTGTATGTGCATGTTTGTATATCTCAGTTTTGCCACTTGATATGCAAGTAACGTTTTGCTTTACAATATGTTTTCTGTATTTTTATTTTAACAGTAAAATATAGGTGGATCCTCATCATTAAGTTAATTATGACGTACGCTGTACTATAAAACGGCTAAGAGGATGTTTTATTTAAATAAAACAGTAAATAAATAAAACGAACTCTTGGCCACACTTATTACACACACATACTATGTGCGGCTGCTCTTGTTTGCTACTCATAAATTAAGAACATTTAACTACGACTAGAACGTGTCTGATGCTGAAGTGCTTCGAAATGCACATAAAATATTAAATGTGTTTTACTTTTATTGCTGTTAACAGTACTCTGAATGACTTTATTATTGTCATTATTAAGCTTTTGTCTCTGCTTAGTTTGGATGCAGTTATTTGTATGAGTTAAAAAAAAAGGGTTTTCTTGTTTCATGAAGTGAAATGTTCTTATAAATTTTTATTCTAACTTGTGGTTAAGCTCAGTTGTACGCAGGATATTCGTGAGTTCAGATCGCTCGAAATGAAAAATCATTCGATTATGTTGTTCAGTTTGTGTCTTATTTTTCTACTCATAACGAAATGTAATGGTTAGTGCTGCTTTCAAAGAAAGTCAATAAAAATTTAAAATTTTTTTTTGTATAAAAATTAAAATTAATAATTAACAATGTGTAATTGAATAAAATCAGTTTAAAAATTTGTTAATTATATTCATGTTAATTTACCTAAAGTTTTTAGGTTAAAAAAACACTTAAAAGATAACAACTAAAATCATTAAAATAAAATTGAAAAATATCTAAATTTTTATTTGTAGATATTGAAGTTATTTATTTGCTGCTTTCTAAGTTTTAAATATTTTTCTTAAATATTAAAAAAATAAAAATTAATCAAATAATATATTTTGCTTTTATATTTCAAAATTTTTTTGTTAAACAAAAATTTCATTTACTAATGAATGTAAAAACGTGTTATTTTTCTACTTTTTAATACTGCTGCTAGTGTGAAACCTTTTCATCGCAAGTTTTAATTTTAAAATTTATTCTATCGGGTTTTTTCAACAAGAAGTTTGTTTTTAAATTGTGGCAACATCCCCCCGGGGGCACATAAATATGGTCTTTATAGAACTTCGACTATCTAGACACAGTGCAACTGGGGAAAAAGGGAGCCCAGTATCCTCAAGTCAGCAGGGGCACAACTGGAAACTCCACTTTATTTCCACGGGAATCAGTGACCCGCAGAGTTCCGTTATTTGTCTCTTTAGACACTTAACTGTTCTCTGGCTGATTATTGAGGTTAGCCCTATATCGGAGTATCGTGGTGGTTGTGGTTTCGCGGCCCCATAACAGTATAATGGTTATTATGGTGGCCAGGATCATCTCACTGTTAATGACACGCTAAGTGAATGATCCAGTCCAGTGAACATGCTAGACATGTGTTCTGGACAGGAGTTGGAAAGTCTCTAACTCTTAAGCAAGGAGTGATGATTTGCAGCCCTGCTCTGGAATCATCGATGTTGCAACTAGAAAGTTCTGTTGCATAGAATTTTGGCTTCCTAGGACGAGCATGATCGATCCACCATCTGATTAAGGCTTCATGGCCAGGCGCAGATGTAAATCTAATCACACAGTTCTGGCAACACCAACAATATGATAGTTTTGACACTTATTTTTTTGTTACATTCGTAGTAGATGCATTGACAATTGTTACAATGAATTCAATTTTGCACGAAAAACGCATTAAAATGAATAAAATATACTATGAAAATGGTGGTTCTGTTAAAGTTACATTTCGTAAAATTCGTGATATTCTTGAGGCTGCTATTAAGAATTTGGTCGTTAAGTTTAAGTCGACAAGCTCGATACAAAATATGATCGACCGGTCGTTTCACTGAAAACATTCCAGCCGGGAGCCACAGTCTTGAAGCAGATGTAAATTTGTCAATTCCTTGAGGTTTTCAACAATTGGTGTTATCCAAAACCACCACATGACCTTGAAGTCTTACAAGGTTCAACTAGTGCAGGAATTGAAGCCGATCCCATAATTACACGACAATCAGCAGTTAAGTAGCCAGCCAGATTGTATGATTTAACACCACTGGATTATTTTTTGTGGGGCTATGTTGAGGAGAGAGTCTATACGAAGCTAATCGAATCGATTTCAGTCGTTAAGCTCAAAATCCGTGATGTGATTAATGAAATAGGACTGCCATTGCGCCAAAAAGTGATTAAAAACTTTAGTGAAAGAATCGATATCTGTCCGCGTGGTCGTGGTGGACATTTGCCAGATATCATTTTTCATTCATAATTGCCGAACTTTTCTCTTTGTAACATAATAAAAATTTGAATCGTCTTAATCAAAATTTTTTGTTTTAGAAAACAAACTTCTTGTTGAAAAACCCTTTATTTACGATAATTATATTTTATTTTTATGGTGGCTATGAAGTAGTTCACACATAAAAACACACTTGTGCCGAAACTGTTTATGTCCATAAATATTAGTGTATTTTGGTTTCTTTCCTTAAAGTTCCAGAAACTAAAAAATTAAATATTTCACATGATTTAAATGGTAAATTTGGTCTGCGACACTAGACAATCAAATATATGGTGCAGTGATTAAATTGATTATCTAACTGTGTAACATTGACATCGCTCATTTTAACCATTTAGTGATAAAAAATGGAAAAAAAATTTAGTTTCTAGATAGATATGTAAGCAAATTGTATTTTTAGATATGGACCTTGGGGAAGTGGCACTGCGTTGCTTTAAAGTAACTATGGCTTTAAGGTACATAAAATATTTATAGTCACGTTTACTTTCAAACACAAAATTTCTATAGCAAAATCAATGAACTTAGGCTAAAAATCGCTTGGTCATCATTTCGTGATATCTACCATTACTTAATCGCTGTTTGAAAATCACTTTTTTGATGGTCCAGCCCAATGTCGCTACCAAATGAACTTTATACTTAGAGTGCTTTTGCTTGTTTTTCTCTATTAATAAATTGCGATCCATTTTTCTTAACCTTAAAATTTCAGCTGCAAATTTGTTTTTAAGTCTGCAACCAGTGTAGCCAAAAAATTAAAATTTATAAATGAGCCAAAAAATATAATTGAACAATCGAATTTTGAATTATTTAATTATAAGTTAATCTTTTAATATAGCTATGAAATATTGCTTAAGACAATAGATATATAAATAATAAGTTTTGCAATAAAATTTGATAAATCGTGCTGGTTTTTAAGTTAAGTTTTTTTAGGTTATGATTGTGATTAAACTTGAAACGTTTTCCATTGATTCTTATTTTCTTAAAATGTATAATCAATATGATACAAACACATAACAAAATGGCGCTGAAGACCTGACAGAGTTATTGACTCTACTGTAAGAATCTATGATCAGTTCCTTCAACAATCAACTACAAATTAGGGAATAAATTAAGGAATAAAATTAGAATTATTAGGGTGGCGATTTGGAATGCAAACTTTTTTTTTTGTAAATAACGTTATGTCATATAACGTTATGTCATTAAAAATATTTGTACTAACGAAATTATTTTTTCAAATTAATTAATTAATCTACGTTAATGCTTCATTTTATTTATATTAAAAAAGTATTTTTTTCATGGGGATTATCTCGGAATTATATAACATTTAATTGGATTTGATTTAAAGAAAACCTGTGCATTCTGGTTGCAATCATACAGATATGATGGCAAATTTAAATCATGGAAGTATTTTAGCACTCATTTCCATTTCACGAAGGAAAAGTTCTTAACTTTTAATGGGGATGGCTTAGTTCTATCCCTAAAAAGGGTATATATGCCAATGGTTAGATGATTATAAAAAGGTATATAACTCATGGCTTGTCATAGTTTTTTTTTCGGACCAGTACTCAGGAGATGACCCCTACACAAACAATGCATTGTGCCAGAACTAGGAAATTAGGTTATGAGGAGGAAGAAAGAGGGAGTAGTGCTTGTGGTCATTCAATTTGAACTTTCCTAGATTGAAAGTATAGGAAAGAACTCTAAAGAGAGTTTATTCCATGTACGAACTGTTCTGTAAAAAAACGACTTTTCCCTGTAATGCGGAGTGCGATTCCATTAACCGGTATGCTCTCAACGAAAATCGAGTTAAACCGAGGCACTTAAAACCTTCTGTAGAAACATGAAAAATGTGTTTAGTCCATCGAACATCACACTGAATTTTCATGCCAAGAACATTAAGAGCTTCCGATCCCGTAATACTTAAATCATTCAAAGTAATAGATGCAGCATATCTATGCGTAAGCATGCAACATTGTATCTTACGGACATTAAAATCGACTTTATTCACACGATTCAATTCCGAGATTATTGCGCGACCGTGATTGAGCGTATTATTTATGTTGTACTATTTGGAACTCACCTCCAAATGGCAAATTGTGCTATCATTTGAGAAAGAGTATATTTAGAAAAATAATATGTATGGTAGGAGAAAGAATAGAGATTTGTGTTTGCTCAATAAAGTTCGGTACAATTCGAATGAAATAGTTTTAAGGAATAGTTCTTTTTTGAAGTTTAAAAGTAAGAATTCCGTACTGATAAATATTTTTCAATTATTTTATCCACTTTATCTTATATACGTTAGAGGGCTATTAATCGAAGGCTATAAATTCCATAGTGCTAGAAAAAAACAAACTTATCGAGCGGTATTCATAGACGTATGGAACTTTAAGTTGGCTATACTTTTTTGAGTGGTGGCCATTTTGTTAGCTGTCAAGTGACTAACGTCTGAACAACATTTTCAAATTGTTCAAATTGAACCCAAAACAAGATTGTTACTTCCCCCGATTTTCAGAAGTGAATTTTGTTTAGCCGTGAAACTCACAGGGATACGTCAAGAAACCATATCGCGGTATTTGGAGTGGTAATATTTTATAAGTGCATGTTGACACGACGCTACATGTAGAAAAACTGACTATTTGATGTGCTTTGTGGGCTAGTGGAATTATTGGTCAATATTTCTTTAAAAACGATGGTGGTAAGAATGCTGCAGTCAATGGTGACCACTATAGAACTATGATTACTAACTTTTTTATCCATTATAGCTCAACAGAAATGATGTTTAAGGGCATATGGTTTTACTAGGATGCCACAACATGTTACACAGCTCTTGCCAAAATTAATTTATTGAAGGAAACGTTTAGTAATCGCATAGTTCGAAAGTCATATTTAAGATTATCTTTTAAGACAGTACTTTAGAGTTTTAAATAAAGTTAAACGATTTATTTAGTTTCAATACACACAAAATGAAAACGATGGTAACTTTGTTGTTTTTACTCACTGATGACTCAACTTGAATTTTCATTCATTTGCCCAGCAAGTGGTGCTTATATAGTTGTTTTAATCGGTGCTCGCACATAACAAGAATGTTCTACCACCCATATTGTTGTTGTTATTATCATTCAGTTTGGGCGAGTTTTGTTTTGTTCTGTGTTAGTTGTTTTTCGTTTACTGTTGTTGACTTATTTGGTGGAATTTCTTATAAGCATGTTTTTGTTGTCTTTTGTGTGTATAAGATTTCTTATAAAACTACACAGTTGTGTAAAAGGCATAGTGGGCCGTTGTCTTTTTGTTTACTGTTAATTATTTTACTTTTGAATCATCTTCGTAACAATGTCTTTATAAAATCTCCCTATATACGAAAATTAATAACGAAACCAATAAAAGAATCTGATTAATTTTTTATAATTGCTTAAATTGATTGTTTGAATATATGGTGTTTACAATTCCACTGTGGGGTTCTGAAAGAAGTGCAATTCGAAACTTGAAATTGAAACTACTCTTTTACTATAATCTAGCCAAGCTTCAATACAATCGGAGTAATTGTTTAGAAACTATAGAATTATTACAACTTTTTGTTTACCATTGTTTACCAAATCATCTGCTGTCAATCGTACTCAACGAAAAATTCTGTTGACAGATTTGGCAATCCTAATAATTCTGCATTATGTTCTGTTAGCAGCTTTTAGTTCTTGGCTTCTTAAATAATTTTTTTAAATCATTTGGTTTTTGAATAAATTTCTTTGAACTCTTGAACTCTTTATTCGTTTCATTTTTATACATAAAATGTTTTTCAAAATAAAATCTTGTTATAACTCACTTATATTTATTTTAGTTTTATAGATGATGCCGATTAGAAACATAAAGAATATAAAACACTGAAATTTTTAATATTTTTAAAAGATATTTTTTCGGCATCTTAAATTAAGATTTATCATGAAACATTTATAACATTTTAATTAAAAATTTAAAAATGACATACATATTTCATTTTCTACACAATGTCAACGTCTAAAATAATTTAAAATACAAAAAATATTTTGCTGTACCATCCTTAATAATTGCATCTTATAATTTTTATTTTATTTTATTTGAATTATATTTATAAAGCAAAGAACAAAAATTATTTTAAAAACCAGTTGGGCTACTGTGAACCTTTAACAGTAGAATTTATAGCGGGTCTAGTTACAAAAGAGGCACGTCAAATACTGGATCCTCGCTTACGGCCGCTTACTAAACAGTTACGCTTTGATTTATATACGAGAAAAAATCCATATGAGAAACAAATGCTTTACACTGGCCAGCAGGATTTACTATTAAAATCCAACTTTAATGTCACGTGGCCTATAAGGTATGTACAAGTTTATGATATTGTTGTTACAACAAAAAATATGTTAAGAAAAAGGACATAAGGAAATAATTTTGATTGCTGCAGTTTAATAGCATTTTTATTAATATGTGAATCATAGTAATTGTTAATTTAAGTTAAATTGTTTACTTACTCATTTTTAAGCTGAAATGCTAAATAATTCTTTCATTATACAATGAACTTGACCTTTTGTTTTGTGATGAATTAAGACACTTCATATTTAAAACATTTTAAATTGTTTAAAAAAATGTTTTTTTTTTTAAGAAATATTTATTTTAATTTCTATTAAAAAGTTAAATAAAAGATTTTTTCACTTGTTTATCAACTGGAAAATGGAAAAAAATTGTATTTTCCGAAAACTTTCTAAACAGATTTTTTAAATTGTATTTCATTCAAATTGTTTTTAAAAATTAAATGTTATTTTTGTCTGCATTAATTTATGCTAGATTCCTTTAATAAATATGTTATGATATTCTCAAAAAGCATTTATTATTTATAATAAATACTTGAAATGTATTACTACGGTGGATAGCATGTCTATACGGCCATGTCACTACTGCTCATATAGCTCATCAGTGGATTTTAACCCAAATGTTGTATAGAAAATCCATGTCCTTTATCTCTAGCTAAATTGATGAAATGAGAGTTTTAATTGAAACAACACAGCAAAAATACAAACAAAACTCAGAAACACTTCTATACAAAAACACAGCAAACATTTCGAAAACAATAATCCTTTTTTCATTTTTGAAGTACTAATTTGTGGTAATTTTCGATAGTCACCTTCAAAATTTTAAAAGGGATATATCCCTTAGAATCGCTCGAGTATAACTTGGCCAGACCAAATTCGATAAATATTGCCTTTTTAATTGATAATTTTTATATCACCACAAGTTTTACTTTTGGTAATCGCTATGATAAACGCTTATTCATTAAGCCAGCGCTTAGTGACTCTTTTAGGCGAGGTACTTTCTGTTAGTTTTGTTTATTGTCTGTTTATATGTGCAAGTATATCCTTGTGAGTAAGGCTGGAACCTCTTAAGTTATTTAAAGAGCTAGACGAAAGTGTCAACAGTTTAACCAGCTCGAACACAATATTCATTGTAGTCAATAAGTAAACAATTAGCTCCTTGAATCCCAACTTTCCATGAACTTTTTTACAACACAAGTTTAAGATTAATTCAGGGGTACCGCAAGACTCCATTTTTTCTCATACCCTTTTTCTTATTTTTCTTAATGTTATAGATGGGATTTCATTAGACGAGTTTAAGATTTATTCAGGGGTACCACAAGACTCCATTCTTTCTCCTACCCTCTTACTTATTTTTCTTAATGACCTTCTTTGTCAAACTTTCAACCCAGTATACTCTCTCGCAAATGGCAGCACCATTTGTTATTCGTATTCATTTGGTAATAGACCGAACCAGTTGAAGGTGAGTTCCAAAAGCTAGAACATGAATGATACGCTAAATCACGATCGTGCAACAATCGTGCGAATGTAGTTGATTTTAATGCCCGTAAGACACAATATTAAAGCTTATGCATAGATCTGTATTGGGAAATGGTGCTGCATCTGTTACTATGGATGATATAGGTATTACGAAATCGGGAACTTTTGATGTAAACTCAGTGTGATGTTCGATAGACTGAAGGTTTCTAAAGAAGCTTTCAAGTCCCACGGTTTTCTAAAACGGAGTAAGACATATTTCATTCCATTCGATCTTCGTAATATTTATACCATCTATATCCGGGCAATCGTTCGAACACATACAGGAGAAGCTCATTGGGAACAGTAGGGTATCCAACTCTATTGATTCTTTAGAGTATTGACGCAATGTGGAATGTATTTCATTGTTTTATTGTTACTACAATGGTAAGTAAGTAGGGAACTTGTTCCCGTTATTCACGTTTTTTTTTCGCGTTTAACTCGATTTTCGTTGAGAGCTCATACATTTGTGGTCGATTGGCCGGTGAATCGCACTACGCATTACAGGAAGAATTCGTTTTTTAACAGAACAGTTCGTATGGGGAATAAACTCCCTCTAGAGGTTTTTCCTGGCACTTTTAATGTAGGAAAAATCGAATGTCCACAAACACTACTTCCTCTTTCCTCCTCTCCCTAACCTAATTTCCTAGTTCAAACACAATGCATTGCATATGTGGGGGTCATCCGCTGAGTGCTGGTCAGAGAAAAAAAATTAACTTCGACAAAGTTCTTAAGCAACTCGACGATAAATATAAACAAAACACGCCCACTTTTTATAAACTTCCTATTTTCCGATCAACTTGTAACGTTGCCATGATTTATCCTCACAGCATCTTAAAACCTTATTATATATGCGAGGATTATTTTTTATATAGAAGTGGCTAAGTTCCGTGCTTCATAAAAATACGTTTACTAATTAAGAGAATACTTGTACAATAGACAGTGGACACTTTCGTAAAATAAATGGTGGAATTTATCTCAAAAACTTAAAATGACTTTATAAACTGTATCTAAACGGTATACAAAAAAATAAACTATTCCAAATGGTATCCTATTTAACTATGAAGTTATAATATCCGTACATTGGTTTTTGTATCCCTCATCGTTTTAAAGATTTTATTTTTTTGCTTATAACTTTTTGGTTTATCGTTCGATAAAACGAAACTAATTCCTCTACTTGCTAATCATTACTAGTTCTGAGTTGTGGCATTTGCTTATACCTTCTTTGATAAGAGTTGCTAATTTCGAAGGTTCCGTAAAACTAAACTCCTCTAAAAGCGTTCCGTTTTAAATAAATTCAATCAGCAGCTTAAAAGTTTGCGGTTGATAATTATACCGTCTTAAGCTTTCCTTAAGACTCAGCACGTGTGGTGAAAAACTTTTTAGTTTTAGGAGGTTTAAAGTTCCTTAAAATATTTCTTATACATTTTCTTTCACTTTTTAATTTTTATTTTAAGAATTTCATTTCATGGTTGGAACGGTCAAACAACGACCTGCTCAAGTGCAGCCATTAAAGATGCCTACCTAGAGAAAGGAGACTTTAATGTCATACTAGTCGACTGGAGTGATTATGCTTTGGATATTAACTATTTTCGTGTAGTTAATGAAATTTTTGAAATAGCCACAACATTCAATGACTTTACTCGGTTCCTGTATGAAACAACAAAAGTGCGTTTTAAAGATATGTATTTAATTGGACACAGTTATGGCAGCCATATAGCTGGTATAGCTGGGAAACTATTAAGGCCAGAGAAATATGGCGTTATTTATGCCCTGGATACAGCTGGACCTATACATTCAGCATTAAATAATAACTGGCGTTTAACATCGTCTGACGCCATTTATGTCGAGTCAATACAAACAGATACCGGACTTTTTGGCTTTCGCAGTGGCAATTTGGCTCATGCCTCTTTCTTTCCAAACTGGGGTTTAGGCCAACCGCACTGTCCTAATATTACTGTAATGGAACCAGATTTTACTTGTGATCATTTTGGCGCCCTATATTATTTTGTTGAATCGATACGTCGCGAACGGGCATTTGGTGCAATACAATGTAAAAGGTATGAAAGTATTGTCCAACAAAAATGTAATTGTGGCGCAGATAATAAATATTGTCCAGCGCAGGTGTATATGGGCGGGGAGCCAGCTCAAAGAAAGAAAGGTATTTATTATTTAAGCACACACAAAAACCAACCATTCGGTTATGGCGAAGTTTGCAAGATTAAAAAGGCCATTGAACCAACTATTGTTAGAATAACAAATTAATTTAAAATTTTAGCATTAATGATATTTAAAACCCAAAAAAAACTTATAAAATTTAAATAAAAAATGTTTAATACATATATATTTTAGTTTATCTTTATATACATATATAATTCTACTGTACGTGTGTTGTGACTGAACTCCTCCTAAACGGCTAGAAGGATTTGCACAAATTCTTTTGTATGCGTTTGGGTGGCGCCCGGCTGGTTTAGATTTACAATTCGGTCCAATTGGACAATTGGGGCGTGGTACCTTCTATACAAACCACAAATTAAAAATCTATTATTGAACTAAATTTGGTACGTCGGTTTGGTGTCCATTTTTTAAGTGCTGCTGCAAATATGGGTCAGCTAGTTTAATATAAAAAATTAAAAATATTTTTTAAAACCAGCAATAAGTAAAACATATTTAATTTAAAACCTTAATAATAAAAATAAAAATTGTATACATGCATGCATACGTGTAATGGGAATATTTTTTTACAGCTAAACTTTTTAAATTATTTCCATTATTTAAAAAAAAATGATTAATTCTAAAAGTTATTGGTTTGTTAGGGCCTGAAATAATGCCAAAATAATCTACGGTAGATAGCATCGGGTTTTTCAACAAAAAGTTTGTTTTTCAATTGTGGCAACACCAACAACATGATAGCTTTCGACGTATTCATGGTAACTGCATTGGCAATTGTTACCACGCAAATCGCATGAAAATAATTAAAATCCACTATGAAAATAGGGGTTCTGTTAAAGTTATATTTCGGAAAAATTTGTGGTATTTTAGCACAACATAGTCGTCGTTTTGAGATCGCTATTAAGAATTTGGTCGTTAACATTTCAGCCGTGAGCCATTTTGCTGAAGCAGATCCAAATTTGTCAATTGGGATTATCCTAAACCACCACATGGCGAATTTTGCGTAAAGATTTGACTTCAACGTTCAACTGGTGCAGGAATTAAAGTCGACCGAGCATTCATATTACCTTTGATTCGATCAATTTATTCAGGAACAATTGGTTGGTTTTTCTGAAAAAAATCATTTTTTATACGAAGCCCATTTTCACTTGTCAGACTATGTCGACAATGCGTGGTAAGGTTTACATCTGCACCGGCAGTGAGCCATAATCAGATGGTGGCCATTACCACTGTGAATGGTATGTAGCGCCATTCTCACTCTAGAAGGCCTTCGAATCCGTACCTTCTCCGGTCACTCCTAGTTGCAATTTCAAAAGCTCGAAGTAGCTCGCAGCCTTTACTCCTTGCTTAAGAGTTGGAGACTTTCCAACTCCTGGTCCAGAACGCATGAAACTTAATATAATTAAGAACACGATGGCATTCATACTCACTGGATCTGAACCATTCATTGTGTTCATTGTGAATGATCCGACGCACAAACTCTCACGAGGGTCTCAAAACCACAACCACCACGATACTTCCATATAGGGGCCAACCTCAATAATCAGCCAGAGAACAGCTAAATGTCTAAAGAGACAAATAGTGAACTGTGGGGCCTACTGATTCCTGTGGAAATATGTGGATTGTCCAGATGGCTCCTACTAGCCTTTAAGGGGCCTGGGCTCCCTTTTTCCCCGCAAGACACCAGTCTAGATGGAATAGTAGGCTCCAAAAAGACTATCATGTGCCCCCGGGGGGAAGGGTATGTCGACAAGCAAAACTGCTGCATTTGGGCTTCTGAAAATGCTAGAGCGATTATTGGGAAGTCTTTGCATGATTAACGTGTCACTATGTTCGCTATGTGGTGTGGAGGCGTGCTTGGGCCGTTTTTTTTTCGAAGATGAGCAAATGCGGTAACGGTTAATGGATAACGCTATCGCAAGATGGTAACAACTCAATTTTGAGCTATTGTTGACGAGTAGATATCAGTGACAAGTGGTTTCAACAGGACGATGCCACATGTTACACAGTTAACAAAACGATCAATTTATTGCAAACCAAGTTTCCTGATCGCATAAGCTCACGACAATCAGCAGTTAAGTGGCCAGCCAGATGGTGTGATTTAATACCAGTGGATTATATTTTGTGGGTCTATGTTAAGGACAGAGTCTATGCGGAGTCAATCGAATCGATTTCAGCCTAAAAACTTAAAATCCTTAATATAATTAACGAAATAGGACTGCTATTTTGCCTGAAAGTGATTAAAAACTTTGATAAAAGAATCGACATCTGTCAGCGTGGTCGTGGTGGACATTTGCCAGATATCATTTTTTATTTATAATTGCTGAACTTTTCTCTTCTTTTTTATTTTTACTATTTTATTTTATTTTGTTTTAGAAATAAAGTTCTTGTTGAAAGGCCCTGTACTAAATACAAAAATTTTAATGAAAAAAAAAATCTTAATAAATGAGTTCATTAATTCGACTTAAGTTAAATTTTGTATTAATTTTCTAATTGTTATAAAAAAAGAAAAATTATTTACAAATATTTATGGACATTTTTCAAAGAACACAGAAAAACTAAAATACTGGCATAATGTACGCTACATCCGTTGTCAGCGTTATTCGCATTTATTTACTTTAGGCTGTGTAAATTGCAAACATCATCTATTAAGCCAACTAATTTTATAATTAAGAATATGAGTAATTATCATAATTATTTAATATTGTCTTAATTTCTTGAAGTTTGCACACAACCCAAAGTTATGTGTCATGGTTCTCTTTATAAATCGTTACATATAATTGTCCAGTTTCGCCACGAATGCATTTTTAAATATTGTAGATATTGTAGATGAGACATCTCACAATACTGCTTGTTATGAAGAAAGTTACGTTATACTATGAATTTTTAATTTTGTAATTAATTATAAACTGAATTGTTTAATTTATAACAAATAAATTAATTAATTCATCTTAAGTACACAACCTAAGGTAAACGATTCAAAGAATTCTGATGACGGATGCAGCAAACCAGACTCTGGTTTCTTTGAAAAACGTCAGCAAATATTTGCAAATAATTTTTCTTTCTTAATAAAAATATCAGAATTTAAATAAAAATGAACCTATGGCTAATAAGTTATAATTAATTCGTTTCTTATAATATTGGAAACTCTTAAGAATATTAATTTTCTTATTTAGGTGCTTGCTGCCTAATTGCACCTGAACGGAAGAAACAATTTTAATGAAATTTTTAACATAAGAGAACACATCTTGGATTTATAAATATATAAAACATATTTTTATTCATCATTTTGCAGGTGTTAAAAAAACATACTTTCAGGCGAAATAATTAAATGTTTTAGAACTTTTGAAAATCTATACTTAAACTATGATTTGTTTTAAAAAAAATCTTAAACTTACCAAGACTGCCAAACTATTTTATGTTCTATCGACTTGTCTTATGCCTTTGCCATACAGGTAAAAGATATACATACATCTTTAATTTGCCTATAAAGTGTGATTTTTGTAGAGGTATAGAACTTTGAAGTATAATAAAAACGATAAAATTGACATGAAATTTACTTTATTCGAAAGATAATCTTCTGGTATTAATTTAAATACGTCTCTGGCAGATGATTGCCGTGGCTGGCTTGGAAGCAGTCTAATGTGGGGATTCAATTTTCAATAACTTTTTCCAGTATTTGTGAGTAATTGTGGCTTTATATACATATACATACATACATTTCTCTATATAAATCCATATAAATAAAAGTGAGCTTCGAGAAGATTGAGATGAATGGTAATATTGTTTTGGGTCTAATTTGCACAATTTGAAAGCATTGGTAAAGTGTCAGTCTATTTATGGTGTTACGCCAAGCCAAACTAAACAATAATCGCTTGACAGTTGACAAAATGGCCGACAGTTATAAAAGTGTTGTCAACCTAAAATTCCTCTATAGTAATAACCATTATTTTATTATCGGTGGCAATGAGTGGTTGTAAAAATTTTTACAATTTTTTTTCTATTAAACCACCAATTCTGGCTTATTATTAAGATTTAAAATATAAATTATCAAAAGGAATATTTTTGTAATCACTTTGTCACGTGATGCACGCGTAAGCCGTGTGGCTTATATTTCTAATTTGTCATGCGGCTGTCAGTTAAAGTACTTATTTGTATTTTTATTTATTTATAGAAATTGTAATTCTACAAATGATCTATAATTTCTTTGTTCAAATGTAAATTTTTATTCGCATATGACATAACCTATAAAGTAGACGTTTTGCCGCCAGATTTTGTATTTTGCACTTTTCATAAAAATTGTTAGTGTTTTTGTTTCAATAAAGTTTATCAAGTTGATAGGTTAATTAGGTCTGTCTGCGTACACATATTTTGCATCATTTTGTGCCAAATTTTGCAAAATCTTTCAAAATGTTGTCTGCGTACTCAAAATCTCTTGCAAAAAGAGAGCTAAAAAGATAATTTTTTGACAGTTGAAAGTTAGAGAACTTGCAAAATGTTACTGGAGAAATTTCTGCTTGCAAAATTTTGCAACTACTTTCAACAGCTGTTTTCATATAGTGTTTTAATTAAATAATTGTTGTGAAGTGAAAATAAAAATTGAAATTTAACAATGGCAGAGATAAGGAGTTACAAATGTGTTTATTTTTAATGTTTATAATAAATTATAATAAACAAAACATTTTATTTCATGGTAGAAACGTTTAAATATACAGTGCGACCGTGGCGTAAGTGGATTGGAGATGGCAGAAGTGATATAAGCAGCAGAAGATTCAGTTGTTTACACATCGATCAGCTGTTTTCTTGCAAAATTTCACTGGATACTGCCTGCGTACTTTTTCAGATTTTCTCAGCCGATAGAGTAACATTGTTCTTACTCTCCCAAAAAAATTGACTGAGTATTTGCCACTGGAAAAGTACGCAGACAGACCTATTAATAAATTTACATGTGGAAAAGTAACAAGTCATAAGAGAAATACTTACCTGTGTTAAACGACTTTTAACTATGATTGCCGAACTGTTGTTTTCATTCCTTTTCAAAATTTATTGAAAAGTTTTGCCCACCACGACCACGCTAACAGAAGTCTATTCTTTCATCCAAGTTTTTAATCACGTTTTGGCAAAATGGCGATCCGATTTCATTAATCACATCATGGATTTTGAGTTTTAAGGCTGAAATCGATTCGATTGGCTCCGTATGGACTCTATCCTTAACATAGCCCCACAAAAAATAATCCAGTTGTGTTAAATCATACAATCTGGCTGGCTACTTAACTGCTGATTGTCGTGCAATTATGCGATTGGGAAATTTGGTTTGCAATAAATTTATCGCATCATTAGCTGCGTGACATGTAGCACCGTTCTGTTGAAACCACATGTCAGTAATATCTACGTCGTCTATAATAGGACTCCATTGACCGTACCCCATTTTCAGCCTCATCTTAGACAAACAAAATTCCCAATCATCCCTCCACGCCACATAGCGCACCATATAGTAATACGTTGAATATGCAAAGGTTTCAAATAATCGGTCTAGGATTTACATGCAATTTTGCATGTTGACATACCGTAACAAGTGGAAATGGGCTTCGTCTGAAAAAATGATTTTTTCAGAAAAACCAGACGGTTGGTCCTGAATGAATTAAGCGAATCTACAGAGATGCGAATGATCGGTTTGCTTCAATTCCTGCACCAGTTGAACCTTCTAAGGCTTCAAAGTCAAATCCTTACGCAAAATTCCCCATGTGGTTGTTTTGGATAACCCCAATTGTTAATAACGTCGAGGAATTGACAAATTTGGATCTACTTCAACACTGTAGCTTACGACTGCGATGTTTTCAGTTGAACGACCTGGTCGAACACGCTTTGGTGTTTGCACATTTTATATCGAGCCTGTCGACTCTAATTTACCGTCCAAATTCTTAACAGCGGTTTTGGAGTTACGAAATGTAACTTTAACAGAACCACAATTTTCATTGTGGATGCTATTTATTATTTTAATGCAATTTCCAAGCGAAAGTGAATTCATTATAACAATTGCCAATGTTGTTGGTATTGCTACAATTGATAAACTAACTTCTTGTTGGAAAACCCGATACATGATTACATTATATTTTGCTGTAATTACAATTTCGAAACTTTATGAATTTCACTATTATTTTATCGAAAATAAAAAACAAATTTTTATTACAAAAATACCTAAACTGAAAATGTGTTTCTAACAATAATAACAAAAAATGAAACAAACAGGTGGACAGACGAAAAATAACATTTGTAAGGGTGAAACCCTTTAATTTTCAATTTCTAGCTTGCTGTTATATCGCACACATATACGGCCTATTTTAATTTCAACTGTCTATCTAAAAAGGTTAAACAGATAAAATGCCATATATACATCATATTATATTATCTATGGGGACACCCTTTAATTTATAATTTTAAATGTATATTCTTTCTCTTATAGTGGAAATATATAAACACATATTCTGGCTAATTTTCAACAGTTTGTATATAATAGTTCAAAGTAATCAACATATAAGACAAATTATGTCACCTTTGTTGACACCCTTTAATATTTAAGTTTATTTTTTATTACTTTCTGTTTTATATGAATATCCATTACAGTTTAATAGACATATAAAAATCATGTTTGGTGCATGGAGACACCCTTTGGTTAAAAAAAAATAAAATTGTTTTATTTTAATGGGACCAAACTGTAAGCATCACCTTTCAATTACAAAAATAAAATTCCCAATCAGTTTAATAAAAACAGCGTTCTGCAGACCCAAGAATTAAAAAGAAAATACACACGATTTGCTCGTTAATTTCTTTTTAAATTATCAAAAGTGCTCAAATAAATTAAAGAATATTTTATTTAGAAAATTAAATTTATTAAATTTTAACAATTATTATCCGCAATAAATTACTTGTGAATCTTATGAATAAAATATTAAAGCTAATATCACCAAATTTGTATTAAATTAAATTACATTTCGCCCTCTTTACCTGTCTACAGTGAATGTATGTACTCATACGTCGTATTTATGTTTTTTTCCATATGCAAATCTGTTGGAGCATCGCTGGTTATTTATTATTTATAAGAAGTAAAATTAAAATATTTAACCAATATTTTATTGACGTATTGCAGCAAACGATTCGATCTAGCTTTAGCTGATAAACGATGTTTGATATGTACGAAACCAGCGATACTAAATATTATATAAAACTTAACTAGAAATCCCACTGATGTCCAAAACCCAAATACAAGCGCAGGAATTGGGCTTTTTTGTACATGCAAAACATTTCGGTTGGTGGACATATCGTATCTGCTCGATCATAGCCGTAGAGAGCCTCGACTAGGCCCTCCAAACTATGGCGTAGATAACTTAATTTCATAATGTATTTAATAAGAATTGATGTTTCCATATCTTTGCCATAACCCATGCCATAGCAGGATAGTAAAATTAAGGGACAGGCTAGGACAGGTCCCGTAAACATAGCATTCTGAAAAATATAAATTATATTATATTGATTGATAAATAAATCAAGGCCATTACAAACATAAATGGGAATTTAGAAGTTATACTGGCCATATAATATGAACTTAAGTTATACCACTGGTTGAAATATTCTCGCTTAAGTAATTTCATTTCAGTAAGAACTGTAAAAAATTAATTAAAATAATAGTTTTAGCTATTTATTTTATAATTTATAATTATGATTTTAAAATCTCACATTGTAACAATACGGGCATTAACGGCAAATACAAATATCCAATTATTATGGTAAAAGCAAAACCAAAATTAAATAAAGCTTTGGTAGCATCGTTTCCTACACCAACAAATATGCCACCCACCAACAGACCCAAACATATATTCATATAAAATCGCAATTTTATATAACCCTTGTCTCGCCACATCTTTACAATCATTCGTTGCACCAGTAACTGATATTGCATCCACCATGTATTTGTTGAGTTTAATTTTTTCATATTGAAATCCATTTCGAATTGGTCCATTTCATCAAATGATGATGCACCTGAAGTGGTATCCGATATCGTAGGTGTAGCTGATTTTGCATGTTTGCATTCACAATCCGGTTGCCATCGATAAACTTTACCAGTGTCTATGGCTTCAACCATTCTATCTTGAAAGTCACCATATTCTCGACAGGCCACTTCGATAACTAAAAATATGAAAACATTTTATCGTTATACAAATTTTATTATTTCAAAGAATGTGGGAAGAATTTTTAAAAATTAAAAAATTAAAAATTATTCTTAGATATTTACAATTTATTATTTTTAAATGAAATTACTTTAACGCTAGTTCTGCTTAGATTCCCCGAAAATATTTATTCCCAAAAATAAACAATTTTGTTTTATCAGCAAAATGGATCTCCATTAATGACATGACCAGTAATAAATTATGTTAGTTATTTTTTGAGAAAATAATCTTGTTACACTGTTACGTCCAGTTTGGTGTGCTTTATTGGATGGATCGCTGTACTTTAAAAAAAATGGGGGTAAGAACGTTACAGTCAATGGTGATGGCCAAAGAGCCGTGATTACTGACATTTTCATTCATTTTCATAATTGCACACTTATTAAATGCAGGAAATTTGGTTTCAACAAGATGCGCAACATATCACGCAGCTCGTGTCGCAACTGATTTGTTAAAGGAAATAATTCGAACCGCATAGTTTCACCTTTAGGAACCGTCGTAAATTTGTTTTCAAAATCATGCGATTTAATATCGCTAAACTACTTTCTGAGGGGATATGTTGGAAAAATTCATCGAAAATTGTACCTCCATATAAGACTACATCCGATCCAGACATAACGGTTGTATGCAAATTTTGTTTTTATTTTAAAGAATGTATTGCAAATTTTTAGCAGTTTTATTTGATTTTAACCAGAAATTTAGGCCAATAAATGTACAATATTTTCTCTTTTGTTTATTTTAATATAATGAAGAGCAAACAAACACGTGGTGGGTCTCCATCAAACGCCCACTATGACCACGCTGACAAATTACGATTCTTTAATCAAAGTTTTTACCCACTTTTGGCAAAATGGTGGTCCTATTTCATTAATCACATCACGGATTTTGATGAAGTCGATTCAATTGGCTTCGTATAGAATCTGTCCTTAACATAGCACCACATAAAATAATCCAGTGGTGTTAAATCACACGATCTGGCTGGCCACTTAACTGCTGATTATAGTGAAATTATGCGATCGGAAAATTTCGTATGCAATACATTGATCGTTTTATTGGCTGCGGCATGTGGTACCACGTGTCAGTGATATCCACGTCACCAATAATAGATCAGAATTGACTTATTATCTTGCCTCATCTTCGAAAAAAAATGGTCCAATTACGCCACCAGAAGCAAAAGCTTCTTAATAATCGTTCTAGGATTTTCAGAAACTCAAATGCGGCAATTTGCTTGTTGACATAAACTGACAGGTGAACATGGGCCGGTTGTTCCTGAATGCATTAAGCGAATCTACGGCAATGTGAGTGGTTGATTGGGTTCAAATCCTGCACCAGTTGAACCTTGTAAGGCTTCAAAGTGCTCGCACATTTTGTATCGAGCCTGTCGATTAAAATTTATCAACCAAATTTTTAATAGCGGTCTTCGAAGGATGACTATGTTGTCCGAAAATATCATGAATTTTACGAAATATAACTTTAACAGCACCACCATTTTCATAGTGGATTTTAATTATTTTTTTGCGATATTCATGCGAAATTAAATTCATTGTAACAATCGCCAATGCACCTGTTACGAATACGTCAAAAAACTAAATAATAAAACTATCATGTTGTTGGTGTTGGCACAATTGAAAAACAAACTTCTTGTTAAAAAACCCAAACAGACAATATAATTGGGGCTATTCTGCGTTTCGATTCGAATCGAAATTTTCTCCGTCTGGCTGCTTTGTTATTTTGAGTTTCGATTCCGCTCAGTTTCTTTCGATTGTATGTATTCTGCATTACGATCGGAGCTCCACTTTTCTCAGTTGCGTTTTTGTTAACGGAGGGGTTTTCTTTATCTGTGTTTTTTAGTTAAAAAGTTTAAAATTGAAAAAAATGCAAGTAGAAAATGAGATAAAATGTTCAGAAACGATAAAAAAACACTTAAAATTATTTAAAATTAATTTATTTAATTAAAATAATTTTTTTTGTTTTAAATTGTTAATTTTTGTACCCGAATATGATGTGTTTTTTATGTGTTACAGGTCAAAAACAACAGCACCGCAGCAGTATGAAAAATTGGCAAATTTAATGGCATCTAAATCAGACATTGCATGTGGATACCACCAGCGATCACAGGAAGAAGTGGCAGTGTTCTAGAAGGAAGTTGCAGGAGTCCTCAATGCACTCAATGCTTATTTTTAATTATGTTTACATACAACTTTTTGTATTAAATTGTACATTTGTTTATGAAAATGATAAACTTGCTTATTTTGCTATTTCACTTGCACATTCCACAGTGATGCTATTAATTTTTTAAACATTGTTGTCTTCTTCTTCTTCTTTTACCAATTTTCGATCGCAACGGAACTGAAAGCAGAGACTTAATCGAAACGCAGAATAGGGGTTATTACAAAAAATTTATTTTCTTAATTTATATACCTGAAATATCAAAACGTTAAAAGAAGTTGGTGAAAACCGTCGGCACTGGCTGTTTGTTTGTTACGATCGGCGACCGCTTTCGGCGCGATGGCATAATTTTCAAGTCGCGTTTTAGATAGTACTGGAGGTACTGGAGACTTAGTATTATGTCTGTCAGTATTAAAAATGTTTGAATATAATTAACTAGAAATTTTGAATTGTCAAGTGCCATCTATAAACATTTCTTACACCGGAATAGATAACGAGCTGTATAATAAAATTTATGTAAAAACTAGAATGGCTGGAGAAAAACCAGGTCAAAGACGTAAAATTATAAATTCATAGAAAACTGCATTATACTCTCATTGTGTTATACATATTAAATAACTATTCTAATTAAAAAAAACAAAGTTATATATTAGAAATGTTACAAATTATAAAGAGAATCAGATGACAGAGAAATATATGGAAGGCAGATAGAGGTAATGTATCCAAAATTTACAGATACTTGGTAAACAAAAGCAACAATTTAATTACTTTGTTAGTAATTAATTAATTTTATTATTTTCAAGTAAATGTTTGTAGTTTTATGATGATGCTCACCAAAATTGTTGCAAAAAATAGGAAATATTTTTGGGTTAACTGAAAATGTGGAATTTTATAGAGACGTATACATAAGCTCGTATCCAAATGTTAATAAGAAATATAAGGGATAATGAAGGCAGTATTAAAAAATTGTATTTTCAATAATAGCTTTTATTTTGAAGAACTAATAATTTAAAAATTCAACTTGAAGGTTCGTTTGTGTGTTGCGTACATTTTTGTTTTGCGAATAGACTAATACATATCGCCGAGATTTTCTTTCTTTTTAATTATGATAAATAAAAAGTTAATATAAAAATGTTTAAAATTAAAATTGCTAACTTTTTAGATGATAAAATAACTATATTAGATTTTAAAAATTACTAAAATTAAATAAATTAAATAAATGAGATTTAACCTCAAAATTTGAGTTATTTAAAATTTTATATAAATATGATTGTTTGTATTAGAAATACCAAATTTAAAATTCAGCTTAAGCTGAAAAATTCCTGTAGATGAAAGAAAGCCTAAATACTATTTATTTGTTTAGAACTAACTGCAAAAAAGTCGCTAGATTTAGCTAAAAAAATGATTAAATTGCCAACCTCGTTTTTAATATCAAAATAAAATCCAGAATATTTTGAATAGAAAGTCACTTAACATTATTTCTGATCGTTTAGAGACAGAGTAAAATAAGGTATTTCAAACAACAGTTGATGTTGGTTGACACTGAAAACTAACAAACTTTTTCCATAAAACACAGTCAATCAACTGTTGTATTGAGATTATCTGATAATTAAGTGCGCATTAGGCAGAATAAAATATCCTCATTATTGTAAATGCATTTCTTTACTGCATCAGTTATATAAAAACTATAACTTTATAGGGAGGAGAAGGTGGCAATTGCTTAACAGCCGTTGTTTTCAATACTAAAGCAATAAATTTATGTAGTTGTGTTGCATGTTTTGGAGTAAGTAGTAAAAACTTCAATTTCGAGTCAGAGTCTTTCTACAGAAGATCACTGATATAAAACAAGGCACTATTACAATTTTATTAATATTTTAGTCACGTTTGTTTATCTGATGCCGTGCAATAATGCATTTACCAATAGACACATCATTTATTAATTATAATCTAATCTATTACAATATACTCGTATAATAATTGGTAAAATTAAATACTTAGATTATTTAAAATAAACAGCGATTACTTGTACATAGAAAAAATAAAGTTTGTATTGCATCAATAAAATAATCATTTCAAATAATTTTGAATTTAATTCAAATAGTTTTTATTTGAAAATAAATGTTTTATAGAAATTTAATATAATGAAATTTGTAAGCAACAAACCAACTTTAATAAAAAGAGAAGTGTTTGTTGTTGTTGTTTTTCGGTGTAAAAAAAAACAACACAATTTTTCTTAAAGTGTATCTGGAATAAGTGGTTCAAAGAAATACTTTTATATTAATATGAACTGAAAATAATTATTATTAGCGTGTATAAAATTATATATATAGTTTCATTTGAATGGAAGTATATAGGTAATTAGAAATATAAGCTATTAATTTAATTAATAATAATATTTTACAACATAAATCTTATATTCTAGATATGTAAACTTAATTTAATTTTTCATTAGGAAAAAAATTAAATAACATAGTGTAACGCTTAAATCATCAAATAAATAATGAAAATATTACCTTATTTATTTACATATATTTATATATTAAAAAAAGACTTACTTACTAAAATCTGCTGGATTGTAAATAACTGGGCAGTTAAGACCGATTTCTTTTAAATACGGCGCAATATTTCCTACTCTACCCTGATACACACATTCACCTTCAGCCAATACATATACTTTATCAAACATTTCAATTAGTTTAGCAAGTGGTGTATGTATTGAACAGATAATAGTACGTCCGGCATGCGCTAAACGTTGTAACAGTTGAATACACTGAGTGCAAGATAGATCAAATAGACCCCTTTTTTTTAATAGTAAAACTTTTTATACTTATGAATGTTATTTAATTAATCGTTTGTAAAATAACTTACGTTGTTGGCTCATCTAAAAATACAACTGGTGGATTATTAACTAATTCCAAAGCAATACACAAACGTTTGCGTTATCCGCCTGATAAACGTATAGTATAGACTTTGTGTGGGCAGCGTTTTGTAATCTTAACATATTAAGTATCTCTTCAATTACTTCAAATTTTTCTTGTTTAGTTAAACTATTGCCCAACTTTAAATTGGCTGCAAATATCATAGCTTCCATAACGGTAAAATGGGGATCTATTACATCGTTTTGCATTATGTAGCGTGACATTTTACGAAATAATCTTATATTACGTGGCGTTTGATTTATTTTAATTTCACCCATAAATTCATTTACTCTAGAAAAAAGGACATCAATTCAATTTATAATTAAGTAAAGTCGTTTTTCCAGCACCTGAGGGTCCCATAATGGCAGTTAGTTCATGGGATTTAAATTCTCCATTGATATCCTTTAGAATTGTTTTCATATCTGTGAAATAAATTTATATTTTGAATTAAAATGAATTTTGTAATTAAGAAATTAAAATAACAACAATAAACATTGTTTCAGCTTTTTCAAACAAAATGAAATAAACAAAAAAGCCTTAGGAGCTGATTAAGCTAATTTTATTTTTAAGTAAATTTTTCAACAACTAATTTTAAATACAACTTTCCAGACAAGCAAAAGATACAGCATAAGGAAACCATTAAGCAAGTTTTATATTTAATTTAATCGTTAAGTATATTAATATTTTTGGAAATTTTATTATCACTTGATTATTCAATATGATGCATAAATAATTGATGATGATGATGATGAATAAATAATTATCACACTCATCTTCATATTGGCTGAGAATACCGAAAAAGCAATAATTTTTTTTAAATAGTCAGACCACAGACTTTTTAAACATTGAACATTTATGCTATGTTACTTATAAAGGTTAATAAAGGTTGTTGATAAATCAGTTGACTATGTGAAATTTTAAGCCGAAACTGTTTTGGACCATTTACACTCTTTTAAGAAATATATGTAGTGGAAAGAACCATTTTATAGAAATAATTTTTATCATAATGAAATTCTAAGTAAAGTTGCTAGACATACAAAAGAATTCTATAGCATTATTTATTTTTAGAAATGCCAATCGCTTAAAAAAGGTAACATAAAGGCTTGAATAATAAAGGCTTTAACAAATAGATATTTAAAATGTTATCTGGCTACTTAAGCTATTTTGTGTTGAGGTTTTCAATAAGAAGTTTGTTTTTCAATGATAATAAAGTTCAGGCGACCTGATCTTATGTATAGTCCTTGCATTCACTTTTTTTTAAGCTCAAAAAAGCTGCTGAAATAATCAGAGAGTTCATCAGCCCTTTTCGACTTGCATTGGCCATTGTCTATATAATCGATTGCAAAGCATTCCGTCAGTAGTTTGAAATCGCTCTCTTTGAGATTCAATAACTTTTGTTATTGAATCCTAATTGTTGTTCATTATGCGCTACGCCAAGATCAGCCGCAGTGGCCGTATTTCTGAAAACATGTTCTAAATTTAATAGCATTTTGCATGAAACAAAAAATTTGTTTTAGAGTTCTTAAGATCAGTACACAAATATCAAGAGAACGCAAAATTTTACTAAAAAAGATCGGCACGTTATCGAAGTGTTTGTGCCCATAAGTTCTAAATCATTGTGTAAATAAACTTTGTTCATTTTTTATTTCCTGCAGGGAATGTGTTCGTGTGCATTTTATTGATGCCAATGTAAGGTTGAAATATGGGAATTAATAATGGAATATGTTGTGGACAACTGTGCACTTCAAGCACGACGGCAGACGTTAGCTCTTTTTATACAAATTTAATGCATATTGTGCAACACAGCTTCACTTTCGTCAATGCAACGCCGAATCTCATTTTTTCGAGTTTCAGTTGTTTCTGGGTTGGTCCAAATGCTGCCAGGAAAAATAATACAGCGGCCTTAAATCACAAGAACGAGGCGGCCGATTAACATCAACAAATTACGCGACCGGGAAATTTCTCATACATTAACTGAATTGTTAGGGTGTCTGTGTGGCTTGTGGGTCCAATGGTTACTGATGTTAACATTAGCCAATTGTAGCCAAAATTTTTTTTATCATTCGTTTAGTAGTGCAGATAGTTCACGGCGACGATATTTCCTTGCTGATTTTCGAAAAAATTTGAGCCGGAGATGGCGCCTGACCACAAGCCGTACCATACGATCACGTTCTTTGGATGTAATTGCTTCTCGAGGACTGTATTTGGATTTTGTGAGCTCCATATGAAACAATATTGTTTGTTTACATAACCGTGCAATTGAAAATGAGCGGCATCACCACAGATAATTATGTTGAAAAATGCCTTCTTTTCGTTTTGTTTTTCACCAATTCACAAACGTTTGACCTAAACAATGGCCACACGGTGGCTCAGAATCAGTTTTGATTGGCCAAAACCTATACTTTTTCTTGACATAGATTCTTAAAATGTTTATGTCATCAGAAAGGAAATAGATCAAAACTTAGGTAGCCGATAAATGTTGTCAAAATATTCACAGTAGTAGGCGTGGCATGCTGCTAAATGCGAAGAATTCAAGTTAATTTAAAAATTAAAAAAAATTTTTAATATATGATCTCATAATAATTACGATTTCTTGAAAACTGTTATTGATAATGGGCTGTGGTTTTTTTTTTGTTATGTTGTGTGAACCGTTGTTTTTCACAAATGGTATTTGAGCACCCTGTATAATTTATAGTTAGAGTATTATGTAATAAATCTGAAACCACCATATATTCGTAAAATTTGAAGTTTAATAGTGTAAAACTTTTAAAGGACAAAAAGGACAAAAACTCGAAACCAGCCAAAGAAAAGCAAAAGTGTTTTCTTTAAGCCTATATATACTTTTGCATCTGCCCGGACCCGCCCGTAGAAGACTTTTTTTATTATTATGAAAATACTCAAAATTTTTACAAACAAAATTCTATCAAAACTGGTGGTTAACTTACTTTAGAAGCCATTCACTGCCATAAATACAAATTGCAGATAGCAGATAGATAGTTATTGGTGTTATAAATATTTCTTCAACATCCTTTTCAAAAACATCTTATATTTTTCATGCATTTTTGCACAGATGTTTTAATTTTATTTAATATTAAATTATAATGTTTAAAATTTATTTCAGTAAAGTACAGATATATAAAGTACAATTTATACCCATCATATCATCACACAACTGCAGCTAAAAAGGAACGTTATCCTCCAAAGGAATCTATCAAAATCACACCAAGTTCGGCACAGTTACAACTGCAAGCTCTACTTGATTTGTATTTGGAAAAAACTATACTCCATTGTCTACGAAATACTGCAGACCACTAAAATTTGAGTTTAAAAAGGAAGCTCATACCATTAAGAATGAAGTAAGTGACATTAGAGCTCAAATTTCAACACTAAAACCATTAGAGTTAGAGATAGATGAACAGACTATTAAATTGAATTACCAATTAATACTTTCAATGATAGATGGAAAAACTGACCAGGTTTTGACTGACACAAAAGCTTTATCCAGCTGTATTATATGTAAAGCAACATCAAGTCGGTTAAACCAAGAACCGACAAAGTCAGTAGAGAGTATGATGCATTTGAATTTAGATTATCACCGCTACATACGAGGATAAGGTTTATGGAACACATACTGAAAATTAGCTGTGATTTGGACTTCGCATTTTCAGGATCAGTAAGTAATAATGACACCGACAAAGAGAAAAGAAAATTGCAAAAGAAACAAGTTCAAGGTGCATATCTCAAACATGGGTTAATTATAGATCAACCAAAACAAGGATCAGGCAATGCAAACGATGGCCATACCACAAGAAGATTCTTTTTAGATCCCGAAACTACATCTGGTATAACAGGTGTTGATTTAGATGTTATTTTAAGATTTCAAACAATTACTGAAGTACTTGCATGCAATGAACAAACTAATGCTAGAAAATTTGGTGATTATGCCAAGGAAACCATTGCTATAATGCATCCAAATGAAATTATAGAAATATGTCAGCAACAGTGCGCAAAGTTCTTTATCATGAAGAAGATGTCATTAAGCCCCATTTATTACCAATTGGAGATTTATCAGAGGAAGCCAGGAAAAAAGAAATAAGGATAATAGATTTTACAGAGAATATAATACCAGAAAAATGTCACGAAGTTCTACAAATGAAGATTTATTTCATAGATTATTGACAACGCCAGATCCCTTCATCTCTAGCATTCGAAGTCAATGGAAAGTGAATCATTCGGACCTACATGTCAAAGCTATTGCCACAGGAAGCAAGTAATACAGAGCAGAATATGGAATATTTACAGGAAATATTCCAGCAAGATTAATAATAATTTTAATTTGCATTTAATATTTGAACGAAATAAAGTATACAAATATTAATATTAAATGTTATTTTATTTATCTACAATCTATTTGTGATTATAAATAAATATATAATTAAAGAAAAATTAAGTTACACTATTTTATTTTAAAATTGGCCAAAAACTAGAAAATGTGTAAGCATTGTTAGGCATAATTTTTTTGTGCAGCGCGCTGTACCGATCTTAATAAAACCTAAACTCGATGAAAGCTTGTTATCTATTGACTAAAAAATAATTTCTAAAAAATCTTTGATAATTAAAAAGTTACAGAGTTTTGTCCCATGAAATACGATTCTGAGCCACTGTGGGCCGGTTGTTTTGAATTATTGAACAAGTTGCACTTTATAGCCGTGAAAATGAAGATCTTTATTTATGTAAAATGTTCGCAAAGTAATTCTAATGATTTCTTATTGTTGCGAACGTCGACGAGATTAAGTTCCAGGCCAATTCTCAACAGTTTTATTAACAGCAGCTATATTTGCATCATTACGGCCACTATTTACAGATTGTTTAGTCTCTTAATAACAACAATACCACGAGCCCCGAATTCAGCAATTAAATTGGACACAACGGTGTCAGAGGGAGCCTTATTATGAGGAAAAGCGGCTTGAATTTAAAGAAGTGATACAGTGAATTTTTCACCATTTTGTTAGTGAAGTTTCACAATTCAAATTTTTTATGCATTCCATGCTTATAATTTTATTAAATAAATGTCAAAGCATTACAGCTGAATTCTTGTTATTTAAACATTTGAGGGGCAATTTACTTCCTAACCTCAAATTTGCCCTTCCATTGTAATAAAAATGTATTTATTTTATCTTTCACGATGATCGTATATCTTGTGTTTTTGCAAAAGTTTTAAAGTTCTATCGGTGTTAAAAACCATTCTTTATGCTCCAGTCATATTTGCAGGGTTTTAATAAAAACATAAATAAAATTGGATGCTGCACTTTTTTCAAAATTTAGGTAAGTTTTTGAGAAAAAATTTGTTAACTTTAATGTCTAGTGTAAATAATCTACACATATTTTACTAAAAACAACTTACCTTTGCCAACATCGGGTACTTTGTATGTCAAGTTACGAAATTCCAAATTAACCGGTGGCCAACGTGGTAAATACTTCAAGCCATTGAATGATGAAATTAAGTCATCTGATTGTTCTGGCAAATCAACACTTATGGCATTAATATCGCTGCTATAATTCAACGATGTGCCGCTACGAGATTTATAACTATCAAAAGAATAACTGCAGCCAGTGTCAGTGGAATTCATTGTTATTAACTGCAGTAAGATTTAAGTTGAACTGAAGTCGTATATGGGGAAAAATAGCGAATAAAGTTGATTGTTAATGCAAAAACTTGGTAGTTTGTTTTTGTCTTCTCTTTATAGTTGATTTTCAACTATTATTTTATCATTAACATTAATTATAAGGTGTTGCTGCTGTTCTAATAGTTAATTTCAAGTTGTTTCTTTTTTTAAATTCAGTCTTTTCAATAATTCGCTACAGTTGATTCCATCAATTTTAAAAGGGATTTAAGTTATTTACGACATTGTTTGCAAGTTTATTTTTTATACTTTTATTAAATTATTATTAATAAAGATTTTATCTGAAATAAAATTAAAAAAAAAATCATATTTTATAAAATGCAATAGTTGTAAATTATTATTATAACACTTAAAAATGTTCAACTAACAATCGTTATCAGTCGGTAATTGTTGTATAATGAAACTCAGATTTTTTTCACACAATTGTCTTAATATGCGCGTAGAATTAGGAGTTAGAAGAGTTCATCCAACACTCTTTTGGTTGCTTGCAGTTGGTTTTTTTTATTAATATTTTTATTTATGATAATTATCACTAAAAGGTTTTTAGAGAAATAACTAGTAAGTATAAAAGGTTTTTCAAAAAGAAGTTTATTTTCTAAAACAAAATAAAATAAAAAATGTTGATTAAGATGATTCAAATTTTTATTGTATTATGACTCGAGAAGAAAAGTTCGGCAATTATGAATGAAATCTAATATCTGGCAAATATCTACCACCCCCACACTGGCAGATGTCGATTTTTTCATCAAAGTTTTTAATCACTTTTTGGCATAATGGCGGTCCTATTTCATTAATCACATTACCATTTATGAGTTTTAAGCTCTGAAATCGATTCGATTGGCTCCGTATAGACCCTGTGCTTAACTACACCCAAAAAAATAATGATCTGGCTGACCACTTAAATGTTGATTGAGATCAGAAAAATTGGTTTGCAATAAATTGATTGTTTCATTGGCTGTGTGACATGTGGCACTGTTTTGTTGAAACCACATGCCTCTGATATCCACGTCATCAAAAATAGGCCAAAATTGAGTTTTTAGCATCTCGCGATAGCGTGATCCATTGGTCGTTACCGCATTTCCAGTCTCATCTTCGAAAAAACGGTCCAATCACGCCTCTTCATAGCGTACCATACAGTGACACGTTGAACGCATGTTCACGTGTTGAACGCATGTTCAACGTGTCACTGTATACTGCATAAAGACTTCTTAATAATCGCTCTAGGATTTTCAGAAACTCAAATGCGGCAATTTTGCTTGTTTGTATACCCTGACAAGTGAAAATGGGCTTCGTCTGAAAAAATGATTTTTTTTAGAAAAACCAGCCGGTTGTTCCTGAATGAATTGTCGGCTTCAATCTCTGCACCAGTTGAGCCTTCATAGTCAAATCCTTACGCAAAATTTGCCATGTAGTGGTTTTGGATAACCCCAGTTGTTGACAACGTCTAGGAATTGACAAATTTGCATCTGCTTCAACACTGTGGCTCACGGTTACGAAGTTTTCAGTTGAACGACCCGGTCGACTCAAATTCAACGACCGAATTCTTAATAGCGGTTTTAGAAGGACGATTATGTTGTCCGAAAATATCACGAATTTTTATGAAATGTAGCTATAACAGAACCACCATCTTCATAGTGCATTTTAATTATTTTAATGCGATTTTTGTGCGGAATTGAATTTATTGCAACAATTGCCAATACAGCTACTGCGAATACGTCAAAAACCTAAATGTCAAAACTATCATTTTGTTGGTGTTGCCACAATTGAAAAACAAACTTATTGTTGCAAAACTTGATATAAGCAACGTTCGAAATTCAGATAAAAAAAGTTTTGATCTAACATTTAAATTTTTTTAAATTAAAATATTTAAAATCATTTTATAAAAAAATATATTTGATCATTTCATGTCTTGCTTCAAATTATATTAAAAATATAAAATGTTAAAAAAAAATACATAGATTTGCACTTTAAACTTACAGCAAGAAGCAAGATAATGTTGAAAAATAACTTTAAAAGAATAATAAATTAGTAAGCTTTTAGATTGTAACTCATTAATATTCCAATATCTGTTGTTAATTGCATGTTATGTAATTGAATCGATCTGTTTATTTATTATTTAAAAAGAAATATGCCGTTTACATGATTCATTTATGCTATTATTTAATAATTTTTAAAAACATTGTAAATACGTTAGTTGTGCTAGATATGATATTCTCATAAAATATATATTATTTAAAATTTAAAATGTAATACTGCGGGGATAGAACATCCATATGAATAATTCTAAGAATTTTAATTTTCAGTAAATTAAAAAATATTTTTAGTATGTTGCCACAGATCGGGGAAAAATTATAAAGGGATATCGATTTAAAGCCTGTCCCAAGTAAAACCCTCAAAGCAGACACAACCAATGCATAGTATAATAAACTAATACATGATAAATCTCTTTGCAAATTTTATTGCTTATAAGTTAATAACGTCTTAAGAATTAAAATCAATTTTAATGAAATGGTAATTATGATTGATCTTTGCCTGCAAGGAACAATATGCTATAAATATGCGTAAGGTATGAATATGCTTGATTTCTAAACCAGAAATTTAAGGAAAAGAGATGTACATATATATGTACTTAATTCTTCACAAGATCAGTGAAGTTTTTTCTTTGTGGCTATGTGGATCTTAAACTTGCTGTTACTCAGCTCAAACAATTTATCTTGGAATATATTTAAATTAGAAACAAAACAGAAACTGAAAACGACAATAAAATCACAAGTTTATTATTTTTGAATTTTTTTATAAAATTTTTCCCAATTATGGCGCAATAGCTTATTGCAAAGGACTTGTTGTTATTTCTCACCGTCCTTTCTGGCTGTTGTTCTTTCGATGTGAAAACTTCATTATCAAGCCGTGATACAATTGGTGCTGGTAAGTCAGTGTTCGCGTTTAGATAGTTCTGTCGTATTTATCCATGTAGGCAGAATGCCAGCCACCTGGCACTTTATGCAAAGCCATTTTTTGATTGTCCGTGTGTATGAATAGTTTTAGTGGTGTGAAAATTGTAGCTGAGGTCGTGTTTACCTGTTCGGTTATAATGTCACTGCTGAAAGTTTTTGTTTAATAAATTTCCATGTTTCCAAGAATGTCTAGTCTTCGTCCTTTTTTGCTAGGATATAGTAATGTCATACATTCATTTCATTGTATTTTGTGTGTGTGTGTCCGTATGTCAAGGTGTAATGCAAAGTTGGAATTTTCTCTTTTCCGTTTATATGAGCGTAAGTTTTCCGTAAACCTTGTTTTTAGTGTTCGTCCAGTTTACCCTAGATAAGTTTGTTTGCAGGTACAAGCTAGTCTGTATACCCCGCGGGAACTAAATTTGTCAGTTGTTTCTGTCGTTGTTCTGAGATTATGTCTCAGAGGTTTGCCAGTTTTTAATGTTGTGATAATTCCTTCTTTGTGAAGAAGAAGAAGGACTTTGATTATCATTCGATTAGAAGTAATAATATAAACTGTTCGAAACTAAACTTTCTTCCTGGGATAAAGAAATCACTTCAATCACATCGATTGTCTTTTTTCTAATTTTATTTTTGGTTAGGAGTATTTGTGGTACTGTTTTAAAAAAAAAAAAACTTGAATATATTAGCTGTTTATAATAATTAATAATAGTTCGTTTCCCTAGAATATCGTGATAAACATCGCTGGAGTATTTTATGTAAAACCACCACTTTAAGAACAACCATTCAAGCTTAAAAAATGTATTTTATTTTTACCTAAAACTAAAAAGTTTCCTTTAAGCATTAATGAGTTGATAGAAATTAATTAACACCTTAGATTGATATGTTTATTTGCATATAATTTAATTTTGCAAAATGCAAAAAATACAATGAAAATACAGACACTTGTACAAGTAACTTTTCAGTTATAATACAATATTTATTTAAACAATTAACCAAAAAAATATAAATTTATTAAAATAAAGTGTAAAACTTTCCTACTGCTATGTAAATTATTAACTATGGTGTAAAATGATATACAACTTGGGTGTGTGTTATTTCAATTTAAATTTGTCAGTGTTGCGCTGTAACGTATGTATGATCGAACCATCTCATAGTCAGCCAATCATCGAATTTAACTAAAATTTTGTATGAATTCAATATCTTAGAATAAATTTAAAAATGTTATTAAAACGATAAAAATAGCAGGCATTAAACAAAGTTTAATATTGATAACCAAAATTTGATTGAGTGTTTAAATCAAAGTTAAATAGTTAAAATATCTCCCGTCTTTATAGAACCACACTTAAGTTATATTTTTATTACTTATTAAACTTACAATTTGCATATATTTTAAGTGTTTTCCTATTATTGTTATTAAGCGGTAAAATCAATTCAATTTTTTATACTTCTTACAGCCCTGATAATAAGATACAATTTGTAGCAATTTCAAACCAATTATTAATACGTAAACCCATATAAGCCAATGTTACTTTTTTATGGAACACCCTATCAATTAATTAACTTTGCAAATAATTTTTTGTTTGATTTCTGTTTTTATTAGAATTTTTAAATGATTTCTCATTTAATATTATTTTGATTGTTAATTGCATTAAACCCATTAAGAGTTGAATGTATTTTTTGTCACTAATTAGGAATTTGTATTATATACAGTGGACTAGAAATTTATGATAGTGGCACAAATGAAAGACAAGGTGAGGTTTATATGTAAATGTTACAATTCAAGGAAACTCGACATAGAAAATCTTAATTAGTTGGATTGCATAAAGTCCACGTTGACAACATCTTAGTTGTGAATGTATGACATGCGGCCCTTTTAATTGTTTAAGCACCGCCTTCTTTCATTTAAAATTTTTCCTTTTTGTGGAATAACTAATCTATAAGCAAAATGCTATGCTTTTTAAATGGGCTATAGCTCTGCTTTAAACAAGATCTCTAATTAAGCATAAAGATTGCTGTGCTTTTTTTATAGAAAAACACAGTATAGTTGTTTTAATAGGAATTCTCATTTAATCAATTTGGCTTACGATATAAGACACTTGAATTTTCTATATATGCCGATGATATCCTCATTGCCTCTTCAGGTGCTAGAGCAAGAACCACTAATGACCGACTAAATTACTATTTGACGATACTGACGGACTATTTTACAAAATGGGGTCTAACTTTAAACATTGCGAAAACCGTGGCCGTAATGTTTAAGGGAAGGCGGAAATATATTTACCCAAATTGTAGATCGTACAGACCTTGTTTGACTCTCGGACGAGAACAGATTGCGACTTCGGATAGGCTTAAATACCTGGGTGTCACCCTTCATGAAAACTTTGAAAGTTATCGGCACATTGACGATATTTTGCAGCGAAGCAAGAGAATTTACTCCGCGTACCAGGGAGCCCTTAAACGTAGAGGGGGTCTTGATAAGAGGGTGCGTCTTCTTGTGTATCGCCGCCAAATTATCCGCCCTGTCATCTCCTACGCCTTTCCGGCTTGGTTTGGGAGAGACTTAGGAGATGGGAGAGACGGGTTTTGGTTGCTTGTCTTGGACTGAGGCCTTATAGAGGACCAAGTGGCGAGTTCCGCAGGCCATCATGTAGTTCAATCTACAGTGCAATTGATTTTGCGCGGGTGGATGTCTATATGATGGAAATGGCTGTGAAGTTCATGGAAGGCGCACGTTCTTTAGGTAACTCTGTGGTTGCGGGGTGCTTTTTTGCGTCGCGTGATTTGGAGACTGTTCGGATGTCCCGGTATCTCTGTCCAATGGACTTATTAACTTTGAAAGAGGCTAGAATACTTAATAATCAACGAAGTATGAGTTGGGCTGACACAAAAAGAGTTCTTTGTGTTGGTATCAATGTATGAGTCATACGTTTAATTTTTAATTTTATATTAATATTATTTAAGTTTTGATATTATTTTTATGGTTATAGTTGACGTAATACTATATCGTCTGCATAAATCCAAGTGTCTGTCTGTAATGTTTTAAAAGATATGCATGATAATATCATTTTTATGGGGAATACGTTTAAGTCTTTGTCTTTAATAGTTATAGTTATAGCGCACATAATGTTATATATTCAGTTCATATTTCAAGTGCCTTTCTGGGATTGTCCTTTAATTTTTGTTAGCTTGTGGTTTGTACGCTATAGTGAGCGCAAGCTTAATGCATGTGTCTACCATAAAGTCCCAACACACGGTAATCTCGAGGCTGATGGCGAAACCCCGAGTTACAACTTTGGAAGCACAGCAACCAGAGCCGTCCCCTCACTCCTTGCTCCAGAGCCGGAGATTAACTAAACTCCAGTCGCACCATAGGCAGCATTATGATGCTTGCTGTTTTGTTTTTTGTATTTGTTGCTACAGATCACACTGTTTTACTGACACTGTGCAAATTTGATGGTCTGTCTATCACAGTTCAAGAAAAAAAAACTATTATTACGAATATAGTGTCACTAACTATTTTCCGGTTAGAGTTCTAGGAATAGAGAACAAATGGAAGAACGAATGGCACAATAGGTTTATTTTTTAAAGCTAGCCCTTAAAATTATTTAAGGAAAAAGTAATGAAAATTTAACAGCTTTTTCTTCTCTATCGAAAGTAGAATTAAGCAGAATAAATCGAATATATTTGAATTGAAATAAATTATCAGGCATGTTCTGAAAATCACTTTTTCGTGTAGTGATTTGAAATCACTGAAATGGTGTTCTGCGCACAAAAATTTTTGAATTCTCGTGATTTAAAACCACTCAGTTAATAGCCTGACGATTTCAAATCACATGGAGCTTTTTTTAGACTTTTTCATCGAATTAAACAATAAAACTATTACATGCACTTAGTATGGTTTGTTTTTTATTTATTTTATTAATAAAATTAATACTTTTACACATAAAAACTTTAAAATTAATAAATTTAGCAAGACGCAAGATTTCTTGAGGAATTTTTTGGTAGTTGTTACGTTCCATAAAACTTTACAAAATGTTGACCGTCCCATACTTATGTTCATATCATTAGCTATAACACCTTGATACGATCCAGCTGCTAAATATCTCAACACAGCTGCTAGTTGTATATTTTCCGGAATGGAGCATTTTGGTAAGTGTGCTGCTATGTTACCCAGTACTAATTGGAAAGCATTCTTATTTAGGCGGTAAAGAGAAATAAATCTAAAATGTCACTTAAGTAAAATCATTCTTTAAAAATAAACTCTGTTAACTTACGATTTCTCATCCAATTCCATGGGATTGGATAAGTCTCTGAAGTACCGTTTTTTCAGACGCTCATTATTTAATTGCTTTCTTTTTAGTTCAATTATTGCCAATAAGCTTGCTGCAGGCATTTTACACTATATAAGAAGAAAATACAAAATGTTTTAAGTAAACACAAACAAAAACAGCTGCCAGCTCGTGATTTAGAACAATGAAAATCACTACTAAAAAGTAAAAAATCTCGTGGTTTTCAGAACACCAAAAAATCACTCTCGTGATTTTAAAATCGTTCGTGATTTGAAATCACCGTGATTTCAGAACATGCCTGTATATAGCTTTTCTTAATAGCATGCCATTTTTTAGATTACTCCTCCAGATGACACGCAACCCGCATGTCGCAACATATTTATATATTAAAATATTAATTAGTTAACATTTGTGTACTCGGCTTGTACAAGAATAAAGATGTAGGATTTATGTTGAATAAGGCGAAGAAATTAAATTCTTAGGTATTTCAATAAAAACTTGTTTATGCGGATTTAAGATAATTTCCCAGGCCTAAAAGATTTCATGAGTTTTTAAATCCCAAAAGTAGTCAGTATATAATACTGACTACTTTTGCTGACTACAGCATAAATATCGACTTACAAACATACGACATACATTTGAACGCAAATGATTTTTATAGTTTTATTTTTTCTTATGGTAGTATTTTTACGTTTGATTACAAGGTAGCTACATGTAGTTTTCGAAACTTTATACACCAATATGTTTGGTTATACTTCAAAGCCGTCGCAAAGTATGTGTACTGAAATAAAACTGTTTTAGAACACTAAGCCTCAAGACTAAAATTATAAAAGCAACGATTAACAATTTAAAGAAAAGCGAGTATGTAATGTTTAAAACATTTAATGAAATTTAATAGCATTAGACCTGTTCATTGAAGAGTAGTTGTATAGGGAAATGTCATTGTTGACAAGCTTGTTAGACTCGGGAAAGAAACTATAGAAAAGCATTAATGCATATGCCAATTCTCGGTTAAAAGCTTTTATTTAAAAATGTTGAATAGTAATAAAGCAGTTCATTGTAAATATAGTCTGTCGTATAATCTTAACTAGAACAATCCCACAGACAGAAGAATCTTCTCGTATTTGTTTGGGACGTAACAGTAATTGAATCAAGTTCTTGGTTTTGATGGGACAATTCGTTTAAATTATTTTTAATGGCATTATAACACCTCATTAGTATGTCTGATTTCATTCTGTCTTCTTATCTTATACACTAAATTCTAAGCGTTTTTAAACAAGAACTTTGTTTTCTAAAATTTAGATTAAGATAATTCAATTTTTTATTGTATTACGAAGTTCGGCAATTATGAGTGAAAAATGATATCTGACAAGTCCTCCACGACCACGACCACGCTGATCGATGTCGATTCTTTCATCAAAGTTTTTAATCACTTTTTAGCAAACTGGCGGTTATATTATATTAATCACATCACGGATTTTGAGTTTTAAGGCTAAAATCGATTCGATTAGCTCTGTAAAGATTATGTCCTTAACGAAGCCCCACAAAAAATAATCACTTAACTGCTGATTGTCGTGAAATTATGCGATCGGGAAATTTGGTTTGCAATAAATTGATCGTTTCATTGGCTGTGTAACATGTGGCACCGCCCTGTTGAAACCACATGCCAGTGTCAATAATAGGCAAAAATTTAGTTAATATTGCTAGTTCCTGGCTGGTTATAGTCGAAGACGAGACCTTTCGATACGAATGCATCATTCTCAAGCCGCGTTGTAGTTTGTGCTGGTGAGTCAGTGTTGGAGTTCTGGCAGTTCTGTAGTTAGGTTCGTATCTATTCAGGTAAACAGAATGCCAGCTACCCGGCATTTGTATGCAAAGTGAATTTATCGATATCTCCGTCTTTTATTATTATCTAGGTACGTGTGACCATCTGAGGGTGTTATTCGTTTGCCCGTTTGCATGAGCAGTTTTAATGGTGTGAAAATTGTGTCTGAGGTCGTGTTTACCTGTTCGTTTATAATATCATTGTTGAAAGTTTTTGTTTTGTAGATTTCCATGTTTTCAAGAATGTCTAGTCTTCGTCCTTTCTTGCTAGAATGTAGTAATGTCATACATTCATCTATTTCCCTTGGTGTGTGTCCGTGAGTGTCAAGGTGTAATGCAAAGTTGGAATCTTCTCTTTTCCGTTTGTATGAGCGTATGTGTTCTGTAAACCTTGTTTGCGCTATATAAGTATGCTTGCAGGTACAGGTAAGTCTGTATACCCCGCTGGAACTAAATTTGTCAATTGTTTCTGTCGTTGAGTTGTTAGCATCTCGCGATGACCTGATCCATTGACTATTTCCGCATTTCCAGCATTTCCAAATGGCACAATCACGCCTCAGAAACCCGATAAATAAAATTACACCTTTAATTATAGGTTAATCCATGGGTTAATATTTGTGGCTTACACAAGGTTTATCAATTAATGTTCTTTAAAAGTTGATAAATAAACTTTTAACACATATTTGTTTATTAATATCAGCTTTATAAATTGCTAATGCTGTATTGATAACAAGTTTACTAAAATTTTTTGAATTAAGAATATATTCACAAAAAAGAAACAATATTTTAATATTTTCTATTAAGACTTGATTCTTGCGCCATAAATAAAAATATATTATCGGGCGCTCTGAGTGTTTGATGTTTCTATAAATCAAGTGTGTAATTGCAAAAACTGATATCTTTTCTGTTTCAAAACATGCACACTGTGTACAAAACATTACGTCGACACACTTGTATTATACGCTTTATCATGTTTTCGTCATCAGTTGCAATTGCTTTGTTAGCAATTACCAACTCAACTTTGAGTAAATAAAGAGCAATAATGTAAATTTATTCACAGATTATCATTAAATATTTATAGAGAGCTGCAAGACCTTCTATTTTTAATGAACTTGAAATGAAAATATAAAAAAACTCTCTATCAATAATATTAAACTTAATGTTAGCAACTTTTGGCATAAAAATTTTGGCAAAAGATAGATAACACGCTAAGATAGAAGCTTAGTTTTTGGTTCACAAAAATCTACTACCTATCAAAATACATTTTATAGATGCAGCAAAATGCCGGCGGAAAAATCATATCTGGCAGCATACGCTGAAGAACATTTTTAATGGATCAATTTCCATAATACAAAATACAAAATTTATTACCAGATGGCACCCCCCGGGGGCACATTATCGGTCTTTGTGGAGGGTGACTATTTAGACCTGTGCAACTGGGGGAAAAAGGAAGCCCAGTCCCCTGAAGTCAGCAGGGGTACAACTAGAAGCTCCACGTTATTTCCACGGGAATCAGTAAGCCCCAGAGTTCCGTTATTCGTTTCTTTAGACATTTAAATGTTCTCTGGCTGATTATTGAGGTTGGCCCCTATATGGGAGTATCGTGGTGGTTGTGGTTTCGCGGCCCCATAACAGACAGGTCAGTTTTTATACGGTGGCCGGGTACATTTCAGCTTTAATAACACCTACCTGGTGAAATGTTCCCAGATCCAGTGGGCATGCTAGACATGTGTTCAGCAAGGAGTGATGATTTGCAGCCCTGCTCTGGAATCATTAAAGTTGCAACTAGGAAAGACCTGTTGCTAAAATTAGTCTTCGGCTTCCTAGGACGAGCATGACGTCCCTATTTATGCTTAGTGGTTCGACCACCATCTGATTAAGGCTCCATAGCCAGGCGCAGATGTGAATCTTATCACGTAGTTACTAGATGGTCTTGATATTCATTATTTAGACAACATACATTTGTCAAGAGTGTCAAAGGTATTTTTTACAGGGGTATAGAACTTGGAAATGGAATAAAATAAAGATGATTTGAAAGATTTTCTGGCACTATAACTTCCGGCATGTGACCGCCACGCCTGGCTTGGATACATTTTAATCTGGAAGTTCAGTTTTTCATGCTTTTTCCAATATTTGTAGTGGCGTTATCGGCGATAATTCGGTGAATGTTATGCTTCAAGTGGTAAATCTTTTCGACCTTCTCAGCGTAGAATAGCGACACCACATATCTCCACAGAAAATAGTCTAGCGGCGTTAAATCGCACGCCAATTCACAGTCTGAAACGTGAAACTATGGGGTTCCAAATGTATCCTTTAATAAACCAATTTTGTACGAGCTGTGTGTCATGTGGCGAAGTCTTGTTCACACGACAACTCCTGCACATCATGATGTTTCAGTTAATGAACGAAAAAATAGTAATTACGGCTCTATAGCAGTCACCATTGTTTGTAACGTTCTGATCAGCATCCTTTTTAAAGAAGTACTGAGCCATGTTTTGACCAGCCCACAAAGCACATCACAATTTTTTTTGGGCGTAACGTTGGACGTTGAGACAACATACGATTGAGCATTATCATCACTATATATACAGCAGTTTTGTTTACTGGGTATACAAAATTCGCTTACGAAAATCGGCATCAACGCGAATCTTGTTTTAGGCCCATTCTGCGAATCAACGCCTTCTTAGGTGATCGTGTGGTATTATTTCTTGCAAGAGTTGGAATTTGTAAGCCTGCAAACAAAGATTGTTCATAAAATCCTTAAATTGAATGGACACATATAGAATTTTTGCACATGATGGTGAATAGACTAATTCGGTTCTTCTTCTATGCTACACTCTACAGCAGCAATGAATTCTTCTTTACGCACAGTACAACATCTTTGGAGATGAGTATTATCATTTAGAGTGAACGTAGTGCGAAAATGTTCTATAGTTAATCGAATTAACTGCTCTGTTGAGCATCAAATTAACGCAGTGAACGTTGCGTATTTCGAACAGAACCGTGGTTTTCCAAATAAATTTGAATAATTTTGAAGCGTTGTGCAGGCGTCAGAATACTCATATTAGAAAGTCAAACCCACGCAAACATAAATCATTTGACAGTTGACGAAATGGCCGTCAGTTAAAAGGTGTTGCTAACTTAAAAGTATATAAAAATACTCTTTATAAACACATATATATTTAGTATTTCTGAAAGTTATTTAATCAATTAATTTAATTTTTAACTTCCAATGTTAGGTAATGTTATGTAAAAAACTTTTTTCTTAAAGTACTTGCTATTCAAAATTGTACAAATCTAGCCATTTTAGCGAAGATTTTGCCTATAACACAGTTATTAAGCCCCAAATCCAATAATCTGCTTGAGAAAATTTCAACTTTTTAAAGTTGTTAGTTTCCACACAATTATTTTTTTTTTTTTTAAATAACGATATTGTTTTATATTATATGAGTTATAATATACTTCAATTAAGTGGCAATTTCCCACAAACATGCTTAAAATTTGTAGGGCCAAAAAATATTATGTAAAACATAAGCAGGTGATTAGGTTTGAAAATTAAAATTTCGGATAAATATTTTTCATAAGAATAATAACTAGAGAAGTTTTCATTAAGATTTGTTATCAATGTTTTATATTAAATAACATGTTTTTATATTTTTTTAGCAATATTATTGCATTATTGAATCATCGCTTATAAAATATCGTTTTATTATTTATTCCAAATTTTTAAATAAAATTTAAAAGTCATTTGCTCTAAATGAGATTTGGAAGTTTATGTTTTTTGTTTGCTTTTATACAAAATCAAGGCTTTATTGTTAAGATGCTATTCTAATAAGCAAATAACGGTTTAAGGAAATCTTAATCGTTGGTCACTTTATTCATCTCTTAATATACTGTGCTTTGCATAAATTAGACATTTTTTAAATTACAAAATATACTGCAAAATGATGCAATTATATTTTATTTCTACGATTTACCTCTTAGTGCTACGTTCATGTATTGCAGTAGCACGATTAATTTAAATCCGAGAACTAGGGTATTGAAAATTTTCTTCAGCTTTAACCAAGATTTAAATGGATTATTTAGAAAAAAATGTTTTGCTATTTATTAATTTTGGTTCCTAAGATAAATTACACATGAATCGATTCATTTACTTAAGTTTAATAAACTTATCTCATGTTTGCCAAATAAAACAACAAAAAACATATACGGAACATTCATATTTTGAGGAACTTTACCACAAATGGTATCCATGCCAGGATAAATAAATAATTTTTTTCCTTAAGCCAAGATCTTTATAAAAAAATTATGTCAATTTTTATTTTCACTATTTCGCCACAGCATTGGGTGGCATCTTCAGGAAAAAAATGTAAGCAAATTACCAATTAAATTATAAATGAAACATTTATATAAATAAAAATAATAAACAATAAATTTAAGAAATAAATTTTGATTCATTGATTAATTTGTCTACGTTCTTTTATTGTAGAAGCAAATGGTGTAGTGAAATATCGAAAACAAAAATAAAAATTTACTTAATTTTAATGTAAAGACCTTGTGTTTTAGGAAAAAAATTTTAAAATTATATTATAAAATACTAAAAAGAGCAATTATTTATAATTATTTAAGGTAACCAAACTTTAACTAAAATTATGAATACTTAAGACAAAAAAAAATTACTGAAATTAATCATTAAGATGACACTTATAGGAGTAAAAGCCATGGGTTTTCTAGAAATGTTGAAATTATGTTAAAGTTCTAATGGGCAAGACCTCGAATCACACAAGAAAAAGGGAAAGATTCTACAAATCTCAAAGAGTAACATAATGCTCAAAATCCTTGGCAAAAAAAAAGGTTTTTAATTGAAATATCTGTACCACTAGAACGGGTGGCAATCGCCACAAATGCTTACCGAAATTCCAAAGTCTTTTTAAATTCAAAATTACATACATTTTGCAAAACCTTTTTTTTTTCTTATATACACTTTTTTATAACGCTATATTTAATTTATTTTGCTTGTGATTAAAAAAAAAATCCAGCCTTTCCGCGATTATTTAATTTATTTTTTACTTGCAATTAACTACAATAAATAATTTCTTAGTTCAAAAAGCCATATGATTCATTAATAATAATAATCCTCATCACCGCTCACGTTTTCATTAGCAATCTTAAGTCAGCTAGTCTAGGGAGTCTTTTTCTCATATTCTCTTGTAAGGTAAATAATAGCAACTGTTCCGTGATATTTTTCACTTCTAAATAAGACCGAATTAATTAAAAATTTTAAATTATATCGCCACGAAAATATTATAGAGTTGGTACGCTATGTTGTTTGTTCGGTGTTCAAAACGAAAGTGTTTATTTTAAAAAAATGGAGTCTTATTACAAAGTATAACACTTATTACAAAAATTTCCCAAGCCAAGACACTACTAATTTTTTACAACGTACTAAATTTAATGCATAATATTAAGGGTGTTCAATTCATTTCAATTCAATTACATAAATTTAATATTATGATTCAGCAAAATTGTTAAAGCCAAACAGCCACTTTGCAATAAATTATTTACTAGAAAACATTAACTTTTTATAATTGATGTCAAATGCTGTTTTAATTGTACTAAAAATTTTTTTAAACAAAATGAGCACTTTTTTCTATACAAAAAATTTTGCTTATTAACCTTGCAATTTATTCTATGACTATTTATGTTTCATTAAATACATCTAAAACTGAAATATTGACTTTTCACCATTTGATTCGAATACGAACATGAAGTTAGAAATTATGATATTGTGTATTATTGTTCTTTACTGTTTGCGGCAGCTTTTTTGTAATTTCTAGCGAGATTACTATTAAACAGCATGTAATTGTTTTGATATTCAGGGTTAAGTTATTATTCTGTGCGATATAGCAAAGTAAATGTGTGACATTTTGTAAACTGAAACTAATAAACATTAAATCTTGGCTAAATTTATAAAAATCAAATAACAATAAATAAATAAATAATAAATATGTTAATGCATTAAAGTAGTTTTTTTACCATTTAGATCATTACACACATCATTTATCTAACATTGAAAAAGATTGAAACTATACATTTGCATGTAGTCATATGTAACATTTCAACTAATAAAAGGATACCAAGGTAAACAAGCTTCAATAGTTTAAAAATCTTTTACTTGCTACGTTTGAGGCCATCCATTACTATTTAATAGTACCTTTACAGCAATCACATATCACGACCACGTGAACTGACATATTTCGTCCTCAACGTAAAAATATCTTCTATTCTCTGATAACGTCAGCCATAAAAATACTACGTGAACTGACATATTTCGTCATCAACGTAAACATATCTTCTATTCTCTGATAACGTCAGCTATAAAAAGACTACTAGTACTAAATAGTGAATATATCGGGTTTTTCAACAACATGATAATTTTGACATTTAGTATTTTGACGTATTCATAGTAGATATTTTGGTAATTGTTATAATTTAATTTCGCACGAAAATCGTATTATAATAATTAAAATCCACTATGAAAATGGTGGTTCTGTTGAAGTTACATTTCGTAAAATTCGAGATATTTTTGGACTGCTATTAAGCATTTGAGTCTACAGGCTCGATGCAAATTGTGCTACCACCAACGCGCGTGTGACAGCGTCGTTCACAGTGCTGAAGCAGAATTTTTTAATGCCTTGATGTTCTCAATAATTGGGGTTATCAAAAATCATGGCATGTCGAATTTTGAAGCCTCACAAGGTTCAATTGGTGAAGGAATTGAAGTCGACCGACCATTCACACCGCCGTAGATTCGCTCAATTCATTTAGGAACAACCGGCTGGTTTTTCCGAAAAAATCATTTTTCCAGACGAAGCCCATTTTCACTTGTCAGGGTATGTCAGTTTGTTGTTGCTGCATTTAGGTTTTTGAAAATCCTATAGCGATTATTAAGAAAACTTTGCATGCTCAAAGTGTCACTGTATGGTGCACTGTGTAGTCTGGAGGCGTGATTGGGCCGTTGTTTTAGAAGATGAAGCTGGAAATATGGTAACGGTCAATGGATCAGGCTATCGGGAGATGCTAAGAACTTAATTGACGACATGGATATCACTGACATGTGGTTTTAATAGGAAAGTGCCACTTGTCACACAGCCAATGAAACGATCAATTAATTGCAAATCAAATTTCTCGGTCGCATAATTTCTCGACAATCAGCAGTTAAATGGTCAAACCGATCGTCCGATTTAACAAGACTGGGTTATTTTTTGTGGGGCTATGGTAAGGACGGAGTCTATACGGAGCCAATAGAATCGAACTCAGTTTTAAAACTCAAAATTCGTGATGTGATTAACGAAATAGGGCCGCAATTTTGACAAAAAGTGATTAAAAACTTTGATGAAAGAATCGACATCTGTCAGCGTTGTCGTAGAGGACATTTGCCAGATTACATTTTTTATTCATAATTGCCGAACTTTTCTCTTCGCAATACAAAAAAAAAATTTAATCATTTTGATGTAAATTTTTTTATTTTGTTTAGAAAACAAAGATTTTGTTGAAAAACCCTCTACTAAGTAACGTAAAAGAAATGTCTAATTCTATTAAAAGTTTAATTTAAGTTGCTTACTGCTTACCAGCTAAAATAAATTATCTATAATAATTGATTTAGCAACTTACGGAAAAAACTGATTTGTCACGGTTACGGTGATTGTGTCGGCAACCTTAAACGCAAATAACTTTTTAATTGCATTTATCAAAAAAAAAAATACTTTTAGCCGATGTAAGGGTTTTTCTTAAGTATTCGCGCACATTGTCCATGACAATGATTAAAATAACTATAAAATTTCACATAAAATTTCACAGATCGAAATTTGATTAAATATGCAGAAAAAACAATTCGCTTTTTGCCTACGACATTGATGTAAAATACGATTCTTATACCATTGACGCAATAGTTTTACAGTATGACAGTACTTTTGCGCCACTTTGATAACAAAAAACTCACAGGTCAATGTGTTCAAAATTAAAATTAACAAAACTACAAAAATTAAGTTAATTCTTTAAGCATTTAAGATTATTTTGATTCCGGTGCTAAGACAAGTATGGCTAGCATACTGTAGAACTTTATTATATACAACATATCCCTTGCAAATGGCTGCTCCTGTCTAGCCATAAAGTGTAAAATTGTTATTCGTGGCAGGAGCTGAAATATGAAATTTTTAATTTTGCCGAGGATACCAGTAAACGAACACTGATTGGATCCGATTTAATGAAAAATGCTGGAATTGTTTTAAACATGGGGCGAAGGTAATATTATTTGGAATGTTGTCTTTATTACTTGGCCGTTGGATATAAACCTACTCGAGTCGTGTAAAAAGGCACCATCTATAGCCCGGACTACAATACGAAACATGATTACTCACCACATTCTGTACAATTTTTTGTGATGCTATTCTTATGGAAATAAAAACGTCGGAAAGAGCACAAGATTGTAAATATTTTAGTAGTGTTGTCTACAAACTTCAAACTGATGAAGAATAAATTTTTAGACCTTTGTACTCTTTAAATTATAAGATATTAAAATCAACAGAAGGGATCAATTTGGGTACTGACCAAAAGATGCAGCTGAACCAAATCCTGGTTATGAATAGTACTGTGTTTGGTGGTGTAGGTCAGCCTTCAGAATATGCCATGCATAAAATAGCCCATTGTTTCACCTCTCTATTGTCAGGCATTTGGTAAGTCTTGTAAATTTAAAAGTGAAATAGAAAATAAGCTTGAAAACGACTTCATTGAAGAATGTGAATCAGCATGGTCATCGCCAGTATTCATGGTACCGAAAAAGGATGGATTAATTCGTGTGTGTTTAGACTATAGGAAATTAAATTCAATTAACGTTCCTGATAGGTATGCATTGCCTCGTATGAAAGATTTATTATATTTCACCAAGAGTAGAAATACTTGATAACTCTAGATTTACAAAGTGGGGATTATCAAGTGGAAGTAACTTTAGATCCTATCGTTTTAAAAGAATGTCATTTGCGTTACGAAAAGCGGCAGCAATGTTTCAAAGTTAAGTTGTTACACATTAGCTGACTGTGATTGTAAAGCTTGTAGCGCCATCTTCCTAAAACCAAAGTTTGCTTCTATTAATTTTAGCCAAATACGTTTTATTTGAAGCCACAACAAGGCTTTACAAGATTTTTAAAATTATTATTCAATGTGAATTATTTTTTGCAAAATACAAAGTTTTGAAACCATATCCGATGCATTTCTTTCTCTATATTGAAATTCTCAAATAAATAAAGTTATCAAGAAATGTTTGTTTTATCTGATGTCAAAAGTGAAATGTTTTTGAAAACTTTAAGTATCACATCTAGATTTAGAAACTTATTAATTGCTGTCTGCAGTATTTTAATTTAACTTAATATAATACTAGAATTAATTAAAAATTTAATTAAAAATTTAAAAAAAAAACAAATACAAACGTTAATAGGTGCAAAAAAGTTGTTTTATGCTTATTTAAATTTCTAAATTTATTATGAAAGCAAATAAAATAAAATTGTTTTATATGCTAAACCGACGGTTAGTAGAAAGCAAGAATGTAAAGCAAATTTTTGGTTGTGTATAGATTTCCTCTTACTAAATTAATATTGTTGGGTTAAGTTTAATTATACATAACGCAGCCTAGAGTTGATAGATTTTCTTGCTTAATTTAAAAATTGACACAATAGCTCTTAGATTAAGTCTAAAAATTAAGCCGAATCAAGATTTTTCATTTCACAAAATGATTGTCATTTAATATAAAATTAATATAAAATTAAATGACAATTAGCTAATGATAAATTAGCTGATCAGGTATGCAGAACAATTCAATTCTCTAAAGTCAGCTGCTCTAGCTAATGTTTCCCTGGGGGATTTCACAAAAAACAATCGGATCAAAAATAAGAAATTGGCAATGGTTCCATTAATTTTTTGCCCAGTTGGTAAATTAAGCCAGAACACGATGCTATAAAAATATTCTGTTTTCCATTTTACAATGTGGTTGTTATTTCTTAATTTTATGAATGGGACTTATTTTATTCTTCATGCGATCAATTTCATTAACCCACTCCAAAATATAATTTTAGTTTTTGGATCTATAAAGAAGAAGATTTAAAAGTCAAAAATAAATACATTGAAACAGTATCAATGAAAGCACAGACGCATAAATAATTTTTTATAAGAACCTGTTAAATAAATACTCTGTGAAAGTGGCCAATAAATTATTGCTGATTAATATCATAGATAATATTTATATAATTTTTTTTCTTAAAAGTTGCTTTTGAAATTGATAATATGCACCAGGAGCAAATTATAAATTTTATGATTAGATTTCATTTAAAATCGGACTCGCTGTATCTCTATTTTTTGTTAAATAAGTTTTTATGAAAGTTTTTTTTTAAAGATTAGTTTATTTTTAATATTACTTTGTATTAATTTGGTCCCACTGTGCAATGCTTAGTTAGTTCATGATCACTTTTCTTGTAAAAAAATAAGGTTAAAATAGAAATCTATTTTATATATTATATTTTTTTATTATTATATTATATATTATATTATATTATATATTTTTATTATTTTCCTATATTCAAAATTTTTTGTGATATAAATATAAAGTGAACATAAATATAAAGTTCTTGATAACCTATCATTAACCAATATCAGGTTGCGTGTGCCTTATATTAAATATAATTTGCTGTGCTGTGCTTTTATTAACATTTTTAGGAATTTTTTTTAAACAAATTGATTTACTTCTAACAATACTTTGGCTTAATTTGGTCCCACGGTGCAGTTCATGATCACTTTATTGGTAAAAACTAGGGTTAAAGATGCAATGCATTGGCAAAAGAACATGTGAGCTTTTAATTGTTTTTATAGTTTTCTTGTAATGTAAACTTTGTTTGTGATAAACATGAATATAATGTTTTTGATAACGTACCATTAACGAAAAGCAGGGTGCATGTGGCTTATATTAAATAGAAATTTCTTTAACACTTAAGAACTTTATATCAATATAATTAAAAATTATTTAAAAAAAAAAAACAGTTTTATTTTCGCAATGTTCGCTCACAACACAAATTTAAATCAAAATAATAAAATAAAATAAAATTAAATCAATTGATTAATTTTGTTTAAGTACGTGGTATACAAATACTGTTATTATTATACTGTGTGATATTTCTAAAAAAATTATTTAATTCGATTAAAGAATACCGCGCTTTTTATACCCGCTTGTTCGATATCAAGTATTGAAATGGAAGTGACTACTAGAGCTTATTTTATTGTGAAAATTAACACTTGGTGTATAAAGTTGTTGTATTATTTTGTTTTTGTTTTTTGTTTTTTATTTAATAAACCAGTGTTCTGTTTGCATTAAGCTTCTAATTGAGCTTCAATTTGAGCGTTTATGCATATGAGTACTAGAACATTGTGTTTCGCGTGTTAAAAATATTTTTTATATTTTTTAGAAGTTGACAAACGATTAGAAATGTTGATAGTGAGTTGTGTTTATTACTCTTTGTCTCGGTTTTCTAAATAAAATTGGCATTATCTGAAAAAAGAAATTTCGTATGAAAGCAAACAAAAATGTTTTAAATACAAATGTGGTCTTTATGTTAACTGATTGTTATTAAATTAGTTCTTTCTTATTAAAAAAGTTCTATTTTTGGTATTTTGGTTTCAAACTTAAAAAAACTAATTATATGTTTTAACGACGTTGAGTAGTCCAGGAATACTAGGTCTTCCTTCAGTTGGACGTACTAATCATAAAACCGTTAATTTCTATAATTTTGTAAAGAACAAAGAACAATAATTTCATGACATTTTAACTATTTTAGCAGAGATGATAATTTGAGAACATGAATTTTGATATGTAGTTCCTATAACACGTCTTTAATTCAAATAAAAAATAGGGTTCTATTACTTGAATTTAATTTTTAATAATATTTTGGGTTTTTTCGTTATATGCATTTCGGGGTTTTGGTTTCAACAAACGTGATTAAATAATTACTTGTGCGTGAAAAAATTTAAAATTTTTTTATACATAGCAAACAACACTGGCGATTTCCTGCATTTTTTAAAAAATTTCTAAAATTCAATTTAAATAAATAGCACTTTAGTGGCCTTAATTTTCCAATAGATTTTATTTCCCTGCATTTTATACCATATATAGATATATATATATCTTATTCTATATCTAAAAAAAGTACTTAACTTAAATAATTTTTATTTTCAGGCTTTAAAGTGAAGTCCGTATTTGAGAACCTACGTTTTCACATAGCAATGCTTATAATTATTACTTTGAAGTTATATTGCTTTTATCAATTTTTCCCCTGAAGACCTCATAAATTTAAAATGTCAATTCAATACCCAATAAATTGCCAGCTTCTGACGTTAGAATTTATTGCTTAATAAGAACTGTCAAATTCATTTGTTATTTAATTTCAGAGTAGCGAAGTGTTCACTCACTGTTCATACATGTATGAATATGTACATTTCATTTTTTAGCCGCTTCTTCTCATACATGTGTAAAAGACTGAAAAATATTTTGCGTTTTCTCATTTATGAATGCGACGATTTATTTTTTTCTTTCTATTCATAAGTGAAAAAATGAGAAACACACAAGTGTTCATTTTTGAATATGTACAATTTTGATAATTTTTCATAAATGAAAAGATCGTAAAAATATGTGCTTTAAGCATTCGCGTACATAAACGCACATATTTGATAATGCGCAATTGTCAGCGTATGTAGGAAAAAAAATGTTTTTTTTTTATTTCTTTTAGAATATATTGCAATATTGTATTTTGTGTTAATATGTACCCATGTGTTTTTACTACATTTTACGGTAAACTGCGGTCGTAGGTAGAAAATTTTTTCACGTTCATTTATGAGAAATTTTATAAAATTTCAACGTTCATAAATGAACATGTACATTTATGAAAAAGAACATTATTGAGAAGTAGCTGATATATCATTTATCACATATGAATAAGACTAATAATTCTTGTTGTGCGCATTCATGTATGAACATAAGCAGAACATTTTTTCTTGTTCGTTTATGCGCGTGAAAAATAAATATAAAATTTTAGATTTCTCATTTATGAAAAATATCATAAATGTTGATTTTTGAATGTTCATAAATGAAAAATTCTGAACCCTGTTTAATTTGTATAAATTTTATAACTTATACGTTATACATACTTACATAATTTGTAATTTATACATGCATATTTATTTGTTTTATTTATTCTATATTTTATTTTAATCCATTTTTATTTCATGCTACTTTGTACAAAAAAGTAACATGTATTATATACATGTATTTAAGACAAAGTCTATAAATTCTTTCCATTTTATACTTACATTTGTACGAATCTTTAAAATTTATGCTAAAAGCAATCTGACGTGTTCTCCATCTTAAGCAATAAAAAATAATCAAAAACTTTTTATACCGCCAGTCAGCTAGCCGACGTGTTTGATGGCTTTCAGCATTAAATATTGCTACGTGGAGACGTGGCAATATACAAGCACTGTCGTTCTCAGATTCAACATTAATTTTCGAACACAGTTTGCTACATACATCAAAAAACAAATATTTATTATTTTGCTCCTAATCATGTATTTAAACATGGATTCATAAATAAGAAAATACTCCAGGTTTCCAGTATTGTATAAAATTTAAAAAAAATAATAATTGCAAATTCGGCATTGATATTTCGTTTGTGACAGTTTATAGCAGAACAGTTATTTGGTATAATTTGTATAAAATTTAAGATACGTGCTTTAACTTAAAAAAATCCAAATAAAAGCCTTAATCTTATATAAAAACCCGAAATTTGAATAACAGTTCATTTAAAATCTGAAATCACCGCAAGTTTAGGACGTATCATAAAATGCTTCATAAAAGAATTACAGAATTTAATATTTTTTTGTGACTACTTAAAACAAAAAATTTAGGAGTCTGCTGAACATATTCATTGAAAATCCGATCGGATCCTGTCACGTTCTAAGTTCAAACTTTTTGTTGAAAAACCCGATATTATAATGATAATTTTGAAGCGTTATGTCAGGCAAAATATAAACGTTAAGACCAGTAACAGGCAATTACTGGCAATCAACAAGGTAATGTTGACGTTTAAACAGACGATGTGTAAAATTGCTACAAAAATTAAGCAGACATTCGGCTTAAAGAAATTAAAAAATGGAAAACAAAAAGCAAAGTCCTACCTTTTATAAATTCTTCTTCAATGTATTAAATTTGTCCCATACCCCTTATAGAAAAATTTACTACTTGTTTAAAATTAAGCACTTTCTTAACATCGACTACAATATATAAGTTTAAATGACACCAATCTGTAAGCATAAGTGTATCAAAAGAATTAAAAATCTATCTTTTATCATTCATAATAAACAACCAATAAATGTAAAAATGACATCGTTTCAATAAAAATCTTAATTTTTATTTTTGTTTCAACGGACGTGTTTTCTAAGATTCGTGGAAATTACGTATTGTTTAGGATGCGTCTTGCTTACATTTTAAAAGAAAATAATTAAGTAATAAGGTAAACAGCTGAGTATGCTGTTTACGAACTGCGTAGCTTGCTAAGAAAACTTATGCGCGCAAGACAACAACAACAACTTCTAGTTACAACCTGCGTAGAAATTTTGTACAGGCAAAACAGCAACAGTCGGCTATGCTGTTTACTAACTGCGTGGTTTTCTAAGAAAACTTATGCACACAAGATAATAGCACTTATCTAAAAATAAATTCCAGGAAGACCTAGAGACCTACAGGCGCCTATACATTCAATGAAAAACATAACAACAACAAAATGTGATTCAAAGGGAGTAGAAGCTTCTTAGATTTTCTGGACCTCTAGTGGACAAATATAAAAGGCAGCGTCTGAGTGGATAGTTAGTTAATTGCAAAATAGCTCTCGTGAAGCAGAGACGGGCATCTTAACTAATTGTTCTCTAATGTCAACTTTCTCTGTAGTTAAAGTAAATAAACTTGTAATTAATTAAAAAACTCTAAAATCTGGCGCTACAGTTATGGTGCCGTATAAACGTAACAATATTATACTTCGCTCCGTTATCGCAAATTGCCTTTTAGCAGTTTTAGCCTTTATTTTCTGGTAGTACAACTTCATGGTACAATAAAATAAAAATATAGCAGTGCCAGAACGTGCAGTGCCTAAAAAAACACCGTGGGAACAATGTGCTTGGAATTGTTTCTTTACTAGCAAGAAATTAGTTTAAGTAATACTTAATATTAAAATAAAAAAAAAAAAACAAAAAGGTTGAACGACAAGCAAACAATTTACAGATTTCTTTGAATGCTCTACTTTGCAAAGAGTCTTCGAATAACTTGATAAGATTGGTGAGCGCTTTTGATGCGATGACATCATTATCAGGCCGCGTTCAAATAAGACAATAGTATATATACGTTTCTTCACAATGGAATACTTTTTCTTCGCTAGGACCAGTACTCAGGGGATGGCCCCTACTCATGCAGTGCATTGTACCAGAACTAGCAAAATAGGTTATGGGTAGGAGGAAAGAAGGAGTAAGAAAAGATTTTTCCTTGTAATGCGTAGTGCGATTCACTGGTCAATCGACCACTAATGGATGCGTTGTCAACGAAAATCGAGTCAAACGCAAAAATGTACGAGTTTCAGGAACAAGTTCCCTAATTTCGTTAGATTAGAGCACTTACCATTGTAGGAACGATGAAACAGTGAAATACAACCTACATTGCGCCGATGCTCTAAGGAAATAATAGAGTTGGATACTCTACCGTCCCCAGTCAGCCTCTTGGCCCTCTGCTGTACGCGGTCAAGCAACTCCAAAAGACACTTTGGGGCGCCGATCCATACATGCGAGTTGTATTCCTTCTTTGGACGGATATAGTTGGTATAATTAGTACGAAGATCGGATGGAGTGAAGTATCTCTTACACCGTTTTAGAACACCGAGACACTTGAGAGCTTCTTTAGAAACCTGAAAAATCTGTTAAGTCCATCGAACATCACACTGGATTTTTATGCCAAGAACACCAAGAGCTTCCGATTCGGTAGTACCTATATCACCTATAGTAATAGGTGCAGCATAATTTGCGAACACAGATCTATGCGTAAATATACAACATTGCTTCTTACGGGCATTTAAATCGACTCCATTCGCACGGCCCCATTCAAAGATCGCCGCGAGATCGTGATTGCGAAAGTTCATGAAGTAAAACATTTCTATAACTAAATAGAATTCGACGTCTTAACACACATCCACAATGTAGCGATTACTCTATTAAATAAAAACATTTTAGTATGTAGCTAAATTAAAGTTGTATAATATTAACTTTTTATTAATAATTATATAGCGAAGTAAAAATTTTAGATTTTAAGTTATTCTTTTTATTATTATTCTTTTTTTAATTAAAAAACGCTTTGTTTACAGTGTACCTATTTGTATAAAAGCCGCTGTAATTAAATATACTCAATGGAATTACTCAAAGAGTTTATTTTATTAAACGCTATGTCTCTCTTTCTTTCTCGCAACAACCAGCCAGTAGTTGAGCGTGTTAATATATTTTACAATTGCATTCGATTAAGAACTCATGCAACATGCACGAGTCATTGTCTCAATATAATTAAATTTTCTTTGTTATGTTTTGTTTGTTTGTTTGTGTATTTTCAATTTTGTTTTGTCTCTTTTTACGTAAAACACTACACATAGTGTCATTTGTGCGTTGCTCTTCATTGCCAGAAATTTTTAATAAAAAAGGCGATTTTAAGAAAGAAAATCATTATTCGTCTGTCAAAAGTTTACAGCGTGTGTGTGGTTCACATATATATTGATTTTGTAATTTCAGAATTTATTAAAAAAATATTGAAAAAGTATGCTTTTATTTTTTATTAGAACATTAAAATTAAATACTGAGATCGTATAATTTAATTGTCATACATTATGCTTATAATCGTCGCCGGTAAAATTTAATAAAAAATTTGTACTTGGAACATATGGAATTGTTACTTACGAGCTCCTTAACCTCGCTCTGTGTGAAATCAGCAATTCCTCAAAATTATTCATCCCTTAATCTCGGCAAACATTTAGTTTATATATAATGCTCAATTAGAGAATTATTCTGGTTTTCTGATTGTTTAATTATATAAAATTATATTGTTTTATTATATAAAAAATGCAAAATAATTTAATCCGAAACAACCAGATGAACATATTATTAGGAATTATTAATATAACACAGTGTTACAAAATTGAATGAAATAGAAAAACCTGGGACCGGATGTTATTTTTCTTGTAGGGCTTGTCGAGTAAAACAAGAACCTGGCCTCAGCTCAGTGATGAACAGATTTTCACCAGGAAATGGAAACTATTGAAAAACGCTTTGAAGGAAAAAATAAGATAAATATGACTTCAGGTCACTTAAACTAGAAACTGATTTAAAAAAAATGGTCAAGCAAACACTTTTCAGTTAAATAACCAAAAATATAATTTGTATAAAATGTTTAAAAGTTTATTTTCATGAAAACTTAAATAACTCAGTCAATTGCTTATCTACTTTTAACCCCAAATATGCATTGTAATCGTAAGTAAACGTACTTTTTGAATAATTTCAATAGTATTATAGTTTCTTAATAAAATAATGTATAAAAACGTCACCAAATTTGAAAAATTTTTGAAAAATCTACAAAATTTATGTTTGCTGGACAATAATACCCAAATTTCTCAAGTTTTCTTAGATAATTATATAAATCATTCGAAGGATCTCAGCTTCTTCTTTCCAACTATAGTAAAAAATTGAAAATCGCATCATTATCAACAAAGTTACAGGCTTATAAGTGCGCCAAGGTACAAAAACCGGTAAATCCGGATTTTGGAGGTGCCCGGCATATTTCACTATTGGAATCTTGTTTTACTTGATAAGCCCTGCAAGAAAAATAACATCCGGTCCCAGGTTTTTTTGACTGTCGCCCCGTATAATATGTATAATTAATTAATATAATTATTTTCTTTTTTTTTATAGTTTTTAAACGATCTTTTTTATCTTTATAAAATAATTATTTTCTATAATAAGTTGTAATATAAGGGTATAAGATTCAAATTTAAATCATATAGTCGAACCATGTAAGCTTTAATAAAATCCGACTAGATATAATCTTAATAGTTATTCATTAAAGGTGTTGAATTTGCTCTCTATGTAGATGCAATAAATTATAAACTGTCAATTCCTATCATTGTATCGGCAACTGGGATTAACATTAAGATTATATTTGAGAGAAAACCGACATGACAGCGTAACTAATTTGTTAAAATTAATCTGAATTCTAAACAGGAGAATACGTTCTCATAATTATCTGATGGTCACGCAACAAGCTTGTGTAAATCCTTTTTTTAATGGCACGGAATTTTCAAAATTATTTTATGCAAAATTTGGTTATATATTTATGTATATTTATTTATGAATGTTTTAAACATTTTTTCTGTTGAAAAACAAAATAAAATATTGTTTTAAAGAGTTTCTCATTATAAAAGTAATGGCACTGCAAAGAATCCTGCGTGTGAAGATAAATATGCCGAGTTAAATATATTTTTTTAGAAATATAGCATGAGATAATTTTTCCTCCCCACATATAGCATTGGGTTTTCCAACAAGAAGTTTGTGTTTCAATTGTGGCAACACCAACAACTTAATAGTTTTAGCATTTAGTTTTGTGGCGTGTTCGTAGAAGATGCATTGGCAATTGTTACAATGAATACTTTTTCGCACGAAATTCGTATTAAAATATTTAAAATCCACTATAAAAATGGTGGTTTCTGTAAAGTTACATTTCGTAAAATTCGTGATATTTTCAGACAACATAATTGTCCTTCTGAGACAGTTATTAAGAATTTGGTCATTAAATTTGAGTCGATAGGCTCAAAGCAAAATGTGCGAACACCAACGCGTGTTCCACCTGGGCGTTTAACTAAAAACCTCGCAACCGTGTGTCACAGTGTTGAAGCAGATCGAAATTTGTCAAATTTGGCTTGACGTTTTCAACAATTGGGGTTATTCAAAACCACCACATGACGAATTTTGCATACAGATTTGACTGTGAAGCCTTACAAGATTCAACTGGTGCAGGAATTGAAGCCGATCGACCATTAACATCGCCGGAGATTCGATCACTTCATTCAGGAGCAACCGGCTAGTTTTTCTGAAAAAATAATTTTTTCAGACAAAAACCATTTTCACTTGTCAGGGTATGTCAGCAAGTAAAAACTGCCGCGGTAAATGCGGTAGCGATCAATGCCCATTATTGACGACGTGGATGTCACTGATATGTGGCATTAGCTGGATTGTGCCAACGAAATGATCAATATGTTGCAAACAAAATTTCCCGATAATCAGCAGTTAAGTCGGCAGCCAGATCGTGTGATTTAGCACCACTGGATTGTTTTTTGTGGGCTATATTAAGGCAAGAGTTTATATGGAGCAAATCAAATCGATTTCAGCCTTAAAACTCAAAATCCGTGATGTGATTAACAAATAGGACCGCCTTTTTGACAAAATGTTATTAAAAACTTTGATGAAAAAATTGACATCTGTCAGTGTTGTCGTGGTGGACATTACGAGATATCATTTTTCATTCATAATTGCCGATCTTTTCTCCTCGTAATTATTTTAATATAAATTTCTAGTTTTATTTTGTTTTAGAAAACAAACTTCTTGTTGAAAACCCGTTATATTTTGTTATTAAGTAGAATTTTTTCTTTCATTTTTCTATTATTTTATTAAATTAAGTTCGTTTTTAAATTGGTTAAATTCTGAAAGAATTAATAACAACTACACAGACAAAGCAAATTAATTGAAATAAATATTTATTATTTTCTGATGATGCTACACGAGGGTGTAGAGAAATGGTGATAACTAAAATAAAAAGAGACCTATAGCTTATTAAATTCAAATATAACGAAATAATTAATTTTCAAATAATTTTCAATAATCATGTTTTTTAATTAAAATTTTAATAAAATTTAACAATTATATATTAAACAAATACTATAAAATAGCTGAAAAATATCAAATTTTCTTTTTGTATGAATCTGAGTACGAGAAAGAGGACATACAGGCTTTCTAATTCTCGTTCTATCTTGCAATGAAAATCATTTTATTGAAAATAATACGACGTTGTACATAGATATTTACACTTTAAATATCTATGTACATATAGATATTCAAAGTGTAATAATATATGATTCATAAGAAAATTATAAAATTTAAGGATACGAATGCCTTCGTTTAGCTAAAATTCTATTCTGGCAACGCTGATGGAAAAATATAAATTGTTTTACAAGTTCATGAGTACTCCCATTCATATTTATTTTTTCTTTTTTCTTTTCTTTATACAATTGTAAAAAAAAAATATTAATGATTTTCTCCTTACCAGTAGTATGTTCTGGTTAATTTAATTAAATGAATAATTATAATTATTACTTTTTGTTTAACAATTATTACAATGTTTGGAAATTTGTGTAAGTGATAATAGTGTTGATTTATTTTAGTTTCTTTAGAAACTTACTGACTTACATTCAGATATGTAACTAATTAATTACTAATTATTTACCACCACGCTTAGTTTTAGTTAAATAAACTAATTTTTTTTAAATGTACACTATTCATAGTAATGAAAATATTTTGCATGTTATTTTTAACTAATTCCTTGCTTAACACATTCGGCCGCACTTTCATTTAGCTGGTGGCTGCCAGCGACTCAATTAATTTTTTCATATAAAAACGAAGTGCTTGAATTCCCGGTTTTTTATAGTGAATAATTTTTTAAGCTGTGTCGAACAAATGACAGATATTTCTACTATGACGGAAGTTGCCGAATTTTATATTTAAGCCCTATATAGCAACTCTAACTCCATACAAAGTGGAATAAACTTTGGAAAACTTGATCTGAACATTAGCGGGAATTTCCGTCATTAGTTTACCTAAAGATACGTGAATTACGTGAATTCCCGCAATTCAGCCGAATGTGTTAAGATTCTACATATAATTTTTTCATTGTTTACTTTTTGTATTTTCTTTTCTCTTTATCACACACTGAGTATCTATTTATACTTCTACTCGCGGAAAAGTCTCTTTTATATGATCCACAACTTGTTGCAAGTTCAACATTCAAATGATAACTAAAAACAACAATTTTAAATTTAATGCGCGACGTTGCCAGTGTGTGTTTTTGAATAAAAAGGCGAGAGCTGAAATACACACATAATTTATGTGTGAAGAGCGAATGGAGTAAAAGTATTTTTTATCTTTCCTAAACACTATTTATTGTACATATGTATGTACATATATGCGTTTTATTCTTGAAGTCCCACAAAGAAAGGGAACAAGTAAAATGTTTTTTGCTTATAATTCTTAAAAACGCATTTAAAAATCATAATATTGTGCCCCACAAATGTATCAACATGCGAACATTTTACATAAGTATATGTATGAATGTATGTATGCATATGCTTTTAACACTTCGTTTACTATACAATTAGATGATAGCAAATTACAAAGCCGTTGCTTTTGTAAAGAGTATGGAAAAAAATGCACAAATCTTACATTATAAAAAATGCTATCTGATATGTGACAAACCGTTTTCTTTAATAAAAAATTTTTGGACTTTAAAGATATTAAATTAATTTTATATTCTTATTATAAAATATTTTGAGAATTATAAAGGAATGCATTTTTCTAGAGAAAGAGAGAGAGAAAGAGATGTGAGAAAAAAACAGGTCAAAAAGATTATATGAAAATAATAGAGCGTGGTACTACTCAACCTCTAATCTCTTCGGCAGCTTTTATTCAATGCTAACCCTTTAGCCACCCATCAGTGAAAGTAAAGTTATATTTTTCTTTAAATGAAGTTCATAGTTTATGATCAAAGGAAATTAATTATTGCACTTACATATACACAGCAGGCAAATAGCGCAATTGCTAAGTCATTGAAACTTAAACTTTACTGTTGGGTCTTTTCTCCTTTTACTCTTTAAAAAGAAAAGTACGTACAAGCATACATACATGCATAAGTACAAGAGACTACTTATAAAAAATGATCTGGTTTTCTTAAATTTTATTCTTAAATTTTCGAATGCAGAGTCATGTATCTATGTAAATATATGTGTGTGTTTAAGCTTTAATTCTTTATTTGAATCTTAATACCATTTTACCTCTGTGCTTAAGCATTGAACGCATTCAAGTTTTGCTGCGGTCAAACAGACCAAAATTTTAAAAGGTAAAAGAGGTAAAAAAGCAACTGACAGTCAACAGAGAATGTAGGCTGTGTTGTTAAGAGGCTGCTTATTAGGGTGGTTGCAAGGTATATGAGATAAAAAGAAAGTGCTCCTATTTTTCGGCTCACCCCTCTAAAATGTGCCAATTGACTAGAAAATGAGTTTGGCAAGGTTTCAGTTCAATCCGATAATAATAACACGTGCCGCATTGAGGTTCAAGTTAAGAAAAATAGCGGTTTTTCATCCTTAAAATCGAAACTATTTTTTTTTTAAATATATCTCTAATCTGATTTAATAGGAAACTATTGTGTCAATACAATTGACGTATTCGTAGTAGATGCATTGCCAGTTTTTACAGTAAAATTAATTTCGCACGAAAATCGCATTTGACTAGAAAACTGTTCATCGCCACAAGCGATGAAGAACAACTACGTAATAAGATTTACATCTGCGCCTGGCTATGAAGCCTTAATCAGATGGTGGTCTGGGAGGAACGTCATGCTCGTCCTAGGAAGCCGAAGTCTAACTTACTGAAGACTGATTTCCGTGGAAAAACTATTTACTTCTTGTTAATTATTAAGTTTAAAAAATTTTTTTTTAAATTATAGAATATCAGCGCAATTTTTTTTATAAATTACTTATAGAATATCATTAAATTGATTGATATGCATTTACACATTTAATTGTGTACTATTTCCTTAATTAAAATAATAAAATACTTTGCATTTTCACAATAAATAATTTTCCTCTTCATAGATACTACAAACACTATTTATTTAAGTACGTACTTTTATGGATTCACGCCCAAAAAAACTAATTTAGTAAATGTTTAATTTTCTTAATAAAATTTAAATGACTAAGAAAATTATTAAACAAACGACTCGGATTCAAAAACCGAGAGCTAAATCATAGATAATTAACGTAGACGTAGGGAAACTCCACCGGTTCCCGAACAATCTTACAAGGTAAGTTTTATTCAAGTTTTTTTATGTATTATGTAACGAATGTTCGTTTATAAAAAAACAAGTGTATTTCCGTGCGTGGTTCCATTTGGCAGTTAAATAATGTCCAATTGGTTTGTGATCGTTCGTTGATAAAAAAAAAACAAGTGTATTTCCGTGCGTGGTTCCATTTGGCAATCAAATAATGTCCATTTGGTTTGTGATCGTTGTGAGAAACAGAAAATAATTGTGAACATTTTAAAATTTGCAGAATGCATTTTGTCCAAAATGTAGAATGTGCTTTTAAGAAATTAAAAATGCCTCTGTTTTCATTTGTCCAATTGGCATGTGGGCACAATTAATTTATTATGTGTTTCACAGTGAAAGAAAGCATTCAATAAGCTAACTAAAGCTTTAGTCATTAAGTCATTTAGTCATTAAAAGTCTTTAGAAAATACCTACAGGAGCACCAAACATACTCAGCAACAAATACAAGGTAATGCAACAGGGGCTACAGATAATCGTTCCATATCATAAGCAATTTTTTAAATATTACAAAATTGACTACTTATGTGTTTAATGTCTACGGTAAAAATACTTTTATGTGTTTGTTTTTAATTATAAATTCGAAAATTTAAGATTTTTTTGTCCGTTCAATAAAATACAAATATTTATATAAAATTTAAAACTAAATTACTTTATTTATAATTACAAAAACATTACAATTAAAAACGTATTATGCTGCAGAAACATTAAAAATTTACTAACTACTGCATTTTTTTCAATACAAAATATTTGGTGGGATGGCATCGAGGATTTTTGAAAAGTGTTAACTTTCTACAATCCAGGAGTAAGTGTAGCGAACATATGCCATGCAGGCTCAGCTTCTCCTTACTCAAGACCGTCATGCGTGGTGAAGAGCCACATCCTACAAGAGGTGTTGCCGTTTATAGCAAAACGTGATGGATCTAAACCAGACAAGGTCGAAAAAAAATCATCTTTTAAAATTTATAAAAGCTCTTTTAAGGGCTACGGAATATCTAACAAAAGGAGATAAAATACGAAAAACATTTCCTTGTTATCTTGATTGCATATTTTTCACGTTTTCTGCATATTTTATTTTCAGATAATACTTACCAATTGGTGTCCAATTCTGGTGATTTTCATCTTTGCATCAGTAAAAAATTTTTATTTTGTAGCCCTCAAAAGGACTTTTAAGTTAAAATTAATCTCTTTTTCAAAATATTTGATAGCTCTTAAAAGTGCTGTTCTTTGATGTGTTTTTTCCAGCCAAAACTTGTGTCCAGTGCCATCTGTGTTTGACCAGTCATTTGCCTTTTACAAATATTTCCTTAACCTAGTTTTAGTTTCGGAAATTCTTATAATTTATCACCACTTCAGTTTTTATTCTCAGGAACACTCACCATTCAGAGTACTATTCTTGTCGTTTTCCACCAGCCACACAAATAAATTACACATCTACGTAAGGCTCTGTAAACAAAAACAGATTTTTTATAGGAATGTAATTCACTTTTTATTTTCAGGAACACTTACCATTTACAAGTAATTCTTGTTGTTTTCCCACAGCCGCAGAAGTGATTTCCACATCTATGTAAGTGCCTGTAAAAAAAAAGCAAATTTTATTATTAACAAAGTAATGAACATTTTAATTGCAGCTAATACTTACCAACTTGTTTTGAGTTCTGCTTATTTTCCTGCAACCGATGCACCCAGTTTGCCTTCAAATAATACAATTTAATTTAATTATTTTAAAGTTTTAAATAAAATTTTGCAAATTTTTGAAGTTTACTTCTCATTTATTTTGTGTTTGTTTATGTATTTTGTGGCTGTCAAATATATTTTTGTTTAGGGGTGGGCACGTATTGTATGTATAGCTGCTTGCTTTTTCGCATTGTTTTTTAGGATGCCACTCTATATCCGCTCTTTTCAATAAAGCGGTTAACAGCAAATGTTATGTGCAAATTTTATAACTCAATTCTAAGACATCTATTTTATCTATGGTTGTTACAATCAATTCAATTTCAAATGAAAATCGCATTAAAATAATTAAAATCCACTATTAAAATGATGGTTCTGTTAAAGTTACATTTCATAAAATTTGTGATATTTTCCGACAAAATAATTGTCTTTCTGAAACCGCTAGTATGAAATTTGGTACTTAAATATTTAACAATAGTCGTCACTTAATTGGTTTTAGGGGCTTGGCTGCTAAAATATGAGATTCTGGAAACAAACTTTGTAAAAGCTATTGAGTAAGAAAGACAACACAACACAATATTTAAAATTAAAAGCGTTTGAGTTCCATCTCATTAAGATGGAAAAACGACTGCATTTTTGGTGAAATAGCATTCTAATCTAAATGGATGGCAAATGTTTTTCTTGAGTATATGCTTTAATGTGTTTTAGTGAAAAATTTCAAAAGCATAACAACATCTTTCATTATTTTTCCGAATAGGGAAGCAATAGGGAGATAGTAGCAAAAGGAACATATGTACAGAATCGAAAATGTCTATTAAAATGTCGCCTAGGACTTTGCAACATAACTCTCTCTGAGGGGTGCATTCTCCACTAATCTTGCAATTTTATTTTGCTAGAATGAATAGGCGACTTTTATGATGTTGATTTTGATGGCATGTTACTTCCGAAAAAAACTTTATCAAAGTTAAGTCAAACAATATTAACAGCTTATTGTTTTTGTTTTTTTAAAGAGAAGTAGCACTTCAGGCAACAATGCCTATTTAGTCAAGTACCGTGCTACATTCTTCAGGAAAGGGATAGAGAATAGATGAAACAGGTGGTGAAAGTAGAAGGATAGTCGGAAATTAACTGCCGTATATAAGACAGCACAGCGACCAGTGACTATGCCTTTATCGCTAAGCAGCCCCACCGACAGTCTATTTTTATTTTTGTAGTGAAAAAACCAAGGTCTTCGTTGGGAATCGAACCCACAACCCCCATATTTACACTACCTCTACTAGCCTACAGGGACTATTTACATCGGCTTTGAAGAAACAACAGCATCGCTTATTATAACAAAGATTATGAGGCAAATACTACTATCGCATTATGTCCAGATCAATTCATTCAAGTTAGTTCTAGCAAATTAGCTATTACGTTTTTGTAGCGGTTATCATTGACTGTGATTAAGAGTGGACTGCAGGTAATTTAAATGATAAAAAGTAATATATGTTTATAAGTTGTAAGTTTTGTTGGTTAAATATAATTCTCATTGCTTCAATTTGGCTTGGAAATAAGACTCTCGAGGTTTCTATACAAAATTTGGGTAAAACCCGCTAATAAACTATAAAAGCAGTGGCAAAATGGCCATATGGAAGAAAAGAGAAGTTATCGGTTTTTGTATGAAGGTAAGAAGGTTCAAGTAAATATCTTTCATAATTTTTATATTATTGCGAACATTTATTTAAAATTAGGCAGGTGTAAGTTGAATTGAATTTAATTAGTCGTGCCCTAACAGCTGTTAAAACTAATCATATAAGTAACATTGTTTTCGAATATTGTTGACATGCCATAGCACCATAGATAACAGTTTTACTATAGTCGTATACAGTTAACTATTGCATTAAGGTGTTAACTATATGTTTACCTATTTTTCATGACTGCTACATTGAATGGGAAAGATTTAATTTATATCTGTCATTGTGTTTCTTTTTTAAGAAATAACATCATTATGGTTGTGGTAAGACATGTCTAATTGAATTTTCAAGTTCCAATTCTTAATTGTAAATATTTTGTTTTGATTCTTTTTTTTTATAAAGAGAAGTGGCACTTCAGGCAACAATGCCTATTTAGTCAAGTGCCATGCTACATTCTTTAGGAAAGGGATAGAGTAGAGATGGAACAGGTGGTGAAAGTAGAAGGATAGTTATGGAAATTAACTGTCGTATAAGACAGCACAGTGACCATGCCTTCACCAATGAGCAGCCTCACCGACAGTCTATTTTTATTTTTAGTAAAAAAACCAATGTCTTTGATGGGAATCGAACATAAAAGCCCTAGTCTTATAAGCTACAAGGGCACCTTGTGTAAAACAATATGCACCGAAATTTTCTTTTATTTTCCTTTTAATTTAATTACTACGTGAAAATCATAACGCTATGGATATCCTTTTTTAACTTCAATTTGTTATTGTAGAGGCAACAATAGTGAATTCTGTTTAAAAATTTCGTGCATATAGCGAAAGCAATACGGTATGATACCTTAGAAGTTATAGGAAGGAAACAAAAAGAAAACTTTTGACTAAAATATATCACTGACAAGAAAAGGAATATATAACGGGTGGGAAAATCTGAGGTTCGGAAGTAAATTGTGTGTTAAGTGATTAAATGTCAAGAAATCAACTCTCACCTTTTTATATTTATTTAGTAAAAGTTGGGAAATTTTTGGCATCGAAAGTTGCACTTTTGAGCAAGGAATTTTAATTGTGAAAATTTACTATTAAAATGGTGAAAATGTTACCAAATACACTTTGCAAAATTCGAGCAGCTTTTCTTTGTAGTCAGGCTCCTTCTGAAACCGCAGTGCGTAATTTAATAAGAGGCTCACGGTATTGTTGCTGACAATAACTAAAACTATATGTTCATAGTGGCCGTAGTAATACAAATACAAAATGACTGTACAGCAAGGTGTTAAGAATGAGCCTGGAACATCAACTCGGCAACGTTCTCACAAATTGGGCGTCATCAAAGGGACTTTGCACAATATTTTGCGAAAAGATTTACATCCTCACGCTTATAAAGTGCAGCTCGTTCAATAATTAAAAGCGATTGACCAATGTATGCATCGCACGTTTGTGAATTGGCTTGTTAAAAATTTGAACGAAAGCAGCGCATTTTACAACAAAATTGTAGCATATGGGGCTCATAAACTATTACATCCAAAGAACTTGACCGTATGGTGCGGTTTTTGGTTAGGCGGCATCATCGGCCCGTAGTTTTTTTAAATGAGTAAGTAAACGCCTATACCGTGAATTCTCTGCTTTTACAAACTATGATACAAATTATGATAACAATCGTAATTGGCCAAGCCACCCAAAAAATTCATTTGTTGCATGAGAATTTTCCCAGCAGCGTAATTTTACGAATTGACGATGTCAATTGGTTTGTTCTTATTATTTAACGGCGTTGGATTATTATTTTTTTTGGTTATTTGAAAGACCGTGCTAACGTAAACAATCCACAAATAACTGATGCTTTGAAAGAGCTTCAACATTTTTTAAAAGAATGACTGTGTGTAGTCGTACTAGAGTTAGATAAATATTTGTTCCATATCATATTTTATTATTAATTCCCATATTTCTACTTTACATTGGGAACTGAAGTTGTCAAAAAAGTATGTGTTTTCACACAATTTAACATTAAATTTGCCCACATAATATTTTATATAATATGAGTGCTCTTCTAAAGGTGTTGTTCTTGCTAAAGAATCCGTTGTACGCAACGCATATATCAATGATGGTTTTAGCGAATTCCTAGAGTTGATTAACCTGGTATTATCTTTTCTGCGGCGCATAAATTAGGAGTTTTTATTAGTAATAAAATTAATATTCAGTAGAATATAAGTAGCAAAAATTTTAAAATAGAAGCAGTAAGAAGAAAAATAGAATGGAGGAAATGCGTCTCGTAAAGACATTTTAGAAAAAAAAAGTTATTACTGACCTTTTAACTACAGCCACCATTTTACTACCATCAAACCCATTTTCTGTGATGCGCCCCTGAAAGAATTCTAGCAGTTGCTTACTAAATTCTTATTCTTCGATGTCGATTTGAAAATTATGTTATAATAGTATTGTACTTATATTTTGACCAATTTTGTAAACTCAAATAAAACTCGAATTTTTTAGATATTTCGTTTTGATAATTTTTTAAATGAGTTACTACACATTTCAACGAGTTGTTTATAACGAAATCTTTAATTTAATTAATTTTTGTTTAGCTTATAAATAAAACTTGTTTGTGTTTTTAAATGTTATAATAAACAAAGCTACCGACAAATACAACAGGTCGTGGCTTGCAACAAAATGTTTCACTAAACATTAAAGAGAAAGTTGATTTTAAGCTGCTTTACAATTTTGTAACTAAAGAAAAGCGTAGACGCATCAAACAAAACATTCAACTCAATTGAGGGCAAAGTTCATTTTACCACTGATTTTAATATCGACGTGTGAATTGAATACAATGTGACGCATTTTATTCACTTTAAATTAAACAATAACATTTTTTTTTGAATGATCATTTCGTAGTGGACGTTCAATAGGTTTCAGTGTTAAGAAGAAGACACGATTTTTAATAAATTGATACGCAATTTTCACACTAACGGTTTTTAAAACCGCCCACTCCCACCTGCTGTTTATTAAGACAGTATGTGTTTAAGTTAATATATGGTTTTTCAACAAGAAGTTAGTTTTTTAAGTGTGGCAACATCAATAACATGATAACTTTGACATTTAGTTTTTTGACGAATTCGTAGTAGATGCATTGGCAATTGTTGCAAAGAATTCAACACAAAAAAGGCATTGAAATTATTAAAATTCACTATGAAAATGGTGGTTCTGTTAAAGTTAAGTTTCGTAAAATTCGTGATATTTTTGGACAACATAATCGTCCTTCTAAAACCGCTATTAAAAATTTGGTCGTTAAATTTGAGTCAAGACACTATACGCAAATTGCACCAACGCGTGTTCGATCGGGTCGTTTAACTGAAAATATCGTGAACAGCATAACCAAATTTGTCAATTCCTTGACATTCTCAACAGTTGGGGTTATCCAAAACCACCACATGGCGGATTTTGCATAAGGATTTGACTTTGAAGCCTTGCAAGGTTCAACTGCTGCAGGAATTGAAGCCGACCGATTATTCACAGCGCCATAGATTCGCTCAGGAACCTTCGGCTGGTTTTTCTGAAAAAATAATTTTTTCAGACGAAGACCATTTTCAGGCTAAATTGGCGCATTTAAGCTTCTGAAAATCCTAGAGCGATTATTGAAAAGCCTTTGCATGCTCAACGTGTCACTGTGCGGTGCGCTATGTTGTCTGAGTGGGCCGTTCTTTTTGAATATGAGGCTAGAAATGCGGTAACGGTCATTGTATGATTTGATTTACATCCGCACCTGGCTATGTAGCCTTTATCAGATGGTGGTCAAGCCACTAAGTATAATTTGGAACGCTATACACGTCCTAGAAAGCCGAAGTTATAATTCTATGCAACAGAACTTTCTAGTTGCAACTTCGATGATTCCAGAGCAGGGCTGCAAATCATCACTCCTTGCTTAAGAGTTGGAGACTTTCCAACTCCTGTCCAGAACACATGTCTAGCATGCTCACTGGATCTGGGAACATTTCAGCAGGTAGGTGTTATTAAAGGTGAAATGAACCCGGCCACCATAGAACCGTAGAGTTATATGGGGCCGCGAAACCACAACCACCACGATACTCCCATATAGAGGACAACCTCAATAATCAGTCAGAGAACAGTTAAATGTCTAAAGAGACAAATAAAGAACTCTGGGGCTTACTGATTCCCGTGGAAATAAAGTGGAGTTTCCAGTTGTACCCCTGCTGACTTCAGGGGACTGGGCTCACTTTTTTCCCTAGTTGCACAGGTCTACATAGTAGCCCCCGGGGGGTTGCGGTAACGGTCATTGAATTACGCTATCGCGAGATGCTAACCACTCAAATATGGCCTATATTGACGTCGATAAAAAGGACAGTGCCACATGCGACACGGCCAATGAAACGATCAATTTATTGCAAGCCAAATTTTCTGATCGCATAATTTGACGACAATCAGCAGTTTACTTGCCAGCCAGATCGTGTAATTTAACACCACTGCAGGGCTATGTTATGGACAGAGTCTATACGGAGCCAATCGAATCGATTTCAGCCTTAAAACTCAAAATCCGTGATATGATTAGCGAAATATTACCGCCATTTTACCAAAAAGTAATTAAAAACTTAGATGAAAGAATTGACATCTGTCAGAGTGGTCATGGTGGTAATTGCCAAACTTTTCTCTTCGTAATACAAATAAAATTTGTATCATTTTAATCAAAATTTTTGTTTTAATTTTGTTTTAGAAAACAAACTTCTTGTTGAAAACCCCTTTATAAATCGCAAGTGTACGTGCGCTATGGCAACTCAGTTTTTTTTTAATATGATTAAAGTTTTCCTAAAATTGGAATTAAGAAATCAATGACATGGCCACTGAGACTTGCTTTACCACCAATAATTAATTCAGTGATTTTATTTAAATTTGTGTTTTGTGCTTTTATTTCAAAAGCGAAAAAGCACACTCTTACTGAAACACCCTTTATCTTTCTTTATAATTAAACTTGTTAGTTTGTTATCATCATAATAAAATATAGCATAATTTACAAGCTGTTAATTATTTGCATGTCGCTTTAAAGCTCAAAGTATTCAATACTTAATTATTGGGATTAAACTTAAAGTTCATTAAAAAATAAAACAAATTAACGATTTAATAGAAATAAAAATAAATTTTGTAAACAATAAGATTATTGACAACAGATTAAATTAATGAACATCATCAGCATTTAACATGCAAAAATATCGAGTTGTATTGTTGCGCATTGTAAAAATAAAAAATTAAATAAATAAATAGATAAGTTAAACAGCAATTAAGATAAACACAATTTTATTATATTTAATTATAACAAATATTTTTTTTAATTATTTTAATCGACCTTTTTATATTTTTAAATAAATATCTGTTATTCTTGTTAATACTGAATCGTATTAGCACAACTTTGAGCCGCCGGCACTTAAACCGTGACTCTTGTAAAGCTTGATTTCTTAACGATGAGTTGAGCCGCCGGTACTTGAACCGTGACTCCTTGTAATAAAATCAAGTTGAACGTGAAATTTGGTTGATAGCCAATGTTATTCTGACAATTTCAATACAATTTGCTTTCCTTAAATACCTTAAAATATTATAACAATAAAGCAACAAAAAATATAATAATATAAATTATGATTAATAGGCAATAATGGACAAAATAAGTGTGGGAAAAATGACATGAATTAATATTAACAATAATTGTGGAAAAATGATCATACCTTAATACCTACTTATGCTTAGTAAACAAATTAAGAAGTGTGAGAAAAGAATTAAACTAAAATAAACAATTATGTTTAGTAAGCAAATTAATAACTATGAGAAAAGAATTGAATAAACAATTATGTGTAAAAGGCAAAGTATAACAAAATTTAAAGTGTGGGAAATTAATGAGTCTTAATAAATATGTTGACGGAAGTGTTAACAATTCTTTTCAACGGTCTTTTTTAATTAACAATATATGTATTTAAATTATAATATATATTATAATTATAATAGATATAATTATAATAGATATTTATTTAAATTATAATATGGAAATGTGGATATTCCAAGACGTGTTTAGGATACAAACGATTCTGTTACTTAGATGGCCAATAACTGTCAAATATGGAAAGAAGTCACAATTAAAATTAATTGACAAAACATATTAGAAAAATTAAGAATTGTTAACTTGAAGTTTAGTGTTTCATTTGCTTATATAAGTGTTTTTAACTTAACACTTCAAATAAAGGGTTTTTCATCAAGAAGTTTGTTTTCTTAAACAAAATACAAAAAAAAAATTAGACGATACTGACACATGTCGATTCTTTCATCAAAGTTTTGAATCACTTATTAGCAAAATGTAGGTCCTACTTCGTTAATCACATTACGAATTTTGAGTTTTAAGGCTGAAATCGATTCGATTGACTCTGTGTAGACTCTGTCCTTAACATAGCCCCACAACAAAAAATAATACAGTGGTGTTAAATCACACGATATGGCTGGTCACTTAGCTGCTGATTGCTGTGAATCGTTAAATTTGGTTTGCAATAAAGTGATCGTTTCATTGGTTGTGTGACATGTGGCACCGCCCTGTTGAAACCACATGTCAGTGATATCCGTGTCGTCAATAACATGCTAAAAGTGAATTGTTAACATCTCGCGATAGCGTAATCCATTGACCGTTACCGGATTTCAAGCCTCATTGAAAAAAGAAAAAAACGGCCCAATCACACATCATAAAGTGGCACGTTGAGCATGTAAAGGCTCAGAAGCCCAAATGCGACAATTTTACTTCTTGACATATAGGTGATAGGTAAAAATGGGCTTCGTCTGAAAAAATGATTTTTTTAGAAAAATCAGCCGCTTGTTCCTCAATGAAGTGAGCAAATCTACAGCGGTGTGATTTGTCGGTCGGTAGGCTTCAATTCCTGCAACAGTTGAACCTTGTATGGCTTTAAATCAAATCCTTACGAAAAATTCGCCATGTGGTGGTTTTGGATAAACCCAATTGTTGAGAACGTCGAGAACGTCGGCTGCGATATTTTCAGTTGAACGACGTGATCGAACACGCGTTGTTGTTCGCACAGTTTTTATCGAGCCTGTCGACTGAAATTTAACGACAAAATTCTTAATAGCGGTTTCAAAAGGACGATTATATTGTCCGAAAATATGATGAATTTTACAAAATGTAACTTTAACAGAACTACCATTTTCGTAGTGGATATTAATTATTTTTATGTGATTTTGGTGCGAAATTGAATTCATTGTAACAATCGCCAATGCATCTACTACGAATACGTCAGAAAACTAAATGTCAAATTATCATGTTGTTGGTGTTGCCATAAATGAAAAACAAACTTCTTGTTGAAAAACCCGACAATAGGAAAATAAGTAAACAGTTTTTTTTACAGAGGTATAAAACTTTGAAACGGATAAAATGAAGATGAATTTTGTAAATTGATATATAATTTAGTTTATTCGAAAGAAGCTTTTGGCAACAAAATTTAAATATGACTTTTGGCAGATGACCACTATTTAAAAGAACGGTGAATTAAAAATCAATTTTGGTGGTAAGGACGTTGATCAAAAATCAGGGGATCGCTCAAGGGTAAGGAATGTTTATCAATTTCAAAAGTGAAGCTTTTAGTAAACTGACACCATTACTTCACGCCTCAAAATATAATGTTTTTGGACTGATCCAACCACTTATCACAGAACCTAAAAAGTATCAATGAAAGACAACAAGAGTTATTTTAATATCATTGAAGACGGAAACTAGCGACAGGCTTAATAGCTTTTGGTCCGCCTCCAAGTATAAAACTTTGTCAAAACAAACATTTTTTATTGTGTAGGAAAGCACGTCAAAACTGCAGCAGGATAAGAATATAACAGAAATTCAAAAGATTTCAACATTTCTCACAATTATTTGTTTTATGTATCAAACCCAGTTAGAAAAGAATATAGAATTGTCCCCTTATATTTCATTTTATCTAATCGCGACTGTTGTTATTTTTGTGCGCTTTTTGAATATTAATTTTTATGGGGTCATTTGAAAACAATTTATTTGAGAATTATTCGGAACATAGATAGTTACGCTTAATATTAATTCGGAGAGTATTTTTTGATATTAAATAAATAATAAATATTTATGAATAAAGGCTGTTTTTATAGAGGTATAGAACTTTTAAATGGAATAAAACAAAAATGGATTTTTTTAAATTGAGCTGAAATTTACTTAATTCGAAAGATAATTTTCTGACATTTTAATTAAAAAATGACTTCTGGCATTTGACCATCCTGGGTGGTTCGGATGAATTCTAATCCTTTTTTTTCCGACCAGCACTAAAGCATTCACCTCCACACCTGCAAAGCATTGTGCCAGAACTAGGAAATTAGGTTACGGGCAGGAGGAAAGAGGGAGTAGTGTCTGTGGACATTTAATTTGAACTTTCCTACATTGAAAGTGACAGAAAAGACCTCTTGAGGGAGTTTATTTCAGATACGGACTGTTTTGCTAAAAAACGAATTTTCCCTGTAATGAGTAGTGCGATTCACTGGTCAATCAACCACAAATGGATGCGCTCTTAACCAAAATCGATTTAAAGGCGAAAACGTGCAAGTAAAGGGAACAAATTCCCGTAATTTCATTAGAGCACTTACCATTGTAGTAACGATAAAAAATGATGCTCCAGAGAATCAATAGAGTTGGATACTCCACTGTCCCCAATTAGCCTGTTGGGCCTCTCCTGTTCGCGGTCGAGCAATTCCAAAATAGACATGAGAGTTCTTTTCCATTTTTGAACGGATATAGGTGTTATAAATAGTACGAAGATCGGATGGAGTGAAGTATCTCTTACACCGATTTAGAAAACCGAGGCACTTGAAAGTTTCTTTAGAAACCTAAAAAATGTGTTTAGTCCTTCGAACATCATACTGACTTTTCATGTCAAGAATATCAAGAGCTTCCGATTCCGTAATACTTATATCACCCATAGTAATAGATACAGCAGCATTTCCGAACACGGATCTATGCGTAAGTATGCATTGAATTATTATTTTTTAGGTCATTAAAATCGACTCTGTTAACACGACTACACTTCAAGATTTATGCGAGATCGTGATTGAGCGCTTCATTCATTTTCCACCTTTTGAAACTCACCTCCAACTGGTTCGGTCTCTATTACCAAATGAATACGAATGAAAAATGGTGCTGTCATCGGCTATCAAATCTGTATCTACGGTTTTTGATGCCTTGTTTTCAAGATTTGTTGACCGTATAGCGGCAAATATTGTCTTCCAGGTGTTAAATCGTTTAACGTAGACTGACGACTTATATAACACTCACAAATTCGCCTAGCAGCGTTAAATTACAGGATCTTAGACGCAAACTCAGTAATTATGGCTCTATAGCGGTCACTGGAGTTTTGTTTATTGACATAGCCATTCAAAGAAAAGTGAGCTTCATCGCTAAACAAATTTTGCACAATACGTATTTCAAACCATTAACATTGATTGTCGAAATAAATTTGCCCAGTTTGGCAGTGCTATTCAGGCGTCAGTCTATTCATGTTTAAATGCCAAACCAAAGTAAATATAAATAACTAGACAGTTGACAAAATGACCGCCCGTTAAAAAAGTGTTCCAAATTTAAAGTTCTAAACCTCTATATTTTGCAGTCAACAAAAGCTATTGCGCTTTTAAGCTGCAACTACTATTTTAATTTAATATGCAACAACTGTTTGCTTAAAGTATAAAAATACTCACTCAATGTGTGAGACGGAATTAAACAAATAAATACGTAAAAACTAAGCTTTATTATAAGTCGCTTGTTTTGTGATTATTGAGCTTTGAACAAAAGCTTTTTTATAAAGTTACCTCTTTATAACAATAAATGAATGAAATTTCAAAATCCTAACCAGAGTTGCCAAAAGAAAATTTCTTTGCGAAAATAATTTATTGAATTAAAAAAAATAAATAATTTATTACGATTTATTCATTCAGAGTAAAATTGTTTAGACCTTAAATTTATAAGTAATTTAATTTCTCGTGGTTGATCCCTTTAAATAAATATTTCATGATATTCTCACGAAATATTTATTACAAAAATTTTTATTAAAAAATAAACATTTTATGATATTCTCATAAAACATTTATTCCAATAAAAATATTTTAAATGTATAACTGCGGGGGAGAGCACATCCATATTGCAATTTCACTATTGCTCAAGTAGCTCATCAGTGAATTTTACCCCAATATTGTATAGAAAAACCCAAAAGTCTTATATCCAAGGCCAAACTGATTCTATGAGAATTGTTCATAAAATCAACATAGCATAGACAGCAAGACTCAAAAACACTTCTACACAAGCACAGCAAAACATTTCAAAACAACAAAAAACATTGTTTATTTTCAATCATTTTTACATAAGGGTTTCCATTGGAAACCATTCATATGTAATTTGAAAATTCCAGAAAATAAAAAATATTTGTTAATAGTTTTACAAAAATTTTACAAAAAAGCAACGGGCACATGCAACGGAAATAAATAATTTATAATTAATTTCGAGAAATGAAATTGCTTATATTGAAAATGATTCCGAATAATTATAAATTACTTATTTCCTAAAATTTATAATTATTACAGTAGAATCCCGATAACTTGCAATCCCGATAACTCGTAAATCTCACTAACTCGTAATAACTGGTCGGTCCCTTGTGAAAATCGCGGTAACTCGTATAAAATACATGCATTTCGGTCCCCTCAATAAGTCGTAATTTGTTTGCAAAGTCAATTTGGCAAAACGTCTTATAAGTCGTAATTCCTCACTAAAACTTCTTCTAACTCGTAATTGTAAAAAACAAAAAAAAAAAACAAAAAAATAATGTCGCCGTAAAATGATCATATTATTTACCGTTATGTATTTTGTGTTTACCATAGTGTTTTGCTCTATTCAACTTGAATTTGTAGCGCATTTTCAGTTCATTAAGTAAAAATGTCAAAGCGGAGTTGCAGCACATTGTGCGTAAAAACAAAACAAGAAATTATTAATGCTGTATCGAGTGGAGAAAAAAAGTTGAAGTTGCAGCTAGATATAAAATAGCTCCATCAACTTTAACATCAATTTAAAAAAAAAACGCGAGTTTTATTTAAACCTTTCGTCAAACAACAAATTAAAAAGACAAAAAAAATCTGAGCATGCAAATTTAGAAAAAGCACTCTTAAAATGGTTTGAGCAGTGTCGTCATTCTAAGATACCAGTCGGCGGAGCACTTATGAGGGAAAAGGCTAAAATTAGGTTTTCCAGAATTTAAAGCGAGTGATGGCTGGTTTGATCGGTTCAAAAAGCGACATAACATAAGTTTTCGGAAAATTTGCGGGGAAAGTGTCTCTGTGGATGATGATGTGTGTTCAGAATGGCGTGCTAAGCTAAGTCAACTCACAGAGGGCTTTGACCCAAAAAATATCTTCAATGCGGACGAAACGGGCTTGTTTTTCAAGTGTCTTCCTGATCGCGCTATGAGCTTAAAGGGTAAAAAGTGCCATGGTGGTAAAAGCAATAAGGCCCGCATTACAATAATGCTTGCTGCCAATATGGATGGCACAGAGAAACTAACTAACTAACTAAACTAATAATTGGTAAATCAGTAAAACCTAGATGTTTTAAAAATGTGAAAATATTACCCGTCACTTACCGTGCTAACAAGAAAGCATGGATGACGGCAATCTTAATCAATGAATGGCTTAAAATGTTGAACAGTCAAATGGAAAAACAACATCGTAAAATTTTATTGTTTGTTGATAATTGTCCTGCACACAAAATTGATGAAGATTTAAGTCATGTTCATGTTGAATTTTTGCCGGCAAATACCATTTCCAAACTACAACCACTGGATAAAGGCATTATTCAAAACTTTAAAACATTATACCGAAAAGAAGTAGTTTCACAAATGATACAAAATATACAAGACGAAAAAAATCATAACATCAATTTATATTCTGCCATAAATTATGCTTTTAAAGCTTGGCAGAATGTTTCAAAATCCACTATAAAAAACTGTTTTAGAGCTTGCGGTTTTACCGATTCAAACGAAATGGTAGTCAGCAGTGAGATAGTTCACGTACCGCAATGGGATGAAATTCCACAAAATGAAGAATCCACCATAACGTTCTATGAGTACGTTCATTTTGACGATGGCTTGGCTACAGAAGGAATTTTGACGGATGATGATATTTTGCGCTTAGAAGCTGATGAACAGGACGACAACGATGAAAACGATGTGGAAATTCCACGTGTTTCTGTTAAATTAAAAAATTCGTGATTTTCTTATGCAAACAGAAACTGATGATGCATCCTTTGAAGTTATTTTTAAACCGGACAATATAATTGATCGTTTAAGGGTACAAAAATCACATCAAACACAAATTACAGATTTTTTACATTAATATGTATTGACATTGTAACTCTTTTCATTACTTTATTTTCTTATAAATTCTCATAAAACGTCAATAAAAAAAATCCCTCTAAGACGTATTTTTTAAATTTTACTCCCGATAAGTCGAAATCTCACTAACTCGAAAATCTCAATAAGTCGTAATAAACGGTCGGTCCCATGCGACTACGAGTTATCGGGATTCTACTGTATTTGTAAATCCTTCGCTGCAGGTGAAGCAGTTATATTTTTAAAATCTAAAATGTTCACTCGCAAGAAGCACAGTTCGAATGGGGTGTGTTCAGGCCCAGATGTTAGACATAATCTTAAAAAATAAATAGTGATGATATAAAAAACACAAAAAATCGGTGCGATTTTCCTTGCGCTCTTCAACAAAAAAAAAAACTTTACATTGGAAAAACTCATAAATCATAAAAACTTAAATTTCAAAAATATTTTTATCAACAATTAAAGTTTCAATCGAAATATTTAATTGCATTCCAAATTCGAGAATTTACAAAAAACGAAAGCTATTAGTAATTCAAAAGTTGGTTAACAATTCAAGTTTCAGCAACTGATACAAATGCACTCTTGCCCAAAAAATACAAAATTTCCCTTGCACTCTCACGTTCATACACGCTCGCTTTAGTGAAATCAAAAATTAATCACGTTTATACGCTTTATGCATAATAGTGTGGTTCGGACGTAGGAACTGCCTAGTGCCCATCTTTTAGACGCTGCTACTGATATCTATTGAAAGCCCATAATGATATACCAAATTACTGCACTCTCACGTTCATACACGCTCGCTGTAGTGAAACCAAAAATTAATCATGTTTATACGCTTTATGCATGATAGTTTGATTCGGGTGTAGTTCCTGCGCAGTGCCCATCTTCTAGGCGCTGCTATTAGTACCTACTGACAGCCCATAATGATACACTGTTTAGTTTGCTGTGTCATTGGGCCTTACTTCTTTGTAAACGACACTGATCAAAGCAGTCAATGATGACTGCTATAGAGCCATGATTACCTACTTTTTCTGTCATTCAATTGAACAACCGCAATGTACAATAGCTGTGATTCAACAAGTCACACAGCTCGCGCCACAATTGATCTATTTATGTAAAAGTTAGGTGACCATATATTTTCACGTTTTGGACCTTTGAATTAGTCTCTAGGAACGAACAATTGAACACTGGTAAACTATTTTCTGTGGGGTGAAATCACTACCCTACACCGATATCCCCAAAACGAATGGCCACTTGGAGAACAACATCCAAAATATGATATACAGCCACAAATATTGGAAAAAGTAATAGAAAATTGGATCTCCAGATTACACTACGTTCGGCCGCCTCGGCGCACAGTGGACCATTTTACGAGAAGGCGGCCAAAAGTCCTTTTTTTCTTGGTCCCCAATTGTAAAATTTTAAAGTTTATTCGAAAGTAGAAAGTGTACCTACGGCTGTATGTATAAAAACTTAAAGTAGGTTTAACTGCCGTTATTAAGCACAATTTCCTAAAGTTGTATTCAAAAAACGCTTTTACCTTAAAATACCTTTGTTAACTTTAAAGTAGGAAAAACCTACGTTAAACCTACAATAAATTGGCAGTTCAATTTCATTACTGAAAGTTCAAAAACAAAGCAAATTGTGTTTACAATAAACTGAGCCGTTTATTTTAAAAGTGGCATAAGTTACTTTGTTATTGTCATCTTTTTATATTAAATTAGCTTATAAAACATTTTAATTTTTAGCCATTTTAACTAGTCTGTATTTTGTTTTCTTTCTGAGACGGATTTTTCTAATGATTGTGTTGAAATAAAATCTTTTTCCTCCATGTTGTGTACTGTGAAGGATTATTTCGACAGGGGGCTATTACTACTATTACTATTTTGTCCTTTACATTAGTCGCTATGTGCAATAATATGCTTTTGAGTTTTAACATTCTTAAATATTTTATACAACACGAAGCAACCTTCTGAGAATAAAAAATAATAAAATAATGCTAATTATGTGTAGTATATTAGATATCACTATAATATAGTTCAGTAAACTGCACTATTCTTTCGAACTAATAAAAATAAGTCCAATAATCACAACAATACTTCACACACACTTACTACATATTTTCATTTCTTTCACACTATGCTCCGTAATTAATTTTCTAAGTACAGCGACTAACGCCATTTTCAAAATAAGCATTTTTGTTACACCGTTAATTATCAACACTCCTCTCAAACAAATCTCAATACTTCTTAACTTATTAATATCAAATTTATTAAAAATGAAAAAAAGAAACTGTTCAGTTGTGACTTATGCCACTTTCAATGTAAACGGCTCAATTGACAATTATACTTTGTTATTCCAAAAATTTTTAAAAAATGTTTATTAAAACAAATTGTAGCATACAAATAATTATGAAGATTAAAATATAACATGCCATTCAATATAAAACATCTTAACATCTTTATTTTATATTTTACAAAAATATAATTATAATTAATTATTTTAAACAAAAGTTTTATTGATGTACATATAATCAAAACAAAGCTCGTTATCCGAATAATTATTTTTTTAATATGAACAAATTCTTTGTAAGTTCTTCGTAAGCCTTGCAAGTGGATCTTTTTGGGGTGCTTTGCTTTTTATTGAAAAGATTCATAAAAAACCAAAAAAAGAAAAATATGTTGATTTTGCTGAAAACAATAAAAACATTTTTTATGGATCTAATTACCCGGATAAATAATATTCATTTTTATACATCGTTAACTACAACGTGCAACTGAAAATAGTGGCATTGCCAGAATCAAAATACTAATTTTACTAAAGCATACATTAGCTAAAGTACAGTTTTTGAATACCATTTTTTAACAAACGTCTGTTAGCCTTAAAGTGTTTGTTAACTAACGTGCACTTTAAAGCTCAAGTAAGCGTTTTTTATGCATACAGCCGTAAAACTTTATTTTAACTATATCACACTGAAAAGGGTGATTCAAAATGAGCATATTCAGTATTTTGCTAAAATGAGAAATTTCTAAGTAAATTTTTGATTTTTAAGCATGTATAACTCTTTTGTTATACAAGGTTTTTAAACGAAGCAAACTTCGTAGAACAGCGTAATTTGTTGTTGTATTTGATGTAAGAAAAGTGAAAAGTTTTTGATTGATTTTTGATTTTTAGAAATTAATTTTTTTAGAGGTCCAAATTTTTTCTAAATTTTTTTACTTAATAGAGCATAACTTCTACAGTTCGTTAGGGAATGTAAAAGCATTAGTACTGTGTCATAGCCCTAAATATCCCCTACACGCCTATACCCAGCACAATCCGACCGTGAGCACCAGAACAATTTTTCTGACACATTTTTTTCTCTTTTTTTTTTATTTTCTAATCATTTTATTTATTTTTCAAAACGCCCTTATGAGAGACGTTGTTTAGATGAATATGCGTATTTTTAGAAAGAAAACAAGAATTTTTAGTCAATTTCAAAGTCATGAACAGTTGGCCACAAAAATATTTTACCTATTTCAAAAGTACTTTGCTTTTTAAATTGATTTGCACTGATTGCAAAATAGTTTTTTTTTTCAAATTGTTAAATTGCTTGGTTTTGGGCATAAAAACAAACCATTGATATTTATCCAACGCTCTTACAGGTAGAAATACAAAATCAAAAACGATCCGAAAAATAAAAGATAAAAAAAGACCTTCAACCTGTAATATTTACTGTTGATGAACAGGAAATCGAAGTAAATTTTAAAATGTATCGCACAATGATTGATGGAAAAGTTTCACAAGCTTTAACTGATACAAGCTGCATTATATACAAAAAGATATCAAGTCAATTAAGCCATGCAGTTCCAGAAGATGACACTTCAGCATACGAATTTGGGTTATTCCCTCTTTATACTAGAATACGTTGATTTCGATTTTGGTCCGTTAGGCGAAACAGTGCGAAAAAATAAGGAAAATGAAGAAAACAGTAATAAACAAAAAAAAAAACAAATTTAAGAAAAATATTTAGAACAAGGCCTGATCATCGATTAGCCAAAGCAAGGGTAAGGGAACACAAATGATGGAAACACTGCAAGAAGATTTTTTTTAGATCCAGAAACTGCAGCATCTATCACCAAACTCTAATTATTCTTTATGGCGTGCTACAAAAAACCTTAAAAGGACCGTTGAGTACAAGCCACCTCTGCGTAATATCAGTGGAGAAGGGATGCTGAAAAAGGCGACTTATTTGCCGATTACTTGAAAGATGTATTCACCCCACACATATGTACTGATGATGTTAATTTGCCGAGCGTAGTTGGATTGCCCCCTCGACCCTTAAAGTTTAGGTTGCGTGAGGTACAAAAGTTAATCTCTGAAGTAAATCCGAAAAAAGCTCCTGGTATGGACGGCATAAGTAACAAAATGTTGAAGGAGCTCCCCAGTATTGCAGTCAGAATCATGCTATTAATTATTAATGCCATTTTACTATCCGGACCACTGGAAGATTTCTAAAGTTAAAATGATTCCAAAACCGGGTAAAGACCTAACCAAAACCGAGTCATATAGGCCCATAAGTCTATTACCAACTATTTCAAAGGTCTTCGAAAAGTTGCTTATGGATAAATTGTCTCCGATGCTAAGGGATAGTGGGTGTATCCCAAACCATCAATTTGGTTTTAGAAGTAGACATAGCACAATTGAGCAAACCCATAGATTGGTTCAGGTGATAAGAAGGACTTTGGAAGAGAAGAAGTATTGTTCAGCTATTTTTAGTGATGTTTCTCAGGCTTTTGACATGAAGGTTTGGCATGAAGGTCTATTTCTAAAACTGACCGCTCACTTGCCTTGTAATATAAGCAACCTACTGAAAAGCTACATAATTGGACGAAAATTTTCTGTTGTTGAAGGAGACTTCGTTAGTGTATCCAAGGTAGCATTCTTGGACCAGTTTTATATTTGATATATACCTGCGATATGCCTGTAAGTGAAACTGTCTACACTTCTACGTTTGCTGATGATATAGCGTGTCTAAGTTCGCATGAAAACTCCCATCAAGCATCCATAAATCTTCAGCAACATATAACTCAATTAGAGTTGTGGTTAAAATTATGGAGAATTAAAGTGAACGTTCAAAAGTGCATTCATGTGACCTTCACGCTGCGAAGAGATAATTGTTCACTCGTTCGAATCAATAATCACATTTGTTCCTCACCATACTTATGTGAGATACTTGGTATACATCTTGACCGTCGCCTTACATGGAAACATCATATTGACTCAAAGCTAACACAAATGAAACTTAAGCTAACACAATTACATTGACTCATTGGCAGGAACTCAAAACTTAGCCTAGATTGTAAGCTTCTAATTTACAAGATTATTTTAAAACCGATATGGTCTTACGGAATTCAACTTTGGGGCACTGCCTCAGCTTCAAACGTGGATAGAATCTAACGTATGCAGAATAAAATTTTACGGTTGATAACCTCCGCCCCATGGTACATCAGAAATTCAAACATACATTGTGACTTAGACATACCGCTGGTGACTAAAGAAATCATCAAATACGCAGGCAAATACTTGATGAAGCTTGAAGACCATCCTAACCCCTTAATCGCAATATCTTGGATTATAGTGGACATAGCCGATTAAAAAAGAGGGATACCGCAGCTTTAATCCCCAATACCACAGACGATACATCTTATAAATATTTGCTTTGTTTTTTTTATGATAATTTTTTTTTTACCCAAAAGGTTAGGCCTGACATTATCAAGACTAATGTAACTTATTTTAGAATTTAAGATTTTAATACTTATTGTTAGTTCTTTTCGTGAAGATACAATAAATAACTATTGAGAGTTAAAAAAAATCTATCACAGGAGTAGATTTGGAACTAATAAGGAGATTTAGTATTATTTGACAAGTTCTAGTTCATGCAGCAGAAATATAAATGCAAAAAAATTTGGAGAGTACGTCAAAAAAAACAGCTATACTTTACAACGAAAAATATTCTTGGAGATATATGCCATCCACAGTTCATAAAATTTTGTACAATGGAGAACAAATAATTCAACACAATATGCTACCAATAACGAACGCAAGAAAAACGAAACAAAGATTTTAGCATAAAACAAGAAAAAATTCTAGATATTGTACTAATGAAGACATGATTGTTGTAATGCACATCAGATCCCTATATGTCCAATATCTGGCAAAAATGGAAAATTACTTCAATCGAACTAGACGTAGAAGCTTAACTTCTTCCATAAGATGAAAATCAGGGCTATCTAAAAGAAATATTTACTAAAATTGTTTAATTAATACACAAGGATTATCTGTATGTATTTCATCCTTTTAAAATTTTTTGTACATTAATAAAGTATTAATCAATTTACAATAAAGGTTGACATATACGAGTAGGATTTTTGTTTATTTTGGATTTTAATACCTGCTTATCTAAATTAAATTTGAACCAATAAATATATTTTTGATGCTATTGCTACTTAATGACCTAATTTTTAACTCAAATTGTTTAAAAAAAACCAAACTTTGGTCTTAGTACTAAAAATTTCACTGGGGCCAAAGTTTTTAATAAGTATAAGCTCTAAACATGAATCAAAATATAAGACTTTATTTAAAACAAACTCTTTGAACAAGTTGCAATATTTTACTTTTGTACCAAAAATCACCTAAAACTTAGAATGTATTTTTAAATCTATCACAACTATTTTTCTAACCGGTCGATTTATAATTTCATGTCAATTTATTTTAATCCATTTAAAAGTTCTATACCTCTATAAAAACATCCTTTATTTAATATTAAAAAAATACAAAATAACAAGCTCTACTGCAATCGTAAAATTAATTGCCACTATAGTGTGAGTTATTTTCTTTTAAATTTTATTATGTTATTTTAAAAGCAATATAAAATAAAAATTTAGTCGTTGGGTGAATTGAAAAAGAAAAAATAACCGATAGTGCTTGAAATTTATGTATAAGACTTTGATCAAATTTAACACAAATGGTGCCTGCGATCAGAGATTATCGACTAAAAAAATTTGATTGTAATAGTTTGTCAGCAAAAGTCTTAAATAACAAGGACATGAGTAAAAGTAATGGGTCGAAAAATTTGAGGTTAGGAATTAAATATGGAAATTTATAATGGAATGTCCGCAGACGTCAGCTCCTTTTACAAAATTTTTAAGCACATTTTACAACAAAGCTTCGCTAATCTTGTTACTGCAGGTAATTCAGTTTATCGTTTGGTGCTTCAGTTGGGTGCGGGTTGCTCATAAGCCCATCTTTCAAATGGGTCTAGAGAAAATCATCCAGCGCTGTTAAATCACAATGGACATATAAATCGAGAAATTACTCGACCTGCTTGGGTGCATGTTGCACCGTCTTGCTAAAACCAAAGGATATTGATGTGTGGCCACAAAAAATAAGTTTTCCAATAAAAAAATTTCAATTCTCTCAAAAAAATATATTTTTTTATTACTTCCAAAAAACCATTTTAAATATAAATCTCAAGGGTCCGTGAGCTATGGAAACTCAGTTTTCTAAACTATGGTTAAAGTTTTGAATTGAGCAATTAATGAGATGACCATAGGAACAAGCTTTACCACCTAAAATTAATTAAGTGATTTCCGTTTTTATTTCAAAACTGAAAAAGTACACTTTTACTGAAACACCGTTTAACTTTCTTTAAAAAATTTATGGCCACAAAAAAATAAGTTATCATGTTTTGGTGACGCGTTTCCAATTTGAGAAAATACGGGTCGACGTTGCCACCTAATAGCAAATCACACTATACGGTCACTTTGTTTGGATGCAATGGTTTTTCGAAGCCCCTAATGCGGCAATTTGTTGTTGTTTGTTTACATAACGTTCTAATTGAAAATGAGCTCACCACTACAGTGATTTTGTTGAAAAATACGATGCTTGAAAAAACGGCGCAAACAATGGTCGGTTGGCTATAGTTCTTGAACGAGTTGAACTTTATCGCACAGTGTGTCTAATAATGCCCAATTGTTGCACGGCGACGAGTTGATGTTCCAGACTCATTCTGAATTCTTTGCTGTCAGTAACAATTCAGCAATTAAATTACAGTTTTTTCAGAAGGCTCTTGATTTTGAGGAAAACCTGCTCGAATTTTAAGAGAATTTTTTACCGTTTTGATAGTAAAATTCCACAATTAAAGTTCTTTGCATAAAAGTGTAATGTTCCATATTTAAAATTTTCTTAAATAAATGTCTACCCTATGTCAGGGTTCTATTACTACCTTCCGCCGGGAAAGTATACTTCTTTGTTTTGCCACCATTTTGCTACACATTAGTCTTGATATTTCAGATTAGGCAGTCGTGAGGTAGACATGTGGCAAATTTATTATGGAAAAATATTAGATTTTAATCGTTAAAGCATTTTATAAAAATCAATCATCGGTTACTGTGACGATGAGAAAGTTACGTGAAATTTTTGGAAGAAATAACGTGCCAACAAAACTTACTATTTATAGTATAGTAAATGATTTCGCAGAAAGAGGGAGTGTAGGTGATAGGCCCAAGCATTGACGTTAAAGTACTGCAAGATCGGCTGAAAACATTACTGCTACTTAAGAATGTATTGAAAACAATCCATCAACCTCAATTCGACGCTGCGCTCAGGAGCTTTTTCTTCTCTTTCTTCTCTTGGAAAAAGCAACAACTTAGACCTGTGCAGCTGGAGGAAAAAGGGAGCCCACTCCCCTGAAGTCAGCAGGGGTACAACTGGAAACTCCAGTTTATTTCCACGGGAATCAGTGGCTCGCAGAGTTCCGTTATTTGTCTCTTTAGACACTTAACTGTTCTCTGACTGATTATTGAGGTTGGCCCCTATATGGGAGTATCGTGGTGTTTGTGGTTTTGCGGCCCCATATCAGTCTATGGTTTTATGGTGGCCGGGTTCATTTCACCTTTAATGACACTTACCTGGTGAAATGTTCCCAAATCCAGTGAACATGCTAGACATGTGTTCTGGACAGGAGTTGCAAAGTCTCCAACTCTTAAGCAAGGAGTGATGATTTGCAGCCCTGCTCTGGAATTATCGAAGTTGCAACTAGAAAGTTCTGTCCCAAATTATGCAGTGGTTTGACCACCATCTGATTAAGACTACATAGTCAGGCGCAGATGTAAATCTAATCACACAGAACAACTTTCGCTACAATTTTGTGCAAGGATATGCATTTATTTCCATGTAAGGTTTAGTTGACACAAGAGCTTCTTCCACAAGATCATTTACGCTGCCGTACATATGCCAACAGGATGTTAGAGCTCGCCCATGACAACCCCGATTTTCATGAAAAAATCATAATGAGTGGTGAAGCACATTTTCATTGATATGTGAATGAACAGAATAATCGGTTGTGGGGAATGGAAAATCCTCAAATTATTCAACAGTCACCTTTGCATCCAATAAAAGTGACAGTCTGGTGTGCAATTTAGTCAGGAGATAACATTCGACCTTACTTCTTTGAAAAAGAAAACGGCGTAACGTTAACTGTGAATGGGGAGCGATATCGTGATATGATTGAAAACTTTTTAAAGCCACAACTAGCAACAAGACGGTGCCACATCCCATACAGCCAGGATTACAACGAAATTACTACGAGACCTCTTTCCACAGCAAGTTATTTCAACAAGTGGTGATGTTGATTGGCCTCCACGGCCGCCTAATTTGACTGCTCCAGACTTCTTCATGTGGGGATATCAGAAAAGGAAGGTTTATGCAAACAAACCAGAAACGCTTGAGCTACTCAAGCAAAAAATTCGTGATGAAATTAATTAAATACTGCGTAAAATGTGAGAAAATGTAATGTAAAATGTACTCAAAATGGCTCGGATTTGTGAGCCTAATAGAGGCGGACATTTATCTGATATTGTATAATAGCTGCCGACATTACATAAAACATTTACCAATATAAGATCCATTATATTTCATTTAATCAAAAATTATAAACAATCAAAGTAGTACACCCGGCGGAGACTCGAAGTTTAAAATGCTATATTTAACTGTTATTATTCCTTTCTGTCTTTGCTGGCTGTTTTTTCGGTATAAACGGTGAGCACTTTCGATGTGATGACATCATGGCTGCTTTAAAGACTTTATTATACCTCGTAAATTCCCCCCGGGGGTAGAATTATGGATCACATAACCATCTAGACTTGTGTCTTGCGCGTTAAAAGGGAGCCCAGTCACCTTCAAGACTAGCGGGAGCCAACTGGACAATTTACTATGTTTCCACGGGAATCAGTAAAACCCAAGAGTTCCGCTATTTGTCTCTTTAGGCATTTAGCTGTTCTCTGACTGGTTATTGAGGTAGGCCCTTCGGGAGTATTGTGGTGGCCGTGTGTTTCGAGGCCCTCGTTTTAGTGTGTGAGTCGGATCATTCACAATGAATACAATGAAAGGTCCAGGTCCCGTAAATATGAATGCCGTCGTGTTCTTAATTATATTAAGCTTCATGCATTATGGACCAGGAGTTGGATAGTCTCCAACTCTTCAGCAAGGAGTGAAGGCTGCGGCCTGCTTCGGGCTTTTGAAGTTGCAACTATGAGTGACTGGAGGATACACGCATTCGAAGGCCTTCTAGGGCGAGGATGACGCTACACATTATCCAGCAGTGGTAATGATCCACCATCTGATTAATGCCCACGGCCAGGTGCAGATGTAATTTTTATCACGCCATAACTCGTAAATGATTTCTACGATTTGTATTAAAATTATCTCGTAAATATCTTGAAAGGTTTTTTTTAATTTTAATAGCTTTCTGGACCAGAATCGATTAATTTTGAAAATCTTAAAAGGATTTTTTTATAAAACATTCACTTTTATACAAAAAAAATTTAAATAAATCAAAAAAATAATCATTGGTAATAAATTTTACTTTAAAATTAAGGCAAACAATTAGAAATTTTTTTTATTTTGTTAAAATAAAAACAATTTCTAATGTATTTAATTACTTTATTTGAAAAAAGTACTAAAAATTATTCTTAAAAAAAAGAATACTCTCCACAGTTAAATTAATGTCACTAATTGTAAACATAGAAAAAAAATTTCAAATAAATCAAAAAAATAATCATTGGTAATAAATTTTATTTTAAAATTAAGGCATACAATTTAAAATTTTCAAATCGTGTTAAAATAAAAACAATTTCTAATGTATTTAATTACTTTATTTGAAAAAAAGTACTAAAAATTATTCTTAAAAAAAAGAATACTCTCCACAGTTAAATTAATGTCACTAATTGTAATCATAGAAAACTTTTTAACGAAATTTACTTAAATTATTTAGATAAAAATTCTTTTTTCACAATAACAAAAACACAGAATATAATAAACAAAAATAAAACAATAACATAAACTTTGGCACAATCATGAAATCGACTATTAAAGTAATAGTTTTTGTATCTGCTTTTGTATTTCAAATACAAAAATGGCGGTTATTTCATAAAGTTTGCTTTTATACCAAATTTGCTAGACAACTTAAGAACTCGAATACAGAAACAGACACTCAACTCCGTGGAATGTTGTTTTACAATAATCTTTATGTATTAATTAAAAAACTAAGTATAACTTGCAGATATAAAATTATATAAAATATAAATTTATTGCTTGAGCGATTCTAAAAGTTAATGAAAAAATATACAATTTAAAAAATTTTATATTTTTAAATAATAGGATTTTTTTTGCAAAACAATATTTTTATATTTAAAGGACTTTTTATTTTTTTTTATTTATTTTTTTATATAATTAAATATTATAAAATATTTAAAAAAAAATTAACTCATTTGATATGTTTTAACTTTTTCGTTATTAATTTACACTTGCTCACAACTTTTTTTTGGAAAACAAATTATTTTGTCTTTTTTTTGCAGACTTAAGTCAAATTGAGCTATAAATGTTTTTAGCAGTCTTATGTTAAAATTTCATAAGCAAAACTGATTTGATTAATTTTTATTGTTTTTACTTTAGTAATTATAGTTATTTGACCTTTTAATATTTTTTAATAGGTAATTATTAAGCGCTAGGTCATTATTTAATAAAAGATTTTTAAAAAACTTTATTTTTTATTATGTTTTCAATATTTCGCCAAACCATTGGTTGGCATCATCATGATAAACAAAAAAGAAGAAGAATTTATAAATAATTAATCAAAATTGAAAAAAATTTTTGATAAACAAAAAAGAAGAAGAATTTATAAATAATTAATCAAAATTGAAAAAATATTTTGATAAACAAAAAAGAAGAAGAATTTATTATTAATTAATCAAAATATTATGAAAAAGGACAACTTAAAACAAATTTAACTTTCATTAAAAACGAAAAATTCCCAAAAGAAAACCCTCTTAAAACTGTCAAACATGCTAAAATTCCAAGTATCGCAAAAAACACATTTCCACTATAGAAAAATTAGTCATAAAAACAGCATCTCTATTCAAACGAGCAACTTCTCGCTTGGTTTTGATTTCATTGTGGTCGTATTGAATGGGGCCCCAGATGGTCGGCAGAAATTTTAGAAATTTTTTTCACACATACTTTCGTAGTGGTGGTTGCTTTTCTTTTGCTTGTTATTGTTATACTTTGGTTTATACCATTGAAACCCACAACTTCAGAAAAAAAGTTCTCCATTAGCGTTACTGAACTGTCGAAATTACAAAACAATACCTGATTATGATTAAAATCATTTTCTTTGCCGAAAGTTTTTAGAATCGAATAAATATGTGATGTGTACCGATTTGTAGCAACGATTTTACATTCCATTTTTTTTCAATAAAGAAAAGACGTTTTACGCATGTTCCGCATTTCGACATTTCATGTCAGTTTAAATCCACTTCTCAATTCGTACTATTTACTTAAACAAATGGACTAAAAACGCATAACAAAAATATAAATAAAACACAAAAATTAAACAAATTTTTTGTTCAAAAATACGATGTAATATTAAAAAACATTTTGAAACTGTTATTTGATGAACAGCTACATTAACATCGCTTCCTCTAGATCTATCAAAATTGTCTTCTGCGAAGAATCTAAAAATGACTGCTAGTTGAATTGGAAGTGGAATGGATATGGGTGCCAAATAGCTTCCAATCTAATTGAAAAAAAACGAAAACATTTAATAAAGAAGAAGAAGAACTATTTTTGTACACAATATAATTTGTCTTAAACATTTTCTTTGTAAATTTTTACTTTCTTCAAAACGAATAACAAGAAAAGTTATTTTATTAAATTAAATTAAATTTTTAGTTTCATACCCACATATAAGTAGAATTCTATTGCTAGCAAATATAAGGAAATGAAACAAGTGTGGATCGAAATCTATCACACCCTCTAGGCGCTTTAGAAAATCGATTATTTTTTAAATCGATTGATTTCTACCACATTTCTAAATATTACATTTGCAACAAAATTCCATAAAATATATTTATTAAAAATGCAATTTTAAATAAAAAAATTAAATTTGATTGCAAACGGAAATCAAAAAAATGTTTAAAAAAAAAAATGAAACTTTACCAAAATATCGCAAGCTTAAGTTTAAGTAAAAAACTAAACTTTCATTAAAAACCGAAAATTTCCAAAAAAAACCCTTTAACTCTCGGTAATCAAAAGTTTGTTCTGTTCAAAATACGATTATTTATAAACACAATATCTCTTTCAAACAAGCAACTTCTTGTTTGGGATATGGTTCGATCCCAGCTGCGGCACAGAAATTATGTTTTAGCTTTTTTTTACAAATAAATAATTTTTTTTTTAAGCACAAGGTCTTTATACAAAATTTAAACAATTTTTAAATTTATTTTTATATGGCAGAATTGCATGACATCTTTAGGAAAAGAAAAATTAAACAAGTTTTATATAAAGACTTTGTGCTTAAAAAACATAAATTTTAAAATACACTAAAAATCACTCAATAGCCGATTGAGTAATTTTTATAATCTTAATTTTTTATATGGTAATAGAATAACTAAGGTAATATTAAACAGTACTATTGTGGAGGTTATATAAAATCGATATGATTGAATATAACTTTCTACTTAATTAATTCTAGATTGTCATTATATTTATTTTAATTGCATGTTATTGTCAAATAACAGAAATATTTTGGTAAGATTAACGCAGATTTTATGAGCTTTGTATGTCACTCATATGTAAGGTTGCTTCTTAGCTTACTGCAACCATTATTCTTTGTGTATAGGCAGAGTTAAGCTTAATATGAACCAAGCTCTCTCACTTCTTTCTGTTTTTGGATTTTTGTTTTAATTCTTAAAATAAATTATTTATCTCCTATCTAAATAATCTCAATCTAAGGGACATTATATAAAATGAAATAATACGTAACACTAAAAATAAAGACAATAAAAATATTATTGCCGATTTGTAATTAGCATTTAACAAGTCAATATCTTTTAGCAACATTTTTGGTCTAGTGTAGTGGCAGTACATCGCTGAGCACTCTAGACGAGGACGATCGAAGCCGAAAATTGCCATGGCTGAGCCATCTAGGCTGTGTTTTAGAAATGATATTTTAAAAATCCATTTTAAGGCTTCAGGTGCATGTCGCTCCTGCAGAAAGAAACCGGAAAAGATTAAGAAGGGGCTAATAAAAAAAGGACCCAGTATAACAGCCAGCTGGAATATAAGAAAATGTTAGAATTGAAAAATTTTAAATAAAATTAATTAAATCATCAATTACAATGATTGATCATCTCACCTTTATATCAAGAGAAGCACCCACAGCTAAACCTATACTTTGTCCCACTAAAGCAGTTAAAAATATTATTAAAGAAAATAATAATATACGAAAAACATCTCTAGGCTGATCGGTTAAAATATATGTTATCGCTATATAGATGGTGATGCAAAGGAACTGAATAGGTAAATCTGCTAGCGTTATCGCAGCATAATACGCTCGTAGAGAGTACCAACGATTGAAATGTTCTCGTGAGACAATTGGAAACTCTAAAGGAACTATAGATAAAGAAGAAAGAGAGAACTGTAAATATTTTAAAGAAATTTAAGAGGCAACTAAAAATATATAGCAAATAATAGTATCAAATAATTTCTTAAAATAGTAGAATTTTTGCAATTTAATTCTGGTATTTAATATCGACTTAAGTTATTCTGCATTAATTGCGCTAGATTCTTTTGCACAAATATTTTGTAATATTTTCTTAAAATATTTATTATTCAAAAATTAAAATTAATAATGTTTTTTTAAGTTTTGTTTGTCTTATTTAATCAATTTGACTTAAGATATAAAACTCTTGAGTTTTCCATACAAAATTTAGGTAAACTCCACTGATCAGCTGTATGAGCAGTAGAGATATGGATGTACTTTCCCCACGGTAATACATTTCAATTTATCAGAATATCATAAAATATTTATGTTTAAAAAAATCTATCACAATTAACGTAGGTTAAATTAAAAATTATTTTAAACAATAAATTTTTTTATTTTTAATTAAAGTTTATTTATTTTTAGTGGTAATTGCGCTTAATTCCTTCAACAGCAATACGATTACATGTTTCTGATTAAGTGATATTCTTGGATTGGAAGAAAAATAAAATTTCAAAGGTTTATAATCCACCAGAACTGGTGCTTAAAGCTTTCATCGTCGCAGACATTAGATGAGAAAACGTTTCTTTTTGCGTGTATAAGAAATTTCATATTTTTTACTTCTGAGTATTTGGCAAAAGAGAAAGATGAAAAGAAAAAGAATAATGAACTTTATAGGCCTTGTTTTGTATCTGAGCGTTTTTACTTAAAAGTTATATGAAAGTTAAAAAAATATCCTTTAAACATGTTGCTGTCACTTGTGAGATTTCAGCTTTAATTTCTTGATAAGCAACCTCGCACCGATCACCCTAAGTTTAACGCCCACGGGCTTTAAGCAAAAATTGTCGCCTGAATATAATCGAAGTGTTGAATACCTGTAGTAATAACAGGTCATGATAACTTCGCTATCATCTTGGCGAGATAAAAATTAAAGATGATTATACTTGCACAGTGCCTGGAAGTGTTTGAGCTGGTAGCTGGGAGCTTCAAGTGTCGGAAACCTTCACTTTTAAGTATGTATCTCGGACAAGAACACGTATAACTAATGTTAAGAAAAGTGCGTGCAAGTTGGGTATTGCTGATAATTTTAAGTTTCAACAAGACAACGACTCTAACCACACATCACTAATGGTAAAAATGAGTTGTTTTACAATTGACTTAGAATCATCTAAAACCCCTGCACAAAGTCCAGATATAAACATAATGCTCGCACTTATGGGATCAACTTGGAGGTGATATGCAAAACAGATTGTGCAGTAATAAAACCAGCTTAAAGCCGCATTTCAGAAGGAATGGTGCCAAATAACGTCTGTTGTGTCCAAAAAATGAGTGGAATCCATTCCGCGAAGATCGAAAACTAAAAAACTAAAAAGGATAGGAAACCAAATATTAATTAATGCCTAATGACTGTCCGAAATTTGGTGCGATCACCCCCCGGGTGCTTTGTCGGAAATCCACCGTCATTACGTGTGTCTTCGGGGGTAAAAGGTAGCCCAGTCTCCTAATAGGCTGGTAGGAGCCAACTGGACAATCCACTATATTTCCACGGGAATAAGTAAAGCCCCAGAGTTTCGCTATTTGCCTTTTTAGCCTTTTAGCTGTTCTCTGACTGATTATTGAGGTTGGCCTTCGGGAATATCATGATGGCTGTTTCGAGACCCTTGTTTGAGTTTGTGGGCCGGATCATTCACAATGAACACAATGAATGGTCCAGGTCGAGTGAACATGAATGCCGACATGTTTTTAAATTATATTAAGCTTCCAGAGTTCTGGACCAGGAGTTGGATAGTCTTCAACTCTTCAGCAAGGAGTGAAGGCTGCGCTCTGCTTCGGGCTTTTGAAGTTACAACTAGGAGTGGCCGGAGGATATACGTATCTGAAGGCCTTTTAGGCCTTTCATCCACAGTATTATGATCCACCATCTGATTATGGTTCACACAGCTAGGTGAAAATGTAAATCTTAATACGTATTCGGTGCGATCAAAGTTTTAAAATTTTTTTTCGCTCGTATCAGCACTCAGGGGAAGATCCCTACTCGTGCAATGCATTGTACCAGAACTAGAAAATTGGGTTATGGGGAGGAGATAGAGGCAGTAGTGCTTGTGGACATTCGATTCGAATTTTCCTATGTTGAAAGTGACAGGAAAGACCTCTGGAGGGAGTTTATTCCACATACAAACTGTTCTACTACAAAACGAATTCTCTACGTAATGGTAGTGCGATTCACTGGCCAGTCGACCACAAATGGATGGGCTCTCAACGAAAATCGAGTCAAACGCTAAAATGTACGAGCTTCGGGAACAAGTTGCCTAATTTCGTTACAGCACTTACTATTGTAGTAACGATAAAACAGTGAAATACAACCTACATTACATCGTTGCTCAAGAGAATCAATAGAGTTGGATACCCTACTGTTCCCACTGAGCCTCTTGGCCGTCTCCTGTACGCGGTCGAGAAACTGCAAATTAGATTTTGGAGCGGCGCCCATACATGAGAGCTGTATTCTATTTTCGGATGGATATGGGTGGTATAAAGAGTACGAATATCGGATGGTGTGAAGTATCTCTTACACCGTTTTAGGAAACCGATGCACTTGAAAGCTTCTTTAGAAACTTGAAAAATGTGTCCATCGAACATCACACTGAATTTTCATGCCAAGAAGAGCATGAGCAAGAGCGACCGATTCCGTAATATCTACATCACCCATAGTAACAGATGTAGCATTATTCTCGAACGTGTTCTTTGGGTTTTTTTTTCGTTATTTCTATTGTTATTAGGCTAGAGTACCTAGTTTTTGTTTTGTTACATTTGTTAATAAATATAAATTGGATTGTAAATATTTTAATAAAATATTTTGCAAAATTATTATTTATTTAAAAGCTGCTGAACTTTCGATGTGAGCCATTGTACCAATAATTTAATGAAATAAGTTTAGGACAGAATTCAATCATCCTGGAAAACTGATTGCCAAAAATCTGATAATGTTTTTTTTAAAAATAGCTTTAGCTTGAATCGAATTAATTATGTGAGTTGCAACCTCCAATGCGAAAAAATTATATCATACCATTAGAAAAAAGGGTGACACATTGAGCTCATCTCTGGAGTATCAATTAGAAATATGTCGGCGTAGGAAAGGAGACCGTTTTCGAAATACTTTAAAATTTTTCCATTCACGAGAGAGAAAATTGAGGAGGCAAGAGCTTGATACCCTTAGATATCCTCAAAGCATGGAGGCTCTTGGCAATTCCCTTCTAACTTTATAAAGATAGGTTAGTTTCTCCGTATGCATGTCTATCATCCACACGCTTTATACTACCACAACTATAAAGGGCGGTATTGGATGAAAGGTGGAAAAGAATATAATTTATAAGATTTATTTAAATGTTCCATCTCTGCTGAAGATGCTCTTTTATATATGTAGGTTTTGCCAGCCCAGGACATTGTAATGATTCAAATATACCAAAGTTTTGGACGAAAATTTTATTTACGTTTTTTCGATTGTAAGCTAAAAACAAACATGTAAGCTATTGTGTACATACATACATATGTATGTATGCATGTATATTATAGTAAAAAGTGTTATTAAATCCATACACCAATCTGTTGTGTTAATAGCATGAAATGCAGTCTTGATTCGGACAGCGAAAAAAATGTTTCATATCGCCGTGGAAACATGGTATAAGACAGCCGTAAGATACAAATCGGGTTTTAGGAATCGTTGATAATAAATCATCGTTTAAAACTTAGTCACACCAAAGACAGCGGCCTTAAGCAAGCCTAAATCACTTTTAACTAAACGGCATGAAATGGTTTTATTATTTTTTCATCTTTTTGAAGAAAACATTTCAACCCCAGCAGAAAATGTCTTAAAAATTACTTGAATAAATATTCTAGTGAATAAAAATACTTACACTTTACTACAATTGCCGAAAATGCCGAAAACATTATAAACATTATCGAATAAAAGCAATAACGGAAGTTATTTAAAGCATTCTCTGCCTCATTGCCGATCCCATAGTAAAGAAAACCAATAAAAACAGCCGTTATTAAATGTATATTGAATCGCATCATTGCCAACGATTTGTCACGCCACAATATTAAAAATGTTCTCAACAGCAATGTACCCAGTTGGCAATAAAACGGTGTGGCATAGATATTTTCACTTTTGCATAGTCGTGGCGATTCTGTTTGTTGGCAGCAGCTATTATCAGTTAAGGATATGCTATCATTGTTCGATTCATCCAAATTGTCCTTACTATTTTCTGTACGGGAAGACAATTCTTTGATCGGCGTTAAGGGTTTTGTATGCCGACTGATGTGTTGTGAGTAGGCTGGACTAAAGTTGTTGGTTTTAACGGCTGGCGTTAATATAGGAGCCGTTACTGGGGTCATTAAGCCAGCGGCCATCATTGCTTCTGAAAATTTTTAAATTTAATTTTTTTTAGCAAACATGTGTTTCATTTTAAGATATGTTGCTGACCGATTTTTTGCATAGCTTCTATTTGTTTGTTGTTTTTACCCATTTTTGCATGTCTGTAGGTCTCGTTTCTTCCATTTTCAATCTTTGCTATCAATTTATCATTTTGCGGTCCATAGTCATCGGTGGCGATTTCCATTACTTCAATTACAGTTAATGAAGGATATTAAAGTTTCATAAAGTGGTTTGACATTTGATATTTTAACTTACAATAATCAGCTGGGTTGTAAGATTCTGGACATTCTAACCCCATTTCCGTTAAATAAGGTACTAGATTTTCTGGTGTTCCTGCGTAAATACAACTACCTCCTGCTATCGCATACAAATGATCAACCATTTGAAATGTTAAGGCACTCGGCTGGTGTATTGTGCATATGACCGTGCGTCCTTCCAGGGCAAATTTTTTTAGAAGTGATATCAGCTGATTAGATGCAACACTATCCAGGCCACTATAGCAGGGAAATTAAAAATTTTGAAATTCAACAACTTTTTTTTTAATTTAGTAAAATTTGTTTAAATGTTACGTTGTAGGCTCATCAATTAGTAAGACGGGCAAATTATCTACTAATTCTAAGGCAATGGATAATCTCTTCTTTTGGCCCCCAGACAATTGGTAAGTTTTAGTATGGCGAATATCATACATGCCAATGGCTTCTAAAATTTTTTTAATCTAAGATAACGAATACGTTGATAAATAATGATGGCATATATCTTAACTAATATAACAGACCCGCTCTTTTTTTTCACTTTTACTCATGTGTGTACCAATTTTCAAATTGGCCGAAAAATGCATCGCCTCTTTAACAGTCAAATGTGAATGGAGAACAGTATCCTGTGTAATAAATGCAACATTAGACTTGAAAGCTTTTACATCGCGTGTATAACCATTAACAGTTATTTCACCAGTATAACCAAAGGATCTGAAATTAAAAGAGAATATAATAATTTTTGTAGATTTTTTTACTTAAAAAGTATTTTACATGAGTACCTATATCCTGAGAGTATGTTAAGGCAAGTACTTTTTCCTGCTCCTGATGGTCCTATAATAGCACTGAGTTCACCAGCTTTAAAGTAGCCCGCTATACCCTCTAGAATATTTTTGGTACCTAAAATTGCAAAGAGAGATGATGTTATTTATTAACAAAAGTTTATTTATTTTAATAATTTCTTCTAAATAGAGTTGTTGTGCGGCAAATAACTTCAGAAGAAATAAATTTACAAAAAAATAATAAAATTCGCTGCCATTGTAAATTAATTTTTAGGTTATTAAAAACTCTAACTCTTATCAACGAAAAGCAGTGTAATTGTAAATTCAGGCAAATAAACTGCTAAAAGTTATTCTCTAAGATATCCTATAAATATAATAAATGCGAAAATTTGCAAGTCACCAAACCGATCTTGATAAAATATCGTTTACAGATAGAAATTTACATACATATAAAGGGTGTTTTTATAGAGCATAGCGCTTTGAAAGAGAAAACCAATAAAAACAGCATGTTTTAGTTATTACATGAACAATTTGAGGGTTGGGTAAATTCTCGATTTGCAAATCAATTGACCACCTCGTACTTCTGATTTAACGCTCCTAGGATTTTCTGGGATTTTTTTATTTTATTTTAGGAATATCCTAATTTTATCGAAAATAACCTTTTACATGCCCCAAGGGATTTTTAAAACTATTACTGTTGTAAATTACATTTTATTTCTGGTTATAAACTCATTTATTATTTTTAACACAACACACAGCTCTTTATTTGCTGGGTTCCCCCCTTTAGTTTTATTTAGAAAATAAAACACAGCTAACAACAAAATCAGGATTGTCCCTGAAGTCGGGCCTTCCACAAACAACTGACACTAGACGCTAGAAGTGGACATTTACCCGACATCATATTATATTTTACATCGGTATCAAAAAAACTGAAGTGTGCCTTTACTTTACTTTCTAACTTATAGTAGGCTCCATTGACTGCAATGTTCTGACCAGCATCTTTTTTAAAGAAGTACGGAGCAATGATTCCACCAGCCCATAAAGCACACCAAGTTTTGCGAAATGTAACACTCGAGGATTATCATCACTCTAAATATGGCAGTTTTATTTATTGACGTATCCACTCAAACAAAATTGAGCTTCATCGCAAAAATAATTCACGCGATACATATTTTGAACAGAACCATTATTTTCTAATTAGATTTTACTATTTCAAAAACGTAACGTAAGGTAAAAAGTTAAGTTATTATAAAAAAAATTATTTAATTCATTAGGATTCCCCTTACACTGTCAAATAAATCAGACAAAAATTTCCAATTCATATTTGCCAGCTTAGATTTGGATTTTCTCTTCACTAAGTCACGAGAAATAAACAAATGCCATCTACATATATTTTTTATATCATATTTTTATATTATATATGTATATCATATATATATATATATATATATATATATATAAAATAATAATGCGACTTCCTGATCATAATTTCATGATAGACAATTCAAAGAAAACACCATCAACGCAACTATATCCTTCATTTAATCCTTTACAATACAATTTACAACGCATACCACCGCTTTTTATGTGTCATATGGAAAATCATTCAGTAACTTATTTTTTTCCATATACAGTGAACTCGCAGAAACGTGAACACCCAGTAATATGAACATTTAAAAACATGACATTTTTTTTTTTACATTGACTATTCTAAAACGTAACCAAAAGCTGAAGGGCTAAACCATGAACTGTTTACCGAACGTTAAAATTCAATTTTGTAAGCTTATTTAAAAATTTTGGGATTCCCCGCAGAAGAATCACTTGGATTGTTTGTTGTAAATAACTTTTGTTGCATGATAAGTAGTTTTGGTATTAAGTGTTAACTCTTCAAGAAAAGTCAGATATTTTAGAGCTTTTAGGGAAAGGTTCACCTGTAACTGGTTTGTCGAAAAAGTATACTGTCGCCAAATCGACGATTTGTTCAATAAGAAACAAAAAAGATGCAATTTCCAAATGCATTAATAATACATTTTCGGGTTCTGGAAAACGGAAAACACTGCATTCTTCGGAGCTTCCAAAAATGGAAAGATCTCTGTACTAATTTAGAAATTAGTATCTTAGAAACCCTTTTACAACCCATAGTAGCATAGTACATAATATATTAAAATATGGCAGGAACTTACAAAAAGTTGAATCAAAACATGTTTCATAGGTGGAAAAGAACGTACTTTATTTTAAATTAAAAAAAAGATAAAAGAGTCTATATATGTTATAGAAAAAATGCAATCTAAAACGTGAACACCCTCGGTAAAAATCAGTTCACGTTTCTGCGAGATCACTGTACAATGAAATCTGGTGATGTACATATAACTTCTTGTCACTGAATTCTAAAATTCAGTGAGAAATACATTTTAAGATTTAGGCAAGAATTAGAAGTTAAAAATTTTGAATATTTTAGTTCAATATTTTACTACGATAACTTTGAGACTAAGAGTTTGTCACATTATTGATATTATTTAAATTTATTACTTTTAATAATGCACAGTGGTTTAAAAAGGGTTTTTTTAATATATTTCGGTAGATCATGAACCACTTAAGATATCCTAATGAAATTTCACAGGTGTTAAGCAGAGGTGTTTCTGATTGAAGTTACGGACATGTAGAAACATATTGAATGAAAAATGTGTTTCTACACATTTTAGCTTTTCACATAGAAAAAAGTATATACTCTTTATACAAGTAGATAATATCTGCAGAAGGCTTATGACAATTTATTAACATTTTGTTTACGCGTCGCAATTTTTAAATGTCTTTTACCTTTAAAACTCTAAATTTCACATTAAACTGGTTGTTTGAAAAATAAAACTTAGAATTTGAATTGCCACAAAATCTAAACGGATCGAGATATTCAGCCCAATCACGAATATTCCCTAGGAATTTCATTCCCACGGAAAATACTTTTCTCGAGAAAATATTCCTCCAATCACAAATTCCGCTTGAACAAAATATATTAAAAAGTGGCATCATTGAATTTTATAAACAGCTGTTCTCTTTATTTACATCCATTTTTCCTTTTTTTGTTTGTAACTTGAGATTTTGTGTAGAAAAATAGCAATTAAATTAAAATGAATAGTTTAGCTATGCGAGCATTGGTTCAGGAGATTGTAGTTGCAGAAGAGCAACAAAGAACCACCAAAAGGATTAATAGAAGGCAATTGCGGGATGACTCTAATCCGCTTGAGTTGCCGCAGTCACTGTAAGTACATAAATGCAATTAATTTTATTCGATTTTATTTGTTTAGCTTTGCGACAGATTTCTAAAGTATTTTAGAGTAAGTAAACCGGCATTTCGGTACTTACTAGAAGTTGTGACGGCTCACTCTCCACCAACCAAAAAACCTTTTGGAATTCCACCAATAATAAAATTAAGTGCGAGTTTGCGTTTCTTCGCCGAAGGTGGCTACCAGACTGGTGTTGGAAAAGATTCTGACGTGTCCCTGGCACAGTCAACTTGTAGTAAGGTGCTTGCAGAAGTGATAAACATTTTTGAAATTCATCTCTGCCCAGTTTGGATTAAAGTACCAAAGACCGTAGAGGAAAAAAGAAAGATTTCTCTAGCTTTCTACAAGAAACACCATATGCCAGGTGTTGTCGGTTGCATCGATGGAACGCATGTGCAAATTATAGCCCCTCCGGACAATAAACACCTGTTTTATAATAGAAAAGGAAACTATAGCATGAATGTTTTGTTGGTAAGTTGTCCAATTTAATATATTTATACACATATACACATGTATGTATTTATGTAACCATAAAACTTTGTTGAAAAAATTCACAGCTTTGCGACCATCAGCTGAGAATTCGGTATGTGGATTCATCACATCCTGGTGCGTGTCACGACTCCTTTATATGGAACACCAGTGATCTAAGAGCTCACTTTGAGCAAAGATATTTGCAAGGAGAAACTAACTTTTGGCTGCTAGGTAAAAAATTTAAAATAGGGGGAACCTATTATCAATTACATATTTTTTTTAAATAGGAGATGCTGGATATCCCTTAGAGCCATGGCTTTTAACACCACATCGAGTTCCTGAGGACGGTACACCAGAGCTACAATTTAACGAAACCCACGCAAAATGCCGCAACATTATTGAACGCACTAATGGTGTGTTAAAGAACCGTTGGCGATGCCTTTTAGGTGCAAGGGAATTGCATTACTCACCAGAAAAGGTAGCTAGAATCATAAATGTATGCTGCGCTTTACATAATATATGTATACATTATAATGTAAGAGACGTACCAAATGATTTTATAGAGTTAAGTATGCCGGAGGAAGACACAGCACCACCAATTGCTAACCAATACCTAGCGGCCGCTCGTTCTATTAGGGCCAACATTGCACAAAGTTTTTTATAATTAAATAATTAATTTTTAAATAAAGTTTTTTCTAAAGATGTATTAAAAACAAACAAACTTATACATAAGTTAAAAATTCTTTTGTTAAAAATGACTAAAATATAAAAATAATTCATAAAAAAAAACAAATCAGTTCACATTGTTATTTAAAAAAAACACTAATAATTAAACCACTTTACACATCAGGTCGGTATTCTTGTATTTCCAATCTAGTTTTTTCTAACTTGTACTCTATTTCTCTCACTCGCAACTTTTCCATAAACGCATTGTGCCGCTGTGTTTCTTCTATTTCCTTCTGTTTTAGTCTTTCCATTTCCTTAAAATGTTTTTGTTGTTGATCACTTAATTTATCTAGCGATCGATAAATCTTTTTGGTGGTTTGGTCTTGGTCCTTTTGGTTCACCACTACTAGTTTCATTGTTTCTACAAGTTCTTTTTGTATACTAATTTCAGCTTGCACCGCGTCGTAGGAAATTTGAAGAGGGTCTTTTTGAATAAGCCCGTTTTTTTTTCGGCTACATTCAGCTGCATTCGCAGTAGCTGGCCGTATATTTTGAATAAATCCTTCTTTCTCCTCCGTTATGTTCACCGACACGTCCATAGAGGAAATATCTTGCGGGTAGTCTATCATATTTTGCGGGCAGTCTATCGTATTTTGCGGGCAGTCTATAATTTCATCTGTCATAAATGTGTCATTAAGGCCAACCGAGACACCCTCGACAGAAGATTTCATTCCTATGAGGGTATAGATTGCCTCTTCGGTGGAAGAAAACGTTTGCTCCTTGTTTGAACCAACGCCTCATGGCGTTGAGCTCAGCTTCAGCGTTCCTCCAAAACCGCGCAAACGCCTCTTTGCTACCTCTATGAAAACCACAAGCAATGTCTGCATTGGTCTCCATTAAAGCTACCAAATGTTGCAATTGTACTTTATTTGTGCTCTTCGACCTAAATTAACAATAAAATATTTTCTTATAAATTTAAATTTTGTTTCATCAAAATATTACTTACATTTTTAATGTAACTCCCTTCCGTTTTGTAAGTGAAATATTTTTAGGGAAAAACTAAATTCAAAATTATTGAGAATAACTACTTTTTCCCCATTTAATTTTATTCCCCTTCACACGGTTGATAAAAATGGGAAAAAACTAAGAAAACAAAAAAGTGAGAAATTTCATGAGGAATTTTTATTTATAATAGGAGGAATGGGAAAAGGGAAAAAACTCCCACGGAATTTTCATTCGTGATTGGGCTGATTGTAACAATATTTTATAGCTACATATATATATATATATATATATATATATATATATATATATAAAAGACCCTTTCCTTAAAACGGGAAAAATGTTCCAAAAATGTTTTTTTTTAGACAACTGGACAACCAAAATCGTATTTGGAGTATATAGCCAAGAGATGATGCTTTAATAATCTGTGTAGTTTTTTTTCAATTTTGTTTCAAATTTTGGCTGTGTTTGGATAGGACTGGAAGGTGAACCGTTACAATTTTTGACGCGATTTTTCTTTTATTCGCATTTGCTATAAGTGTCTTTAAAATAGCAAAAAAATTTACTAAATTTAATTTGTAATTTATTCGGAGGCAATCCTAAAAAAAGGTAGTTTTTACACATTTCCAATTTAGAGAATTGTAACTTTTTAACGAAACATGCTATCAGAATTAAACTTATTACTTGTTTATTATTAATACAGCCAATATCTTAGAATGATAATGTGAACATAAATAAAGTACACCACGACAAAAATACTAAGTTAAAGTCGGCAAAAAATTAAAAAAAAAATTTTTTAGACCGATTTTCTCGCAAACTAAAAGCGATAACTTAGACATGTAAGATATTTTTAGGGTCTATTTAAGTTCAAAAACTATCAGCATTTGAGAAATACATAAACTTTTTATGACATTTCCAAAAAATTTTATACCCGAGATACCTAAATTTCTGGTCATACCTAGACGCCTCCTTTGCTGGGCCCGTTGGATATCTTAAGCGGTTTATGAGCTGCCAATTATTAAAAAAAAAAAACGTTTTCAAACCACTGTGTGATGCTCGGTTGTTGGCTCCCCTTCTCTTTATTTTAGTTAGTTCTGCTACTGAATTTGTAGCAAATGATTTTAAGTTTTAAAAAAAGTTGAATGTCTGCACATCATTGGAAGGTTAAAATGTTAAATGGTGTAGTATAACTTTTCGGCTTCAGATTTGAAGCGAACAGTATGGCTGCCTTCCTAAACGTATATTTACAATGTATCAATACAGCATTAAAACCAAGTTGATACATTGTATACTTACTTTTTTAATACGTTGTATACTAATACTTTGCAACCCTGAAAACCTTTAGGAACATTTATATGCATTGTGTTACTTACTATCAGAGATTACTATTATAACTACTTTTCTCTCAGCTTAGATAAAACAATATTTTTTTAGGTTTTTATGTCTATTTTAAATAATTTGCAAAAATAAATTCATTTTCTGAATAAAAAAAAAATAAAAACTCTTTTAATTCAACTAGGTTGTCGTCAACTAAAAACATAATTAAATACATAATAAAATAAAAAAGAAAAAAATAATTCATACAAAAATTAAAACATAAAAAAAATTCATAAATAAGATCAATTCGTTACAAAATAATTGCACTTAACTTTTTCTCTAAATATTCAAAATTGTTTACGAGCCGTTAATAAAGCTTCTCGTAATTTTCTTATTTGTTAAATTTTTTCTTTTACAATTTTTAATTTTTCTAACAGTTTCCTATCAGCTTGATTTTCTTTTGTTAAAAACTAGATAACATCAGCTCGACTGCGTTTTCGTACTGGAGGTGAGCTTTTATCTTGCGTGGAAACTGCTTGAGACGTACATGGCTCGTTGCTATCGCCGGTAAAATTTGCATATAATGTGTCCAAACTCGATTCCATATTGCATTCTGGCACAAATATATTACTGCGGCAACATATACTTCGTCCAGTCTGTCACAAAATTCCCACGTAGTTGGTGCTTCACCCGAAGTTTTGTTGCGTTTATATATCACCATAAAATTTAGAATTTTTCTGTAAATTTCGTCTCGTGAAAATGGGAACGTGCCATCCATGGACTTAATATTTTGTAAAACACGTTCCCATAGTACAACGCGTTTCTTTTTTTTTTACGAAACTCCTAATGTGAATATATTAGTATTTTTTTGTGTGTTCATTTTTTGCTGCAAATAAGTGAATGTACAATATTTTTGTAGTTTTTTTAATCGACCTTTTTTTATCTTTAATAAATATCTCTTATTCTTTTTTACGGTCTTTTTAAATTACAAACAACAAACAAATTTTTTTCCTCATGAAGCTTTCCATAGGAAAGCGAAATATCGAAAAGAAAAAAATATATATTGTTAATTTAATTTAAAAAGACCGTAAAAAAGAATAAGAGATATTTATTGAATATACAATAGAAATATATTAAATTATAAGAAAATTCGTTTACTTATCTTCTGGCGTCGTCATTGTATTGCGTGTTTATTTGTATGTATTTATTTTGCATCTAAATTTTTTTGGATGCTTACCTTGCCTTTTCTAGCATATTAAATACGACAGTATTGCAAATAGGAACAAAATAATTTACACGGTTGCATTTGCGAACATAGTGCAATGTATTACTACTGTGGTATACACATAATTATGTACCACCCTTTTAACACAAAATGTAAACAATTATTACACACTTCATTTATTTGTTCATTTCTTTTATTTTTCACTGTTGTCAGCAAAAACTAGCCTAAAATAAATTTCTCACACATTTTTCTGACCATGAACATGAAACCACTTACGTTGCAATTATGTTTTTTATATTTAGAATAAATTTTGTTTTCATATAAAGTTTACATACTTACACATTAAAGACTAATTGTTTTCCCACACATATTCCATTAAGCAATATCAAAATACAAAGTCAAGGCCAAATCGAATTTGGCTGAATAGACATAAGTTTAGTATATAAGCTAGAGAATAAGTTAAATAACATCAGAATCATATTGACAGGCAATTGTTTTTCTTTGATTCCAAAATCGGCGTGAAAACGCTGGCAAAAAGCGGCAGGAGTGCTAAGATAATACTCAAACCCTTTTCCTACAAAATATAAGATAAAAACTATAAGGTTCACAAGTAAAGCTCACCACACTACAAAGCAACATGGGTTTAGGAAGTCAGCCTATATCATATAATTGATATTATTTAATTTCATTATTCCTTAATTATTTCTCAGATAAATTTATATGTGAATAAATAAAATGAAAGTTACGTTTATTTTTCGAAATATTTGGCCTGCTTGACCTTACGGTAAGTGATTTTTATTTTTTTACTTTTTATTACAAATATTCTTGTCTATTTTTTTTTTTTAATTTGTCACAATATGTATTCACTACATATTTTATTGCATGACAATTTACGAAAGATGAACTTAATATAACCTTTCATTTGCTCTGATTTTATTCTGTTTACTGTCACTAAACAACATCAATTAGTGGCACAATAAGAGTGGGAACATTCAGAGTGGGAATCAAATGTTTCCGTTAAATCTCCAGACAAATGATTGTATGTTTGGAGATGAAGAGGATATTAAGGATTAATTATGTTTCACTTAATGACATTCTACTTTTTAAATTCCAATATTCTTTAATTTTCATAGCGAAAGGTTGAAGCTAAAAAATATTGTTACGCTGATTTCTTTAATAAACATTTAGCTTATTGAAGTCTGTTATGGAAAAATATTACTTTGAATTAAGTTACACTATTATTTAGACGGATTATCGTATCGTATTAACGTGTGTTTATACACAAAAATAGCTACATGATGGTAACTTTACCACTTCAGCGCATGTTAGCAACTGTGGTGTCTTCACTTGATTACGTTTACAATTAAACGTAGGTTTTTATAGCCTTTCTATACTGTTTTGAGTAGCTCCTGCATTTACTAGAAAACTCTGTTATTGTATTTTCTTTAGATACCGCAGTTATCATTATATAGCGTTGGTGTTTGCTTGTTTCCCTTCTTTTTGGTTTTTGTTTTTTGCTAATTGTTAATCTTATTTCATGCAATTTTAATGTAACATATTGTTGCTATTTGTTTAACATTGTGCTCATAAGATTTCTCAGAAATTTCTTGATTTTTAAACCGACACAATAGGTCGTTTCACTTTGATTTTTTTTTGTGATGATTATCGTTTTTTAACCTTAACTAAGCAACTTTGTAAGAGTATGAATATATCGCTTCACTAAGGAAACTGAAGGTGTAGTAAACAGCTCTCGCTGTAAATAATTGGAATCTTTTTACATTCCAGATAACTTCACATTCCAACAAATTACTTCAATTGCTGTTTCACTATTGTTTAATTTGACTGAAAAAGTAATCAGTATTCATGTTTTTATTGATATATGAACACGCTAATTAATGATTGATAAACAGCGATTGCGGTTCATGTTTCTGTTTGATAACAAAATAATTGATTATTTGGTTTTAGTTGATAAGCGAAAATTTTGTTAAATTTTATGGATGAATGTGGTGCCTAAATATTTACGTTAAGAAGATTTAGTTCAGTCACGTTTAGGTGACAGCTTTCTGGTGTCGACATGAAAGAACTTTACAATGAGTAAAAATGTCGATTCTTTATTTTTACATCTTGTAGTTGATACTGTTTTTGTGTTACTAACAAATGTCGAATATATTCTTCCAATTACATATTAATTTATAATTGAGCAAGGGACGGATTCTCAAATGATTTAACGTCAAGAATTAAGCTGCCATACTTAAACATTTATTTAGTAAAAAGTTGGGAAATGTTAAGCCTGGAATGTTACACTCTTTCTTGAGCAATGAATTGTAATAGTGAAAATTTACCTTGAAAATGGTATAAATTTAATTGTAGCATTTCCTCGTAATCAGCATCTTTCTAAAACCGCTGTGAGTAATTTAATAGCTACATGCGAGGCTTACGGTATTGTTTCTGATAGCAGACTTAATTAGCTGCTGTACAGCAAAGTGTTAAGAACATATTTTATATTCTTTGATATCTGAAAACCTGACTGTTTAGCATGTGTTGAGGTTGCAGGCTTTAAGATTGGGATGTGTTTCAAGATTTTTTTGGATGTGTTATTGCAAATTTGAAGATATCAGGCTCTTACTAATGAAACGTTAAAGCCTTTGTGGCAGAATAGTATCAGAAAATCTCTGGCAATGAATTTGATATTTGCAGACATTTGTTTGTGTATCGCTAAGTATTGCTGCCATTTTCTGCTTTAAATTGCATATGTATGTACATATGTGTGTTTACGAAAAATGGCTGCTATTTAATTTAATCATCTTTTTCTTAAACATCAAATTATTTTTATTCAAACCTTAACGTTAGTTTTAAGCAAATAATTAACACTTTCCTTTTATGATTTAACTGATAAAATTGTTTGAATAAACTTTGTTGTCAAATGTTAAAATAGAAATTGAGAATTCCATACATATATATGTATGTATGTGTGTATGAATGTATAAAGCAATATACACATATATTTATAATTGCCCTGCATTTTGCCTTATCACAGCTAAGAAAAATTATACTTTTTTTATATACTCGTATTTTTTTTTAATTATACAGTAGTCATAAAAAGTACATTTTTTATATAAATAGTGCTTATCAAAATTGACACCATTATAAGTACGAGTATTATAATATATAAGTTTTATAATACAATTTGTCTAAAAAAATAGTATTTTATTCATACGTATTTTTATTTAAATAAAATTGCTTGAAGTTTTGTAAAGCAAATTTAAGTTAATTTTAAAATAAGGAAAGCGAAAATCAAAATTATGTTATTTAGCTTATAATTCTTTTAAGTAGAATTTAATATTTTCATAGTTTCATTGACGAAAAAGCAAACAATTTCAGTTAGTTTGATATGTTCTTAACAGAATTTGTGGTTTACCAATTAATTGATGATATAATTACATGTGTTTTTATATTTTTTTTTTATAAAATAATGAGTAGCAGTCTATTAGAACTACTTAATTAAAAATCCCAACAAGTTTTTCAGTTAAACCCAAACTTATTAATGATTTATTATAAAAATGAAAAATTTTTAAAACTAGATACAATGTCATACAATTTCTGAAGCGCCTCTTCCTTCTTCCGCATTTTTTTACGATCTACACCAAGGTAATTATCAGCAGGGTACGGATTTGCACACTCATGTGCAGCACACGCACATGAAGGCAAATATGCACACAAAATAAATACGCACATGCACATGCGTAAGTGCCAATTTTTGTATGTGCCTACTAAACGCACATGTGCAAGTTCAACTTGCGTAGGCACATTTCATGTGCCACTCTTAAAATTAATGGCACATTCATGTGCCGCTCTTAAAATGTGCGGCACATGAGTGCACACGATCTTGCACATTAATATATGTATGTGCAAGACGAAGAAGTACAATAATAACAACAATAAATTGTAGTGTTTTGTTGTTATGGTATGTGTTGAATATTTACCCATTTGAAAATAATTTTAACTGCGTAGTATAATGATGTGCATGAAGATGAGCATTCATGTGCCTGTACTTTGCACTTGGCACATGTGCGTGTGCTTCTATTGTCCATGCACACTCATGTGCCTTCATATTAAGATCAAAAATTGTTGCACATATTCATGTGCATGTACACAAATTTTGGCACATGTGCTGCACATTCATGAATAAATTTCTACTCTGATTATCAGTCTTTAACTTTTTTTCTATTTACGAAAACCGATTTTTCATACATTAAACACTTTTAATTTTTTCATTTTTTAAATGTAGGTGTTTTCAGATTACGAACGCAAACTCACAATTGTTTTCTTTTATTTTTAATCTTTTCATTTTGTTACTCTAGTTGTTTTTTTTTTGGCCTGCACTTAGAGGACGACTACTACACATGTTATAGGTTGTCGGGAGGAGGAAGGAGGGGGTAGTGTTTGTGAACATTCGATTTGAACTCTTCTACATTGAAAGTGATAGAAAAGACCTCTAGAGGGTGTTTATACCACATACGGACTGTTTTGCTAAAAATGGATTTCCCTTGTAATGCGTATTGCGATTCATTGGCCAATCCACCACAAATGGGTGCGCTCTCAACTAAAATTGAGTTAAGCGCAAAAACGGGAACAAATTCCCTAATTTCACTAGAGCACTTACAATTGTAGTAACAATAGAACAGTGAAATGCATCTCACATTGCATCGCTGGTCTAGAGAATCAGTGGAGTTCGATACCCTACTGTCGCCAATGAGACTCTTGGCCCTCTCTTGTACTCGGTCGAGCAACTCCAAAATAGACTTTGGGGCACCGGCCCATACATGAGAGTTTTATACCATTTTTGGACGGATATAGGTGGAATAAATAATACGAAGAACGGATCGAGTGAAATATCTCTTACACCGATTTAGAAAACCGAAGCACTTAAAGGTTCTTTAGCGGCCTGAAAAATGTGCTTATTCCATCGAACACTATACTAAATTTTTATGCCATAAACATCAAGAGCTTTCGATTCCTTAATACATATGTCACCCATGTTCTCCCCGGGGGCCTTGAGCGAATCTCACCGTCATTACATGTTCCAACGGGGGTAAAAGGTAACTCAGTCCCCTTCTAGGTTAGCCAGAGCCAACTGAACAATTCCACTATATTTCCACGGAAATCAGTGAAGCCCCAAAGTTTAGCTATTTGTCTTTTTAGCCTTTAAGCTGTTCTCTAAATGATTATTGAGGTTGGCCCTTTGGGAATATCGTGGTGGTTGTGGTTTCGATGCCCTCGTTTGAGTTGTGTGGGTCGGATCATCCACAATGAATAGTCCAGGTCCAGTGAGCATGATTGCGGCTGTGTTATTAAATTTTATTGAGCTTGATGCGTTCTGGACCAGGAGTTGGATAGTCTCCAACTCTTCAACAAGGAGTGAGGGCTGCGGCCTGCTCCGTGCTTTTGAAGTTGCAACTAGGAGTGACTGGAGGTAATACGTATCTGAAGGAATTCTAGGGCGAGAATTACGCTACATTTAATCCACAGTGTTATGATTCGCCGTTTGGCTATGGCTTACACAGCTAGGTACAGACGTAAATCTTATCACAGATGGTAACAGATGCACCATAATTTCCGAACAAAGACATTTTCGTAAGCATAGATCTATTCACACGACCCAATTCTGAGATTGTTGCGTGATCGTGATTTAGCATACTATGCGTATTCCGCCTTTTGAAACTCACCTATAACTGGTTCGGTCTATTACTAACTGAGTACAAATGAAAAATGGTGCTGTCATCTGCGAAAGAGTATATAGGGTTGAAAATTTGACAAAGGTCATTTAAAAAAATAAGAAATAGGGTAGGAAAAAGAACGAAGCCTTGTAGTACCCTTTAATTAATATTTAACACGTCTAATGAAATCCATTCTTTAACAATTTGTATAGTGCTATTCCTGAGAAAGCTCAGGAAAAATTATGAACGACACCAAAAGCAACAAGTTTCGACGGAAGTCCATCATGCCAAACTCTATCAAACGCCTTGGAAATATCTAGAGCCACTACCAAAATGATGTATGGAGTTGGACCATTCCTCCCACAGGGGAGCCAGCAAGTCGCCCATAGAGCGCCCCCTACGGAAACCATATTGTTGGTCGCTAAGTAAGCTGTTGGGCACCAGGTACCTCACAAGATGAAAAATAATCCTACTTTTTACCACTTAGAAAGCGCAGAACAAATTGCAATTGGGTGGTAATTTTTAGGGTTGTTGTCCTTACACTTTGAAAATTCGCCGGGATGATAAAAAGTGCTCAAAAGGGCCATTAACGGACGCACTAGCGTCGAAAAGTACTGTTTCAAGACTAGTGCTGGAATCCTATCCGGCCCAGGAGAATTGTTGGTGTTGAGATCTGCTAACATCTTTTTAACCGCTAGAGCTAGAAAGAGTATCTTCGGCATAGTAATCGATACTCTATCGAGCTCGGGCGTTGGTTGAATGCTTCCGGCAAATAAGAATTATTTACAAATATATCAGCCCTTTTATATCAACCGGATTAGTGAATATTTGGTCAGGATCGGAATTGAACAACTAGAAATGTCCCTTACTCTTTTAACAAATAACCCCGAGGAGTAGCAAGAACTGTAGCATAAAGGCACTGATTGTACAGATTTTTTCACGCCTTAGTACATTGGCACACGAAGATCCTGCTGCGTAGCGAATGCAAGATGCTCTCTAAATCTGACTGCATTTTTGCACATCTGATTAAACTAAGATTTCGATCTGGATTTGGATGAAATAGAAAGAAAATGATGTTTGCAACCATTTCCGCTATGCCATCGACATTATTATCCAAGAAACATAAATTTCAAATAAATTGCCTAAAAAATTCATTGAGCTCATCGCAACGAGCCTTCTCATAAATATATGTTAGCTGTTTGGTAGCTGATTTCGAAACGTCGTGAAGTTCTGAATATGAAAAGAAGTAAGACTTGTACTCATGATTTTTTATTAAATAATCGACCACCAAATTCTGTGATATTTTATGGAGATTCGAATTATGACATCTTCTTTAGCGCTTAACATCGTGTTCGCAGGCCTTATAAATATATATATATATATATATATATATATATATATATATATATATATATATAGTTATGATGTTACTATTTTCTCTTAAACTTCGTTGACATTCATTTATTTATTCGGACTGACCATCTGCTACCTATTTGCTTTTTTTAACTCAAGGTTCAGGTGGGATTTGAAATTATGATTACTAATGTAGACATCTGAATAAACACATCCACTGTCGCTACTCAACAACAAGAATTGTTTTGCTTTCTATTCACGAATGCTGCACGCACTACCCTCAACGTCTTTAACATCAGTTCTCAATGCTCCGTTGGGATTTGCACTAATAATCTTCTGTGTTGATTATTCATATAGAAAACATTAAAACCCACACGGAGACTTTTAAATGATTTTCTACTTTTCTTTTTATTTTGTTTACCACACACCCTGTTTATAGAACCTATTAAAGGCTCTAAGTCTTGGTACTAAATTGAGTATGTGATACAAAATTGCCTGAGGATGATGTAGTCAGATCGAAAGCGCTCACTTTTTGCAAACAAACAGCCAGGAAAGACGTTAAGAGGAGGTATTGAAAACAGTAGTTCTGTCTTATTTGTGTATCCGTCGCTAGACTATAGTAAGTCTCATATAAAAAAATAAATAAAATAAAGTGTGTAATTCTACCACCCAGTTTCTGTAAAAATATTAAAAATGTTAACAATTAACAACTGTAAATTTAATTACTTGTTCTATTATTTGTGATAGTTTTTTCTTTTAAAACCTATAAATAAGATTAAAGTATTTAAATGTATGTTGAAAAGTATTTTTTAATGTTGTGAGACTTTAGTATTGTCTTATTAACATAGGAAGCAATAATGTATATACGAGTATAAACAATATTATAATTATAACGCTTTATTTTTCTTTTTTTCTCTCAATATTTCGCTTTCCTTTGGAAAGCTTCTTCAGGACCGAGAAAAAAGATTAAAATTCAATATTATAATTAAAATAACAAACGACTTTTAACACTAGTTAAAATTTTATTTTTTTTTTTTACTTCAGTCGTTTTACTGATAATCGTTGTTGGTTCAGTTGAGCAAATATATTTGTTATATTTGTTGTATTCGGTTTAGCAATTATTTAAGTTAGTAATCGGTTATTATATATTATAATCGAAAGTTTTAGTTGATAAATTACTATTACTCGGAATAGTTGGGGGTTCTGGAAAAAAAATATCTAAATGAATTTAAAACTTAAAAACGTTAGATTTTTATTTGAATTGTGTGGTACTATTGACTTTAAAAAACTGATAATAAATAATAATTAATGATAGAACAATAATTCTAAAGTCACATACTACTTTTAAGTTTAATTAAAATTTTTTAATATTTTCTTATCGTATAAATTTTTACAATGATTTAAATTAAATTAAATAACGCTAATAAACGATTTTTCTAGAAATTATCAGTTAATGTTATTGATTACGAGTTGAAAAATTATAAACAAATACCTCCAAAACATGAAACTCAGTTTGGTCGGTTAAACGACAGAAATTAAGCGATTTATTTATAAATCGAAAAAAAAAAAAAACAAAATCATTCAGCGAAACTTGATCGGTTTAAAGTCGGTAACCGACTAATCGTTAATTAAATATGACACGTATTACGTGGAGGGAAAGCATATCCTTCGGGGGCACGCAGTTCTGGTTAGCACCTTCTGGGGATAAAAGCTGCACCAGTCGACTAGGTTATCAGGAGTCGGACACTGAAAGAATTCGACTTTCGAAATCCAGCCAGTGACTAATCAACTAGTACAACGGGAACCGGTGGCCCGTGTTCCGGTTATTGACGAGGCCCCTCGGGACTATGACTGTGTTTTCTACCTAAACCGCGAGAAGACGGAACTTTTTTCACGCGATGTGCTGTCGGATTCTTAACAGATTGTCGCTTTCGTGGTTCGATATCAGTTTAGATATTCTCCGATTTTCAAGCAAGGTGTGAGGGCATGTCCCAGCTTGCTGTGTTTCTAAAATTGTCAGCCGGGATTTGTTGTGAAGGCCTTGTATAACCCCAATGGCAAGACCTACACCAGGTTAGAGCCATAGGACCATATACTGACGCCAATCTGTATCACGATACTCTATAGTTCACCGGTTGGTTGTTCCCAAATTTTGTGTAGAAATTCCAGATTCTGATTTCTTAAACTAAATTGATTAAATTTCACTGATTTAGCAAAAAGGCAAAAAATGATATCTATTAAGAAGAACTATTTAAAAAAAGATTGAGCATAAGCTTATCTGCCATTTGAAAAATTATGAGTTCAAATCCCATTAAAGCCATGAATATAGAAAAAAAAACTGTTGTTTGAGTAGTCGCAAGGAATATATTGTTTGAAAGGCGAGGAGTTTTAACTGTCTCAAATTTTTAAAATGGATAAAAAAGAAATAAGATGATGATTTAACAAAAACAGTCTGTGCGGTAAAAACAGGGAAACTGGGAATTAGTCGGAAAACAAGGAACAATATAACACAAGAGTGTGCAGACTTTTTAGATTAGTTCGACAGTCGAGAAAACGCTACAAGACATTGAGTAGTTCTAGATTCACTTGAGTAGAGTGTGGTAAGCAGAGACAGTGAAAGAAAATCGAAAGACTTTTAATCAAAAAACAAACGGAAAAAGAAAATATTAACTTTGTTTACAGAACAGCAAACTGGTTGCAACAGTTTAAAAAAAGATAGAATATACTAAACCAGTGATGGGCGAACTTTTTGGGTGGCGGGCCAATAAATTAAAAAAAATCTTGCGGCGGGCCATTAAATTAAAAAAAAACATAGAGGGTCATTCATTAAAAAATTATGGGGTTGCTGTTCAATTAAAAGTTCGGTTTAAGCTATATATTTATTAGTTATATTACGTAATATTTTAAAACAACATAAAAATTTTATAAGATACGGTTTATTATGATTTTAAGATTTTCCAGATGCATGGGAATACGACGACATAGTTTCCTCAAAATCTGGTTCCAGCTGGGAGGATGCGACTTTTAATGAATTAAATAGACTCTCGTCTGACAATCGGTTTCTTATTGAATTTTTTCTGTCTGCATTTCATTACTGAAAAGGTCTGTTCACATAAATATGAGGAAGCAAACATTGCCATAATTTTCTGCGCATGATTAATTAGCTTTGAAAATTCATCTTTTGGTAAGGATTTATAGAAATTAAGTTTATCTGTATTTAAAAATAGCTGTTTTAAATTATTATTACATTGCAATTCTATAATTTCCAATTGTAGATAAGATGGAACATTCTCCGGATTAACATTAAAAGGCATTGAAAAAATATCTAAACATGGTTGGATTTTTTTTTAAGTCAGCAGATCTGGCCTCAAATTCTGAATACAGTTTTAATAAAGATTGTGAAAAGACTTTTAACTTCTCTTCACTCACAGGTCTGCCTCAAAGAATTAAGTCTTGGAAAATGAGTCAAATCATTTTTTCCCAAACATTTAGAATATGTAAACAATTGAGTTTTCAAAGATCTCAAACTGCCCCAATTTTCATCTATAAATTGATTTCTTTCCTGTAACTTCTTGTTCAGTTTATTATAGTGCTCGAGTAAATCCGTGAAAAATGCAAACTAGATGCACCCATTCTTATCCTCTAATATTCCCCACTCATCCCAAATTTCAGTTTTGGTTTTTAGAAAAACTTTAATTTCTTCGAGAAGACTCCAAACTTTCGAGAAGGCATGCCCACAACTCAGCCACTTGATCTTTGTGTAATAAAGTACATCTGAAAATTCTGCATCAGCTTCTGATAAAAACTCTTGAAATTGTCGATGTAACAAACTACGGGCTCGAATGGTATTAATTAATTTTAAAATAATATTAAGTACGTGGTTAATATCCACGGCAGCCTTGCAAAGATCATCTTGGTGGATTATACAATGTAAAAATATTGTTTCGCTTTCAGGGGTCTGACTTTTATAAACTCCTGCAAACCCCGTATTTTTTCCCACCATGTTAGGTGCTCCATCAGTTGTTAAATTAATTAATTTGGAAATTGGGGCATCAAGAGATTCCATCCCCTCTCTAAATTCATCAGAAATTATTTTTCATGTCGTATTTCCTTTCAAAGATCTCAAACAAGCAAGTTCTTTGGTTATTACAAAGTTTTCATCGACTCCTCTGATAAAAATTAGAAGTTGGGCTGTATCACTCCCGTCATCACTCTCGTCCATAGTGATTGAAAAATACTTAAACTTTTTAAGACGTCCATCGAGTTGATTGGTTAAATTAGAAGAAATCGCTTCAATTCTTTTTGTGACCGTTCTACGTGACAGCCCTATAGATTCGAAATCTTTTACCTTTTCTAGGCATACTACTTTTCCAATGCTAATTAACACATCCTTAATAAATTCTCCTTCAGAAAACGGTTTGTTACTTTTTGCTATTTTATAGGCAACAATGTGACCAGCTAACGTGGAGGATCGCTGGACACTTCTTTGATTTTTAAAAACATTTGCTGACTAGATATTTTTCTTTCAATTCCTCTGAATGAACTTTCTTGTCTTCATCTGTCATTTTATAGTACGTCGACCCAAGATATTTTGAATTAAAGTGCCTAGCGAGATTATAATCTTTTAGTACAGCTACCGGGGTTCTTGGCAGATAAGACAAATAGGTTTTTGGTTATATTCCATAAAGAAGTACTTCCATGTCCACTCTTCTTGAAATACTCGACATTCCGAATAAATTTTTCTCTTTCTATTTTCGATTGACTTTATTATTTTAATTACACAAATAAAACTGTACGTTGGCAACTTTATAATTTTACTTCACAATTTATTCTTTACGTCACGAGATTTACACTTTTACTGATTGCTGATTAATCCATCGCTGGCCCTTTTATATTTGTTGCACATGTTGTCTCGAATATTCAAGAATCTTCTAGATCTCACATATAATAGTTGTTGTTATGTTATACGTTCAGTTTTCTATATTAGTTGTTAGTGTTTGATGATGTTTATGTTTCTTATTGGAAGATTGCATCAAAAAGTTGTTTTCTTGAGTGTACAATATTTCCTAGAAAATCACGCAGTTTGGACGCAATACAATAGGTCTATATTAGTTTTTGTTTCATGCTTTTTAAGTTTCTTCTTGGAATATTGTCTAAGAAAGTTGTTGTTGTCTTGTGTGTACAATATTTCCCAGAAAATTACGCAGTTTGTACACAATATAATATGAAAACATCGCATTTTTTGCTAAAATTGTCAATTTATATCTTTTTTAAAACATAATTTAAATTTATTTTTTGGGCATAATTTTTTATTAGGTGATTAATTTTTTTTTTAAAAACGATCGGCGGGCCGGATTGAAACCTCTCGCGGGTCGGATGTGGCTCGCGGGCCGTATTTCAGCCATCACTGTACTAAACAATCAATAAAATGCAAGCAAATTTTATATTTTAATGTTTTCTTAAATTTTAACGGCTGTATGCATAAAAAACGCTTATTTGAGCTTTGAAGTACACGTCATAGATTTTCTATGGTACACGTTAGTTAACAAGCACTTTAAGACTAACAGACGTTTGTTAAAAAATTGTATTCATAAACAGTACTTTAGCTAATGTATGCTTTAGTAAAATTAGTATTTTGATTCTGGCAATCCCACTATTTTCAGTTGTCACGTTGTAGTTAACGATGTATAAAAATGAATATTATTTATCCGGGTAGTCAGATCCATAAAAAATGTTTTTTATTGTTTTTCATTTTTTTCAGCAAAATCAACATATTTTTGTTTTTTCTTTTATATTAATCTTTTTAATAAAAAGCAAAGCACCCAAAAAAGGTTAATTTGCAAGGCATACGAAGAACTTACAAAGAATTCGTTCATATTAAAAAAATAATTATTCGGATAACGAGCTTTGTTTTGATTATATGTACATCAATAAAACTTTTGTTTAAAATAATTAATTATAATTATATTTTTGTAAAATATAAAATAAAGATGTTGAGATGTTTTATATTGAATGGCATGTTATGTTTTAGTTTTTATTATTATTTGTATACTACAATTTGTATAAATAAATATTTTTTAACATTTTTGGAATAACAAAGTATAATTGTCAATTGAGCCGTTTACATTAAAAGTGGCATAAGTCACAACTGAACAGTTTTTTTTTTTCATTTTTAATAAATTTGAAATTAAGAAGTATTGAGATTTGCTTGAGAGGAGTGTTGATAATTAACGGTGCAACAAAAATGCTTATGTTGAAAGTGGCGTTAGTCGTTGTACTTAGGAAATTAATTACGGAGCTTAGTGTGAAAGAAATGGAAACATGTAATAAGTGTGTGTGAAGTATTTTTGTGATTATTTGACTTATTTTTATTAGTTCGAAAGAATAGTGCAGTTTACGGAACAATATTATACTGATATCTAATATACTACACATAATTACCATTATTTTATTTTTTTATTCTCAGGAGGTTGTTCCGTGTTGTATAAAATATCTAAGAATGTCACAACTCAAAAGCATATTACTGCACATAGTGACTTATGACTTATAGTAGTAATAGCCTCCTGTCGAAAATATCCTTCACAGTACACAACATGGAGAAAAAAGATTTTATTTCAACACAATCATTAGAAAAATCCGTTTCAGAAAGAAAACTAAATACAGACTAGTTGAAATGGCTAAAAATTAAAATGTTTTATAAACTAATTTAAAATAAAAAGATGACTATAACAAAGTAACTTATGCCACTTTAAAAAAAACGGCTCAGTTTATTGTAAACACAATTTGTTTGGTTTTTGAACTTTCAATAATAAAATTGAACTGTCAATTTATTGTAGGTTTAACGTAGGTTTTTTCTACTTTAAAGTTAACAAACGTATTTTAAGGTAAAAGTGTTTTATGAATACAACTTTAGGAAATTGTGCTAACAACGGCAGTTAAACCTACTTTAAGTTTTTATGCATACAGCCGTAAATATTTAAAAATAAAAACTAAAAACTAAGAAAATATATAAACGATAACAAATTTTATCGATAAAATTCGTATTTGTGCTTATATTTAATCAGAGGAACAACTGATTTCTTATCTTATTTAAAATTTTCAATCTACACACGTAAGAAATAAATAAAACTGTTAAGTAGAAATAATTAATAAGCATAAACAAGTATAACAGATTTTTTTTATTACTCCAACCATTTTTTCTTGTATTTAGCACTTTTTGTAATATCCGTCTCTGCTCTCAAGCAGTCAAATTCTATTATTTCAATCATTTCAACTTTCTTTATAATAATTATTAATTAAGATTTTTCAAATTTTTATTGTATTATGAAGAAAAAAGTTTGACAATTGTGAATGGAAAAGGTCCACTACGACCACGCTGACAGAATGTCGATTCTTTCAACACAGTTTTTAATCACTTTTTGGTACGTTAATCACGTCCCAGATTTTGAGTTTTAAGGCTAAAATCGATTCTATATAGACTCTGCCCTTAACATAGCCCAAAAAAAAAATAATCCAGTGGTATTAAATCACATTGAGTTGTTAGCATCAAGCGATTGTGTGATCCATTTTTAGCATTTACAGCCTCATTTTCGAAAGAAAAACGGCCTAATCACGCCTTCCACACATAGCGCACCATACAGTGATAGGTTGAGCATGCAAAGGCTTCTTAATAATCGCTTTAGGATTTTCAGAAGCCCAAATGCGGAAATTTTGAGTTGAGCGAATCTGCGGCGAAGTGAATGGTCGGTCAGCTTCAATTCCTGCACCAGTAGAACCTTGTAAGGCTTCAAAGGCAAATTCTTACGCAAAATTGGATAACCCCAATTATCGAAATCGACCGAAATCATCACGCGGTGATTTTTTCGGTCGACCACGCGTTGGTTTTTGCACATTTTGTATCGAGCCTGTCGACTCAAATCTAACGACCAAATTCTCAATAGCGGTCTCAGAAGGACGATAACGTTATCCGAAAATATGACGAAATTTACGAAATGTAACTTTAATAGAACCACCATTTTTTTAAGGGATTTTAATTATTTTAATGCGATGTTCGTGCGAAATTGAATTCATTGTAACAACTGCCAATGCATCTACTACAAATACGTTAAAAAAACTAAATGTGAAAACTATCATGTTGTTGGTGTTGCGACAATTAAAAAACAAACTTCGTGTTTAAATATCCATTACAAGTGTTAAACGATTTCAAATTATATGAAATATGTAAATTCAGGTTCACTCCTGGCCTTAAAGCCACGTATTTCGTATAAATTACGAAACATAAAAAACATAGTTTAGAATTTGAGCTTCCTAGATTTTCGGTATTAGTTCAATAGGGACACTAATAAGGCCACCTCGAGCATATTAATTTTTTGAGAATGGCCATATTTTATGTTTCTTCACTTTTAAAATTAATTTAATGGTTAAAAGCCCTTGACAAGATGTGTATTTAAGAATTTCAACTTTTTCCAGATGCTCGGCAGTCTAAAGCAAAATATCGATTTATTCGGATGTTTTATTTTTAAGTGAATTTTTCAGTTTATTATAAAAATTTACTTAAAGTAACATTTAGTTGAAGTTTTAATTTTATTCTTTTTTTTTTTGGAAATTTTACTCGTTGTTACATGTTTTTGAATGAAATAAAGGTGTTACAGTGGTAAAAATGGCTTTTAAGTCCTGTAATTTAATTTGTTAAGTTATGAGATACTACTACAATATAAGATAATGATAATATAATAAAAATTAACAAAACTTTTTTTATTTTTAATTTTTAATGAAATTTCCATTTTTTTTTTGAAATTTAAATTTTTAAATTTGTTTTATTTTTAGACATTGTCTGAAGAGTTTATCATTTGTTCAAATAAAAAATTTTAGTATGACTTAAGTTCATATATATTTTCATAACCAAGTTTTAGAATTTTGCTTTTTGTTTTTTTTGTGTTTTTTATTTTTAATTTTTATTAAAGAAATTCGGATTTTTGTAAATTAAAAAAAAAATATTTTTTCATATTGTAACGACACGTTCTCGCGTTATGCTGGGGTAAAGCTCGCGGCGTCCAGGGTTCGTTACAAAAAAAATGTTTTTCATTAATCACAAGAGACACTTTTGTTTTTTATAAAAAAAACTCTTTTATTTATAATTCACTCTTAAACTAAGTTATAATTAAACTGCACCACTACTGAGCACGCCAACGATGATCAACCGCTTCGTGACCCTCAAGAGCTTTCGTCTCGACTCTCCGTCGGCTAGCCTACTGCTTCTCACACTGGAGCGAATAAAATTCTGTTCCAGTCTGAGCAGAACAGTTGGCCTGTCCACCAATTTTTAACTTGTCGCGGTTGTCACGAATAAGATTCTGAGACAACCTTTCCACGTCGAAATTGGTGTTAGCCTATTGACGATCTTGTCCGTCTTGTTCAGCTAGGGCGAATAAAATTCTGGCCTTGCTGACCAAAACGCGGCCTGGCTCTGGGCTCCGTCACCTGGGCGAATAAAATTCTGGCCAGGTGAAGTAGCGACAGCACTTACTGGGCCTGCCGATTAACCCTTCCGTGGCCTATTGACGGCCTCGTCCGTCTTGTTCAGCTAGGGCGAATAAAATTCTGGCCTTGCTGAACAAAGCGCAGCCTGGTTCTGGGCTCCGTCACCTGGGCGAATAAAATTCTGGCCAGGTGAAGTAGCGACAGCACTTACTGAGCCGGAGACCTTAGCGAGTCTCGCTTAATTCAAAGTCGAATAAGATTCTGGCTTTAATTGAGCGAGCGAAACCTATTTGCAAGACTATTTTAATTAAGTTGAATAAAATTCTAACTCACTTAAAAGAACTCTTGCCCGGTTGATTGCCCGTGGCCAACTCTTCTCAAAAGCGTAATTATCTCGCTTTTATATGTTTCTGCCAGGCACACATACACACCCATACCACTAAACTACAGCTGATTGCTACTGTTTAGGGTTGTGTTTAATGGTATGTTCTTCTCACGGATGTATCCTCATGTTAATAGATGGCGCTTTTTAACGGCTATTATAAATTCAAATATTTAATTAACAATTAATAAATGTAATTATAGAATATAATTATGACTTATATAAAATGAAAAGTGTATAATAATAATGTTCTCTTTTAAAAGAAATTATGAAATTAATTAAACAATAAATATTCAGAAATGTAAAAAGTGTAAAAATTTGTGAAATTCAAAGAAAAATTACAAAATTTGAAAAACATATATATAGAGTCTAATTGCTTGTGATTGAATTGCTATGTGATCCAAAAACGAGCCTGCCGACTTTTGGTCGTCACAATATTAGTAATGTTGACGTAGAGCATGGAAACGAAGAAACTAATTTCGTTTTCTGCATATTTGCTACAACCAGCCTCGTAAGTATAAATTTAAATCGTTCTTATATAAAGACGTGCTTTAAACATTTATATTGTGGATATTTCAATTAATTTAATGATGTCTTAAACAAAAATTAAATAAACATCAAGAACAAAATCATCAAATTCTTAAAAAACTTTTTGTATCTGAGTAGATAGAGTAATTGTCTTAAATTAAAAGAAATTAAAATTCATGCTTGTTGTATGTGCTGTTAACTCGCTTAAACTATGTATTTAATATTAACGTAAAGGAATTAAGACAACAAAAATTATTACTTAGCATTTAGTGTTCTTATAATCTTCAATTATTCTTTAGTGTCTATAATTAAATAACAAGGGAAATTTGAATCGGAGTTTTAATTTTCAAATTTCTTTAAACATGCAGTTGTCAGGATTCAGAAATGAATATTAATAAATTAAATCGTATTCTTTAGTGTGTAAAAAAATGTCTGTAATGGTCACTATGGGTAAATGGCGTCAACCTGTGTGGGATATGTAACAATTAATATTATCTCCAATATTCTGAGTCATTAATTTTTTCCTACTTCAAATAATGCATCTTAAAATGCTACTGTTATTTTATGAAATTTTTATGAGATTGGCAAATCAGAAAAACCTGCCAAGAAATCTATCACACGCTTTATTCTAATACTCGCTATTCCACTGTACGGATGTATGCGATTTCTTAACACATTTAGCGACTAAAACAAAGTATTATATATATGGTTGTAAGAAGCATTTTATAATCTATATAACAGTATATGGTTGCGTTGAACAAGTTATAATTGCTTGCAACAAAGTAAAAGTTGCTTTAAAAATGTAACGATTGCTTAGAACTAATTCAATTTTGCAAGTATTCCAGCCACCTATAACTGCAAAAAAAAATATTTTATTGTATACCGCCTAGGTCAACAGTATTTATGTACATTGTTTTACGTATTAATACATAAACTTAATTTTTTAAAAATTTGTTAAGTTGTGATCCTATTACATGATCATGAGCAATTTATTAGACTTCTAATATATAAAGATAAGTACTAAACCGCTATCGATACAAAATGAAATGTGTCGAAAAATGTTTCTTTTTTAATCAAATTAAATTAAGCTTAAATTATTTTTCTCGTTTTCTTTTATAGAAAAAGAAAACACTTAAAAAATAAAGTTTGCGAAGATAGTTCCATCAGTTACAACCTCTCACTCAAAAAATTTTAGCAGAGCGAAAATAAAAGAACTGATATAAAAAGCAAATACAAATTAAAACTTTATTTATAACAGCATAAAAAACCAAAATATCGTGTACCCGCCGAGAAGGTATAGTACTTTGTTTTGCCGCCATTTGGTAAACAGTCTTGACAGTTCATATTTGGCAGAGGTGAAGTATCAAAATCAATCATCGATTACTGTAACGATGAGAAAGTTACATGAAATTTTTGGGAGAAACAACGTGCCAACAAAACGCACAATTTATCGTGTAGTGAATGATTTCGAATAAACAGGGTCTGTAGGTAATAGGCCAGACATGGGCCACAACGTACTGCCATATCGGCTGAAAACATTACTGCTGCATAAAAACACGTCCAAATTACGTGGTTCTACTACACCACACCTAAGACCAAACAGTACAAAATTCTGTTATCAACGACTGTTAAACACAAACTAAATGACGTAGACAGGAGTTAACTAACAGTTGTCTGTTGACAGTAGCAGTGCTGCGGTTTCAATTAAGAGGCAAGAAATTTCAATGTAATAATTGTAATGATTTTATTAAATTATTATTAAATCCAATGTCATCGGTTTTACATTTGAACTGGAATTATTTTCGGGTTTAGGGGATACAGAAACCAATGTTTTCGTTTTTTTTTTATTGTTACGTGCTTGGAACAGTTGTCAAGACGTATATTTTGCAAAAATGTTAGTAAATTTATTTATATTTTATAAGTACTAATATTTATTGATTAATACTTGTATGAAAAAATTAGAATAAAACATAAAAACTCTACCCAAAATTTCATAGTTATGGAGTTTATGGAAACATATCCTGGTAGAGCCAGAGGTTTCAGAAAGCAAAATAAGTCAACTGTGGACTCACTTTGGCAACAGTTTGCTGAATCACTTAATAATAATGCCCGCTAGAAAAGGATAAAAATTGCAAAAATGACATTAGTCTTTTTAATTTACGTAACTTATTTTTTTACAAATTTTTTACAATAATACAACTTGTAATATTTTTGAAGCGAAAATAATTATTTAAATAAATCATATAACTATAATTATTATATGTGATAAAAATAAATATAAAAAAGAGAAAAAATGAGTTTGAACATATTCAAAAAAAATCTTAAGGTTGCAGTTTTCATGAACAGATTCAAGACTCTAGGAGGTAAAATTATAAAAACAAATGCGGCTATTAAATTTCTAATTAGATGTAGATACAACATTCCAAAATTTATTCCTCAACTAAGAATATTCTCAACATTTTCAAGACAACAAAATTTGAAGATTTTCAAAACAAAATTTTAAAATTAATGTGAAAAGAAAAGCATGTTTCATTGAAACATTCTGAAAGAGAAAGGGTAGCTGTTGAAAGAAATTTAAGAAGCCATTTTAGAGCAGAAGAAATGAGGAAAGACATATTAGGAAATTCTTTGAAATAAAAGGGAAAAAAGATTCATTATTAAGAAATTTAATTTACTCTATGAGTTACAAAAGAAGACTTTTAATGTAAAATTAAATGTTAAGTGTTTCGTTAACAAAACTGACTTAAATATTCCAACGGACGTTAAGTGGATTTTTTCAATAGGACACAAACACGCTTTACCAACGAAGAAAGAAGGTTTTGTACAGACACTTGAGGGAAAAGAATATCAGGAAATAGCAAGAACAAAATTAATTACAATTATAGATAATCATTTGAACGAAATGATATTGACTAACAGAGATAGGTTTGTTTTAGATAAAGTCAAAGAAACTGAAAGCTTCTTGAAAAATAATAAGGACTTACAGCCGTATGCATAAAAACTTTAAGCAGGTTTAACTGCCGTTGTTAAGCACAATTTCCTAAAGTTGTATTCAAAAAACATTTTTGATCAAGAATTTAGATACTGTCTTTTAAAGACTGAACAATTTTCATCAAAGTTAATGCCAGTTTTATGTTACTATTTTGTCCTTTACATAAGTCACTATATGCAGTAATATGCTTTTGAGTTTTAACATTCTTAGATATTTTATACAACACGAAGCAACGTCCTGAGAATAAAAAAAATTATAAAAAATGCTAATTATGTGTACTATATTGGATATCACTGTAATATAGTTTAGAAAACTGCACTATTCTTTCGTACTAATAAAAATAAATCCAATAATCACAACAATACTTCACACACACATGTTTCCATTTCTTTCACACTAAGCTCCGTAATTAATTTCCTGAGTACAGCGACTTACGCCACTTTCAAAACAAACATTTTTGTTATACCGTTAATTATCAACATTCCTCTCACACAAATCTTAATAGTTTTCAACTTATTAATTTAAAATTTATTAGAAATAAAAATAAAACTGTTCAGTTGTGACTTATGCCACTTTCAGTATAAACGGCTCAGTTGACAGTTGTACTTTGTTATTCCAAAAAGCAAATTGTAGTATAAAAATAATAATAAAAACTAAAACATAACATGCCATTCAATATAAAACATTTTTACATCTTTGTTTTATATTTTACAAATATATAATTATAATTAATTATTATAGTTTGTTAAACGATCTTTTTTATCTTTAGTAAATATCTTTTTTCTTTTTTTAGATCTTTTTTATATATTTTTTTTTTCTTTTTTTTCTTTTCAATATTTCGCTTTCCTTTGGAAAGCTTCTTCCAAAGGAAAGCGAAATATTGAAAAGAAAAAAAAATATATAAAAAAGATCTAAAAAAAGAAAAAAGATATTTACTATAATTAATTATTTAAAACAAAAGTTTTATTGTTGTACATATAATCAAAACAAAGTTCGTTTCCGAATACTTACTTTTTTAATATGAACAAATTATTTGTAAGTTCTTCGTAAGCGTTGCAAATTGACCTTTTTTTGGGTTTTTTGTTTTTTATTAAAAAGATTAAAAAACAAAAAAAAAATATGTTGATTTTGCTAAAAACAATAAAGACATTTTTTTATGGATCTAACTACCCGGATAAATAATATTCATTTTTATACATCGTTAACTAAAAAGTGCCAGAATCAAAATACTAATTTTACTAAAGCATACGTTAGCTAAAGTACAGTTTTTGAATACCATTTTTGAACAAACGTCTGTTAGCCTTAAAGTGTTTGTTAACTAACGTGTGCTTTAAAGCTCAAGTAAGAGTTTTTTATGCATACGGCCGTAACTAATTTTTTTATAAAAAAGACCTAGTGCTTGAATAATAAATTACTAATTAAATATTAAATAGGTCAAATAAATATAATTATTATATAAAACAAAGTAACATTAAAATTTTTAATTTATAATTATAATATATACAAGTGTAAACATATCTAGTTCGAAAAAAGTTGTATCCCCATTCGAAAATAACTGAAACGATTGCGTTTCATAACACCGAATGAGCGCAATAATGGTTTATAAAACTGTGATAGCCCTGAATGTTTCTTTTCATTTTTGTTTTTTTTTCCAATATTTCCTAATTATTTGTTTCAATCTCTTAAAAACTGCATGTCTGAAGGGCATAAAAAACTCTTCGTTCTTCGTGTTGGAAGTATAATGGAAAAAAAGGCGATTTCTTATTTTTGTCTCCAGCAACAATTAAAGTTAATAACAGTTAAAATTAGGATTTTGTGTAGCAAATACTTCGTTTTCGGCTATACTTCAAATTAAAACTCAGCTACAAGTTAAAGTATTGGTCAAGCGATTATAGAAATGATTTTGTATAATGTCGGTATTTTCGCTATTTTTGACTCATAATTAGTTATGTGAAATTCGCAAAAAATGTGACTATAAGTCCCCCATTAATTAGAAAATAAAATATTTTAAGTTTTGTTTTTGTAGAAGCAGAGATTATAAGATTATGATTAAAAACAAACAAATAATGTTTAAAATTGAAAATATTTTGATTTCGCCCTTGGTTGATTGTTCTTCTATCTATTCAGGGATACGTTTATATGCTAATAAGTTATTCGAAAACGTAACTTCCCATTTCATGATGTCACAACAATTCATTCGTTCTTGTTTTAAATAAAATTGTACGAATAATTCTTGGGCATCGTGGGGCAGGAGTTTGTGTAAAAATATTAAATGATTTCTGGATAAAAAAAAAACAAAAAAAAAATAAATAAATAAATGAAATACTAAGAATTAAATAAAAATTGCTTAAATGGAAGTTTCAAGTATATAAAATCACACGAATACAAAAAGCAAAAGCATGTTAAAATGAGTTAAATATCATGTTATAATCATATTGTTTAAATTTGTTTATACTATAAATATAATTATTGTTTTAAGTGTCTGCTTTCAGTAGCAATTATTTTGAAACTATCCTTGAAAGGGAGTTAAAGTGTATTGGATTAAACTTAATCGACACAGCAGACTACCGACTACAATCTGGCAAAATTAAAATACAAACACGTTCTTATTGTAACAATTATTTTGACGACAGCACGGTTACGCGGTCGCACGAACACGGTTCTAACTGCCGCCAGTTTATATTTATTATTTCTGTTGACTAATAAAAATAGTTTAGTGATGTCAATACATCAAATTGTTTAATTAATAAGTGCTTTGAAAAGCATGAAAAAAATCACAAAATGCTTAACAAGCGATTTATATATATTTAATTATTATTATTACTGACCTTAGTTAATTAACCTTTTATATTTGGGTTTCTTTTCTTAAACTTAAAAACTTTTAAAATTTATTTTTACTGTGCAATAATTATTATATGCAAAAATAACTTTTCAGTATACAGTCCCTGTACAGTTCTAACGGAATTTCAGGTTTCAAATTTTGCATTTATTTCTAGACGGAAAAATAATTGTATAGACTTGTGTAGAAACGTAATATGATTCAAAGAAACCTAAGTGTTTTAACCATAGAGTATTAGAAGCCTAGATTGCCAGAAGTTTTCTGTCAAAAACGTAAGACTATTGTCATAAACCCTTGTCTAAGAATGTCACACACTGGGGATTTCGCGGAAAAAGTCAAATTGTCAACATACTCTTCATGCAATATGCAATGATTTTTTGAAATTTTAGACTAAATGGTACAATCAAATCAAAAAGAATTACTCCGATCTGACTGCTAGTTTTATTTTATAGCCGTCTCAAGCTGAGTACTTGTATGTTTTACTGAGTCAACTTAATTTAAACCTAAGACGTTAAAAACGAATATTATTTTATTATGTGAGCTTTTCTTTTTATTTTCTATTTAGAGTAGGATATTTCAGTATACTAAAATTAAAAAAATTACCTCTGCAGAGACTTAACTTTTTTTTTGTTTGCTTATTTTTATGAACATATAAAAAAAATTCCTTTTTTCTCCAAACATTTGGACCTGCAATTTCAGCTTTACTTTCCTGCAGTTGGAAATCACCGCTAATATATTGGCTCATGTCTCTTTTTAAATTTTTCATTAATTTCAAGTGCCACCAGGTGCCAGTTATTAATTTGTTGCATTACACAGTACAACAGTTTTCAGCTGATTGATTCGCAACTCAATTCTGATAAGAACCACTAGTCGGATTTTATTTAAACAAATTTACAAAAATTAAGAATTATAAGTACTTTCATCTGTATATATAACGTTTCGCTACATAAGCAACAGTTTCGAAGTTATTAATAAATGTATGAAGAAAAACAAAATATTTTTTGCCTAATAATTAATTTTTTTTTTAATTCATAAAAAATCCAAAACGGTAAAAAAAGTGTCAAGTCCTATTACTTTCACGTAAAGTCGTATAACCTATGAACAAAATGAGAATATATCTCATGAAAATCGATGAACGCGTTTCGCTTTTATGAACAATTAAGTAAAGGTATGAATTAAAAAAAATTTGCTGGAGATATGCACAAATTTCTAACACTCGTTTTATATTTCTCTCTATTCAAATTGATATAACATGGCAACTCTGCCATGCGAAATGTCAAAATAAAAGAAAATAACAAAGAAGAATACAAAAAAACAAAAATTTGTTTACAAATTTCGAACCGTTTTGTGCAAAGTAATACATTAATACATAACATAACATACATTGTAACATACATAAGTACATGTACATATTTTTGATTTTTGTTATTTTATTTTAATTGTTATTGGTTCTTTTGAATTCTTGATCTCATGAATTGTTTATTATTACTACATTATTTTTTTTTATAAAATCTTTTCTTTATTAACATGGCAATAAATATTTCTTAGAAAAAAACTTTGTTCTTTGTTTTTTATGTAAAATAATTTGTTAGGTTCACAGTAATTAAACACTTTTCTAAACGGATTAAACCACACAAAAAATTCTGCTGTTAATAAACCACAATTTGTTTTGTTAAAAATAACAGCTGACTAAAACAACTGACTTTAAACACCAGTAGATATCGTTTAATGTGTTAGTGAATAGCAAAATGGTTAATTTTGTGGTTAACATTTTTAAACGAAACAATTGTGGTTTAAAAAGCATAGTGAATCGCACTACAGTTGTACCATTTAAATTATCATTAAGTGATGACATAAATAAATTAGTATGGAACAACAATTAACCTTCTTTCATATAGTATTGTAGAACACTAAAGTTTGCGTACGTTAAAGAGACACTTCAAGTTATACGAGAAGAAAAGAAAAGAGTCGATGAGGAGATATTTCAACTAAAAGAATTTGAGTTAACAGTAAATAATCGTAACTTTAAAGTAAAACACGAATTATATTTTACAATGATTGACGGCAAGACAGCACAATCACTAATAGAAACACAGCTGCATTTTCTTGTCTCATTTGTGGAGCCACAACATCCAAGATGAATAAAATGGAAATAGTTCAAGCTATTCCCGTAAATGAACAAGCAATTTGGTATGTTACCACTTCGTGCGCGTATTAAGCTGATGGAGTGTCTTTTGCATGTGGCTTATAATATTGAATTTTAACGTGGAACAGTCCACTCAAAGGAAGCCCAAAAATGTTTAAAAAAGCGTAAACTTAGAGAGAAAATTGAAATACAGGTTATCAACCTGGTTAATAAGGCTCTGGTACGACAAATTCAGGAAATACGTCATGAAGGTTCTTTGCGAATATTGCATTGATTTTCGAAATCACGTGTCTAGATGAAAACATAATCAAGAGGTTTTCAATAACTCTCGAAACTATAACAATCGTCGAGTTAGTAGATCCAAAACAATTTGGTGATTTTTGTTTGGAGACGGCAAAAGAGTTTGTTGCACTGTACGAGTGGTACAATATCCCCTACACCTACACTTCACAAAATTCTGACTCATGGCAAGGATATAATTGAAAAGTGTATTTTTCCTGTAGGCCTACTATCCAAAAAGCCTTAGGAAAGTCGTAACAACGACTATAAAAAATATCGCTTTAGACACTCCAGAATATGCAGTCGAATTGCAAAAAATGTTGTGTTTGTTTTAATTTAAAAAAGTACTAGTGGTTGTATAAAAAGTATTTAGAAACAAGTTGTATTTTTAAACATATGTAACTATGTTTCCTTAATTTATAGCAAGTTTACCGAGTTTTTCGGAAATTTTAATTTTTAAATTGTATTAACCATAATTCGTGCAAAAAATTTTATATAATATAGTATCCACTGCAGATATTCCAACAATAGACAACACAAATAATATGCAATGGTAACTTGTCAAAACTACAGTCGCCACTGGAAGTACTAAAAAAATATTTCACAAAATGGAAAATATTATTGAATTGTAATAATAGTCAGGCAATTAATTCACCGGGAAAAAAAAATGTTGTGCTTCATTCCTCCGAAAGTAATAAAGCTGTTAGCAATGTCGGTATTGTTTGGGAGACAAAAGTAAAATATTTATGTGTAGTATTATGTGTAGTATGTATAGTTAGGTGCCCCTGTAGGCTAGTAGGTAGTGTACTAGCTTGTGAGTATGGGGGTTGTGGGTTCGATTCCCAATGAAGACCTTGGTTTTTTTTCACTACAAAAATAAAAATTGACTGTCGGTAGGGCTGCTCAGCGATGAAGGCATAGTCACTGGTCGCTGTCCTGTCTTATTATACGGCAGTTAATTTCCGACTATCCTTCTACTTTCACCACCTGTTTCATCTCTCCTCTATCCCTTTCCTAAAGAATGTAGCACGGTACTTAACTAAATAGGCATTGTTGCCTTATGTGCTACTTCTCTTAAAAAAAAATAAATTTTCAAGGACTATATATTATTACGAAGATGATTTATTAAGTTTTTAAAGCAAATAATTAACAGAAATCTTGTACACACCGTTTGCTTGGGCAAATGAATTAATTCAAGTTGAGTCATCAGTGAGTAAAGACATCAAAGTTGCTATCGTACTTTGCTTGTATTAAAAGTAAATAAATACTAAAACTTAATTTAAAACTCTGAAGTACTATGCTGATATTTTGCAATAAAAGAACTCATAATAACAAAGCGTTTATTAAAAGGAACTAACGTAACAATATTTTATATCATTAACATATGCAATATGTTTATAAAAACAATTTATTCGTTTGTTAACAGAAAATCAGCATTAAACATTGGTAATAAAATGCATAAGTATATTCAAATAAACAATTTGAAGCTATTATGTTTTATACAGCTCCTGTTTGGGCAAATTGCACAAAATATACTCCTTTAATTAGTTCTCAATTCTTCGAAATTATTTTTCACAACAAGGCTGTACCAAATTCCGGACCTTTATTTGGTAAAAGTTAAATTGAACAATTTGTTAGAAAATTGTAATGAAAAATATTCTTTCTCACATTTTAATCATACAGCTGAGCTACTAGCCCTTTTGTAGTTTAGTAAGTTATGTAGTTTTAAGAATAAATAAAAATATTCGTAGAGGTTATTTTAAACTTTCACTTGTCATATTACATTTAAAATAAATATACTAAAAATTAATTGTTATACCGAAGTAACAGAAGGGAAAATACTTAAACTCTTATAAATATATGTACATAAATTAGAATATGTTTAAATTTGTGAATTACCATGTATACAACAAATAAATAAATAAGTAATTCCTGCAAAAAGTAACTTCCGTTCGTTGGTTTATAAATGACGAAGCTATTTAAAATAGGGGCTTGACCGTTCAGCAAATTTCTTTATTTTTTAAGTAGTTTGTTTCGTGGATTTTGTTTTTGCTAACACTTCATAAAGCAGTTGATTGCTTTAAAAAACGCTGGAAAAATTTTAACAGTGGCATCACTGTGAAACAACAAGCAGCTGTTGTTTTTATTTTAATTTTTAATTTGCTTTATTGTGCTGTGCAAGTATTTAACTTTAGTCGTTAATATATTTATACATTATTGCTAAATTTCAGATATGGACATTTAATGATATTCTCATAAAACATTTATTCCATTAAAAATAAAAAAATATTTGAAATGTATTACTGCGGGGGAGAGCACATCCATATTGCAATTTCACTATTGCTCAAGTAGCTCATCAGTGAATTTTACCCCAATATTGTATAGAAAATCCTAAAAGTCTTATATCCAAAGCCAAACTGATTCTATGATTCGATGCAATATGGATGTGCTCTCCCCCGCAGTAATACATTTCAAATATTTTTTTATTTTTATTGGAATAAATGTTTTATGAGAATATCATAAAATGTTTATTTTTTAATAAACATTTTTGTAATAAATATTTCGTGAAAATATCATGAAATATTTATTTAAAGGAATCAAGCACGAAAAATAAAATTGCTTATATTGAAAATGATTCCGAATAATTAGAAATTACTTAAAATTTATTATGTGTGAATTAATTGGAAAAGAAAGAGAGTAAAGAATCTATTAAGAAATTTATTTAAACAAATAGAAGATTGCGGTCAGAACCAGGACACAATTTTGTTAAACCAGTTTACAAAAGAAAAGGACACTTTTATCTAGGTACAAAAATGAATGACTTCACATTTTACAAGGGCTCATAATTTTTTATCTCGAGCCACAGCTACATGACAACGGTAGGAAGCTGCCTTTTTCCATTACTAATATAAATTTCTGTTTTTGTTTAAAGTTAATTAATATTTAATTATTTATTTAATTAGAAAAATATTTTCTTCGTTTTTGATTAAATCTTTCATTGATTTAATTATCTGTTTAAGTAGAACATTTTTTATTTCTTTTTGAAAATTATATCTAAGGTGTCTCAAAAGTTACCACAAGGATAACTGGCTTGTGGCAGCCAAGCGTTCATAGCGACGTCGCTTTTTGATCCTTTGATGTCGGCTCTTCCTAATATTGTGACCAAAATTTACCAAGCGTTGGATTGTTCACCCATGCAAGGGGACGTGAGCTGGGCTTAGACCGTTGTTAGATAGGTTATTTTTACCCTACTAATGACAATATGTTATTGCGACAGCATTCCTGCGTAGTACGAGAGGAACCGCGGGTACGGATCTATGGCACAATAATTGTTATAATAGATCATGCCTGAACGCCTCTAAGGTCGTATCCAAGCTGGACTGCTATAACAAAAATGGGACAATTACATTGAATGGCCCTAACTCATTTAGCCGCTGCAAGATATCCCACAATTTTAAGCCAAAAATAGTCGGGAAAAGTAATTGTAGATCACGAGATTGAGCTAAAATGCTTTTAAGTGCCACGCTAAACACGGGATTTTTGTATGGAGGTGAGGAAAAAAATATATTTGTCAAAAAATGTAGTGATTTTATCACAAATTTAGTTTTATTTATATAGTAATACACAAAAGTAATCAAAATAAAGAAAGTTAGAGAAATGTCGATCGTTAACTGCAATGTAAAAAGCCTGCAAACTACCAAAAAAATTTAAATGATTTTTTTTAATTTTTAATTTATTATTCATTTTAAATCTATTTTTAATTTATTATTCTAAAAGAGCCTTAACTTCGTAGCTTATAACACTATGCTTTTTCTGGCTAAATGAAGGCGTTAAATGTGAAATCATGGGGCCTGTTACCATCATTTGGTGCATAATATCTTCGTTCGTGGCAATTCGACTCCATTTTCTGGAGTGTCTAAAGCGATATTTTTTATAGTCTTTGTTACGACTTTCCTGAGCCTCTTCGGATAGTAGGCCTACAGGAAAACTACACTTTTCAATTATATCTTTTCCATGAATCAGAATTTTGTGAAGTGTAGGTTGCATATTGTACCACTCGTACAGTGCAACAAACTCTTTTGCCGTCTCCAAACAAAAATCACGAAATTTTTTTTGGATCTACTACCTCGGTGATTGTTACAGTTTCGAGATTTATTGAAAACCTCTTGATTATATTTTCATCTAGACCCGTTATTTCGGAAATCAAAACAGGATTAGCAAAGAATCTTAGTGACGTATTTCCTGAATTTGTCGTACCAGAGCCTTGCTTAAAAGTATCAACGTTCATTTCAATTTTCTCTTTAAGTTCACGCTTTATCAAACATTTTCGGGCTTCTTTTATCGGACAAGTATTTGAGTCGACTCTTCCACGTTTGAATTCAATATTATAAGCTACATGCAAAAGAAACTCCATCCGCTTAATACGCGCATAAAGTAGTGACATACGAAATTGCAGTACTTGTTCATTTACGGACATAGCTGTGTAGTGGAACCCTACTATATAATGTATTGCTATAAAAATGCAACACTGTATTTTATAATATAGACATAAGCATAGATTAGATTAAAAAGATAATAAAGAAATAGTTATGATTGAACAGCGAAAGAGTGAGTTTAAATCAAATATGAAAGTAGGTCACGGTCAATATTTTACAGCTTGAACTTCTTCGATGTTATTTATCTTGAATGTTGCGGCTCCACAAATAAAACAAGAAGATGCTGCTGGTGTGTCTATTACTGATTGTGCTGTCTTTTTATCAGTCAATATAAAATATTATTCATGTTTTACTTTGAAGTTACGATTATTTACTGTTAACTCAAATTCTTTTAGTTGAGATATCTCCTCATCAACTCCTCTTTTCTTCTCGTATAACTTGAGGTGTCTCTTTAACGTATGCAAAAACTGTAGTGTTTTACAGTTGTGGAAGAAGGTTTATTGTTGTTCTCTATGTCATCACCTAATGATAATTTAAGTGGTACAACTGATGTCATATATAAATAAGAGTCAGAAATTTGTGCATATCTGTGCAAATTTTTTAAATTCATACCTTTACTTAATTGTGCATAAAAGCGAATCGCGTTCATAGATTTTCATGAGTTATGTCTCATTTTGTTCACAGGTTATAGGACTTGACACTTTTTTACCGTTTTAGATTTTTTATGTATTAAAAAAAAAACTTAACTCTTTACGCAAAAAATAATTTTTTTCTTCATACATTTATTATTATTTATCGGAACTGTTGCTTATGTAGCAAAAGGTTATATAAACAGATGAAAGTACTTATAATTCTTGATTTTTCTAAATTTGTTTAAGTAAAATCCGACTAGTGGTTCTTATGTTAAACAAAAGGGCCTTATCAGAATTGAGTTGCGAATCAATCAGCTAAAAAATGTTGTAGTGTGTAATGCAACAAATTCAGAGGTGGCACCTATTAATATGAGGCGATATGAGGCAATATATTAGCGGTGATTTCCAACTGCAGGAAAGTAAAGCTAAAATTGCAGGTCCAAATGTTTGGAGAAAAAGGGATTTTTTTATATGTTCATAAAAATAAGCAAACAAAAAAAAAGTTATTTTTTAGTATACTGAAATATCCTACTTTAAATAGAAAATAAAAAGAAAAACGTTAGCTCACATAATAAAATAATATTCGTTTTGAACATCTTAGGTTTAAATTAAGTTGGTTCAGTAAAACATGCAAGTACTGAGCTTGAGACGGCTATAAAAAAAAACTAGTAGTCAGATCGGAGTAATTCTTTTTGATTTGATTGTACCAATTAGTCTAAAATTTCGAAAAATCATTGCATATTGCATGAATAGTATGTTGACAATTTGACTTTTTTCCGCGAAATCCCCAGTGCGCGCCGTACGATAAAAAACATTACTTGTTCAATCCTTTACGTAAGGGAAACTCATTTTAGGTTTGATTACTGTTATTTTATTCGAGTATCTTCTTCGTACGTACATATTTCTGATAAACAGTTTTTTAAACAAAATTTAATCCTGTCCGAATGTCCCGCCGCTACCTTTTCGCTTGTAGCTACTTTGGACTTATGTCTATTAAAAGATTGAACTTAATTTGTATTAATTTTTGTAGTTATTTTAGTATTTTTTTAAATTTATATTTTTTGTTAAATAATCCGATATTTGCTTTTGTTGTGAATTCCCATGCTTACAAAATACAGTTATTTGTGGAATCATGTGGCAATATTGCTGGGAGAGTAAGAAATTAAATGTGAGAGGAGAATATTAAAAAGCAGTGGCAATGCCATTATACCATACCATTATGTAAAATTTTTATGTTAATATGTTTGCCGCACTGTGTGGTATTTGTACACGTAAACAAAAAAGTTTATTATTTTCTAACATTTAATCTAATTCTTTGGAATTATACCGTACATTTTTGCCTTTGCTTCAATACAAGATTTTATATTTATTTTTTTCATATTTTTGAAGTATAAACTTTTGTATATTATATGCATTAAATTAATTTAAAGAACACTAATTTATGAGTTTTTCCATTGTAAAAATTATTAAATTTTGAAATCGAGTCGACTTACGAAATATTGACTTGTAATTTTGGCATGAAAATTCAAAAACCAGAAATTATAGCAGCAAATGACACATAATATTTGAAAAAAAAACAAAGATATAGCTTAAAACTTAGTTTAAAAAATTGAACAATAACTTTAAAATACAATAAACTGGATGGAAGTTAACTTATCCAAAAAAATATTAGACTTACCTCTTCTTAAAAATCCTGTACGCACTGTTAAGCGTATGTTTTCAAATCTGATATTCAATTTTTGACTAGTTTTATTTTGCTCGCGAGAAAGTATCACATTGGTTATATTTGTTGTTCTTGATGTAGTTGGTGGCGTTGTTGCTTCAAGCGTTGATTCTGTTTCTAATTTGTCATTCGATAAAATATCGTTGCCGGTTTCCACCGATGGTGTTGAAATTTTTAACTGTAAATTTTTTGGTTTTCTAGCAAATAATTTTGTTGCGACGGATGAACTAGAAGAGTTTGGGCGAGGTTCGGACACGGATGAGGAATTGTTGTCATTATTGCACATTGTTAAAATATTGAGGGTTATGACATCAGTGACATCATCACTGTTACTTTTTGCAGGCTGATTGTAACTATTGGTGGAGTCCGTGGTGGGTATTGACATATAATCAGATTCCGCCATTTTAACATATAGCGTTTTTACTGTTATTTATGTTATGTTTTTTAATCTTTGTTTTTTTAAATCACAGTTTAAAATCAATTTAAATTTGTGAAATTATTTTTTATTATTTAATTGCGTTTTTTTATTTTGACGGTGATGTCTGTATTATTTTAAATACATTTCACTCTTTTTAATTATTACTCATTCATGCAATCACTTGCTTTGTTTGTCAGTCTCGATTTATTTCTTTGTGTTATTTTTTTTTGTTTGCATCGACTACCGTATCTCTGTTTGTAAAGAAGAATTTTGTTTTTATTATTGTTTATTTTTTACCCCTTCTTTTATGGGTCTGTTCGTAAACACAATAGGAAATAAGTATGCATGTCTCTCTAGTTGCAATTGCGCGTTTATTTTGTGTTTGTATTCTTATCGGTGGTGGCCCTACTTTTAGAAGAGCATTATCAGTTACAGCTAATGAAATGTTTCCTTTTACTAAATTTAATTACTTTGGTAAAAATCTAGTAAATATACATATTTATGCTGTACTTGTAAATAACAATTTTGTGTGTCAATTTTTTTGTTTGCACATGATTCCATTAAGGCTAAAGGACTGATCTCATTTCAATGAGATGTGAAACAAGAATCCACAATAACTTGTTTATAAAGTGCAACAGTCACGCATGTTATAAACCATCTTTTGATGAGCAGAGGAAAAAAAGAGACATATTTTATAAAAATGTATTATTAGGTTCATAGATATGTAACTGTTAAATCACACAACCAATTTCAGGATATGCTTTTCCGTGAAAACTACTTGCGATTTACCGTAGATTCACCGTGCCGTTAAAAGTATCGTGTTTTAACTATTTCAACAATGTTAAAAAGGAACTAACTAAACAACCGATTTCTGAAATGAAGTGTTATTATTAGTCTTCAAATCCAAGAAACAGTCGAGCGATTTTAAAGCAGGCAGAAAAGTAAATTACAAAAACAAAAAGAAACTTAATTCAAGAATTTATTGAAAATAGAAAATATCCTAGAATTGGTAATTAAACGTGAATTCAAAATTTAACAATTGTGTGCTTAAAATTAACGTGGGTGCCTGCCACGATGGCCTTACTCCTCAGTGGTCTTAACACTGGGTAAAACATTATGCATCTACCAATGCCCTCGATGCGCATGCGTGATAAGATTTACGTCGGTACCTAGCCGTGTATGCCATAACTCGACGGTGGATCCAACCACCTAGATGATATGATGCGTACACTCACGCCCTGGTCCAGAACACATGATAAGCATGCCCACTGGATCCGGATCATTCATCCTTTGTTCTAAGTTAACGTGAGATGATCCTAGGCCCTTACTTAAAATTCATGAGGATCTGCGAAGCCACAACCACTACGATGCTCCCCAAGGGCCAACCTCAATAATCAGTCAAAGAACAGCTAAAAAGCTAAACTTTGGGGCTTACTGATTTCCGTTGAAATAACGTGGAGTTGTGCAATTGGCTTTCTGCTAGCCTTTACGAGACTGGACTCCCTTTTACCCCCGGGCACACATGTAATGACGGTGAGATTCCGTCAATACATATTAATGTGCCCCCGCGGGGAAGCGCATAGCAACTTCAAAAGCACGGTAAGGACTCATTCACACTTTGCTTGAGAGGCGAAGACTACTTAAACTCCCGCCGGACCATTGGCGGCACATCTAATGGGAAAAACCATTTCACCGGAAGTGGAAAGTTCAGGCATTGATGTTTTCGTTATTAAATTAAGAGTTTTGTAATTGATTTGAGGGGGCCTACGAATAAATTCTTCTGTGTTTGTACTTTTAGCGCTGTGGTTCAGTGTTCCTAGAATTTAACAATCGACGCTATTTTGAGAGAGATGATTTTACTTTCAAATTAAAAATTATATCAAATTGGTTATTAATATAGGACTACCACTTCGCTAATCTCAGCGTTAAATTTTTTTATTAATAATTTTATAATCCAACAAGTCCTTTAATTCAACTGCATTTCATTATTTTAATTATTCGTATTGTCTATTGTTTTATGTTGCAGTCTTCTTAAATGTCTTAGGTAAATCAAAATAATTTTACTACAAAGCTTCGTTCTAAAAAGCTTACTGGTTTAAGAGAAGCCTATGTCAAATTCAAAAGGTATCTATTTAACTTCTTCATATAAATTTTAAACCGTAAGTAATTAAAAGTAAGTAATTTTAGCGACGTAAGTAAGTCGAGTTCAAAATTTCAATATTATTGGTTTCAGCATTTGGCTTAACAAAGGGTACAGACGAAAGAACATGCAAATAAATTCATTTATACAAAAACATATATTTAGATAAAATGTGTAAGTGATTCTTTATGGTGCCGAAAAATGAAGAAGCATTTGCGATACTTTTAATGCCATAAGTAAAATTAAAGTATATTTATAAGTTCAGAATTCTCCTTATCTAATGTCTTTAGGTTTAAATATTTTATAAATAGGGGAGTAATCCTAAAATAGCATGGTAAGGAAGATTGTATTTTTATTAATCAAATAGCCGATTCAACAAAAAATTATCTTAACTCAAATGATTATAAATTATGATTGTATTTGAATTTTATTGCAAAATAATATTTTTAAATAATTGGTTGGCAACACCTTTTCAACTGTCATGTGATTTGTGTTTAGTTTGGTTTGCTTCAATATGAATAAACTGGGACCAAAACAAGATTTGCCGAAGCAAGTTTTGTTCAATGGATATATTAATAAACAAAACCGCCGTAATTGGGGTGATGATAATTCTCAAGGGTATGTTATATCGAGGAAAACTGACTGTTTAGTGTACTTTACCAACTGGCAGAATCGTTACTGTCTTGACTTGTTCGTTCAACAAGACATCGTAACGTGTCACACTGCTCCTGCCGCAATTGAGTTATTGAAGGAAACGTTTGGTAGACGGATAATTTCACTTTTTGTAACCCATCGATTTTTCTCCAAGATAGTGCGATTTAATGCCGCTAGTCTACATCGACAAGCCCGAAACGATTGACCAATTTGAGGACAACAGTCGCCGCATAATACGGCCACAACTTTTGGAAAAAATTATCGAGAGTTGGACCTCCAGCTTAGACTGTGTCTGAGCCTGCCGTGACGGTTATATGCCAAAAATCTAATGTTAATTATCTTCCAAATAAAACAAATTGTGTGTCAATATTATTTTATTCTATTTCAAAATTCTATACCTTTATAAAAACACCCTTTATGATAACAAATCTGTGCATTAAACTAAAAAAAATATAATTCTTTTTCTACAAGTAAAAAATTTATGAGTATTAGTAGACCTGAAAAGTATTTTAATTACGTGTAAAAAATAATAACCGAACGATAATGAAGAAACTTTGCTTATAACAAATTTAGAATTTTAAGATGCTGATGAAGTAAAGAAATTTGATTCTTATTTATTTACTTATTCTTCTTCATTACTCTATCTATCTCCACACAGTTGCGGAAAAATATTTTTATTTTTTAAGTAAAAAATTTATTATTTGGAATCATTTTTTAGTTAATCTAGTTTCTTAAAGGTTACGGTCTTTGTTGTATAAAAGTCTTTTTGAGTTTTATTGTGTTTTTGCTGCCTTGGTTGCATATAATTCTTATTTAATCAATTTGGCTTAAGATATAAGACTCTTGAGTTTTTTATGCAATATTTGGAGTAAAATCCACTGATGGTCTATATGAGCAGTAGTGAAATGACCATATGGCTACGATTTCCCCACAGTAATATATTTTAATTTTTAAATAATAATAATTTTTAAATAATATTTATATTTTCATAATATTTTATGAGAATATCATAAAATATTTTTGGTCAAAGGAATCTAGCACAATTAAAATTGATAAATTTGTATTTTTTATTATTATTTTATTTTAATAAGTTATCTATAATTATTCGGAATCATTTTAAATATAAGCAATTTTATTTCGTGCTTGATTCCTTTAAATAAATATTTCATGATATTTTTATTAAAAAACAAACATCTTATGATATTCTCATAAAACATTTATTCAAATAAAAATTAAAATAAAAATACTTGAAATGTATTGTAATGGGGGAGAGCACATCCATATTGCTCAAGTAGCTCATCAGTGAATTTTACCCCAATATTGTATAGAAAAACGTAAGAGTCTTATATTCAAAGCCAAACTGATTCTATGAGAATTTTTTATAAAATCAGCATAGCATAGACAGCAAGACTCAAAGACACTTCCATACAAACACTACAAAACATTTCAAACCAACCAAAAACATTGTTTATTTTCAATCATAAATTGAAATAAAATTGCTTATATTATTTTATTATTATAATTATTTTATTTTCATAATTGTTTAACTATAAAAATACTTTAATTGCCATATAGAATGACTCAAGTTAGAAAAAAAGTATTATACCATTCTTAAAAATTTTAAAGTTTATCATTTTTAGTTCATTGTCAGAAAAATATTTTCCAAACAAATATATTTAAAGAGTTAAAAAACTTGTTTGTGTGACAATTTTAGTAAATCTAAAAGAATGTCTACAAAACAGGATCATATCGTGCTCTCAGAGCTTTAAGCAATCAATATATTAAGTAGTTGACATGAAGTCTGACAGAAACCCGAGCCCAAATCAGGCATTTGATATCAAGCAAAATTGATCGAAATTTTTCATTTTGGTATCAAAAAATTTAAATCTCTCTAAACGTCATTTGCTACGTAATTCCCTGTCGTATGCCTGAAAACAATTCCTTTAAATGCGAAAAAGTATCGAATATTTACAATAATTGCAATAAATATAATTAATTTTATTTATGTACGTGAATTGTGTACAATAAAGCATGGCTTCTAGAATAGAAACAAACAAATTAAAGACTAGGCAGAGTTTATGCCTGCGCATACCCAGTTAGCTAGAAACATTTTACCAGATTTTGTTTGTTTCTATTTCTTCCATGACATTGCTAATAATTTTGGACCCAGTGCTTTGTGTTGGAAATTTCCACTAGCCAAAAACGAAAGTGTGGCTGATATTAAACCTCTAACACCAAAGCTGCAGACATGTGTAAAATAATTTTTAGCTAGCAAAGATCATAAGTTAACAAGGTCTTTGTTAGTTTAAATCTAATTTTAAATCTAAAAATTCTCATAAAGAAATTCAAATATTAAAAATGTACTTTACGCGGCTTTCAGACAAAAATTAAAAAATCCCTTTTGTCTCTACATTCTTTCCTATTTAGAACTTTTATCTTCCTATGCAATGATTAGCTTGCTCGAAACATATCGAAAAATGATTGGATGCAATAGTACACTAGATCCAATTTTTGATAAAATCTTAATATTTCCTTACGATTATATTTCTCATTTTTTTAATTTTAAGAAACCTATTGCTTAAAAGTTATCGTGTCTACATTAAGTAAATAAAAATTGCATACCATCTCTTTTAGGTAAACTTGGATTTGTTATTCCCAAAGAAAACATTTTTTAGTGGTTCGTTCTGAAGAAGGCCCACGAAAAATAAATCAGCTCAATAAAATACGTACACATACTATTACTCTCGATCTGGTTTAAGAATGATATATTTTTTATATAAGAAATAAAGAAATATCGGCCGTATGCATAAAAAACTCTTACTAGAGCTTTAAATAAAGTACACGTTAGTTAAGAAACACTTTAAGACTAACAAACGTTTGTTAAAAATTCAAAAACAGTACTTTATCTAATGTATGCTTTAGTAAAATAAGTATTTTGATTCTGGCAATGCCACTATTTTCAGTTGTCACGTTGTTGTTAACGATGTATAAAAATGAATATTATTTATCCGGGTAGTTAGATCAATAAAAAATGTTTTTATTGTTTTCAGCAAAATCAACATATTTTTTTTTGTTTTTTTTATTAATCTTTTTAATAAAAAGCAAAGCACCCAAAAAAGGTTAATTTGAAAGGCTTACGAAGAACTTACAAAGAATTTGTTCATATTAAAAAACTAAGTATTCGGATAACGAGTTTTGTTTGGATTATATGTACATCAATAAAACTTTTGTTTTAAATAAATAATTATAAATTTATATTTTTGTAAAATATAAAACAAAGATGTAACAATGTTTAATATTGAATAGCATGTTATGTTTTAGTTTTTATTATTATTATTTGTATACTACAATTTGTTTTTAATAAACATTTTTAAAAATTTTTGGAATAACAGTACAACTGTCAGTTGAGCCGTTTACATTGAAAGTGGCATAAGTCACAACTGAACAGTTTTTTTTTTCATTTTTAATAAATTTGAAATTAGGAAATTATGCTAAACAACGGCAAGTAAACCTGCTTTGAGTTTTTATGCATACGGCTGTATATATTTCACACCATATTTGTTGTTCTTTAATAGTTCATAACTCTTTTAGAATAAATTGCTAATTCTAATAAATAGTGAATAAAATATGATCAGTTGGTGGAAAAAAGGATAACAATACCTTTACACCATTCTCTTGTATCTAAATGACAGTTTTTCATACATGTAACGCATCTTTGTAAAGTTCTTCCTCAAGCATAACAACTTGCAAGTATTTTGTGCACCACTGTAGGATTTGTTATCGCCAGCATTAGTTTTGATTTAAATTTAATCGAGTAATTTAGTCAGAATTTTTAAGTTTCCTGTGTAAGATGATAATAACGAAAAAATTTACAATTATCAGATGACATGTTTGAAATTGTATGTTATACATATAACTAACAGATAACTGTGACTGTTTTTCAACCATTATTTTGAATTTATTAGAAAATATATTCTTTTAAGAGTCCGCTAATTATTTTTAAATCACGAAAACAATTAATTCCAATGAAAGGAAGTGACAGAATATTTCAGAAGTTAGAAAAACATACATACTTCATTCGCATTTGGTATTTAAATAGGTCATGACTAATCTTAATGAAAAGAAATAATAGATTAATGAAAAATTTTGAATGGTTTCTTTAAATAGCGTGTCAACTAAAAACGTTAGTAAAAATATATTTTTTTTTTCAAAATAAAAATTGTTAAGAATTTAATATGTGAATTAGAAAGAGAATTATAATTTACAGTTTTTCATTTTAAGTTGGATATTAATTGTGATAGCTCATAAAGAGAACAAACAAACAAATTTGTATATCAACAGAATGAAATGCACTTTCTGGTTCGCAACAATCTTCGTGAGCACTCTGCGTATTTATGTACAAGGTTACAAAACATTTTTAAACAAAATGAAATTGAAAAATAATTTAATATATATCTGTTAAATAAAAAAAAATATAATACAAACTATTAACCTTTTTCTAATAACTTTAAGATAATTATGAAATTATAACAAGTATAAATTCCTTTAGTCTAGATTTGATATTCATTCCTCAAATGAGTTACGTTATTATGCCGTTGTTCTTTAGCAAATCATGTTATAGACGCTACGTAAAAGGTGCTGATGTAATTCGTCTAATACTTACTATTTAATTTTGGCGACATGTTTCTCTCTTTACAAGCGCATATGGCTACGATTTTTCTCTAACATCCCTTTTTTTGATATTTTCAACTGCAAAGCAACAATAAAAAGCCATGTTGCTTGCGCAATGTTGTATTTATTGTAGTGCAGCACTACCTTGTGTCTCACACACGCTTATAATCTGATTTTTGTGGAAGAAAAAAAATATATAAAATATGCTGCGACTCTGACAGGATGGTGATTTCTAACCAAATGAGAAAGAAATTTTGGAATAATGATATTGAATTTTTCTATAATAATTGTCTATGATAATAATATAATAAAAAAAGAATGATTGGGACTAAATATGACTCCTATATTTGTGCATACTTGGTTTGTCTGCCTTGTATATTTGCATACATATAAATGTTAATTAAATGCCAAAAAATGAAATTATAAATCATATAAACAATTAAAATCTGGATTTTTAATCTAACTACTTAAATATGCAATATAAAACTTATACCAGATTTCTCACTTTGTGAAGAAATATATTCAATCAATCTATACATTTTAGCTAATAACGAAATAACACGATAAAGAAGTACAGAAAATTGAAACAGAAAAAAAAATACTGTTATACAATGTCACCATGACCACGCTGACAGATGTGATTCTTTCAACAAAGTTTTTAATCGCTTTTTGACAAAATGGGGGTCCTATTTTGTTAATCATATCACGGATTTTGAGTTTTAAGGCTGAAATCGATTCGATTGGCTAAGTATAGACTCTGTTCTTAACATAGCCCTACAAAAAAATCCAGTGGTGTTAAATCACACGATCTGGCTGGCCACCTAACTGCTGATTACCGTGAAATTATGCGATCAATAAATTTAGTTTGCAATAAATTGATTGTTTCATGTGGCACCATACTATTAAAACTATTAAGGTGCCCCTGTAGGCTAGGAGTTAGTGTACTAGCTTGTAAATATGGGGGTTGTGGGTTCGATTCCCAACGAAGACCTTGGTTTTTTTCACTACAACAGATAAAAATTGACTGTCGGTGGAGCTGCTCAGCGATGAAGGCATAGTCACTGGTCGCTGTTGCTGTCTTTATACGGCAGTTAATTTCCGACTATCCTTCTGCTTTCACCACCTGTTTCATCTCTTCTCTATCCCTTTCCTAAAGAAGGTAGCACGGTACTTGACTGAATAGGCATTGTTGCCTGAAGTGCTACTTCTCTTTTTAAAAAAAAAAAAAAAAAAAAAAAAAAAAAAACGACATGTCAGTGAGGTTTCAATAGGATAAGAATAACAGGCCAAAATTGAGTTGTTAGCATCCCGCAATAGCGTGATCCATTGACCGTTACCGCATTTGCAACCTTATATCTGAAAAAAAAAACGGCCTAATCATGCCTCCAGACCACATAGCGCACCATACAGGGGCTTCTCAATAATTGCTTTAAGATTTTCAGAAGCCCAAATGCGACAATGTTGCTTCTTAACATACCCTGAATGGATTGAGCGAATCTACCGCAATGTGAATGGTCGGTCGGCTTCTATTCCTGCACCAGTTGAACGTTGTAAGGCTTCAAAGTCAAATCCTTTCGCGATAAACTCCAAATGTTGAGAACCTTAAAACTGCAATTATGAGGTGTGATTAACAAAATAGAAATTTGCCTCAACACTGTGGCTCACGGCTGCGATGTTTTCATTTAAACGACCCTGTCGAACACGCATTTGTGCGGATTTTACTGTAACAATTACCAATGCATCTACAACGAATACCTCAAAAGCCTAAATGTCAAAACAATCATGTTGTTGGCCGCAATTAAAAAACAAATTTCTTGCTGAAAACCCTGATATATTAAAAAAGTAACTAAAACGGCTTCTGAAAAACATGTCTATTTTTCAAGATTATTTTCAGGTTGAAAACGCTTTAACTCTGTACCTTAAATGTTGATGTTTTATATGCTTGTTCTACCTATCCGTCTTTGCTGGCTGTTTGTTCGGTATGAGCGATGGGCGCTTTCGATGTGATGACATCATTTTCAAGCTGTCTTCTGTACTAGTGAGTCAGTGTTGAAGTTTAGTTAGTTCCTTCAGTTCTACTCATACAAGTATAATGCCCACCACTCGGCATTTTAATTTTTAATGTTTCCGTCTTTTTTTGTTATCCAGGTGCGTGTGTCCGTCTGAAGGTGTTTTTCATTTGTTCGAGTATATGAGCAGTTTTAGTGGTGTGAGAATTGCATCTGAGGTGGTGCTTACCTCTCTCAAAGTTTATGTTTTGTAGGTTTCCATGCTTTCAAGAATGTCAACATTCAGCTATTTCCCTTGGTGTGTGCTGTGAGTGCCAAGGTGTAATGCAAAGTTGGACTTTTCTCTTTTTTGTTTGTATGAGCGTATATGTTTTGTAGATCTTGTTTTTAGCGTTCGTCCAGTTTTTCCTATATAAGTATATTTCAAGTTACAAGTAGGTCTGTATACTCCGCTGAAACTAAATTTGTCAGTTGTTGCTGTCGATGTCATGAGGTTATGTCTCAGAGTGTTGCCGGCTTTTAATGCTGTGAGTAAAGTTTTTCACAAAAAAGGTTAGTTAATCTATATATTTCTGGTCCTGTATTAGTAAAAGTGCACCATCGTGTTGTATCGGTTGTCTCAGTTTCCTTTATTCCTGTTTTTAGTGTTGTATTGTCTAAGAAGTTTGTCGATAGTAGCCGATTATCTATATTGTGTTGAGTTCTTTGCTGTACTAATCTGGAGAAAGTGGAAAAAGAAGCAAACAGAAATTTGCATTACTTTGACTTCACACTAACACGCTGAACTCACTGTGTAATATTTAACATCTATAGAAAACCACAGACATTACCATCCACATAAAGTAGCAGCGTTTAGACATATAATAATATAATAAGCAGACTTAAGATAACTCCACTTATTTCAGATAAGTAATTCTGCATTTTTTCATTAGTTTCTTTATGTGTAGTAATTCGAGATGTTGCATGCAAATTTCCACGTAGATTGCCGATGTCGAGTTTCCGTCAGGTAATTTGCAAAAGTGCAAATTACAAATAATTTCATTTTAAAAAATATATCTTAATAAACTGTTCATGTTAGATATTTTTTTTTAATTTGAATTTTACTTAAGCGAAATTTTAAAATATTTATAAATCAAATATTATTCTGATTACATCTTAAAATTAAAAACAATCATGTCTATTATGAACGTCATTGTCGGCAGTCTAGTCAATTAGTCGTCAACATCAGGTTAATGCGAAACAAAATTTGCGCGAAATATTTATGTATGTGCATGTAACAAAACCTTAAAGCGAAACACTATGATTTGGTATTGTGATTCAGTGAGCGAAACAGGTTTATTTTGTCGTCTGATTATGGTATTAGCATTCCATTTTGAGAGAAAGCGAAAAAACTGGCAACACTGCTGCCAGGCATTGAAAAAAACAGAGTACTTGAACAAAGAACTACATACATGCAGACGTATAGATTTTGTCTAAAATATATGTTTTTTTGTTTGTTTACTAACTGTTGAAATGAAACTACATGATTTGTGGTAATTTTATTTATATACACACAAACATATGGTACCAAAGCACTGAAAAAAGGCGCAAACATTTCTTTTAAAATCGTTTAATTCTAAACAAACAACTACTCATGTTTCTTTTTAACACAATAGCATTTAAAATATAGGAGATAAAAACAATTTTTTTTTGAATCATTTTAAAGTGTAATCTAGAATTTTATTTTTTGGAGTCATTTTTAAATTTAATCTATGTACGTTAAAAAATGATTCCAAAAAATTAAATTATTTATTTCCATTGCATATTTTTTGTTTTCTTTATTTTTCAAATTACTTATGAATGGCTGGCAAAGGAAACCTTTATGTGGAAAGATTGAAAATAAAAAGTGTTTTTCTTTTCAAAATGTTTACTGTGGTTTTGTATAGAAGTGTTTTTTGAGTTTTGTTGTCTTCCTGCTGTGTTGGTTAATTGAAAATTCTCATTTAATTAAATTGGTTAGAGATATAAGACTCTTGAATTTACTGTACAAAATTTCGGGTAAAATAGGTATATTTTTTGAAAAATAAAATATTTATTAAAGGAATCTAGCACAAATTAACGTAGATTAAATATAGAAGATATTTTTGGAAAGAAGAGTTTAATATGTACATATATAAAAAAACTTCCCATAGTCCTTTATTTAAAAAAACATATTTATTCTTAGAAGGCTTTTTTTATAATTATTATAATATAATATAATATACATAATATAATATAATGAACTATAATATAATATGATATAACATAATGTATTATAATATAAGAATAGAAATGAATAAAATTTTAAAACTTTATTGATATATTTTAAATAGTGAATATATTAATTTCAAAGTATATACTTTTATAAAAAGAGATGTAAAATAATTTTCTACTTTAAAAAACTGATTTAAATAAATATACTTTATATACTTTAATAATTACATACATACAGTGGCTCACAGCTTATTTCAACCAGCCTCTTTTAAAAAAATATAACCCGTATAATTTCAAAACGAAGCAAGATATTCCAAAAAATATAATTGGGGCTTATAGATTATACGAAAAAAAGTTTTATTTAGTCTTCAAATTAATTTTTTAAAAACTGACAAAATAAAAACTATAAATAAAGGTACATGTAGTCACAACTTATTTCAACCAGCCACTTCTATTATCTATTAAATCGACATCACTTGGCGAGTAACGGTAAATTTCCAAGCATTTTTTTATAGTTATGTTTTCAATTATTTAAATAAGGTTTTAAAGTGATTTCGGCAGTTAAGTGAACCAGGGGCGCATTTTTTTACAATGGGACGACGCACTACTATAGGACAAAGGGAATTGGTTATAAGCCATATAAAATTAAAAACGACTATTCCCGTCGAAAAATTGCTGCAATGGTTTGCCTTAGTGATTCTACAGTGCAAAGCATAATATCTCGGTTCGTTCAAAATAATCGCATACATTATAAGGGCAGAAAAGCTCCCAACGAAATTTTTAATGAAACTGATGAGCGCTATTTTGTCAGAAAAATAAAAGAAAACCCGAAGCTATCCGCTCCAAAACTGGCTATAGAAATTAAAAATGAGATTAGAAAACATGTTGCGCAGAAACCATTCGTCATGTATTTCGAAATCGATTTTAATGGTAGAGTAGCGAGGATAAAACCCTTTATTAATAAGAGAAATCAAGCAGCGCGTTTTAAAATTCGCTAAGGAGCACATTACCAAAGACTTAAACTTTTGGGAGCAGGTTATTTTTGCGGATGTATCCAAATTTAATACCTTCGGTTCCGAAGGTCAGTATTACGTGTGGAGAAAAAGCAAATACAGAGTTCCAAAATAAAAACTTAAAACCAACTGTCAAACATGGTGGTGGAAGTGTTATGGTGTGGGCGTGTATGTCATCATCTGGGGTTTATTGAGGATACAATGGACAAAAATATATATCTTAACATCCTAAAATTCAATTTACTGCAAAGTGCCGAAAAACTGGGTATAAGGAACGAGTTTCGGCTCTGTCCCCACTTGATGCAACCGCCGGCACAATTACCTGATCTAAATGAAATTGAAAATCTATGGGCAATTTTAGTTAAAAACGTCCGCCAACACCAGATATCGAATAGGAATGATCTTAATACAGCCCTTAAGGAGGAATGGGCAAAAATAACTCCTCAAATAACACAAAAATTAGTGGCATCCATTCGGAAAAAGCTAAAAGCGGTAACTGACGAAAAAGGAGGTCATACTTAATTTTGAAATTAAAAAAATTGTTAATTAGTAGTTTTATGTGTTTTTATAATAACTGGTAGTCACACTACTTATGTACCTTTATTTATAGTTTTTATTTTGTAAGTTTTGAGAAAATGAACTTAAAAACTAAACAAAACTTTCTTCCTTAAATTTAGAAAGCATTCTATAAGCTCCAATTAATTTTTTTCAGAATTTTGCTTTCCGATAAATTGGACAAAAAATTAAAATTGTAAGAATTGCACTTAAATAAGACCATTTTTAATTTGAAATAAAATCTGTTTTATTTAAAAAGAATTTTATTTACAGCATCTTTAAATTGCTACGGTAGAAAAAATGTCTGACATACTATACACTTTCTTATAGAAGTTATAATAAATAATTTTATTTCACTATTTGAGAATGAATAATGAGTCTTTCCGAAAAAACTCTTAAATGGCAATACTGAATAAGATGCCAAGTTAATTCAACTTGATTGTTTATCAGATTCTTAAGTTCGATGTGAAAATATGACCTTGCAAATGTATAAAATAAACGGGTACTTGTTTCATTACGTACAGAAGGTTATATTTATTCGCAAGTGCAATTATTCTTCTTATTTACTTTTTAATATCTGATATTAAAAAGTTTTGTGGTTTGGTTTCTCTCAGATTCTCTTTGTAATTTTTAACAAATTGTAGCCGTGTTCAGGTTTAAAACGAGTATTTAACTGATACCACTTGTAAATAATCGATTTATCAGTTTTTTAAACAGAAGTCTAGTTTGTACTGAAGCCTGTAGCTTTTCGTAGCACGCTATTATTTTCTCTGTTATTCTCTCTTGCGTTGTTGCCATAGTTTTAATTTTGTATGTTTTGCAAAAGGTAAGAACATACTCAAAGTGATGAAAAAATTTATTTTTTTATTATTTATATATCTTATTTTAAATCTTATTTTACTTAAAAAACTCGTTTTATTAGAATATCATTCACGCAAAAAATGCCCTTTAATCTTGTTTACATTTGTATTTTACATTGGTGTCAAACATATTAAAAAAAACACTAAAGTTAATTAACCATTTTTTTTTTAATGGGACGAAAGATATATCGGGTTTTTCAACAAGAAGTTTGTTTTTCACTAGTGGTAACACCATTAGGATACCTTTGACATTTAGTTTTTTGACGTATTTGTAGTAGATGTATTGGCAATCGTTACACCATTTTGGTTCTGTTAAAGATACATTTTTTATTTTTGGACAACATAATCGTCCTTCTGAGACCGCTATTAAGAATTTGGTCGTTGAATTTAAATCGACTGGATCGTTCAACTGCAAACATAGCAGCCGTGAGCCACAGTTTTGAAGCAGATCCAAATTTGTCAATTGCTCGACGTTCTCAACAATTGCGGTTATCCAAAACCATCACATGGCGAATTTTGCATAAGGATTTAACTTTGAAACCTTGCAAGGATCAATTAGTACAGAAATTGAAGCTGACCGACCATTCGCATCGTTGCAGATTTGCTTAACTAATTTAGGAAACACCGGCTGGTTTTTCTGAAAAAATAATTTTTTCAGATGAAGTCCATTTCCACTTGTCAGGGTATGTCAACAAGCATAAATGCTGCATTTGGGCTCCTGAAAATTCTGGAGCGATTATTCAGAAGCTCGAACGTCTAACTGTATGGTGCGCTAATGTAGTCTGGAGGCGTGATTGGGCCGCTTTTTCGAAGATGGGACTATAAATGCGAAAGAGTCAATGAACCACGCTATCGCGAGATGCTAATCATTCAATTTCAGCCTATAATTGACGACGTGGATATCACTGACGGTGATTTTAATAGGAAGGTGCCACACGTCACACAGTCAATGAAACGATCAATTTATTGCTAAATTTCCCGATCGAGTGATTTAAAACCACTGAATTATTTTTTGTTGGCTTATGTTAAGGACAGACTCTAACGAAGTCAACCGAATCGATTGTAGCCTTAAAACTCAAATTCCGTGAAGTGAAAACTGAAATAGAACCACCATTTTGCAAAAAGTGATTAAAAACTTTCATGACAGAATCGACATCTATCAGCATGGCCATCACGGACATTTGCCAGATATCATTTTTCGTTCATAATTGCTGAACTTTTCTCTTCGTAGTACAATCTTAATCTAAAGGTCTTGTTTTACTTTGTTTTAGAAAACAAATTTCTTTTTGAAAACCCTTTAGAACGCACTTTTATTTTTCACAATTTCTAAATGGGCATATTAGAATAAGCAAATCAAGTTCCCCATTATATAGTTCCTTTTTTGTATTCACTTTTAATGATTGCCTAACAACACAGCTGGCGAAGGTGTGATATGACCAAATCTGCAGCAATATTTACAACACGCTAAGAAATGAAACGAAGTGCTTACTCTTTATATTACAATTACCATTCGTTTACAATTCGAAAATTTTGGAGATTTTGTAAAATTTCATTTTATTTTAGCGCAGCTTAATCACTCTATGGATTAGCTTAAATCATGTACATGTGCTTACATATTTATTAATGATCGAAAGAAGATGGAACAGAACTTTTTATTATCTTAAGACATTTTGGATTTAGTTTTCGAACTTGATCCATACTCCTTTAAAACCATACGATTTGCTAGAGTTTTGTGTGTTTTTAACCCAATTATAAACAATCAGCAAGTGTCAGTTAACTGTATTAACATTTTATACAAAATAATCAAAATGTAATGTTGAAATTGTGTAATGTTATATATGAGTAAAAAAGTAGCCAGCAATAATTAAAAGATCTGGCAGCGCACTTGCTTATTTTTTGGAGTTTTTTTTTTTTATTTTAAACTGAGAGAAAACACAAAAACAAAATATAAAACAGGGATGGCAAGCGTATTTTGGTAATTGTGGAAATCAATAAAAACCTTTTAAACGAATTAAAGATAAATTTGGCATAGATTGTATAAAAAGTAAATTTACATTAATTGACGGAGCGTCTATTTTAGCCGCAATAACGAGCATAATAACATAAACTAAACAAACCATTTTTTTATAAAAATTCCACTAACAACTGAAAATACCTTCAAACGATTTAATTTATTAAGCTGTTTGGATTTGCTCCGCCTGTAAATAATATACTGTTGTCATTTCCTTCAGAGTAAATCGTCATTGCTGGCAGTTTGTTCCGTATGACCGGCGAGCGCTTTCGATTTGATGACATCATTATCAAGTTGTGTTCTACAACAGTCTAGACAATGGCGGTTTACAGCGAAGGAAATGACAACAGTATTTAATTTATTGTTAAAAAATGTTCAAATCAAAGTGAACTAAAATTTTTCGTTTATTATAGGCTTGAACAGAGACAAGAAACAAAATAGCTGCTCTTCATGGTGCTCTTTAAGCAAATGTGTAGTTTCGTAAGGCAGGCAAAACAATTAAACTAATGTTAAAAATAGTTTTTTTGTAAAATTGTTTTATATAAAAAATTTTTCAAGATTAAAGTTGTTAACATGAGTAGCTTTATTAAGTTTTAGCTTTTAATATAAATGAAAGTTTTATTTTCTATATAATTTTTTCACTAAAATTACAAGAACGTCATCTAAAATATACTTATAGTGCATTTAAATTACACCAACATTTACTAGATTTGATTTGGAATCTTTCACTATATATATTTAAAACATGCAAAGCATATAAAACATTTTCATAAAAATGTTATTCATCTTGTGTAGCATAGTATTTCCGGGTATAATTTGGAAAAAAAACTGTAATTGCATCATTTAGGACTGCTTAATTTTGAACAGATTCGTTAAAATTTAGTTGTAAAGAATAGATTTTGCTCGTAATCTCTTAAGTTTTAGATTTTTGTAAAATGTAAATACAATATTAAATACTAACTGTAAAGTTATTCTATTATGCTTTTGATATAATCTTAATTTTTGAGAAGAAGGCTCAGAAGTAGGCAAGGCAGCACAATGGCTTAATATCATTAAGCTCTCCTGGGGTACGAAAGCTTCTTCTATTGCTCCAAACCTATCACATTATAAAGGGTTTTTAAAAATTTTTTTTAAAACAAAAAGTTTAGATGATTTTAATTTTTATTTTATTACGAAGAGAAAAGTTCGGCAATTATCAATGAAGAATGATATCTGGCAAAAGTCCGCCACTACCCCGCTGACAGATGCCGATTCTTTCATCATTGCTTTTTGGCAAAATCGCCATCCTATTTCGTTAATTACAACACGAATTTTGAGTTTTAAAGAAATCATTTCGATTGACTCCGTATAGACCCTGTCCTTAACATAGCCCCACAAAAAAAATTCAGTGATTGTCGTAAAATTATGCGATCGGGAAATTTGGTTTGCAATAACTTGATCGTTTCATTGGCTGTGTGACATATGGCACCATCCTGTTGGAATCATATGTTAGTGATAACCACGTCGTCAATAATAGCCAAAATTAAGTTGTTAGCATCTCGCAATAGTGTGATAGCTTGGCCGTTACCGCATTTCCAAACTCATCTTTGAAAGAAGCGGAACAACCACGCCTGAGACCACATAGCGCACCATACAGTGAAACTTTGAGCATGCGAGAATTACTCAATAATCGCTGTAGAACGGCAATTTTGCTTGTTAACATACCCTTACAAGTGAAAATGGGCTTCCTCTGATAAAATGATTTTTTTCAGAAAAACCAACCGGTTGTTTCTGAATGAATTAAGCGAATCTACGGCGATGTGAATGGTTCAATTCCTGCACCAGTTGTATCCTTTAAGTCTTTAAAGTCAAATCCTTACGCATAATTCGCCATGTGATGGTTTTGGATAACCCCAATTGTTAAGAACGGCGAGGAATTGACAAATTTGGATCTGCTTCAACACTGTAGCTTACGGTTGCGATGTTTTCAGTTGAACGATCTAGTCGAATACGCGTTGGTGTTCGCACATTTTCGATCGAACCTCTAATTTAACGACCAAATTCTTAATAGCGGATCCACAAGAACGATTATGTTGTCCGAAAATATAACGAATTTTACGAAATGTAACTTTAACAGAACCACAGTTTTCATTAGTGGATTTTAATTATTTTAATGCTATTTTCGTGCGAAATTCTATTCATTGTTAAAAGTAAATGTCAAAATAAGCATTTTGTTGGTGTTGCCACATTTCAAAAACAAACTTCTTGTTTGTGCTATAAATAATAAAAATTATTAGTATTTAAGATTTACCGGTATGTAAGGTATAGTTAGCCTCATCATAATGTACTATTTGAATTATAAATCGAAACTCTTTACGGATTAAGTACTTAAACAGAAATTTGTTACCTTAACTTACAGAAAATAACAAAATCGCTGAAAATCGTTTGTTTAAGCTTTACTTTACCATCTCTGTAACAATTAAAATGTATATTTCTGAGATTGAGATATATTTACATACACTGGTACCAATTTACATTCATCTACATATTGAATGACAAATACACCTGCAGTTACAAAGAGAAGAATGACAAACACAATGTAATCAAAATTATCGCACAGGCAGCAAATGCATTCGAATGTAGTCCAATAGTTTATTGTTGTATTCTATTCAATCAAATAATTTAATTTGCCTTTGTTATGTGGGATATCAAAACATGTATGTAAAAGGTGTTTTTTTAAGCTAGATAGAACTTTAAATTGTGAAAAGTAACACAAAAAATGAAATTTTGATGAAACATTTTTTTTTATTTGTTTCAGTATACTCTGACAAATCATCATGAATAGACTCTCGCATGAACAACGCTACGAAATTATCCAAATTTACTTTGAAAATCAGTCGTCGATTCGCGCAACTTATAGACGACTTCGTCATTTTTATGGCGTACATAATCGTGCATCTGAACAAGCCATTCGTCGAACTGTCGATAGATTTCATACCACATACTCTCTAGAGGATGCAATAACACCAACACGTCGAAGGAATGTGCGTACTGAAGAGAATATCGCCGCTGTAAACGAAAGTGTGGAAGAAGATCCAAATTTATCAATTCGTCGTCGGTCGCAGGAATTGGGGCTCTGTCCGTCCACTACGTGGAAAATTTTGCGCAAAGATCTCGGCCGTATAAGATCCAGCTGGTGCAGGAATTGAAGCCACGAGACCATTATATGCGTCGTTCTTTCGCCGATTGGGCTCTAGAGCAGTTGGCAACTGACCCGTTGTTTTATCGCAAAATTCTGTTCAGCGATGAGGCGCATTTTTGGCTTAACGGGTTTGTTAATAAGCAAAATTGCCGCATATGGAGTGAGACCAATCCACAACAGACCCTACAGACTCCATTACATCCAGAAAAATGCACCGTTTGGTGCGGTTATCACGCTGGTGGCATCATCGGACCTTATTTCTTCAAAAATGAGGCCGGAGCTCGCGTTACGGTCAATGGAGATCGTTACCGCACCATGATCAATGATTTTTTGTTTGAAAATATGGATGACATTGATCCGGACGAGATGTGGTTTCAACAGGATGGCGCTACGTGCCATACAGCGAACGCAACCATCGACTTATTGAAATCAAAATTTGGCGATAAGTTGATTTCGAGAAATGGACCTGTCAATTGGCCTCCAAGGTCGTGCGATTTGACACCACTCGACTATTTTCTTTGGGGCTACGTGAAGTCACTGGTTTATGCTGATAAACCAGCAACAATTGACGCCTTGGAGGACAGCATTGTTCGTGTTATTCGTGACATACGCCCAGCAGTGCTCGAAAAAGTGGCCCAAAATTGGACGTCCAGAATGCGCTTCGTCAAGAACAGCCGCGGTGCCCATATGCCCGAAATCATTTTCAAATGTTAATGTCACGTATTGATCCTTCGAATAACAAAAAATTTTTGATTACAATTTAATTTTTTGTGTTATTTTTTACAATTTCAAGTTCTATCGGGCTTAAAAAAACACCCTTTATGTACATGCACACTTATTTTAATAATTAATAATTTGGTGTTTAATTCTTTATATATACAATATTTGTGTTATATATTTGCAAATAGGCATAGTATGTAAAATTATTTGAATGAACTCACATACTACATATGCATGTATGTCAGCACGTACAAAACTACATATTCATAAGTATTTTATGGATTTCACTCCAATGACCATGTTTTATTTTTATTAAATAATAGAATTGTAGAATAAGTCAGACTAGACACACTTTTCTTTAATTCTCGATAGCAAGGAAAAAAATAATTGTACTTAAACAGAGACTTACTGGGCCATTAGTAAAAAAAACAATTAAATTTTCAATCTTATACAATATAAAAGAGTTATTGAAAGTACTATGAAAACTATTTTTTTAATATATATTAAAACCAAATTATTTTTTTAAAATTACGACAGTTAAAACTTACTCATATTTATGTATTCTCATATCATGAAAATAATTTGGGTTTAACTTTAAATATAATCTTTTTAGGTAGGCGATGAGATCCAGAAAAGGAAGAGGCAGTGGTTTTAACAACGGTTTTTGAAAATACAATAATTTGGAGGGTTTTTCTTTAATCTATTATTGTTATCTTAAAGTAATTACTCTATTTTATATTGAAAGTAAAATAAAATTCTATTTTTTTTCTACTTTTTGTACTATTCTTTGGATACAGCTTGCTATAAAAGCTACATATTTCGGAGTAAGTCTGCAATTATTATTACAACAAACGTAACTTTGGCAAATTGAAAGTTATTTATTATTTGAAATAATTTTTAATTTTTTTATTTCGTTAATTTGTGCTTGAACATAAATGTTTTATGATATTCGCATAAAATATATATTGCTTAAAAATTTTGTTAATGTATTACTGTGGGGAAAGCATATTCATATGGCCAAATTTGTATAGAAAACTCAAGAGTCTTATATCTCAAGCCAAATTGATTAAATAAGAATTTTATTTAAACAACACAGTAAACAGACAACAAAACTCAAAAATTCTTTTAAACAAAAGCACAGTAAATATTTCGAAACTACTTTCACTTAAAATTTTTCTAAACAATAAAGAAAATGAAAAAATTAGTGAAACAGCCACACGACCATGCTTCCCCTACTACTGTTAAAGCTACTAACAAAATGCGAAAATGGCGTTGTCAATATTATTGCAAAATACATTAAAGGGTGTGAAGAATTTTTTGTAAGATTTATGAACTTGCATATTTTAACTGGGTTACTTTACTGTGCTTTACAGTGTATATAACCGCATATTGCTACTTGTTTTGAACTGGCTAGCTTCTCTTAATTAAAAAATATATACATATATCGCGAGGCGAGTGAATAGCTTTAGTTTAATTAACTATGAATATCTAGTAATTTGCAGTTGAAAAGTGGTCGCAAATGTCAAGAGATGTTTATAATTTTCAGGTAATTATCTCGTATTTCTCTTTATTTTGTTGACATTTCCAATATGTTGTGTTTGAAATGAATTTGTTGTAAATATCCTACTGACTTGTAAAATAAATATACGTTTTGCCTATGTTGCTTGAATAATTACGTTTCATTATTTTAAACGATGTAGCGGTGGTAGTATCTGGGATTCATGTACAGCATAGCATTGGAAATAGCACTCAAGGTGATCTGCACCTGGGGGAACGGGGCGGATTGAGTGTTAATCTGACCAAAACTGAATATGTACTCTTCTTTTTTCTATATTAACATTTTCGGGCGTTATACTGGATAGTAAACTATCCTGGAAACTGAATATTCAGTCTAGGGTATTCTAGGCCATTACGGCAATACATGTATGTAAAAGGGCCATTAACAACATTTTGAGAATCATTCCAAGGGGTGTGAATTGCCTGCTTGAAGCAGTTATCAGGGTAATATTGCTCTATTGAATTGTTGTCTGGTGGAAGACACTAGATAATACGGAATATCTTTCCAGCTAGGAGAGGGTGGTGCGCACTATGAAGGTCTTGACGACGGGAGCTATTAGGTCAACGCCTTCGAAGGTGCTTTTTGCCATGGCCAACTGGCTTCGCAGAACTTGCTATGCAGGAATCTAGCGTTGAGAGCAGCAGTTAGACTAAATGTCATTGGTGTAAGGAACCACAGATTATATAGACAAGCTAGCGATCTAGGGAGCACGAATATTATTTCTGATTTTATAGATTATTGCAACCCAGAACCCTTTTTCATTAGGAAATTTCTCTTTGTTTTGATGGATGGGCACTCTCCTCCATCTCGAGTGTTCTGTATTTATACTGATGGCCTTTAGAGAGAAGCGAGAGTTGGGAGAGGAGCTTACATGAAGGAATTTGGTGGAAGAATGAGTTTCAGGGTCCCAAAAGATTGTAGTGTTTTGCAGGCAGAAATATTTTATATTAGAAAGAAACGAGGCGAGCTGGTTAAGGTATCGTAGTATATCTAATATATTTCTGTACCGACAGCATGCCCCTCAAAGGTGTGTTTACCACATCGAACCTTGTGGCTGAACGCCGAGAATCCTTGAGTATGATGGTGAAGTATTCGAATGCCGCCATAAAATAGGTCAGCAAACATGGAACTACTCTTGGCAACTATGTTGCGTATAACCCGGCAAGAAGAGGGGCAATGCTTGATGAAGAGGCCATTAATACTTTTTAGGCATGGAAGACAGAAAAAAATGTTTTTTATAAATTAAAATTTTTCTTTAATCCGTTCCGTTATCATAACTTAGCAATTGCTAACAGTAGGACTTTATCGGACAGAAAAACATTTTTTTTGCCATTCATTTTATATTTATTTCGAGCAGACATATTTTTTCCGTTATAAGGAAAATAAATTCAAATAATTTAAAGTTAATAGTAACAATAAATGTTAAACGGAGAATATTTCACTTTAATGAGCTAGAAATTTTTATTTGGGTATGGTTTTACATTGACCGTCGTCAAATTTGGTTTGTGAACGAACCGGTTTCGGCTATTTGCCATCTTCAGTGTTCTCTTTCACAAACCAATTTTAACGAGGGTCGACGTAAAACCATAACCAAATAAAAATAAATTAAACCCCGTCGGAAAATATACGCACATATCAGCTAGAAATTGTTTGTTATGGCGCTGCCATCATTTTTATAAATATTATTAAATTTACTTTAAAAGGTTGTGAAAACGAAAATACAAATACGTACGTAAACCTCACCTCACTCCTAAAGTGAGTTTTATACGTAACGGCCTTTATATTCTTATCACTACTTAACTTTTTCTTAAGGTTTTTCGTATTGTTAAGGCAGTTTAGTTGTTATTTTTTTACTTGTGCTTATTTTTGATAGCACAGTATATAGTGGTGACTATACTTTGCATATTTAGTCTGTTTTAGTTTTATTACTATAAATAACACTTGTTAAATAGGAATACGTAAAGAATAATAATTCAAATAAAACTTTTGTTAAATTTATTTAAGTACTTGTTGTTGTTGCGACGGCGTTTAAATTTAGTTCTTGGTTTTTCCAATTGGGGATTATGTGTTTTCAAGAACATTTTGTTTAAACCTTTTGTTAATAAAAAACTATTTACTTCTTGTTAATTATTTGGTTTAAAAACATTTTTTAAATTATAGAATATCATTAAATTAATTGATATGCGTTTACACATTTAATTGTGTACTATTTTCTTTATTAAAATAATAAAATACTTTGCATTTTCACAATAAATAATTTTCCTCTTCATAGGTACTACAAACACTATTTATTTATTTACGTACTTTTCACTCTCGCGCTCACTTTTATGGATTCACGCCCAAAAAAACTAATTTAGTAAATGTTTAATTTTCTTAATAAAATTTAAATGAATAAGAAAATTATTAAACAAACGACTCGGATTCAAAAACCGAGAGCTATATTATATCAACTACACCCTCTAAAGCAACAAAACAAACTAAATAAACGACATATCTGTTTTGTGTTTTGCCAAAGTACATTTATTTGACTGGGTAGTGGCATCTCTACAATAAATACTACATTGCGTTTTACTAATATTGTACAGATGAAAATGTCAAAAATAATAAGAAATACTAAATAATTGTGTGAAAATGATAGATAAACGAATTGCATTTGTATCACATAAAATATTTTGGAAATTTTATACAAGAAGTATATAAAACCCAGCTGGATGAACGACACTACCTAGAAAATAAATGTACGTTGTATTTCTCTTACTACTTTTATTATTTTTTAAAAGAGAAAACAAAAACAAATTTAATGTACTCATGATCGTCAGTGTTGTCAATTATGGCGTTTTATCATTTAACATGTCAATGGAAATTTTTAAAATTACGATTGGCGAGAACTTGGTCTATTTAAATAACTTGCCGAATTAAATGCCGGGCACATGGAATCCGTCATGCGTTATACTCTGACGTTATTCAACTGAAGTCAAAGTAACGACGGATGAGGTTGGCACAATGAGTACTTTGTTGATGGATAAGAAATCAGCTGTTTTTTGTTTTTCTTATTTTATATTTTTTTCCAGCAAAGTTTTATTAAAGTGCACATTTGAAATCGAGTTAGACGACATCTTAGACTTTCTGTTAATGGTAATTTGTACTATATATTCCATTATTTATTATTATTATTATTTATAATTTATTTTAAAAATATTTTACTACTATAGAGCGAAAACAGAAAAAAAACAAGAAGAAGAAGCAAATGAAAAATGTCAAAGTACTCAACGTACGTCAGAAGTTAAAAGTTGCCCAACTTTCGTACTTTGCGTTGACGGAGACGTATTGGTTGTGACAACGCTGATAAGAAAACGTGTATTTCAACTTACTTGTCAGTTGAAAAATACAACGTATGACGGATTCTATCTGCCCCAGCCTTAAAACTCTAGCAGCGTTATTTCATATGTTTAAAGTTAACTAAAAATGTATGTTCACAGGCGAAGTAACCAAACCTTTGGCGTACTTGGTGTTAAGGAAACACAATGGAGAATACATTTTGTCATAAGCTGGATTCATATTTTGATGATAATGAAACAAATAGCTTACACGAGTTCTGGTCTTAAGATTACGAATGCGACAAGTTGTTGCTGGTCTTTACAATTTTAAAGAGCTGTCGACGGTCAGTTTTGAATATGCTAGTAGTACCCACAGATCTGCAATGAATTTTAATAATACTAAATTTGGAAATAAAACGCAATAAGAACTTTATAGTTCACTGATTCCAAAAGAATATGAATTAATGCAGATATACCAAATCAATTCGGTAAAAATTTACGAATAAAAGTAAAAGGTTTTTCAACAAGAAATTTGTTTTCTAAAACAAAAAATTTAGATAAACGATGATTCCAAATTGTATTGTATGTATTACGAAGACAAAGTTGGGCGATTATGAATGAAAAATGATATCTGGCAAATGTCCACCACGACCACGCTGACAGATTTCGATTCTTTCATTAAAGTTTTTAATTACTAATTACACATCACGGATTTTGAGTTTTAATGCTGAAAACGATTCGACTGGCTCCGTATACACTTTGTCCTTTACATAGCTCCACAAAAAATAATCCAGTGGTGTTAAATCATACGATCTGACTGGCCATTTACTTGATGCCTCATTGACTGTGTGAAACCACATGTCAGTAATATTTACGTCGTCAATATCAGGCAAGAATTAAGTTTTTAGCATCTCGCGGTAGCGTGATCCATTAACCGTTACCGCATTTTTACCCTCATCTTCGAAAAAAAAACGGCCAATAACGCCTCCAAACCACATAGCGCACCTTACAGTGATACGTTGAGCATACAAAGGCTTCTCAATAATCGCTTTAGGATTTTAGAAGCCCAAATGCGGCAATTTTGCTTGTTAACCTTACAAGTGAAAATGGGCTTCGTCTGATAAAACGATTTTTTTCCGAAAAACCAACCGGTTGCTGAATGAATTGAGCGAATCTTCGGCGATGTGAATCGTCGGGCGGCCGCACCAGTTAAATCTTGTAAGGCTTCAAAGTCAAATTTTCCAAAACCACCACATGACGAGTTTTGCTATACCACAATTATTTTGGATAACCGCAATTGTTGAAACGCCGGAGAATTGAAAAATTTGGATCTGGTTCAACACTGTGGCTCACAGCTGCGATATTTTTAGTTGAACGACTCTGTCGAAAGTTTTGTATCGAGCTGTCGACTCAAACAACTAAATTCTTAATAGCTTTCGTAGAAGGACGATTATGTCGTCCAAAAATATGACGAATTTTGTGAAAGTTAACTTGAACAGACCCAGCATTTTCAAAGTGGATTTTAATTATTTAAATGCGATTTTCGTGTGAAATTAAATTGTAACAATTACCAATGCATCTAATACGAATACGTCAAAAAACTAAATGTCAAAACTATCATGATGTTGGTGTTACCACAATTGACAAAATAAACCACACCATAGGAAATAACTGATAAAATATTGGAAACAAAGAATACGTAAACATTAGCTAAAATTTTAGAAACAAAGGACAATAACTTGTATAAGAAATTCATACTTTGTACTTAGAGCGGGATTAAAAAAGAAAAATCAGTTTAATAACATAACCTTAGACATTCAGACGTTGTATTTTAATAGCAAATAAATATTTTAGATATTGTATAATATTCATCAAAATCAGCTATTTAATAAAGAGGTAGATTATATAAACATATTCAGTTAAATTTATTTATTATATTAAAATTCCATGAACTTATTACTTTTATTTTTATTCGACCTTTTTTTAAATTTTATTAAATATGAAATAATCTTTTTACGGTCTTTTTAAATAATTTAACGATTTTATTTTTTTCGATATTTCGCTTTCCTGTGGAAAGCTTCTTCAGGAAATTATTTTTTATATTTAACAAAAACAAAAAATTATAACAATTTGAAAATAAAAAATTTTTGAAAACATTTGACAAAACATATAAAAAAATTTTCTTCATACATACAAACATACAAAAATTAAAATTTCAAATATTTAAACATACAAAAACAAACAAACGGAAATTAAATAACAAATTTTTCCTATGAAATAATTATAACAAATTATGTGTCTTTTGTATTAAGTACCTATAATTCTGTGCTAAATTGTCCGTGTCTGTTTTGAAATTTATTCTCCTTACATTTGGTACATTAACAATTTCTAACATTTCTAACATATAACGTCTCTTGTAGTTTTTTTCTATATCTAATACTGATGTTTCATCAAACTTTGGATAATGATTATATTTCTTACAATGTGAAGATAAGGATGTCTTCTGTGTTGAAATATTCCTATATTTCTGGTCACATCTATGACCAGCTAATCTTGTTTTAAGTTTATTCTTTGTTGTCCCAATATAAACTTTGTCACAGTTCACCTGGTCATTTCCTCCACATGGTATCCTGTATACTACATCAGATATATCCATTTTCCCTATTTTATCCTTTATACTGCTAAATAATTTACTTAATGTGTTATATGTTTTGTGTGCAATTATATATCTATCTGTGTCATATATTTTAGACTTTCTTAATCTTTCTGATATTCCAGGAATATAAGTTAATGATTTATAATTTCTTGGTTCTGCCGTAGTATTTCCTAAATTATGCCTATAACTACCATATTGTCTAATTAACCTGTTAGTTAATTCTACTGGAAAATCATTGTCATTAAGTATATCTCTTATTGTATCCCTATTCTTCAAATGAAATTCTCTATCACTTATAGTCAATATTCTGTCTATCATATTTTTCGCTGTGTTTATTACCATTTTCCTTGGATGTTTTGAATAAAAATTAATAATTCTTCCAGAAGATGTTGGTTTCTTATACCAATCAAATACTAACTTATTTTTCTTCCTTATTATTAATATATCTAAATATGGAAGTCTAGATTCTAATTCTCTTTCAATCGTAAATTTAATATCCGGATGGAAACTATTCAATTCTGACAAAATATCATCCACTGCATCTTCTGAAGTTATACAAAATAAATCATCCACATATTTTGTGATTATCTTAGGTTTAATATGCATTTTACTAATACATGAATTTAGTAATTCCTCCATCACAATATCAGCTATAATTGGAGATGCTGGAGAACAGAAGGAGGGCCTCCCTATGGGCTCTCCAGCATCTCCAATTATAGCTGATATTGTGATGGAGGAATTACTAAATTCATGTATTAGTAAAATGCATATTAAACCTAAGATAATCACAAAATATGTGGATGATTTATTTTGTATAACTTCAGAAGATGCAGTGGATGATATTTTGTCAGAATTGAATAGTTTCCATCCGGATATTAAATTTACGATTGAAAGAGAATTAGAATCTAGACTTCCATATTTAGATATATTGATAATAAGGAAGAAAAATAAGTTAGTATTTGATTGGTATAAGAAACCAACATCTTCTGGAAGAATTATTAATTTTTATTCAAAACATCCAAGGAAAATGATAATAAACACAGCGAAAAATATGATAGACAGAATATTGACTATAAGTGATAGAGAATTTCATTTGAATAATAGGGATACAATAAGAGATATACTTAATGACAATGATTTTCCAGTAGAATTAACTAACAGGTTAATTAGACAATATGGTAGTTATAGGCATAATTTAGGAAATACTACGGCAGAACCAAGAAATTATAAATCATTAACTTATATTCCTGGAATATCAGAAAGATTAAGAAAGTCTAAAATATATGACACAGATAGATATATAATTGCACACAAAACATATAACACATTAAGTAAATTATTTAGCAGTATGAAGGATAAAATAGGGAAAATGGATATATCTGATGTAGTATACAGGATACCATGTGGAGGAAATGACCAGGTGAACTGTGACAAAGTTTATATTGGGACAACAAAGAATAAACTTAAAACAAGATTAGCTGGTCATAGATGTGACCAGAAATATAGGAATATTTCATCACAGAAGACATCCTTATCTTCACATTGTAAGAAATATAATCATTATCCAAAGTTTGATGAAACATCAGTATTAGATATAGAAAAAAACTACAAGAGACGTTATATGTTAGAAATGTTAGAAATTGTTAATGTACCAAATGTAAGGAGAATAAATTTCAAAACAGACACGGACAATTTAGCACAGAATTATAGGTACTTAATACAAAAGACACATAATTTGTTATAATTATTTCATAGGAAAAATTTGTTATTTAATTTCCGTTTGTTTGTTTTTGTATGTTTAAATATTTGAAATTTTAATTTTTGTATGTTTGTATGTATGAAGAAAATTATTTTATATGTTTTGTCAAATGTTTTTAAAAATTTTTTATTTTCAAATTGTTATAATTTTTTGTTTTTGTTAAATATAAAAAATAATTTCCTGAAGAAGCTTTCCACAGGAAAGCGAAATATCGAAAAAAGAAAAAAATAAAATCGTTAAATTATTTAAAAAGACCGTAAAAAGATTATTTCATATTTAATAAAATTCCATGAACTAAAATTAGCAATCAAAAAATAAAAACAACTAACAGAATACAAAGGCATATATCCAAACAAACGCCTGTACTGAATAATGAATACAACGTCATCTATATAAAATGCCATGAATTAGTGTTCGAGTAAATACTACAATCGCTCAAAATGGAATATAAATAATAGAAAATAAATGTAAGTGTAAACATTGTCTAGCGAAGACACAACAGTTTGAAGCCAGTCTGATTGTGAGCGTGATAGAGTCAAGCCTTAAAAATTGATACACCATACTTTTAGGCGTAAATGTGGTAAGGTTACTATCGTGTAAACTTAATAGCTCGTCAAAATAAATCGTTTCATTTAATTCAAAACTCTAAAGATTGTGTGTAATTGTTTTGCAATAAAAGAACTTAATAAACTTAACGTTTAGTAAAGGAATAAACGTAACAATATTGCTGTTTCGTTTGCTGGGAGATCTGTGCCGCTGCTGAGCGATTTATAATTGAATTTGCTATTGTTCTTTCTTTGGTTATTGCTATTATAATTTTGGTTTTTTACCGTATTTCCAGAAAATTATTTTAAGTAGTTTGCTTCTATCTCCCAAAGATTGCACTACAGGAGAGGGCCAAGATGTTCATTGGAGACAGTAGGGTATCCAACTCTTTTGATTCACTATATTTATCGTTACTACAATGGTAGGTGCTCTAGTGAAATTAGGAAACTTGTTCCCGAAACTCGCACGTTTTTGTTTTTGACTCGAATTTTGTTGAGAGTGCATCCATTTTTTTTTATTTTAAAGAGAAGTAGCACTACTGGCAACCATGCCTATTTATTCAAGTACCGTGCTACATTCTTTAGGAAAGGGATAGAGAAGTGTTGAGACAGGTGGTGAAAGTAGAAGGATAGTTACGGGAATTAACTGTCGTATAAGACAGCACATTGACCATGCCTTCATCACTGAGCAGCCCCACCGACAGTCAATTTTTATTTTTGTAGTAAAAAAAGGCTTTTTTTGGGAATCGAACCCATAACCCCTAGTCTTATAAGCTAATACACTACGTACTAGCCTACAGGGGCACCTTTGTGGTCAATTGGCCAGTAAATCGCACTACGTATTACAGGGAAAAATCGTTTTTTTACAGTACAGTTCATATGTGGAATAAACTTCCTCCAGAGGTCTTTCCTGTCACTTTCAATGTGGAAAAATTCAAATCGAATATTCACAAACACTACTTGCTCTTTCCTCCTACCCATAACCTATTTTCCTAGTTCGTGTACAATGCACTGCATGAGCAGGCGTCATCCTCTGAGTACTGGTACGAGCGAAAAAAAATGTTTTTTTCGTAGAATTTCTTATAAGCACGTTGTTGTTGTCTTGTGTGCTCAAGATTTCTTAGAAAACAATGCAGTTTGGTAAACACACAGTAGGTCATTTCGTTGACTTTTTAATGGTACCATTTTCTTTTAAAATTTAAAAAAAATCATCTTCGTAGCTATTAACTACTTCTTCACAAATGCATGCACATAGTACTCGTGTAAAAACCGGAGTCCGAAAAAAAAACACTAAAGTACGCTACGGGAATATTCTTTAGTATTTTAGATCTGTATACAAATACATTTCTTCCGTAATATAGAAAAGTTTTTTTTTAGCATTTGTGTATGTGTACGCAAACAAAATACCGTACACAACGCTTCGTGGGTGATGAACACAAATACTAAAGTAACATACTGATCTTTTTTCTAGCATACTTTAGTGAACTTTTTATGAATGTGTACAGATTTTCAATAGTTTATCTAGTGAACTTAAGGTATCTGCGTTGTGCCCTTCAAAGTATTTTTGCATAGTTTCCTGTAACGTGCTTTTTAGTGTTTGCGTTGTTTTTTTTGTTATAAGTTTTCTCATTTAAATCCTAGAATAGAGTTACTTATTATTGCAAAAATAGAATACATGTATGTATTCCAGCAATCCTTAAAATCTGTTAACCCTTTTTGAATATGATGTTCAGACTTTTGTGCGGTGTTCGAAAAAAAAAACACTAAAAGAGGTTAAAAAAAGTAGTACGTTATTTTAGTATTTGTGTTCATCGGGCAACAATCGTTGCGAGCGATACTTTTTTAGCGTACCCATACACTTACACTGTTCTTTGAATGATAGCGTACTGTTATTTTTTTCGAGCACTGATAAAATGCTTTAAAAAATAACCAAAAAAAGAAGATATTTTGAAGTACTTTTTGCAAACCTATAGTAAGCAGTTTTATTACATCCTTAAAGTATGCTTTAAAAACAAAATTGAGCATATTGTAAAGCTATATATGGATTAACGCTTTAAGGGCCGAACTTAAACATAAAAGCAATAACCTTTCACTTGTTAATTGCACTATGGAAACCAAGTCTTTAAGTCATCAAATAATTTCCTATAAATGTTCGCTAATTTTGTTATACAGAATAAATTTTAATTATATTGAATTTATATTAAAGCAACAATAGCTACAAGCTGCTGCACCATTTTCCACATCTATCACTTGGGTAATAAAAATTAAAAAAAAATTTTTTTCATTTTTGAAATTGCCGTTGTTTTCTGAAGAAGCTGCGATTGGTAGTGAGAATTAATTGTTTATCTTTGGTTCTTTAGCAATTCTTTAATTTATTTGTTTTGGTTAAAAATAAAGTTAAGCTTTTTAGTGAGGTTTTTTTGAAAGTTCTAACTCATCTCTTGTTACTGAATTTTTAAATTGTTGAAAGTTCTAAAACAGCATATTCAGCTGAAACTACAATCGCCAACGTTAACGGATGTTGCATCTATTGTCTTACCTTTAAGAATTTTAGAACTGCATATAGATAGTACGATACCAAAATTATTTTTCATGCTATAATTTGGGATTAAACACTCTGCTATTCGGCTAAATAAAATAATACCGAATATTTCATGATTTCAAATTTAACCAATTGCTTGTGTTTTTTGTTTATTTATTTTAACAGAATAGCATGAATGCTATTTAATTATTTCATTTTAAATAGATTTTAAACGGCTGATAATTTTATAAATATTTAAAGAATTTACTGCAAATGTAGTTCTTGTAATATAAATCATATTTCTAACTTAATTTCTACTGTGCACTATACGCGCCCAAAAGTCGGCAATACATATTAAGTTTGTTTTATGATCGTAAGCAAAAAAAAAAAAAAAATTTCCTGATATTTACTGTTGTCATTCTTCGATGAAAACCATCGTTACTGATTGTTTGCTTGGTACGATTGGCAAGTGCTTTCGATGCGATAACATCATTAAAGGCGGCTTGATAATGCATTGAAAGCTCTCGCTAATCGTACCAATCAAACAGTTAGTAACGACGGTTTTCACCGAAAGATAATAAAAATGACAATAAAAAACTTCCTGTTTGCAATAATAATTTGGTTCGTTACAATTTATTTTAGAATGAGGTTTTTGACAATTATTATTCTATATTAAATAAGTTTTAGCTGTACTAATAAGCTAAAATATTATATCGAGTTTGTCAGCAAGAAGTTTGTTTGTCAATTGTGGCAACACCAAGAACATGATAGTTTTGGTATTTAGTTTTTTTGACGTATTCGTAGTAGATGCATTGGCAGTTGTTACAATGAATGCAATTTCGCACCAAAATCGCCTTAAAATCCACTATGTAATTGGTGGTTCGGTTAAAGTTACATTTCGTAAAATTTGTGATATTTTCGAATAACATAATCGTCTTTCTGAGATCGCTATTAAGAATTTGGTCGTTAAATTTGAGTCGACAGGCTCGATACATAATGTGAGAACATCAATGCTAATCCGATCGGGTCGTTCAATTCAATACATCGAAGCCAACACCAACAACATCCTTGTTTTGATATTTAGTTTCAACAATGAATTCAATTTCGCACGAAAATCGCATTAAAATAATTCAAATTCACTATGAAAATTGTGGTTCTGTTAAAGTTACATTTCGTAAAACTCGTTATATTTTCGGACAACATAATCGTTCTTGTGAATGCACTATTAAGAATTTGGTTATTAAATTAGAGTCGATAGGCTCGAACACCAACGCGTGTTCGACTGGATCGTTTAACTGAAAACGTCGCAGCCGTGAGCCACAGTGTTGAAGCAGATCCAAATTTGTCAATTGCTCGACGTTCTCCACAATTGGAGTTATTCAAAACCACCATATGGCAAATTTTGCGTTAGGGTTTGACTTTGAAGCCTTTTAAGGTTCAACTGGTGAAGCAATTGAAGCCGACCGACCATTCATATTGCCGTATATTCGCTCAATTCATTTAGGAACAACCGGCTGATTTTCTTAAAAAAATTAATTGTTTTCAGACGGAGCCAATTTTCACTTGTCAAGGTAAATTGCCGCTTTTGAGCCTCTGAAAATACTAAAGCGATTTCCCCCCGGGGGCACATGATAGTCTTTTTGGAACCTACTATTCCATTTAGACTGGTGTCTTGCGGGGTAAAAGGGAGCCCAGGCCCCTCAAATGCTAGTAGGAGTCACCTGGACAATCCACATATTTCCACGGGAATCAGTTGCCCCAGAGTTCACTATTTGTCTCTTGAGACAATTAGCTGTTCTCTGACTGGTTATTGAGGTTGGCCCCTATATGGGAGTATTGTGGTGGGTGGTTGTGGTTTCGGAGCCTCGTGAGAGTTTGTGGGTCGGATCATTCAAATTAACACAATGAATGGTCTAGGTTCAGTGAGTATGAATGCTGTCGTGTTCTTGATAAAAAAGAGCTTCATGCGTTCTGGACCAGGAGTTGGAAAATCTCCAACTCTTTAGCAAGGAGTGAAGGCTGCGGCCTACTTCAGGCTTTTGAAATTGCTACCAGGAGTGACCGAGGGATATACGTATTCGATGGCCTCCTGGGGCGTGGGTGATGTCCGATCAACCAAGTGGTTTGACCACCATCTGATTATGACTATATAGTCGGTGCAGATGTAAATCAAATCACGCACTATAGAGATTATTAAGAAGCCTCAACGTGTGACTGATTGGGCCGTTTTTTTTTCGAAGATCAGGCTGGAAATGCGGTAACGGTCAATGAATCACGCTAACGCTAGATAATAATAACTCAATTTTGGGCTATTATTGACGATATCATTGACATGTGGTTTCAATAAAACGGTGCCACATGTCACACAGCCAATGAGACGATCAATTTATTGCAAACCAAATTTCCCGGCCGCATAATATCACGACAATCAGCAGTTAAGTGGCCAGCCAGATCGTGTGATTTAACACCACTGGGCTAAGTTAAGGACAGAGTCTGTACGGAGCCAATCGAATCGATTTCAGCTTTAAAACTCAAAATCCTTGATGCGATTAACGAAATAGGACCGCTATTTTGTCAAAAAGTGATTAAAGACTTTGATGAAAGAATTGACATCTGTCAGCGTGGTCGTGGTGGACACTTGCCAGATATCATTTTTCATTTATAATCGTCGAACTTTTCGCTTTGTAATACAATACAAATTTGAGTCTTTTTAATCTAAATTTGTTGTTTTATTTTGTTTTAGAAAGCAAACTTCTTATTGAAAAACCGTTTACATTTTAACGCAGATTAACGACAAAAAATATTTTTATAATTTTTTTCTCAAATTAGATGAAAAATATTTATTTATCAATTTCAATAATTTTTATTTATTATAATTTTACGAATAAAGTAAAAACCATAAAAGTAAAAACACAAAATAAACTTCTATGAAAATGGGAGGAATAACAGCATTAAGCCATATTTAGCATTAAATGGTGAAGGGTATATGAATTACGGCACAGCCGAATATAAAGCTTTTACTTGCTTTCCTTTGAAAATGAAAAAAATTACGAAATTATTTTTAACTTTTACCTATTTGTGTGTTAATTTATTTATTTATTAATTTTATCACCGTTTATTTTAAAAACTATAATAAATAAATTGCATTTAATTATTGCAAATGTATAATTAAAACAATTAATTAAGGAAGAAAGAACAATAATATTGCTTGTTTAAAAATAGATTTGAGTTATTCGAATTATTGATTTTCTTTACATTTATAATTTTGGCAAGAAATATCATATTATAATTAAATATACATATTAATTTTTTTTTTAAATATTAAAATAAAACTTGAATAATAATAAGATTTTGTTTTGTTTTTTTTTTGTTCTTTCCAAATTAAATACTAATATTTGGCATTTATTACTAATAAACAAAAAAGAGAAAAATATAAAAAAACTTTTAAAATTATTAAACATAATTTAAACAATACTTCATTGAAATAAAATTATACCCTACAGCCAATCGTTAAAGAGCAAATAGAATGGAATGCGTTAAAATTAAAAACTTAATTGAATGATGCAGTGGTTTGAGTACAAAAGGAATTTTTTAATTTGACATGAATTATTTACAAAAACTGATATTTGAATTATTTCTTTTTTCAAATAAATTAAAACTTAAAAATAGTTTTTATAAGATTTTTCTTTCTTAAATAATTAAATTCTATAACTAAAAATTTGAACTTTTTTTTTTTGAAATGTTTTAACGTTTATTTAATTTATGCCACAAACGCAATATTGTTAAAATGTGCATGACGCCAATAATGGTTACCATCAATACAACACTATTAGTTATGCTCACATCCGTTATCATCATATAGTTCAAGAACACTTTTGGACTACGAAAATGACAATAAATCGTATTTTCTGGACAAGTTAAAAACGGCCTATCCAAGCCGTAGATGGCATTTAAGGAACCATGAAAACCAGCCCTAAAGTAACTTATATGCCACATCCAACGAAACAAAGGTGTTATGTCAATGTAACGGGAGCAAAAACCAAATACCGAAAATAAAACTGCCAATATGGGACCCAAAAATACAGCCAACTAAAAAATTACGAGAAGAAAAAAGAAAATTTCATAATAAAGTTTTCATCAATTTTTCATTATTTTCTTACTCACCTTAGTAGGCAGGGTAGCACCGACAAAAAATCCCCAGGCTTGGGCACTTAGCGTTGCCAAAACTCCAAACATGATGAAATAGTAAACACGAAAACTCTCATCGCTGTTATTTTTCGTTAAATAAATGCTAATGGACATGTACAACACAGCACACATACACTGAAAAATGCAAAGTAAAATTTAAGTAAAATGACATTTAGTTTAATAATGCAAATAATAATAATAAATATCTCTTATTCTTTTTTACGGTCTTTTTAAATTAAATTAATAATATATATTTTTTTTCTTTTCGATATTTCGCTTTCCTAAAAAAAATTTTTTTTTCCTGAAGAAATATCGAAAAGAAAAAAAATATATATTATTAATTTAATTTAAAAAGACCGTAAAAAAGAATAAGAGATATTTAATAAAAATAAAAAAAGGTCGATTAAAAAAACTAGAAAAATAATAATAATAATAATAATAATAATAATAATAATAATATTTAATTATCCTTTTTAATATTTTATAAACGTTTTTTTGAAGCCAGCATAGTGGATTAGATTATGCCGTCTCTACCCTAAAGCAATCAACTTTGCGAGAAAGCGTTACCACCAAAGAATACACATGTCTTTTTGTGTGCATGTTCATAAAGGCGGTACATCTTGAAGCGATTTCAGGTCTTCGCTACCTTTAGACGATTTATTTCAAGAAGAGGCCCTTGTACAGATCTGTATAAGTGTGATTCGTTTTATATCCGCACCTGGCTATGTAGCCTTAATCAGATGGTGGACAAACCACAATTGTATAATTTGGAACGTCGTACAGGCGTCCTAGGAAGCCGAAGACATAATTTTAAGCAACAGAACCACCTAGTTGCAACTTTAATGATTCCAGGCAGGGCTGCAAACCATCACACCTTGCTAAAGAGTTGGAGACTTTCCTACTCCTGTCCAGAACACATGTCTAGCATGCTCACTGGAGATGTGAGATGATTCTGGTCACCATAATAACGATTATATTGTTATGGGGCCGCGAAACCACAACCACCACGATACTCCCATATAGGGGCCAACCTCAATGATCAGTCAGAGAACTATTAAATGTCTAAAGAGACAAATAATGAACTCTGCGACTCACTGATCCCCGTGGAAATAAAGTAGAGCTTCCAGTTGACTCCCTGCCTATCTTCAGGGGACTGGGCTCCCTTTTTCCCCCAGTTGCACAGACCTAGATAGCTGTTGCGTACTATAAAGACCATAAATGTACCCCCGGGGGGTTACAGATCTGTATTCTGATTGTGGAACCAATTTCACAGAAGCAAGTAACGATAGGTAGACAACTTAAGTAGACAAAACTAGACAATTTATAAAGGGTCCGCCATCTAACGTTTTTTTTTTTTCAAGTAGAGCTTATTTCGTGAATGATAACACCCAGCTCATGTTTGATTTGACAGATAATTAGTTTCATCCTTTAGCTGAACGAATATGGTTGTATATACGCTTGAACAACGCTGGGAAATATTGTGACATTGCTTTAAAAATCATGGTAATGTTGCAGCATGTGTGTGGGAAAATTGCGTATGGATTTTGGAAGAAGAGAAGCACCGTCAACTCCGTATGTTCGTTATCTTGTGAAAAAAAGTGAAAGAAACTGGCATCCTCATCGATAAACCAAAGCGTGAAAAGCCAAAAACACCCGAGAATATTGCTCCTGTGGCAGAACCTGTGCGTGAAGCGCCATCAACATCAATCAATTCACCGTCGTTCTCAACAATTGAACATTGCGAAGACATCATTGAGACGAATTTTGCATAAAGACCTTGGTTTGACGCCGTACAAAGGCCAATTGGTTTAGGAGTTTATAGCATTAAAAAAAAAAAAGTTATATGGCGGATCCTTAATTTTAATGCGATTTTCGTGAGAAATTGAATTTCTTGTAAGAATGCATCTATTACGAATACTTCAAAAACAAACTTCTTGTTGAAAAACCCTAAAACCTTACAAAATGAATGTTGCATACTTAAAGGTAAATCAGAAGAAACCTGCTGTATTGCACTTTTAGCAACTTAACAAGCGAAAAAATAAATGTTGCTCAACATTTTTCACCAATTTAAACGGGCAATTGGCAATTAACAAAATAATATGAAATGCGTCATTTTTAAACAGCAAACATAACGTTGTACATCCAAAGATCATAAAAACGATAATTTCTTTAAGTCGCTGTTTCTTTCAAAGTAAGAACAGTTGATAAACAATTTACGCAAAGAACTTAGCTTAATCGTAATTTGAAACCAATCATTTAAAAAGTCACCGTATATTTCGGAATCTTAAGATCATTAAGATCATAAATCATTTGTTTGACTTTTAATTTCCAGCTACCTTTTTTTATAAAATTTTATATTACTAAAACAAACAAATTCAAATTTTATTTGTTATTTAAACATCCGTTAGATATAAACAACAAACAGATGTTTTGATTTCATTTGAGCGACTTGGGCAATTATTTTTAATTTTTTCTGTGTTAATATTATTCATTTGAAATATAATAAAAGCCGCTGAAGTGTTTTGAAACAAACATGTTTTAGGCAAATTATGTTTTTCATTTTTAAAATAAATAAAATTGGAAAGAAGAAAGTGAACAAGTTGCCAAAATCGAATAACGCGTAATAAAAAAGTACAACAAATAATAATTTATGCAGGTTTTAATATTTTGAGGGTTAATTATTTATTCAACAAGTTTTTGTTGTTTTTTTAGTGAGAATAAATAGCTGGAAATTTAAAAGCAAAACAATTGTTTTCGGACAAAACAACTTAAAATTTAACCATTATTGAAAATAATACAGTGGGTGCAAATAAAGTGAAAATTATTAGGGACAACGGATATTTTTATAAAAATTGTCTTTTTAAAACATCTGTAAAAGTACTGGACTACAGTAAGCCACCATTTATTAGTGATGTAATTTATTTTACATTGCAAGCCAGAAGACGTCAGTCAGAAGGTCAGTAGGTGATTTTTTAAATCCAGATTTTATAGTTTATAAATATTGTAATGTTTATATAATTTTTTTATCTTAAGCCTGATACTCTGTTCATAACTTCGTGCGAAATGCTGTCAAAGCCCATATAAAAAAATTTCGTAGGAAATAAATAAGAAATAATGTTGCTAAACTAGTACTCTGTTTATTTTTGAAAAAGTGAAGTGAAGAAGAAAAAATAAAATTTAGTGACGCAGAAAAGCGTATCCTTATTTCTGCAGTAAAAAAAGAAAACTTATTTAGGATAAGTCCCAAATGATATATTCTAAACGCAGTGCCGCGAAATCATCGTGGATAGATATTGCTAAAGAGATTGGAAAACCTGGTAAGGATTGAAATATATGTATGTATATACATACATATGTATGATCTTTCTTAATTATTATTAAAAGAAGTATGTGAGCAAAACTGGAGGAGTATTTCGAGTAGCAAACGGTATTATAACCAAAAACGAAAAGCATTAAAAAATCTGGTAGTGGATGCGACTTGCAGTTCTCTTCAGATGAAGCTCGAGATGCCTGGGAGTTTTCTGAGGACTTCACTGAGACGTCGAAACGGAGAACGTAAGTGTTATTATTCTAACTTATTGTTGCTTATTGTAACTTTCGTAAGTGATGTAAATTTTGATTGTAGAACCAGTTGCTCACAGCTTTTAAGCTCGCCAGATCGGCAGCCCACGCAAGATATTTTATCTGATTCTGAAATGCTGTCTATTACGCTACCGAAGAAAAAAACAACTTATTTATATGTAAGTAGACACCAAGTCCTTATTATTCTAATTTAAAACGTAACTTTAATTAGAGTTTTACAGATTTTTATTTTGTTTTAGAAAAGCACAGCAGTTTCATCGAAAAACGTATATCGAAATGAAATGTTAGCAGGTGTCTCAGAGGTGGCAGATGTGATGACAACGTTGGTGGATATGGCAAAACAACAAAACCAAAATAATGTCAACGCGCCATTCCTCAATTATATATAATTATATTAATTCCTTGTAGTTAAAATTGCCTAATGAGATTGGCGAAAATGTACAATGAAAAATTATTGTTATACTTTACGATGAGATCTCTGCTCTACTTATTTTTAATATTAATGCATAACAGTAATTTTTACATAGTAAAATAAGAGTTTTCAAATTTTTTAAAGACTGGTCACACAAAACAAAAGGCTGAAATAAATATATGAATTTTTTTTATAATAGCCAAAGTTTTTCTTTTAATTAATAATAGTATATATTATATTATTATATATATATTATTATTTGCAATAAAATCTATTGCCTTATGTATCCACCTTATTAAAAGTTTTTTAAAAATAAAAAAATATTTTTTTTGTTTAAAAACAGATCTTTTTTATTAAAGCGTTTTGATAATTTTAATTATTTTTAAAGCCTCTTTAGTGAAATTATAAATTTTTTATTTCGTAAACTATTTTTAATTAGGAATCTCCTCCAAAAAAGCGAATTTTCGAAATTAAAATAAGTCATAATTTTATTGCGAACAACACGGTCTGATTCATCTTGTCTGCCGTAATGCCCAACATTCATATTAGATAAAAAGAGAGAATCAGCTGGCAATATATTGTCAAAATTTTCAAGCGAAATATCAAATGTTGCTCAACACTTTTCGCAAATTAGAACAGAGTACTATGCTTTAAGCTGAAAGTCCATACCACGCGTTCTACGCTTACACGCTTTATACGCGTCTGTCAAAAAAGTAGAATTAGTGTAATTGTATGTGACAAGTTACACAGCACATCGCATAGAATGCTTATGACGCATAGAACGCATGAAGTAGGTTTACTTTTTACTTTTCTACACGTCGCAAGCGCCATGAAAAAAATGTCAGCTGTTTTGACGTTGTATCACTTCTGTTATTTTTATTTTTCAAACGTTGCTGCAAAAAAAAAACAATCACTTCCCTTTCCAAAAACAAGGGACGCACCCAAAAGCGTCTTCTTTTCTCTTGAAGTTTTCCATAGGTCCTCATTACACAAAATATCATATGCACAAATTCAATAAATTCTGTAAATTCTTGAAAAATTTCAATTTCAGTTTTCATTTTTGCAAAAATTTTTTTTATTAGATAAAATTATTTACACCACAGCTGATCATAACAAAAAACTTGGCGCATAAAACGCGTTGCATGTAACTTGAAGTTTGAAAAGCGTAGAACGCGTAAAAAGTATCAAACGCGTACAAAGCGCGTGTGCGATCATTGCAAAAGCAACACGTATGCGGAGCCGAAGCCATTTAAAATCAAACGGCAAATCTGGAGGAATCATAGGAATGCGTGGTATCAGCACATCCTCGCCCTTATATTTTCCTTTTAAAATTTTTGCTTCAATTACATTTTCATGACTAAACGTGTCTCATTGTAAAGTCGTGGCTGGCAGATATTTCTAAACAAAATAATTGGAACACCAACTTTCACTTGTAGGCGGTGGAAGAGTTCCTCTCTTCCCCTATTCTCTTTACATACATTATTTACAACAACAAACTAAGAACTGCAGCGACAAAAATCGTACAATGTAAATTGGGTGTTTGAAAAACGTTTGGCTGATGAATCATTTTGGAATTGGACACGCAAATTACACACACACACACAAAATGCAACAGAATGTGGAAAACCAAATTCTCTATTTGTTTACACATCCACTTGCTGTGAACATGAGCATATTTCGATTTGTATTGCCGTCGCTTTCTGTGCAAGCACACACATACACACACACACACAGCAACGTACAAATGAAAACACACATTTCATTTTATACAAAACATTGAGTCGAAGTATTCAATGGAAAAAAAAATTTAATTTTTTTGGAAAATTTGTCTTGTTTCAAACACGCACTGTGGGTGCACTATTGTGCGTAAACGCAGGAAACAAAGACACAATCATACAGCGAACGACCATTACGAAGTTACTGTGAAATTTTGGTGGAAATTCGACCGCGCATCTCGTCAAACACTGGCAACCAACGGACACCTATTTTGGGCTTAATTTTTATATATACATATATAGATTAGGTTGAGTGTTTTTTTATATATGTGCTTAGATTTTCCGACGGGGCTAAAATTACTTTTATTTGGGTACGGTTTTCCGTCGACCCTCGTCAAATTTTGTTTGTGAACAAATCGGTTTCGACCATTTGCCATCTTCAGTGTTCAGTGAACACGGCCAAAACCGGTTTGTTCACAAACCAAATTTGACGAGGGTTGAAGGAAAACCGTACCCAAATAAAAGTTTTTTTTATATTATACTCATCTTCTTATATCTATTCTTAGCCTAATATATTAATACATTAAAAATGCTTATAAAGCTTTAAATCTATGGCCACCATATGAAAATATGTCCAATTTATATTGTTGTTATTTTAATAAATTTATTTAATATTATAATTATTTAATTTAAATATTTTGGGTGCAATTGTGAAACGTGCTGATCTCTGCACTATTTTGCAGACCCCTTGGGTGCATGTGGGAATGTAACATGAATTTATTTTTATTAATGCAACTGTATCGGCAATTAAAACTTTTTTATTACAGTACTTATGCGATGGTAACATTAACCGATTAGTAACACTACTGACTGGTTTATAAACATCCGTTTACAGTGTTGGCATTTCTGAAAATGCTTGAATGTGTTTTGGCTAAAATTACAAGTTAATTGCTTAGTCGTTTAAGTCCAACTATACTTTTGCTATGTCGATCAAGGTTTCGGGGAAGTTTTTGAAAGAAATGTATAGTAGAAGCCACGTTTCTATTGTACGTTATCTTTCACGCAATTGTTAAGTTATTATTTCGCTATAAAAAACGTACAGGAAAATGTATTAAAGAAACACACACCAAACCACGTGCCAATCGAAAGAAGAATCGTTAAGCAAGTGCTGTTGATTCCCATTGGAAGGACGGCTACATCGAATTTGAAAGAATGTGCTGTATAAAACAAGTAAGCAAAAAATGGTTTAGGCACCGCCGGAATATAGCTATTACTGACTGGGGTCGAGTATATTCCCCCCCGGGGGCACATTTATAGTCTTTATAGTACGTAACAGCTATCTAGATCTGTGCAACTGGGGGTATAAAGGGAGCCCAGTCCCCTGAAGACAGGTAGGGAATCAACTGGAAGCTCCACTTTATTTCCACGGGGATCAGTGAACCCGCAGAGTTCATTATTTGTCTCTTTAGACATTTAATAGTTCTCTGACTGATCATTGAGGTTGGCCCCTATATGGAAATATCGTGGTGGTTGTGGTCTCGCGACCCCATAACAGTATAATGGTTATTATGGTGGCCAGGATCATCTCACTGATAATGACAAGCAAAGTGAATGATCCAGTCCAGTGAGCATGCTAGACATGTGTTCTGGACAGGAGTTAAAAGTCTCCAACTCTTTAGCAAGGTGTGATGGTTTGCAGCCCTGCCGTGGAATCATTAAAGTTGCAACTAGGTGGTTCTGTTGCTTAGAATTATGTCTTCGGCTTCCTAGGACGCCTGTATGACGTTCCAAATTATACAATAGTGTTTTGTCCACCATCTGATTAAGGCTACATAGCCAGGTGCGGATGTAAAACGAATCACACAATCTGGGATCGAGTATATTTCGTGATAAGATTTACATATGCACCTGGCCGTGGGCCTTAATCAGATGGTGGTCAAACCACTGTGAATGAAAAGCAACGTCATTCATGTCCTAGGAAGCCGAATACTAACTCTAGCAACAGGTCTTTCCTAGTTGCAATTTCGGCGGTTCCAAAGCAGGGTTCCAAACCACAACTCCTTGCTGAAGAGCTTGAGACTATTTAACTCCTGTCCAGAACACATAACTATCATGCTCACTGGATCCCGATCATTTACCAGTAGGTATGATTATAGGCGGGATGGTCCTGGCCACCATAAATCAATTCATGCTGGGGCCGCGAAACACACAGCCACAACGATACTCCCGAAGGGCTAACCTCAATAATCAGTCAGAGAAACAGCTAAAAGTCTAAAGAGACAATTAGCGGAAACTCTGCGGCTTACTGATTCCCGTGGAAATCACGTGGAGCTTTGCAGTTGACCTCTGCTGCCTACAGGGGACTGGACTTCCTTATACCCCCAGCGGCACAGGTCTAAATAGTCAAGTATTCTATAAAGACCGATAAATGTGCCCCCGGGGGGTGGTGTCGAGTATATATAACAGACCGAAAATTGTTTACCTTTTTTTTAATTCTAAGCATTACCAAGATATATTTTTGATGGGCCGATGTTGTAAACTTTCGCCGACAAAAGTTGATCTCTTGGAAGAAGTTAAACACCAACTAAAGGTTATTATATGGTGTGGACATATATCTTGAAAAAAAAATTTGACTAGCCGTGAGACTCCGTTACCTCCGCAGTTGAAAAAAAAGGTCGTTGAAAAGTTAGCTTGATCTTCGAGCCCGATTTCACAAAGTTGGTTGCTTGTGTTTTAGCTATTTGTGTTCAGAAAAAAATTTCGTATACGTGAACTCCACAAAAGCAAACTTAATAATCTATTGTTAAAAGAGTAAACACCAAAAGTTCTTCAATTCGCCAAATGAAGGTCCCATAGCAGTACTATTTACAGCAAAAGGGGCATGGAAACAAAATTTTTGCATTTTATTTTTTTTTTTTTAATAGACAAATTATCTAGAATTATTTTACACCATAGTCATAAATTAGCTCAGCTTGTAAGCGTATAATTGCGTTTAGCGACACAAAAAAATTGCCGAATATAGAGTGAAAGCAATCCATAACAAGATTTGCAGCCTTCATTACATCTAGACAAATGCACCGTTTGCTATGGTTTACACCATGGTGATGTCAATGGACCTTATTTCTTTAAAAATGGAGACGAAGCTTGCGTTACGATCGATGGAGGTCATTGCTGGCATTGATCTAGTCGAGCTGTAGTTTTGATACCATGATGCTACTTGCCATACGCCAACTACAATCATCGACTTTTTGAAAGTAAAACTTGGCGATAAGATAATTACGAGATGTGGGCCTGTCAATTTGCCTCAAACGTCGTAAGATTTGAGCACTTTCGAGTTTTTCTAGTGGGTCCACTTGCTAATAAACTAACAACAACTGGCCAAAATTGATCCTTCAGAATGCGGTGACCGCATTTTCGAAATTGATCTTTCGAATGTAAACATTTTTTACGCAATTTTATTTTTTGAAATCATTTTTTAACATTATCTACGCTAATTTGTGCTAATTCCTTTAATAAATATTTTATGTTATTCTCATAAAATATTTATTGTTCAAAAAATATATTTAAATTGTATTATTGTGGGGGAAAGCATATCTAATTGCAATATTTTGATTATTTTTTTAAATATTATTTTCAAAAATATTATTATTATAAAAATGTTTCATAATTTATATCGTTACCTTAGTCGGAAAAAGTGCCAAGTATATTTTTTTAAATTTTTCAGGAGAGACAAAAAAAACTGTCTAAGTTTTTTCTTAGTACACTTTTTGAAAATCTGAAATTGCAGTTTTTTGCGGACTTATAGGCTTTTTTGGACTTAGCACATTTGCTCTATGAAATTTCATTATTTTAGTAGGGACTTAGCATATTTTCCTTAAATATGTTTTCTTTTATTTATGGACTAAAATTTAAGGAATTGTTCCTTATGAAGCATAATTCGTTGCAGCGGTGTTTGCTGTAAACAAAATAGCTCAATAAAACTATTCAAAAAGTAAATGTATTTGGTGTTATTTTGTTTTTGGTGTTGGTAAACAATAAGAATAAGAATTATTAGTTTAAAGAAAAAGAAATAAATAATAATAATAAAAAGTTATATTTTTGCGACAAATGAAACTTCCAACTGCTGAAAATTATACGATTATCTTGAACTCAATAGTGTAAAAAAATTGGTACAAAATATTTAGAAAAACCAATCGTAGATGAGGTAAATGAGGTAGGTCTTTGTGTAAAGTCAGTTTTAAAAATTGTAGGCCTTCATTTCCTTTACCTCGTCCAGGCTGAATACTTTTATAAAATTGCAAGGTGTTAATATGTTTAAAAAACGAAAAGTCCAAATATGTTACGTAGTATGGTTCAGGCTTTTTCCGGGCTGTTCTGCATATATCAATATATTCAGCAGGAATAGCAATATTTCTATTTTTAATCGCACTTTCAATGATGGGATGTACACTATTAGCTTTCATTTGTGTATGACCAATCTCCAAGATTTTTTGTTAAATCGTTATGTTATGTTGAACTGCTGAATTCTGTAAGGCATTTCTCATTATGGTGTTTCACTTTTGGTAGGTACAGCCGTCACTATAAAATATAATTTTTTTCGACTTCTTGTTTTCCCAAGTACATCCAGATGCTCGATTAGTCGTCAGCACCTAATCCACCTTCCACTTCATTCCATATAAAGCAATAAGCTTTAATGTTGAAAAAACTCAAGTTGTGGACTTGCATCTTCGTGCGGTAGTACACGCTGCTTGCCTTTAATTTTGGGGCTATCAATACGGCTTGAAGGTCAATTGCGAAAACGTTTGTGTGTTTCTTCATCACTGTGTGTTTCTTCATCACGATCATTTCTGGCTTCTTCCTTTTCTTATCTGCTGAAGATTGTATTATTCTTGTGATATATGTCCGACTGAAAATCGTGCACATATTGTGCATAGGTATTTTTTAGGAGAAGACAAAGCCAAATTTTTGGAATAGAATGTGTCATAAAAGAAAGAGGACGAATATTTCTTGTAACGCACCAGTCACTAACATAAAAATCGTAGAACTTGTTTTTTAAGCTCCATTGAAGACAGGAAATTAAAAAAGGAGTTCAAGCATGCAAACCTTTCTGCTGTTGGATTCTTTTCTTTTTGAACAGTTTCCTTTAAACATGCTTTTGAAGCTAAAGACTTGTTTACCCAATTAAAAAAAAACAAATTGCCTGTCAATGTTCAAAGCAGGGATGGGCGAACTACGGCCCGTTTTCAATCTGGCCCGCCGAGCGTTTTTGAAAAAAAAAAATTAATCACCTATTAAAAAATTATGCCCAATAAATAAATTTACATTATGTTTTAAAAAAGATATAAATTGAAAATTCTAGCAAAAACTGCGATGTTTTCATATTATATTGTGTCCAAATTGCGTAGTTTCCTAGGAAATATTGTACACACAAGAGAACAACAACTTTCTGATGCAATATTACAAGAAGAAACCTAAACATCATAAAACACTAACAACTAATAAAGAAAACTGAACGTATAAAATAACAACAACTATTATATGTGAGATCTAGAAGATTCTTGAATATTCGAGACAACATGCGCAACAAATATAAAAGGGCCAGCGATGGATTAAAGAATAAACTGTGAAGTAAAATTATAAAGTTGTCAAGGTACAGTTTTATTTGTGTAATTAAAATAATAAAGTGTGTCTTAAATATAAGTGCAATAGTAAAGTAGTCTAAGTTGTTTACCCCCATAAATGTCAATCGAAAATAAAAAGAGAAAAATTGATTCACAATGTCGAGTATTTCAAGAAGAGTGGACATGGAAGTACTTCTTTATGGAATATAACCAAAAACCTATTTGTCTTATCTGCCAAGAACCGGTAGCTGTACTCAAAGATTATAATCTCGCTAGGCACTTTAATTCAAAACATCTTGGGTCGAAGTACTATAAAATGACAGATGAAGACAAGAAAGTTCATTCAGAGGAATTGAAAAGAAAAATATCTAGTCAGCAAATGTTTTTTAAAAATCAAACAAGTGTCCAGCGATCCTCCACGTTAGCTGGTCACATTGTTGCCTATAAAATAGCAAAAAGTAACAAACCGTTTTATGAAGGAGAATTTATTAAGGATGTGTTAATTAGCATTAGAAAAGTATTATGCCCAGAAAAGGTAAAAGGTTTCGAATCTATAGGGCTGTCACGTAGAACGGTCATGAAAAGAATTGAAGCGATTTCTTCTAATTTAACCAATCAACTCGATGGACGTCTTAAAAAGTTTAAGTATTTTTCAGTCACTATGGACGAGAGTGTTGACAGGAGTGATACAGCCCGACTTCTAATTTTTATCAGAGGAGTCGATGAAAACTTTGTAATAACCGAAGACTTGCTTCTTTGAAATCTTTGAAAGGAAAGACGACAGGAAAAATAATTTATGATGAATTTAGAGAGGGGATGGAATCTCTTAATGCCCCAATTTCCAAATTAATTAATCTAACAACTGATGGAGCACCTAACATGGTGGGAAAAAATACGGGGTTTGCAGGAGTTTATAAAAGTCAGAATCCTGAAAGCGAAACAATTTTTTTACATTGCATAATCCACCAAGATGTTCTTTGCAAGGCTGCCTTGGATATTAACCTTGTACTTAATATTATTTTAAAATTAATTAATACCATTCGAGCCCGCGGTTTGTTACATCGACAATTTCAAGAGTTTTTATCGGAAGTAGATGCAGAATTTTCAGATGTACTTTATTACACAAAGATCAGGTGGCTGAGTTGTGGGCATGCCTTCTCGAGAGTTTGGAGTCTTCTCGAAGAAATTAAAGTTTTTCTAAAAACCAAAACTAAAATTTGGGATAGGTGGGAAATATTGGAGGATAAGAATTGGTGCATCGAGTTTGCTTTTTTCACGGATTTACTCGAGCACTATTAATATACTGAACAGGAAGTTACAGGGAAGAAATCAATTTATAGATGAAACTTGGGGCAGTTTGAGGTCTTTTAAAACTCAATTGTTTATATTTTCTAAATGTTTGGGAAAAAAGGATTTGAATCGTTTTCCAAGACTTAATTCATTGAGGCCTGTGAGTGAAGAGAAGTTAAAAGTCTTTCCACAATCTTTATTAAAACTGTGTTCAGAATTTGAGGCCAGATTTGCTGACTTTAAAAAAATCCAACCATGTTTAGATATTTTTTCAATGTCTTTTTAATGTTAATCCTGAGAATGTTTCATCTGATCTACAATTGGAAATTATAGAACTGCAATGTAATAATAATTTAAAACAACTATTTTTAAATACAGATAAGCTTAATTTCTATAAATCATTACCAAAAGATGAGTTTTCAAAGCTAATTAATCATGCGCAGAAAATTATGGCAATGTTTGCTTCCTCATATTTATGTGAATAGGCCTTTTCAGTAATGAAGTGCAGAAAAAATTCAATAAGAAACCGATTGGCAGACGAGAGTCTATTTAATTTATTAAAAGTCGCATCCTCCCAGCTGGAACCAGATTTTGAGGAAATTATGTTGTTTTAAAATATTACGTAATATAACTAATAAATATATAGCTTAAACCGAAGTTTTAATTGAACAGCAACCCTATAATTTTTTAATGAATGACCCTCTATGTTTTTTTTTTTAATTTAATGGCCCGCCGCAAGATTTTTTTCAATTTATTGGCCCGCCACCCAAAAAGTTCGCCCATCACTGGTTCAAAATATTGAAGAAAAATGTCTTGCATTCTCGAATGTTTGTGTTTTCTTCTCTAAAATAGTACTGGTGCGTTCGATATCTTTTGGATTTGTCGGACACTTTTCGATTTCGTGGTCTTTTACTTGAAACAATTTTTATCAATCTATTAACTTAAGCCTTTTTTTCGAATCATGACATTTTCCAAAATTCCGTATTTTTTTTTTGCATTTTTCTTGATCTGTGATCTGTACACATCTTATAGTAATATTTTCATTACATTTGCATAAATTTCCTATCGCACTTTGTTCTTTTCTTTTATCGTAAGTCCATCTATTGCCTACTTTTTTTCTTCCCAAATAACCTTTACTTCTTTTTTACACGACCACTCCTCTTGCGTTTTTTCGATGTCGTTGATAACTCATACGAATCATCGGAATCACTGTTAAATCCATAAGGAACCAGACTTTTAACTCCATCATCACTTAACAATAGTTTTCCAGATACAATAAAATGTATAATTATGGTATTTTGCAATATTTTATATTTTTTTAAATTCACAAACCCGCATAATAATAATAATTAGAATTAAAAATAACAAAAATTCTCGATGCATGCAAAAGCATTTAAAACTGTTATCACTTTGATATAACGAATTATATGAAATGCAAAGTACATATTTAATATTGTAGCTATTTTTAAATTCTTAATAATCCAACTTGAAATGAAAAGTCCTTATTAAAAAAAAATTGTTCCTTTCAACTGGACTTGGCATATTTGCCTACCACTGCATTCCAGCAAGAACAAAAAAAAAAACCAAATAATGGTGTTATTTTTGCTTGAAAAGGAAATGATGTATTTTCAATTATATTAGCAAACTACACCAAAATTTCAATTTCGACGAAAACTGAATTTAGCACTTTTTCGGTCTAAGGTGCCCCTGTAGGCTAGTAGGTAGTGTACTAGCTTGTAAATATGGGGGTTGTGGGTTCGATTCCCAACGAAGACCTTGGTTTTTTTTACTACAAAAGATAAAAATTGACTGTCGGTGGAGCTGCTCAGCGATGAAGGCATAATCACTGGTTGCTGTTGCTGTCTTTATACGGCAGTTAATTTCCGACTATCCTTCTACTTTCACCACCTATTTCATCTCTTCTCTATCCCTTTCCTAAAGAAGGTACCACGGTACTTGACTAAATAGGCATTGTTGCCTGAAGTGCTACTTCTCTTTAAAAAAAAAAAAAAAAAAAAAAAAGTTAACGATATATTTTATTTATATATTATATAAAATATTCTAAAATAAATAATATTACACTGAACAAGTAAAAATTCTGTACAAAAACTACAGTGAGTCTGAGTTAATGCTATTGAAAGTTGTTAATAAATAGTCAAAGTCCTGACCAAATAAGTGGTCAAGACGTGGGTACGTAACCTTATTTTAAACTTTTCTGCGATCATAGCACAACCTTATTTTTAAAGCTTCCGATACTATAATTAATTTAAAACTAAATAAGCACTTCACTGCAATTTTTATTGTCTGCAAACGGCTTAACCAAACAAAATTGTTTAACCGGTTAAATAAACTGCTTGAATATTTGTATAAGTATTTGGTGCAATAAACAAGAACTTGTTAAATATTATTTTTAAGAACATTTTATTAAAAAAAGGCGATAATGATATATTACGTTGATGTGGTTTTTTTTCATTTTAGTCATGTGATTTAATTAACGTTTAGATATAAAAATTTTCAACCATTTTTTTTAAGAATTAAAAATCCATAAAATTTACTTTAAATTAAAAGAAGAATTTTTTGTGACTAATTAATTATTATTTTTTATTATTTACAGAATGGAAATTCCAACTTTATTTGGCCTAATTTCTTCCATTGAAACTGTTTCTTTTGTCTATTGTATAGGGTTTTTTAACAAGAAGATTGTTTTTCAATTGTGGCAACATCAAAAAAATCATAGTTTTTACATTTCACTTTTTTAGGTATTCATAGTAAAAGTGGCAAAAGTTAAAATGAATTCAATTTCGCTCGAAAATCGCATTAAAAAAATTTAAATTCACTATGAAAATGGTGGTTCTGTTAAAGTTACATTTCGTAAAATTCGTGATATTTTCAGACAACATAATCGTCTTTCTGTGACCGCTATTAAGAATTTGGTCGGTAAATTTGAATCGACAGGCTAGATATAAAATGTGCGAACCTCAACGAGTCAATTGAAAAGATCGTAGCCGTGAGTGGCACTGTCGAAACAGATAAAAATTTGGTAATTAAGCGACATTCTCAATAATTAGGATTATCCAAAAGCATCACATGACGAAGTTTGCGTAAGTATTTGATTTTGAAGCCTTACAAGGTTTAACTGGTGCAGGAATTGAGCCGAGCGGCCATTCATATTGCCGTAAATTCCCTCAATTTATTCAGGAACAACCGCCTGATTTTTCTGAAAAAATCATTTTTTCAGACGAAGCCCATTTTCACTTGTCAGGCTACGTCAGCAAGCAAAATTGCTGGATTTGGGCTTCTGAAAATCCTAGAGTGATTATTGAGAAGCCTTTGCCTGAAGGAGTAATGAGGATGGAAGTGCAATAACAGTCAATGGATGACGCTATCACGAGATGCTAACATTTCTATTTTGGCATATTATTGTCGACGTGGATATCACTGACATCTGATTTCAACAGGACGGTGCCACGTATCACACAGCCAATGAAACAACAAATTTATTGCAAACCAAATTTTCCGATCGCATAATTTCACCACAATCAACAGTTAAATGGCCAGCAAGATCGTGTGATTTAACGCCACTGGATTATTTTTGTAGGGCATAATATCACGACAATCAGCTAAATTTATTGTTTTATTTTGTTTTAGCAAACAAACTTCTTGTTGAAAAACCTTTTAGAAAAGTGTTTTCACTTTTCTTAATTAAATTATGTTTTTTTCTTTTTTGAATATGAGATGAAGGCAGGAAATTAAAGCACCGTTTAAAATTCTGATGCATGAATCTTTCGATAAAAGTTATTTTAATATCGTACTTTCAAACGCATTTACACGCATTTGTCTTGATGTTCCCCAATAAAGCTGTTACCAAATTTTCAATACAACTTAGCAGCACATTTGTTTACTGAATTTTCAGTTAGACACTTTTTTAAAGTTTACTTGAAACAATAGTCCGGTATTTTTTAAAAATCATTTTTGAAATGTGGAACGTTGACATAAACATCAATACGTCGAATAACATTTATTGGAACAATATTTATATTTATTTGAATTATAACGAAAATACCTTTTTAGTTTTAGAAATTTTTAATAAGTTTAACTAACCTGAAATGGTATTTCAAAAGACAACAGCGATAGGAAATAGGGGCCCAGGTTATACCATCGATTGAAATGTTCGCGTGAAAGCATACCAATTTCAAGAGGAACTAAAAAAAGAAAAAGAAGGAAAAAGAAAATTAATAAATAATTAATAAATTTGATATCATGATTTATAGCTATTTTTATAAAAAATGATTAAATTTTTAAAATCAATTAAAAGGAAAAACTAGCTACCCATATGATTGCATTATATTAATAACTTGCACTGTGGCACTGAATTTAAAAATATTGTTATAAAAATATAAATTCGTTGCACAAACAATAAAAGGCAATATTGTTGGTGGACATGTGTTTGTGTGCAGTAAACAACTCTCTTTTTGCGGTTGATAGAATAAAAGATCGTGAGTTCGAGTCCGGCTGTAACCTCAAAGCATTGTAGTCTAAATGGCAGTACAAGCTAAAGCAGCATATTTTTACAACAAAACATCGAGTACGCCGGGTCTTGCTGGCGAGATATGCTGTTGGTTGTAAAGGTTTTTAAAACGGCATGTATTGTTACAGAGCGACAGATTATAAAAAAAAATCGTAATCGAAGAGTAAAATCAAATGCGACGACTTTTTATTTTACTATTTTGAAAAGCAAAAAACCTCACAATATTCGCTTTAATTTAAAAAAAAAAAGTTGTTCTCGTACTTTACTTTATGGGCGGTGGGCGAAAAAATCGAAGTAAATTGGAGAATCTTTAATGTTTTCGTACAAGTTATTTTTTCCAAAACATGAAACCAAGTCAAGCGTTCATAAAAAATTAAAAAAAAAAGAACCTTAAGAATTTAAAACAAAGGTTTTAGAAAAAAGCTTGAATTCACTAGAAGAAATTTAATATTTATTTGATATTTTTAAACATGAAAATGAATTTTTATCTTAAGATAAGAATCCATCTGCATCAGCATTTAAAAGTATCTTTATATGGGTTTTTTTATTTAATAATGGCAGCATAACCATAAGTACCAAGCTTAGTTTACGGATATATATGGCTACATGTATATCTATTATATAGTTTCGAGTGACCGACAAGTTTTCATACGAAATAATTGAAAAGAAAACCGATTCAATCATGGCAGTTTAGTAATTTTAATTTTATAAACAAAATTAGTATAAAGACTCTGGATTGGTTTACGAGTGAACTTCTTTATCTTTTCATTATTGCTGATGGTAGATGGGATTTAGTTTCACACTTAGTCTATTTATCCCGTGTGTCGTCCTTGAAGAAAGTTAAGGTAGCACAAATTGCTAAAAAAAAGGTATAACTATTCTTGTTGTGAATCTTATCTAGTGTAGATTTAATAAAAGCACGGCCAAGTTTATTTTAGCGATCATCAGAGGACTTACTTTTTGCTAAAAAAAAATCCCTAAATCAATTTAGGCGTGTTAATAGAAGATTGTGCTAAGACATCCAAAATAACTCATTGGTGACTACCAATTGTCTTTACTTTGTGAAGTAGATAATTTTAAGCGAAAAACATTTAGTTGTTTCTTGTATTCAACTACGTGTTAAAAGGCTTAAAAACAGAGCACTATATTTTTATTTTTACTAAAGCTTGAAAAGTAATTTTCATATTTATTAAGGTAGATTTTTTAATTATTTTTTTAAGTTAATTCTAGCATTTTGTTTTTACCACGCATTAGCAATATCTTAAAATTTTTTGATATTGAATCCTTTAAATTTTCAAAAAGGAGTAATATGTAACCCTTATTCAGTTATAGCGATTATTATCAATTGTGTCCTTAATTTTCAAATGAGTTTATCAGTTCTTTTACAGCATATTACACTTTCGAGACAACGAAGGCTGCAATATAGTTTTATTTCGGCGAAACCATTCAAAGAGTCAATATGAAAAAGAAGAAGATTAAAAAATAACGGTGGCGGATCTGTCTCTTGATTCCACATACAATGGATTAGATAACTGAGAATTTCCCCCCCCCTGGGGTCTTTAAGGATTACTCAACCATTCCCCCCAGGGGCATATAAATATGGTTTTTAAAGAATTCCACTATCTAGACACAGTGCAACTAGGGGAAAAAGGGAGACCAGTCCCCTGAAGACAGGCAGGGAGTCAACTGGAAGCTCTACTTTATTTCCACGGGGGATCAGTGAGCCGCAGAGTTCATTATTTGTCTGTTTAGACATTTAATAGTTCTCTGACTGATTATTGAGGTTGGCCCCTATATGGGAGTATCGTGGTGGTTGTGGTTTCGCAGCCCCATAACAGTATAATGGTTATTTTGGTGGCCAGGATCATCTCACTGATAATGACATGCAAAGTCAATGATCCAGTCCAGTGAGCATGCTAGACATATGTCCTGGACAGGAGTAGGAAAGACTCCAACTCTTTAGCAAGGTGTGATGGTTTGCAGTCCTGCCCTGGAATCATTAAAGTTGTAACTAGGTGGTTCTGTTGCTTAGAATTATGTCTTCGGCTTCCTAGGACGCATGTATGACGTTCCAAATTATACAATTGTGGTTTGTCCACCATTTGATTAAGGCTACATAGCCAGGTGCGGATGTAAAACGAATCACACTATTACTTAACCATCTAGACTTGTGTCGTTCGTGGTTATAAGGGAGCCCAGTCCCCTGAAGGCATCAGGTAGTCAACTAGAAGCTCCACGTTATTTCCACAGGAATCAGTAAGCCCCAGAATTCCGCTAAATGTCTCTTTAGCACTTTAGCTGTTTCTCTGACTGATTATTGACGTTGGCCCTTTGGGAATATCGTTGTGGCTGTGTGTTTCGCGGCTTGTCGTGAATTTGATTAGGTGGCCAGGATCATCTTACCTTTACTGAGAACACCGGGTGAATAATACGGATCTAGTGAACATGCTAGTCATGAGTTCTGGACCAGGAGTTTTCAACTCATCAGCAAGGAGTAGAGGTTTGCGAACCGCTGAAATTGCAACTAAGAAAGACCTCTTGCTAGAACTTGTCTTCGTAGGGCGAGAATGACGCTGCTTTTCACCCACAGTGGTTCGACCGCCACCAGATTATGACCTACGGTCGGTACTCGTGTAAACCTTATCACGCATATGAGTTCATACATGAGTCATATTTATGAGTTCATACATATATTTTAGTGGCTATTCGGCTAGGCAATTTATTACAGAAAGCCGAAGAATTTTGGTTGCTTACAAGAACATAACATTTGGATATTTATTGAGGTGCCAAAAATAGTCAGGATCTGTCATTAAATTGTTCTAGAGTCTAGACTTTGCTAAAAATATTCCGTATCAAAAAACAATATATGATCGGTAATATATTGTTTTTTGATAACTACTTTTATTTTTATTCGACCTTTTTTTTAAATTTTATTAAATATGAAATAATCATTTAACGGTCTTTTTAAATAATTTAACGATTTTATTTTTTTCCGATATTTCGCTTTCCTGTGGAAAGCTTCTTCAGGAAATTATTTTTTATATTTAACAAAAACAAAAAATTATAACAATTTGAAAATAAAAAATTTTTGAAAACATTTGACAAAACATATAAAATAATTTTCTTCATACATACAAACATACAAAAATTAAAATTTCAAATATTTAAACATACAAAAACAAACAAACGGAAATTAAATAACAAATTTTTCCTATGAAATAATTATAACAAATTATGTATCTTTTGTATTAAGTACCTATAATTCTGCGCTAAATTGTCCGTGTCTGTTTTGAAATTTATTCTCCTTACATTTGGTACATTAACAATTTCTAACATTTCTAACATATAACGTCTCTTGTAGTTTTCTTCTATATCTAATACTGATGTTTCATCAAACTTTGGATAATGATTATATTTCTTACAATGTGAAGATAAGGATGTCTTCTGTGTTGAAATATTCCTATATTTCTGGTCACATCTATGACCAGCTAATCTTGTTTTAAGTTTATTCTTTGTTGTCCCAATATAAACTTTGTCACAGTTCACCTGGTCATTTCCTCCACATGGTATCCTGTATACTACATCAGATATTTCCATTTTCCCTATTTTATCCTTTATACTGCTAAATAATTTACTTAATGTGTTATATGTTTTGTGTGCAATTATATATCTGTGTCATATATTTTAGACTTTCTTAATCTTTCTGATATTCCAGGAATATAAGTTAATGATTTATAATTTCTTGGTTCTGCCGTAGTATTTCCTAAATTATGCCTATAACTACCATATTGTCTAATTAACCTGTTAGTTAATTCTACTGGAAAATCATTGTCATTAAGTATATCTCTTATTGTATCCCTATTCTTCAAATGAAATTCTCTATCACTTATAGTCAATATTCTGTCTATCATATTTTTCGCTGTGTTTATAATTTTTTGTTTTTGTTAAATATAAAAAATAATTTCCTGAAGAAGCTTTCCACAGGAAAGCGAAATATCGGAAAAAAAATAAAATCGTTAAATTATTTAAAAAGACCGTTAAAAGATTATTTCATATTTAATAAAGTTTTTTGATAACTTTTTTATATCACTCGACATATTGATTCCTCTTAAACAAAGGGAATTTAGGTCTTTAGGAAAGTGTCCTTTGGTTGTAAAAAAGGTAATGCAAAGAAAAGTGTGGAAGGTTTGACAATAGGCAAGTAGCTGTGAATGTTTGCTTATCATATTTTTATGAAATTTTCGCCGTAAAACAGGTATGCTGAGTAGGACTTCTTGTTGTAACATGGAACGATAATATTGAGGTTACTGTCGGCACAAATTTTGATGCTATCAATTAAACGATGGTCATAAGCTAGCAAAACCAAAATTAATATTCAGCAACCAAAGCTTATTATAGAATACAATGCCCTAATGGAAGTAAAACTTTACGATCAAGCAATGAATGCGTATAATATAAAATTCAGAAGTAAGAAATGGAGGTGTCCGATTTTTACACCAGTAACTAATTCGTGCTTATTGAATTCTTAAAAGTTCTACAGGAGCGCAAACTACAACCCCATTGATCTTTTAAACTTTCGACGTAAAATAGTTCAATTCTTGTTAAGAAATTAGTCGATTCGTACCATAGAACCCATTCCTAGGGGCTTGACTACCTGGCTTACAGCCAGGTGCAGATGTTAATCGAAATCTTATCACGCATAACTGAGAATTCTTATACGATGGTTTATAAAACTCAGATGTCACTTAATTCTACATTTTAGATCTTCCACTTTTTTGGGAAAAATTGTTGAGACCCTAAGTCCCTCGAGTTTTTCAAATAATTTGATGCAATTTAAAATTAACAATAATAAAAATCTTATTTAAGAGAAATAAATTAATTTTCACTTTTAATTAATAAATATCCATGAATTGTGTTAAGTTATTGCTGTTTCCTCGTTAAATTATTAAGATAATTTTAAAAACTACAACTTTGAAAACAATGTTTCCACCTGAGTTAAAACAAAAAATAAAAAAATAGATTTCTCTATTATTAAGAGATATGACAGTATGAAGCTGTGTGTTTGTACATGGTTTTGCATACTTGATGCACATTCAAGGGGGTGGGATTCGTATATTGTAAATGTCAAAAGTTTTTACATTTAAATTTGATGCTCAACTTAGAAATCGAAATTGGTGGCGCAGATGCACCTTTTTGGAAAAGTTTCTACTGTCAGTGGCGGCATTTTTTGTCTCTTTCTATTTTTTTATCTTGGGCACTTTTTGCTTCTTTCTGCATCTAATTTTACAGATTTAATCTTTTTACGCTCTTTCGACTTTAGTGCTATTTTGGAACCTTGTTTCGATTCTAAGACTGGACGCAATCACATCTTACATTTTTTTGTTGAAATTTATATTTTGTTTTCGATTTTAAAAAGTTTTACTTTTTTTTGTTTTTGATACGAGAATTATTTCTGTGTCTCGCTTCTGTTTCTCTTTTTAAAAGAAAATTTTCGGTTTTATCTTGGCATAGGCTAGCGTTGTAAGAACTTTTGCCCATTACCAGTAATTTTTAAATATTTTCTTTTAGAGCTCGACCACCTTTTTCTTTCTTGGATTCGTTCCAATTTAAAATATTTCCTTTTTATTTATTATGGTTTTAATTTTAATCAATGTTTTTCACCTATTAAGAAAAGTAATACGAGTGTTCAAATGCTCTATTTATCTCTTCGTTTGTAAAGGGGTTTTCAATAAGAAGTTTGTTTTTTAGAAACAAAATAAAACAACAAAATTAGATGAAGATGATTAAAATTTTTATTTTATAGGGTCCGCCATCTAACATTATTTTTTTTCAACTAGTGCTTATTTCGTGAATGGTAACACTTAGTTCATGTTTGATTTGACAGATAATTAGTTTTATCCTTTCGCTGAACGAATATTGTTGTATATACGCTTCAACAACGCTGGAAAATATTGCGACATTACTTTGAAAATCATGGTAATGTTGCAGAATGTGTGTGCGAAAATTGCGTACGGATTTTGGAAGAAAAGAAGCACCTTCAGCTCCGTATGTTCGTTTTGTTGTGAGAAAAGTGAAATAAACTTGCATCCTTATCGATAAACCAATGTGTGAAAAGCCAAAAACAGTATGTACACCCGAGAATATTGCTGCTGTGGTAGAATGTGTGCGTGAAGCGCCATCAACATCAATTCACCGTCGTTCTCAACAATTAAACATTTCAGAGACACCATTGAGACGAATTTCGCATAGTATGACGCCATACAAAGTTATTTGGCGGACCCTATATTACGAAGCAAAAAGTTTGGCAATGAATGAAAAATGATATCTGGCAAATGTCCACCACAACCACGTTGACAGATGTCGATTCTTTCATTAAAGTTTTTATTCAGTTCTTGGCAAAATGGCGGTTCTACTTCTTGAAATCGACTTGATTGTCACCGTATACACTCTGTCCTTAACATAGCTCCACAAAAAATAATCCAGTCATGTTAAATCACGCGAACTGGTTGGCCACTTAACTGCTGATTGTCGTGATATCGTCGTGATATCATGCGATGTTAAAACTACATGTCAGTGATACCCACGTCGTTAATAATAGGCCAAAATTGAGTTGTTAGCACTGGTTTTGGATAATCCCAATTGTTGAAAACGTCGAGGAATTGACAAATATGAATCTGCTTCAACACTGTTGCTTACGGCTACGACGTTTGCTAAACGACCCGGTCGAACACACATTGATATTCGCACATTTTGTATCGAGGCTGTTGACTCAAATTTACCGACCAAATTCTTAATAGCCGTCTCAGAAAGACGATTATCACGAATTTTACGAAATGTAACTTTAACAGAACCACGATTTTTATTGTGGATTTTAATTATTTTAACGCGATTTTCCAGCGAAATTAAATTTAGTGTAATTCAATTGCCAATGCATTTAGTACGTATACGATTGTTGATGTTACTACAATTGAAAAACAAATTTCTTATTGAAAAACCCGATGTTTTTGATTTCATAGGCGGTTTTATTTTATACTCAATCAAAAATGCATACAAAATTGGTATTAGAAAAATATGAATTAATAAGAATGAATTAATTTTTCCTATAAAAAAATATAAGCTGTTTATCATGTTGTGTTTCTGGAAATTTTTTGTTAAAAAAACACAATGTCTAACAGCACAGATTGGTTTGTGTATCTAAATAATGGATGAACGAGTAGCAAAACATAATAATAAAAAATAAATAGATATGGAATAAATATTTTATAGTCTAACCGTTATTGTTTAGCGTTTTAAAAGCACATTAAATTAAAACAAATTTAAAAAATCATAACGTAATTTGACTTAGGATAGTGAAGTAGACGGGCGTTAAACAAAAAAAAAGCATCTGGCTCTGCAGGTTTAATGAACTAATCATGTGTAAACAAGTAGACGTTTGTTATGTGGAGAAAATATATTTTAAAAGAAAAATGTAAAGGAAGTTGGATGACAAAACGCTGGAAGAGGGAGAGAGAGAGAGAGAGAGAGAGTTTTTTAAATACTTTTAATTAAATCACTTTATCTTATATTTTGAATTCTTATTTGTTAATTACAAAACATGTTTCCGATTTTGATTTTATCGATTTGATATTTGTAAAAGAATTAAAAAAAATTGATTACATGATGTTAGACTACAACATTGAAATCAAAGTTGTGGTTGTGTTTTGAACCAGTTTAATATTAATATTTATCATTTCAAGCACATAAAATTAAAATTAATACCAAAAACTGAACTCGTATTTCAATTTAAGTACTTACATGTTAGAACAACGGCCATTTTGCCCGTATATACCAGCAGCAATATAGTACCATACAAATACACATAGTTGCCTAATACAGTAGTGGCTTTGTCACCAACATTGACATACAAATAACCGAATACAGCACCAATAAATCCATGCGATATTATGCGGGCCATAAGCAGAAACTGAAAGTGTTAAAATAAAAATGAAATATGTTAAATAACGTTAATTAATTGTTTTTCACATTATTTATTTTAACTGGTTTTATTATAATTAACACATTAAATGCATATTTTTTTTATATTTACGAAAATTTAAATAAAATAACATAACATGAATAGGTTAAGCTTAAAACAATGAACAGATGGTGAATATTGTTATGTTTTAAATGACGACTGTTAAGAAAGTAACTTGTTCTGTTCTTTTCTCAATTTAGTTGTGATATGTAGCCACTGTCTTAAAAAAGTTATAAAATTATCTAAAGAAATCAATGCATGCAAAGAATAATAAACAGATATCGGAAGCGATTTGATTGACTAAGTTCTGAATGCCCTATTGAAATCTTCTGATAGCTTCTGCTATCATAAAGTATACAAGTTTCGAGTAACGACAGGCTGATGAAACTACTAACACCAAATTTTGGGACATAAATACGTATGTATTCAATGATTAAATTCAAATAGAAAATATAAATAAATGGAGTTTATTATTAGTAGAACTATTAAGGTATTATAATTTTTAACACGTCTTGGGGCCATGTATACTATAGTTTCTAAATTTATTAACAAAGAAAATTTATTAGAATTTTGTTTTAATCTTGAAAAAAAGCAGGTATAACTAGACATTAGTCTTCTTCTCTACATCTACCTAACCAATCAAGAAGTTTAAACACAACCGACGCACTTTTCATTATTTTCCTTATTAGTCAGCATTCTTAAGCCGTATTAAAAATAATTCCTTTATTTATAAAAAAAAAATAATGTTGGGTGTAAACTTGTGTAGTTCCTGTAAACAATATACAATAGTTAAGTCTAAATGGTTGTTGTTATTCTCCAGATTTGGCTTCCAGTCTTGGAAACAGTATTTTGACTGATGCTTTACATACGATCGGTAGGGTATCAGGTTTATACTTAGTTAACCTGAACTTGTACTGTTTTCTGCGTCTGCTGAAATATAAGGAATGGCCAAATTTGAGGTAAGGAAGTAAATTGAATTAATCACACACTTTTTGTTTGACAATTTCAGTTTTGTTCATAGCGATATATAGTAGAAACATGGAAATGTCTACCTCTTTTTTCAAAATTTTTGAGGCACTTTTTGCAACAAAGCTTCGCTTACCTCGTTAATGCAGCGCCGTTTTTCATCCTTCAGAACGTCAGTTGTTTATGGGTTGTTCACGTAAATCCGGTCTATTAAATAGCCTCACGATATTTTTTCGAGTACTGTTTATGGACTTTGTGAGCTCCACATCAGACAATGCAATGTCTGATGTTTTTTTAAATGAGTTTCCTTACTAAGCATGGTTTTGTTGAAAAACAGGTAGTTTTCGTTTAGTTTTTTAAACAGCCAACTCACAAACGTTCAACGTAATCACTGGTCGGTCGTACAGCCCGGTCATGAGAAAAAGCTGCTCGAATTTTACGAAGTGATACAGTGAAATTTTCATCATTCTGATAGTAAATTTTCACAATTAAAATTCGTTGCTTTGGAGCAGTGAATTAAGTCATGGAAAATGAGTCAAATCATTTTTTCCCAAATATTTAGAAAATGTAAACAATTAACTTTTAAAAGACTTCAAACTGCCCCAAGTTTTATCTATAAATTGATTTCTTCCCTGTAACTTCTTGTTCAGTTTATTATAGTGCTCGAGTAAATCCGTGAAAAAAGCAAACTCGATGCACCAATTCTTATCCTCCAATATTTCCCACCTATCCCAAATTTCAGTTTTGGTTTTTAGAGAAACTTTAATTTCTTCGAGAAGACTCCAAACTCTCGAGAAGGCATGCCTACAAGCCGCTTGATCTTTGTGTAATAAAGTACATCTGAAAATTCTGCATCAACTTTCGATAAAAACTCTTGAAATTGTCGATGTAACAAACCACGGGCTCGAATGGTATAAATTAATTTTAAAATAATATTAAGTACGTGGTTAATATCCAAGGCAGCCTTGCAAAGAACATCTTGGTGGATTATACAATGTAAAAATATTGTTTCGCTTTCAGGATTCTGATTTTTATAAACTCCTGCAAACCCCGTATTTTTCCCACCGTGTTAGGTGCTCCATCAGTTATTAAATTAATTAATTTGGAAATTGGGGCATTAAGAGATTCCATCCTCCCTCTAAATTCATCATAATTTATTTTTCCTGTCGTCTTTCCTTTCAAAGATCTCAAACAAGCAAGTTCTTCGGTTATTACAAAGTTTTCATCGACTCCTCTGATAAAAATTAGAAGTCGGGCTGTATCACTCCTGTCAACACTCTCGCCCATAGTGACTGAAAAATACTTAAACTTTATAAGACGTCCATCGAGTTGATTGGTTAAATTAGAAGAAATCGCTTCAATTCTTTTTGTGACCGTTCTATGTGACAGCCCTATAGATTCGAAATCTTTTACCTTTTCTGGGCATAATACTTTTCCAATGCTAATTAACACATCCTTAATAAATTCTCCTTCAAAAAACGGTTTGTTACTTTTTGCTATTTTATAGGCATCAATGTGACCAGCTAACGTGGAGGATCGCTGGACACTTCTTTGATTTTTAAAAAACATTTGCTGACTAGATATTTTTCTTTTCAATTCCTCTGAATGAACTTTCTTGTCTTCATCTGTCATTTTATAGTACTTCGACCCAAGATGTTTTGAATTACAGTGCCTAGCGAGATTATAATCTTTTAGTACAGCTACCGGGGTTCTTGGCAGATAAGACAAATAGGTTTTTGGTTATATTCCATAAAGAAGTACTTCCATGTCCACTCTTCTTGAAATACTCGACATTCCGAATCAATTTTTCTCTTTCTATTTTCGATTGACATTTATGGGGGTATTTACAATACAATTTATTATTTTAATTACACAAATTAAACTGTACGTTGGCAACTTTATAATTTTACTTCCATCGCTGGCCCTTTTATATTTGTTGCGCATGTTGTCCCGAGTATTCAAGAATCTTCTAGATCTCACATATAATAGTTGTTGTTATGTTATACGTTCAGTTTTCTATATTAGTTGTTAGTGTTTTATTATGTTTATGTTTCTTCTTGGAATATTGCAACAGAAAGTTGTTGTTCTCTTGTGTGTACAATATTTCCTAGAAAGCTATGCAGTTTGGACACAATATAATATGAAAACATCGCATTTTTTTGCTAAAATTGTCAATTTATATCTTTTTTAAAATTAGGTGGTCATGCTAAAAAATCAGGAGCATGAGTCAAGTGAAGGTGTACTCCAAATTTGTTTTTGAATGTGTTTTCAAATTGAACAGATATGTTTCGGTAAACGAGGTAACGCTAATATGTGCTAAAGAATGCATAGACACAGCTGAAAACGAAACAGCAGACATATTGGGGAAAGAATATTTGTTTCTGTGGACCGAAAGCCAGAGTTGAAGAATAATCTAGTAAGGTTAAACGTATTTTAGTTGGTAGATTGTAACAGAAAAGGTGAAGAGAAGCTGTAATAGGCTCGACAGGAAGGCTTAGGTAAGGGTACCATAAGCTAGATAATTACGTTAATAATAGGCCAAGGAATTTTCTAGTATCATCTGGGCAAGATAAGATTTTTTACGATTCATAAACTTTGCGGTTTTATAGATTTATAGTTTCGTAAGAGACATCCACAATTATGGGTTGTAAATATCCAGGCCACAAGAGGGGCAGGGACAGGTGCCCCTGTAGGCTAGTAGGTAGTGTACTAGCTTGTCAGTCTGGGAGTCGTGGGTTCGATTCCCAACGAAAACCTTGGTTTTTTTCACTACAAAAATAAGAACTGACTGTCGGTGGGGCTGCTCAGTAATGAAAGTATGGCCACTGGTCGTTGTGCTGTCTTATACGACAGTTAATTTCCGAGTAACGTTATACTTTCACCACCTGTTTTATCTCTTCTCTATCCCTGTCCTAAAGAATGTAGCACGGTAATTGACTAAATAGGCATTGTTTCCTGAAGTGCTACTTCTCTTTAAAAAAATAAAATAATAAGATAAAATAAAAAAAATTATATTTGCAAAATGTGACAGGGAGAATCTGAAAATGGCTCAAAATGGAAAGACAATTTTTATATGTAATAGCGATGCAGAAATTAAACGTTTGAAAATTGCTAGCATTTACAAGAAACTGAATGATGAGAAAGGAGGCCGATAGTTACTAGCCGAAAATTTGAAATCATTCATAGTCCAACTTCAGTCGTTCTGATTTTAAAATTGAATTTGAACTGCAAAACCCAAGTCTATGAGTGTCTTTTTAAGAATAAGCTTTTCCACTCAATAGATTTACGTTTAGAATCAACAATATAAACAAATAAGATGGGCATTGTCACTTAAACCAAAACAAATATTACCTTGCGGCTGTGCTTCAAAAAAAGATTCCAATTTATTTTCAAACTAACACCTCAATAAATTTAAATAAATTTAACTTTTTTATCTTCTAACAAACAAAAAACAAGTTTTTCAATTTAAGAATTCTGCTAATTAGTATTCCACGTAGATTTCAAAACGTTAAGCTGCCAGCGACAAGGTTCGAAATTGGATTATTACATGAAGATAAGAATAACAAATAAAAAGAATAAATGATATTCTACTAACACAATAATGTTACATAAGACCACAGAAAACAAAAAAAAAACAAAAAACAAACAATTGTTTATTTTAAGTTGTGGAATATTTAAGACGCAACTCACATTCAATATTAAGTTTTTAGTAAAAACCTGCAATATAAACGAAAATGAAGTAATCGCTGGTTCTAACAATTTTGTTTGATTTTATTAGTTTGTAGATTAATATAATTCTTTATACAACAACAACAACAACAATAGCAACATTTATTTTTGTATAAATAAATAAACATTGATTTTCGAATTAACCTTCACACACTTTTTTAGCCACTGCATGATATTTTTAAATTTGTTAAGAGACAACAACTACGTGCGAACAAAGAAAAAATAAAGTTGCAAATTCGTTTGTTAAGGTAAATACTTGTTCATTCAACTCAATGTAATAATACGAGTATTATCAATAAATGTTGAATGTTTTCTATAAAAGTTCTTTCTGTTAAATGATACGACTATTGGCGGAACGATTGTCATATCAGCCCTAGTGCAATGATATACGTTTGCAGCGTAGCGTGACAAGTTTGCTTTTAAGCAATAAACAGCCATGAACTTTAAGTTGTGGCACATTTTTATAATTAAGCACACAAAGATAATTAGCATTTTTATTCTAAATGTAAAATAATAATTATTCTAATACTTAGTAAAGCTGTTCAAAAGAATAAATTTTATTATCATCAAAATTGTCATTTATGCGGCTGATACCGCAGCAGTAGCAATATTGAGAATATTATGTGCATAATTCTAATTAATTTGACAGTCTATCTTACAACGTTAGTTGTAATATTCCTTCTTACTTAAATTGAATAGTATCACAATAGTCCTTCGATTAGAACAATATGTCGGTATAAGGTGCGAGAACGCTTCTACAATTTAAAAAGACTTTGCTTTTAAATGTCAAATTTTACTTCTACCTGGTTCGTCAATAAGAAGTTAGTTTTTCACTTGTGGCAACACCACCAACAAAATACTTTCGACATTTAGTTTTATGACGTGGTCGTGGTAGATGCATTGACAATTGTTACAATGAATTCAATTTCGCACGAAAATCGCATGAAAATAATTAAAATCCCCTATGAAAATGGTGGATCTGTTAAAGTTACATTTCGGACAAGATAATTGTTCCTCTGAGACCGCTATCAAAAATTTAGTCGTTAAATTTGAACCGGCTCGATTCAAAATGTGCGAACACCAACGCCTGTTCGACTGGGTCATTCAATTGAAAACATCGCAGCTGTGAGCCACAGTATTGAAGCAGATCCAAATTTGTCAATTCCTCGACGATCTAAAGAATTAGGGTCATCCAAAAGCACCACATAGCGAATTTTTCGTAAGGATTTCTAAGGTTCAACTGGTTCAGGAATTGAAGCCAACCCACCATTCACATCGCCGTAAATTCGCTAAATTAATTCAGGAACAACCGGCTGGTTTTTTCAACAAAAAAAAACTTTATAAAGGGTTTCTCAACAGAAAGTTTGGTTTCTAAAACAAAAAAATTAGATTACGAAGATTATTATATAAGCAATTTTATTTTTCGTGCTTGATTCCTTTAAATAAATATTTCATGATATTCTCACGAAATATTTATTACAAAAATTTTTATTAAAAAATAAACATTTTATGATATTCTCATAAAACATTTATTCCAATAAAAATAAAAAATATTTGAAATGTATTACTGCGGGGAAGAGCACATCTATATTGCAATTTCACTATTGCTCAAGTAGCTCATCAGTGAATTTTACCCCAATATTGTATAGAAAAACCTAAAAGTCTTATATCTTATATTGCTTATATTGAAAATGATTCCGAATAATTATAAATTACTTGAAGATTATTATATTTATTTATTTATTATATTACGAAGAGAAAACTTCGGCAATTATGAATGAAATGGCAAATGTCCACCATGACCACGCTAACAGATGTCGATTTTTTCATCAAAGTTTATAGACACTTTTTGGCAAAATGGCCACACAAATCACATCACGGATTTTGAGTTTTAAGGCTGAAATCGATTCTATTGGCTCCGTATAGACTCAGTTCTTAACGCACCCCCGCAAAAAATAATCCAATCGTGTTAAATCACACGATATGGCTGGCCACTTAGCTTCTGATTGCTGTGAATCGTTAAATTTGGTTTGCAATAAAGTGATTGTTTCATTGGTCGTGTGACATGTGGTACCGCCCTGTTGAAACCACATGTCGGTGATATCCACGTCGTCAATAATAAGCTAAAATTGAGTCGTTAGCATCTCGCGATAGCGTGATAAATTTTTTTTAAAAAGAGAAGTAGCACTTCAGGCAACAATGCCCATTTAGTCAAGTACCGTGCTACATTCTTTAAGAAAGGGATAGAGAAGGGATGAAACAGGTTGTGAAAGTAGAAGGATAGTCGGAAATGAACTGCCGTATAAAAGACAGCACAGCGACCAGTGACTTTGCCTTCATCGCTTGGCAGCCCCACCGACAGTCAATTTTTATTTTTGTAGTAAAAAAAAAACCAAGGTCTTCGTTGGGAATCGAACCCACAACCCCCACACTGAAAAGCTAGTACACTACCTACTAGCCTACAGGGGCACCTTTATCTCGCGATAGCGTGATAAATTGACATTTTCAGCCTCATCTGCGAGGCGCACCACATAGCGCACTATACTGCGACACTTTGAGCCTGCAAAGGCTTGCCAATAATTGCTCTAGGATATTCAGAAGCCCAAATGCGGCAGTTTTGCTTGTCGCCATACCCTGACAAGTGAAAATGGGCTTCGTCTGAAAAATTTATTTTTTCAGAAAAACCTGCCGGTTGTTCCTGAATGAATTGAGCGAATCTGTGAATAGTCGGTCGGCTTCAATTCCTGCACCAGTTGAAGCTTGTCAAGCTTCAAATTCAAATCCCTAAGTCAAATCCAAATTTGCCATGTGGTGGTTTTGGATAACCCCAGTTGTTACGAACGTCGAGGAATTGACAAAGTTACATCTGCTTCAACACAGTAGCTCACGTCTGCGATGTTTTCAGTTGAACGATGCGGTCGAACACAGCTTGGTATTCACAGATTTTGTATCGAGCCTGTCGACTCAAATTTAACGACCAAATTCTTAATGTTGTCCGAACGGAACCACCATTTTCATAGTGGATTTTAATTATATTAATGCGATTTTCTTGTGAAATCAAGTTCATTGTAACAAGTGCCAATGCATCTGCTACGAATATGTCAAAATACTAAATGTCAAAACTATCATGCCCCTGCAGACTAGTAGGTAGTGTACTAGCTTGTTAGTATGGGGGTTGTGGGTTCGATTCCCAACGAAGACCTTGGTTTTTTTTCACTACAAAAATAAAAATTGACTGTCGGTGGAGCTGCTCAGCGATGAAGGCATAGTCACTGGTCGCTGTTGCAGTCTTAATACCGCAGTTGATTTCCGACTATCCTTCTACTTTCACTACCTGTTTCATCTCTTCTCTATCCCTTTCCTAAAAGACTAAATAGGCATTGTTGCCTGAAGTGCTACTTCTCTTTAAAAAAAATGTCAAAACTATTATGCTGTTGGTGTTGAAAAACAAACTTCTTGTTGAAAAACTCGATACAAAAAAACAACAAATGTTTCGAAAGAGCGTTTGTAACAGCCGTAAATGTTTTGCTTATCTCTTAATACTGCTAATATACTCAACGCTATTCTTGCTATACATTCACAATCTCAAACTGAAGCTTTCTCTCGACCCAAATAATACTGGTAAATCTAACATGACCTAACCTAACCTTGACTAAAATGAAAGTTTAAGTCTATTATTTGTACAATTTATAGTTTGTATTCGTAAAATCTTATTTCATCAGATATTGTTGTATTTTTATTTTGAATTTTGTTTTTAGTTTTTAGTCACACTAAAATGATTCACTTTCTTTGGCAACTTGTTTTGTAAAGGTTGAGTAAACAAACAAATAATTCCTGTGTAATAAACAAATTTATTTAAATTTACTATATCTCCGTTTGGGCCATAATTATATAAATAAACATAAAATTTTTAATATTCAAGTAAAACAAAAACACAGTTTATTTCCTTTTATTACCTGCAATGATTCAACTGAACCGTAAAAAGTACTTAATGAGTCTATAAACAAATTTATTTATGTGAGTTGTTTTAACATTTGTCAAGACAACAATAATTAACAGAACCAACGGAGCGAAATATAAACTACTTTTATCCAGATTTTTTTTTTAATTTTTCTCAACAAAAATTAATGATAATTGTAATAATTTATAATTGATTTAAATATTCTACACAAAAATTGCTTATATAACAGTTAAAACAATTAAAATACTTTAATTTTTTCTAAGAATTTAATTATTTTATTCGAACTTTAAAAATGAGGCAAAAATCCAAAAAGGCAATAAAAAGTATCATTATAATAAAATATGAATCTTAATAAAGTAAATTTGAATTTAATAGCTTTAGAAAGTAATTAAAATATTAATAATAAATTAAGTTACAAAAAAAAAGATCTTTAAACTCTTCCCTATGACTGTTGTTATTCCTTTCCGTCCTTAATGACTTTTTTATGGTATGAACGACGAGAGCTTTCGATATAAAGACATCATTCTCAAGCCGTGTTCTAAACTCTACTGGTGAGTCAGTGTTCGGGTTCAGGTAGTTCTTTCATTAAGGTCGTATCTAGTCATATAGGTAGAATGGCCGCCACCTGGCATTTTATGGGCAGTTAATTTTTATTATTATCCAGATACGTGTGTCCATCTGAAGCTGTTTTCCGTTTGTTCGAGTGTGTGAGTAGTTTTAGTGGTATAAAAATTGTATCTGAGGTCCTGTTATCCTGTTCGTTATAATGTCACTCTTAAAAGTTTTTGTTTTGTAGATGTCCACTTGGTATGTGTCCATGAGTGTCAAGGTGTAATGCAAAGTCATACAAATGAAAAGGATTCGTTTGTATGAGCGTATGTGTTCTGTAAATCCTGTTTTTCAGATGAATTGTGGCACCAAAACATGTAAAAATTGGACCAAGAATTATTTTCATTATTTCATCGTTTTCCTAATTTATGACGTTAATCCTATTTTCTTAGATTAGATTAACACATCAAATTAACACATTGTGTAACCACTTCCAGTGGTAACTTCTTTAGGTCAGAAAGCAGACTAAATCTGCAGAATATGATGGATTGGGTATCAACGAAAATCGAGTTAAAAGCAAAAACTTTCGAGTAACAGGAACAATTTCCCTAATTTCATTAGAGCACTTTTTTTCGGACCAGCACTCAGGGGATGACCCCTACATATGCAAAGCATTGTGCCACAACTAGGAAATTAGGTTACGGGAAGGAGGAAAGAGGGAGTAGTGTCTGTGAACATTCAGTTTGAATTTTCCCAGATTGAAAGTGACAGAAAAGATCTCCGAAGGGATTTTATTCCACATACAGGCTGTTCCGCTAAAAAACGAATTTTCCCTGTAATGCGTAGTGCGATTCACTGGCCAATCAACCACAAATGGATGTGTTCTCAACGAAAATCGTGTTAAACGCGATAACGTGTGAGTATCGGGAACAAGTTCCATAATTTCATTAAAGCACTTTCCATTGTAGTAACGATAGAGCAGTGAAATACACCCCACATTGCGTCGATGCTCTAGAGAATCAATAGAGTTGGATACCCTACCGTCCCCAATGAGCTCCTTGACCCTCTTCTGTATGCGGTCGAGTAACTCCAAAAAAGACTTAAAATTTACTCTATTCACACGACCCCATTCCAAGATTGTCGCGAGGATTAAGGGTATCATTCATATTCTGGCTTTTGGAGCTAACCTCCAAATGGCCTCGTCTCTTACGAAATGAATACGAGTGACAAATGGCGCTGTCATCGGCAAAAGAATATATAGGGTTGAAAGTTCGACAAAGAAGGTCGTTTAGAAAAATAATAAATAGAGTAGGAGAAGGAACGGAGCCTTGCGGTACCCCTAAATTAATCATGAACTTGTCTGATGAAATCCCATCTATAACAACTCGTATAGTGCGATTTCTGAAAAAACTAGGTATAAATCTAGAGAAATTATCACCGACACCAAGAGCGGCAAGTTTTGATAGAAGTGCGTTATGCGACCCTCTATCGAATGCTTTGGAAATATCTAGAGCCACCACCTTACTTTCTCCGAAGTGATGAATGGAATTATACCATAGCTCAGACAGAAAGGCCAGCAAGTCGCCCGTAGAGCGCCCCTTACGGAAACCATACTGTCGACCGCTACGTAAGTTGTTGGACTCTAAGTACCTCACAAGATGGAAATTGATCATACCTTCAAACACTTTAGAAAATGCAGAACAAATTGCAATAGGGCAGCCTCCCCCTTTTTGGGGATCGGCGTTACATTGGAAACCTTCCAGCACTTCAGAAATTGCCCGACTTGGTACAATGTGCTGAAAAGAGCTGCTAAGGGACGCGCTAGCGTCGAAGTGCACTGTTTTAAGAGCAGTGCTGGTATCCCATCCGGCTCAGGGGACTTGTTGATGTTGAGATCAGTTAAAACCTTTTTAACCGCTCGAGGTCGAAAAAATATCTTTGGCATAGTAACGGATACTCTTTCGAGCTCTGACGGTGGTTGACTGCTTTCCGGCAAATAAGAATTATTTGCAAATATACTAGCTAAAAGGTTTGCTTTGAATATTAGATCATTCCTTAAAAGAGTCGGAATTGAAGAACTAGCATTATCCCGTATTCTTTTAACAAATGACCAAAAGTTCTTACTACCCCTAGAAGTAGCAAGAAGCTTAGTACGAAGACGCTCTTCGTATAGATGTTTTTCACGCCTTAGTACTTTGGCACACGAAGATCTCTCCCTTTTGCGTATCGAGTCAGTATCTGCGTTTTTGTTTCTACGCAAGATATTGAAAGCTTCCTCTCTTGATCTGACTGCATTTTTGCACGTCTGATTAAACCAAGATCTGGATCTGATTTTAATCGAAATTGTTTTGGATGGAATAAAGGTTTTCATTCCAAAAAAAAAATAATGTTTACAACCATTTCCGCCATGGCATTGACATTATTGTCCAAGAAACATAGTTTCCAATTAAATTGCCTAAAAAATTTGTTAAGCTCAGCCCAGCGAGCCTTCTCATAAATATATTTTAGACGTTTGGTAGCTGATTTCGTAACGTGGTGAAGCCTTGAATATGAAAAGGAGGCGGAGATGGTACAATGATCGGAGTTGCCGAGAGGTGCACAAACATTAACTTCGTACTTTTGGGGGTGTGAAGTTAGAAAAAGGAATGTGTGTTGGTTCATTCAGTAATTGCGCAAGGTAATTGTGCGCGGCAAATAGCTCAACATACAGGCCCTCTGTAGTTGTATGGTCTGAATGGCGAAGCCAAAAACAGTTGTGAACATTAAAATCACTAGCAACAACAATTTCACTGTTCGGGCAACTGTCGAGAATCTTCGATATGAAGTCGGAAAGAAAATTGAGGCCAGCTAAGGTTTTATCTTTTCCGGTATTTGGACTTCTGTAGAGAAACCCGAAATGCAAGGGGTGTGACCTGATCCTGAATTTAACCCAGAGACAGCTAAATTCAGGATCATTTGTGCCCAAAGATTGCTGGCATTGGTACACAACTTTATTGCGAATATAAATTGCAAGACCCCGGTGAAAATTAAATAGCGACAGGAGGTGGTAGCTGAAAACCCTGTGGATCAGCATTCTCAGACACCTGAGTCTCACATAAGGCTAAAATGTCCGGACGATGGAGACAAATGTGAGCATACAGAGATATACAGAGAACAAATTTGCCCTCAGCCCGCGTATGTTACAGAAGTCAATTCTGAATTTTTCTGTCATGACAATGAAGGAAATTCAAAACTGACCATCCAACATGCTATACTTGACCAATGCACTAACTTTAGCTTTTTGAACTTCTTTGTGAGCAATGTTCAGCAAAAGTCAATGCAATCTTCACAGTGCAGCAAAAATATTTCTAAGTAGAATAGGGACGGAAAAAGGCACTAATATCATCACAAGAGCCATAAAAGCCCTGATCTGGTCCTTTTGGCTCCAAAGCGGCCCATTGTGCCATCACTATTGATATTTTTGTAGTAACGATAAAACAGTGAAATACATCTTACATTGCGTTAATGCTCTAGAGAATCAATAGATTTGGATACCCTACTGCCCCCAATGAGCCTCTTTGCCAATTTATGTACGCCGTTGAGCAAGTCCAAAATAGACCTTGGGGCGCCGGCCATACATGGCAGTTGTATTCCATTTTGGAACGGATATAAATGGTACGAAAATCGTATCGAGTGAAATATCTCTTACACCATTTTAGAAAACCGAGGCACTCGAAAGCTTATTTAGAAACCTGAAAAATGTGCTAAGTCCATCGAACTTCTCACTGAATTTTCATGCCAAGAACATCAAGGGCTTCCGATTTCGTAATACCTATAACACCCATAGTAACAGATGCACCACCATTTCCGAACACAGATCTATGCGTAAATCGACTATATTCGCATCATGCCAGTCTGAGATTGTTGCGAGATCGTAATTGAGCGTGTCATTCATGTTCCGCCTTTCGGAACTCACCTCAAACTGGTCCGGTTTATTACTAAATGAATACGAATGGCAATTGATGCGCTCATCTGCGAAAGAGTTTTTAGGGTTGGAAATTTAAAAAATGAACGCTTGCATCGCAAAAAGTTTAAGTAATTGGCTTGTGGGACGGGCAATCCAAATTGGCGTTTATTGGTGCTTGAAAAAGTCCAATACTTTTTTAGAGCGGAACGTTTGATAACATTTCAAGATTTTTGGGTCAGACATATTCAATTCTCGATTTATTGAATTATCAATAAAATGCAATTGGAATATTGCATAGATTGCTCATTGGAAATGAACACATACATATGGCAATTAATATATAAAGGACATTTTTATGGAGGTATACAACTTTGAAATGGAATAAAACAAAAGCAAATTTTTTTAATTGTCATCCAATTTACTTTATTCGACAGATAGTCTTGTGGCATTATAATTTATTAGTTGTGGCATATGACCGCCACGATTGGCACGGGCGTACTTCAATTTGGAAAACCAATTTTGTATCACTTTTTCCAACATTTGTGGCCGTATAATTGCAATAACGCCAGGATTATTATCCTCCAGCGTTTCGGGCTTATAGGCAAAAACTAGGGACTTCCCTTATAACCACAAAAAATAATCTACCGGCGGGATGTACAATTTTCAATGATTGTTTTCCAACGTTTGTGGCCGTAATGAGGTGAATGCTGTCCTTCAAGTTGTCGATCCTTTTGAGCGTATCGGTGAAGACTAGCGGCTTCAAAAATCCCCTCAGAGAATATACTAGCGGTGTTTAATCACACAATCACGAAGGCAAATTCACAACTATAAGTTTTCAAATTATATCAGCTGTACGACATATTGCGATGGCTTGTCGAAGCCAAAGCTTCTGCACATCATGGCTGTTCAATTGATGAACGAAAAAGTCAGTAATCATGGCTCTATAGCGGTCATCATTAACTATAGCATTATGACCAGCATCGTTTCGAAAGAAATATGGAACAATGATTTCACCAGCCCATGAAGCACATCAAGCAGTTGGTTTTTCTGGATGTAAAGGTGCCTCAACACAGACTTGAGGACTGTCATCACTCTATATACGACAGTTTTGTTTATTGGTTTATCTAAATCGCCTTTGAAAATCGAGATCAACCGCAATCGAGATTTAAATTCGTTTTATTCAAATGATAAATTGTAATAGCAGGATGATAACTCCTTGTGATGAGTATGTTCAATTTTGCAAATTTTTATAATTTCAATAGCTCACCGATATTTTGTGTTAAAGCTTGCCGGTCGCTGATGGTGTTCTTTTCCGCAATAATTTTAAAGGTTATGTCTGCATTATTCTTAAATGAAGGTAAGCCTAGAGCATGTAAAATAATAAAATGTTCAGAATAGCTATGGATCTCTAAAATATAAATGGATTTTATTTAACATTGCATAATAATCACTTTCATTATCGTTTATCCGCTTATGGAAATTTTTGATTACACTTTTGGATTTATTGCTGTTAAAGTCAAATTAAATCAGAAGAACATAATAATTAGTTCATTCTACATTCCTCCAAATTCACTAGAAACTGTGTAACTGTCGCTGTAGGTAGTAGTAGGTAGGTAGTGTACTAGCTTGTCAGTATGGGGGTTGTGGGTTCGATTCCCAACGAAGACCTTGGTTTTTTTTTCACTACAAAAATAAAAACTGACTGTCGGTGGGGCTGCTCAGCGATGAAGGCATAGTAACTGGTCGCTGTGCTGTCTTATACGGCAGTTAATTTCCGACTATCCTTTTACTTTCACCACCTGTTTCATCTCTTCTCTATCCCTTTCCTAAAGAATGTAGCACGGTACTTGACTAAATAGGCATGGTTGCCTGAAGTGCTATTTCCCTTTAAAAAAAAAAAAAAAAGAAACTGTGTATCAGGAACATGCTAGGGCTATTACGTCTGTCGCCAGTGCATTGCGCTTGAATGATATTGTGATTGCTCTTGGAGTTTTTAATATGTTCTCTGTTTCTTGGTATTTTTCGAGGGATGATGGTTGTTTTATTCCGTTGATAGTAACAGCAAATCGATATTACATGGAATTTATAAATTCGATCCTGGATCTTAATCTTTATCAACTGAATGGCATACTGAACGATAATCCGAAACTACTTGATTTAATTTTTGTTAATTATAATTCCGATATTATTAATTCATGAAAAAAGGCATTTATGTTTTAACTGATGTTTTGCGAAAAGAAAAATATGGACAGGGGTATATTAAGCAGAGTTTACTGGATTTGCTTGTTGAGCTTTAGAAAGTATCTGCAATGTTGAACGACGTTATTTAACTAAATATCGGACATCATCATTTAGCTGTAATTTTTCCAAAACGACATCACTGTCAACTACTTAAAAACACACAATATAAATTCTTCCACCGCAAATAAAAACAAATTGTGGACTTAGCAAAATAGTGTCAGTACTACTATTAAAAATTAGGAGAAAAGTATTTCAAGTGAGCCCATGATAAAAACTAGTAAAACTCTCTATAAAAAAGAGAAGGGGTTTTTTATATAGATGTAATAAAACATCAGCTGACGAAAATATAATTTAATTAAAAAAAAAACAAAAGAATACTTACATAATTACGTTTTGAACAAATAATTATACGCTGCAATAGTAAAAGATACTGCATTAAAAAGGAGGCGTTTGAAACTTTTGTACAGTCAATATCAGCCAACAAGGAAGTATCCGGTTTTAGCGATGTGGAATGCTTTGTTTGTTTATGCTGTTGTTGCTCATTCATATTGTTTTCCGTTGCATTAAGGGCCTTCATTTCTTCTAAGGCTAAATCATCGGCCGATGACTTAACATAATCGAATGTTGGCAATTGTAAACTCGTTGCATTTGTATTAAATATTTTTGTAAGTTTGTTGTTGTTTTTTAAATGACAACTTGTTAAATCAATATTATCAACTAAAAATAAATAACAAAAATATGTGACTGATTAATCATAAATTATACAAACAAAAATATTTTCTTATCTTTTTCTCTAAGTTTGAATTTTAGAGTTCATGTGGTATTCCAAGGACAAATCTATTTAAATAAATGTGGGCGCACGTTACAAGCGCTAAATTGTCTTTTCTTTATTTTTAGCTGGCCTGTTTATGATTTCGTTCACTTTTTAACCGGCTTAAAAAGGAGACAATTATCAATTCTTATAGATTTATTTAAAAATGTTTTCTATTTCTTATATTATTTTTATCTATATATATAAAAATGAAATGGTCCACATATGTAATGAGTTGGCGTGAGAACGGCTGGAGCGATTTGTTTGATTTTTATTTTATTCGATTTGAAATTTTCAGGAGATGGTTTGTATGAAAAAAAAAATTGTAAAATTTTCCGGAAAACTTAGAAAATTCATTTATTAATTCTCTTCTGTTGTTGTTGTAAACACAAATAAGTTATTCACGTATCGACATGTTCGTTTGAACTGGTTGTTTGTATACTAATAGCATAGCATACGCTAAAAAAACCCGTAGATCAAATTTGAAGAAAAAACCAGGGTTCAGAATTTTTCATTTATGAACATTCAAAAATCAACATTCATGATATTTTTCATAAATGAGAAATCTAAAATTTTATATTTATTTTTCACGCTCATAAACGAACAACAAAAAATGTTCTGCTTATGCGAACAATGCTAACAACAAGAATTATTAGTCTTATTCATATGTGATGAATGATAAATTAGCTTCTTCTCATTAATGTTCTTTTTCATAAATGTATATGTTCATATATGAACGTTGAAATTTTATAAAATTTCTCATAAATGAACGTGAAAAAAATTTTCTACCTACGATCGCAGTTTACCGTAAAATGCAGTAAAAACACATGGGTACATATTAACTTAAAATACAATTTTGCAATATATTTTAAAAGAAATAAAAAAAAAAAAATTTTTTCCTGCGCATTACCATATTTTCACGATCTTTTCATTTCTGAAAAATTATCAAAATTGTAAATATTGAAAAATGAACACTTGTGTGTTTCTCATTTTTTCACTTATGAATAGAAAGAAAAAAATAAATTATCGCATTCACAAATGAGAAAACAGATAATATTTTGTAGTCTCTCACACATGTATGAGAAGAAGCGGCTAAAAAATGAAATGTACATATTCACACATGTATGAACAGTGAGTGAACACTTCGCTACTCTAAAAAAAAACACAAAACAAAAAGAACACAAAATAAAAGACCAAATAAAGAGAGGCAACATCTTTAACTTCGGCGAAACCAAACATTATTCTAACATGTCAACAGTCAAAAATGTATTTTTATGTTTGAAGATTGTTTTAATTCATTACTATACATAGCTGCCAGAATTTTTAAAGATAATACCGTCACAATTTTGGGGAAAAAATCTTACTTCAAATAAAATTTGCAATAAAATTACATTTACATATGTATGTAAACAGATTGCATGGTTTTCAATAAAGTTCAAATTTTTTGGTGAATTTGTTGTTAATTTAGTAAAATATGAATTTTTTCTTTAAAGTGTATAAATTTATACCAAAAAAAAAAGTATAATTACATATATAAAAAATTGACTTACATATGTACATATACATACATACGTTTAAATAAATATCGGCTTTGCTTATGTTACAGAATTTGCCAGGAGAGCCCAACAAGCATGATACGTTTTCAATAACTAGACTTTATTTCGAAGTAATTTTTCTTCGCATGAGAAAATTTAAAGAGCGACTCGAAGAACACATTTTTAAGAAGAAGTATTAATTTTTCTTATACATGTTTTTATTTTCACTTTTCAATATACTAAATATGTATTAAATCATGTTAGTGAAAACATAAATAAATCGTCTTCACTTCTCAATTTTTTTACTTAGCCTACGTTTAAACTTTATAAAGTTCCTAAACAGTGTTCAATGATTTAATTTAGACGTGTTGGATAATACTAAAAGTGAAAATTTGAATATATTCTACATACATATATACGTATGTGTGTATGCACATTATCCGTGCTTTAAAATTTTTCGCGCGATTTAATTCACATTTTAAAGTTAATAGTTTTTATAAGAGAATAAAAACCTTGATATATTGGATAGTGAGGGCTTAAAAATATTTAGTCACCGACAATAACACTTTACTTGGAAGTTAAAAAATAATTTTCTCGATGCAATTTTAACAATACATACATGTATGTATATCGCTTATATGCTGAAAAATCCAACATCAAAATTCTATTGTTCTAAAATTTTATTGCTAAAGTAAAAAATAAAAGCTAAACTTCGAACGATTTTGTTAGCACGCAACATTTCTCAAAATTTGAATGATTATCTACATCTATCTATTCTCATATATATATATATATATATATATATATATAAATGAAATGGTCCACAAACTTCCAGATTTCCTTTCCAATGGGCTTTTGCCAATTCACGACGTCTAAACACGAACTAATTGCAAAAGTGTTCCCACATATTGCTCAAAATTACAGCGATTACCATTTTAGCTTCAAAAAACAAATACGTTGATGAAAAAAATTTAAGAATCCAAAGCTTAAGAAATGGCGTATTGTATTCGTATAAATCGAACGGTTCAATTACCGATCCTGATAATATTGTTAACTACCCCGTAGAGTTCCCAAATTCAGGACTTACCGGGAAACGCACCACATAACTTGGAGCATAAGGTTGGAGCGGTGATAGTCATGTTATGTAACCTGAATCAGCTAACACTATGCAATGGTACTAGATTGGTTATTAAAACGCTGATGCCAAACGCGATTAAAGCAATAATAATTATAGGAAAATTTGTAGCTGAAGAGCTGCTTATTCCAAGGATACCTATCATGCCAAGTGATTTACCATTTAAGTTTAAACATGTCCAATTTCCCGTACGTCTTGCATTCACAATTACGATTAATAAATCCTAAGGACAATCGCTAAAAGTGTTTGGGTTAAACCTAGAATCTCAATGTTTCTCCCACAGGCAATTGTGTGTTGCCTAGTCGAGAGTTGGTACACCACCAGCACTATTTATTTTCTCTCCCAACAGAAAAACAAAAAATATTGTTTAGTATCAATCTTTAAAATGAACTATGTGCTTACCTTTTTTGTTTGCTTATTTTTTAATGAATTACCTTAAGAACTATTTAAACAAGTGGTGGGCGAACTTTTTGAGTGGCTGGCCAATAAATTAAAATAAAATCTTGCGGCGGGCCATTAAATTAAAAAAAAAACATAGAGGGTCATTCATTAAAAAATTATGGGGTTGCTGTTCAATTAAAAGTTCGGTTTAAGCTATCACTCCGTCCAACTCTCATTAGTTATATTACGTAATATTTTAAAACAACATAAAAATTTTATAAGATACGGTTTATTATGATTTTAAGATTTTCCAGATGTATGTGAAGCATGGATCTGTTTCTGACTTGACATAATTTCCTCGAAATCTGGTTCCAGCCGGGAGGATGCGACTTTTAATAAATTAAATAGACTCTCGTCTGACAATCGGTTTCTTATTGAATTTTTTCTGCATTTCATTACTGAAAAGGCCTGTTCACATAAATATCAAGAAGCAAGTACTGCCATAATTTTCTGAGCATGATTAATTAGCTTTGGAAATTCATCTTTTGGTAAGAATTTATAGAAATTAAGCTTATCTGTATTTAAAAATAGCTGTTTTAAATTATTATTACATTGCAATTCTATAATTTCCAATTGTAGATCAGATGGAACATTCTCCGGATTAACATTAAAAGGCATTGAAAAAATATCTAAACACGGTTGGATTTTTTTAAAGTCAGCAAATCTGGCCTCAAATTCTTAATACAGTTTTAATTAAGATTTGAAAAGACTTTTAACTTCTCTTTACTCACAGACTTCAAAGAATTAAGTCTTGGAAAATGAGTCAAATCATTTTTTCCCAAACATTTAGAAAATATAAACAATTGAGTTCTAAAAGACCTCAAACTGCCCCAAGTTTCATCTATAAATTGATTTCTTCCCTGTAACTTCTTGTTCAGTTTATTATAGTGCTCGAGTAAATCCGTGAAAAAAGCAAACTCGATGCACCAATTCTTATCCTCCAATATTTCCCACTCATCCCAAATTTCAGTTTTGGTTTTTAGAGAAACTTTAATTTCTTCGAGAAGACTCCAGACTCTCGAGAAGGCATGCCCACAACTCAGCCACCTGATCTTTGTGTAATAAAGTACATCTGAAAATTCTGCATCAACTTCCGATAAAAACTCTTGATTTTGTCGATGTAACAAACCGCGGGCTCGAATAGTATTAATTAATTTAAAAATAATATTAAGTACGTGATTAATATCCAAGGCAGCCTTGCAAAGAACATCTTCGTGGATTACACAATGTAAAAAAATTGTTTCGCTTTCAGGATTATGACTTTTTTAAACTCCTGCAAACCCCGTATTTTTTCCCCACCATGTTAGGTACTCCATCAGTTGTTAAATTAATTAATTTGGAAATTGGGGCATTAAGAGATTCTATCTCCTCTCTAAATTCATCATAAATTACTTTTCCTGTCGTCTTTCCTTTCAAAGATCTCAAACAAGCAAGTTCTTCGGTTATTACAAAGTTTTTATCGACTCGTCTGATAAAAATTAGAAGTTACTGAAAAATACTTAAACTTTTTAAGACGTCCATCGAGTTGATTGGTTAAATTAGAAGAAATTGCTTAAATTCTTTTCATGACCGTTCTACGTGACAGCCCTATAGATTCGAAATCTTTTACCTTTTCTGGGCATAATACTTTTCCAATGCTAATTAACACATCCTTAATAAATTCTCCTTCAGAAAACGGTTTGTTTACTTTTTGCTATTTTATAGGCAACAATGTGACCAGCTAACGTGGAGGATCGCTGAACACTTCTTTGATTTTTAAAAACCATGTTGACCCAAAAATCAAGAATCTTCAAGATCTCACATATAATAGTTGTTGTTATGTTATACGTTCAGTTTTCTATATTAGTTGTTAGTGTTTTATGATGTTTATGTTTCTTCTTGGAATATTGCATCAGAAAGTTGTTGTTCTCTTGTGTGTACAATATTTGTTAGAAAACTACGCAGTTTGGACACAATATAATATGAAAACATCGCATTTTTTTTGCTAAAATTGTCAATTTATAATTTTTTAATAGATGACTAATTTTTTTTTTGAAAAACGCTTGGCGGGCCGGATTGAAACCTCTCTCTTCGCCCATCACTGATTTGAACGATAAGTTAAGAAAAATTTGTGTTGCTTCTTTTTTGTACTGAAATTTTTTTTCTAACTCCATATTAAATATTAATCATTAGCAAATAGTTTCCGAGTGAAGCCGGGTCTACAGCTAGTTTATTATAATAATATAATAAAGACCAAAATTTAGTACAATCCATGAGAATTTTATTTAAATTCATTGGCGAAAAAAAGCTTTTCACCAGAATTTATTTCTCTTTATGCAGTTTATAATTCTGTGTGTTTATGAAAATGGCTTGTGGTAATAGAAAAAATTAAAATATGGGTGTGCCCATATTTAAATGACTCTGACATATATTGCTTTATATTTTAAAGCGTAATATGCTGGCACATGTAAAGTACATCACCCTGTGCTGCAGCAACAAGCACTGAAAACATTTAAAAGATGCTCCATACAAGGTTACAAGTTTTTGTTATATAACCTAATATTTTGAACTAAAAAACAGGTCCTATTCTGTAAAATACATATAGTATGTACTACTTAATTCTTGGCAATAACTAGCATAAAATATAAAAGCTCAATTTGAAGAGTGCATCTATCGGAAGTTCATTTTGGGATATATAAGTTTGACTTTTGAAACGTAATAAGCAAACGTTTGAAATAAGCACTACTATGGTCGCTATTACAATAAGTGCACCAAAAAATAAAAGTTACAGGGTGTCCCATAGGAGCTGTGATTTTGCTATGTTACTAACCGTATTATAATTTTTTTATTTTCTGACGATGTACTATTATTATTCCTGTGAAAACAAAATGTTTGAACTTAATAAATCTTTAGCTTGTAATATTCATTATTATCGTTTAGTTCTACTAATAAATCTAATATTTGCTATTCTCTTACTTTTGTCTGTTAAATGGTTAAATGTCAAAAATTAAGTTGTCATCGTTGGGCATGAAACGTTAGACTCTTGAGCAAAAAATTTCAAAAGTGCAAAATTTCCTATCAAAATGGCAAAACATTTTTAACGTATCATATTATTAAATTCAAGCAGCTTTCTACGTAATCAAACTTTTTCTGAGACCACTGTGCATAATTTAACTGCTAAATTTGTGTCTCACGGTATTGTTGCTGGCAATAGATCAAAACAATACTCTGTAGTGATGCAAACATAGCCGCTATACAGCAAAGTGTTGAAAGTGAGCTTGAAAGATTAACTCGCTGATATTCGTAACAATTGGGCATCACTTTGCACATTTCGAATAGAGATCTTCTTCTTCACGCTTATAAAGTTCAACTCATTCAAGTATTACAGTCGATTAATCATTATTTGCGTGGAAAGTTTGCGAATTTGCTGTTTGCGAATTTGCTGTTTGCAAACCCGGAGGAGAATAACGCAGTTTTCAAGCACATTATCTTTACTGATGAGGCTGATGGTTATTTAGGCAAACAATTTTATCGTACGGTGCGGTTTGTAGTCAGGCTGCGTCATCTGCCCGATTGTAAGCAAGGCAACGCTGTCACCGTGAAGTTTCTACGCTGCCTAGCTGTGGAAACCAATTTTTTGTGGATACAATTGGCTAATGTTGACATCTGTGACTTTTGGTTTGGTTCACGTCGCCACAAGCCATCTAAGCAATTCAGTTATTGCATGAGAAATTTCCCGGCCGCATAATTTTTCCATTTGGCAATATCGATTGGCCGCCTTTTTCTTGTGATTTAACGCTGCTGGATTATTTTCTCTAGGGTTACGGGAACAACCCACAAACAACTGAAGCTCTGAAAAATTAAATTCAGAGCTGCATTGACGATATAAACGCAGTTTTGTTGGAAAAGTGTTGACATCTGCCGACATGCCAGAGGTAGACATTTGTCCGATATCATATTCCAATATTAATTCCCATATTTCTACCTTACATTGGTAACAATAAAACGAAGGCTGTCAAAAAAAGTGTGTGTTTTAAGTTAATTTACTTCCTAACCTCAAATTGGCTAACTTGTTACATTTAGTTACAAAATTATTAAAGTTGTAACAAGGTTTACTGATTACCTTTTTAACATTAATAAAAATTTAATATCACAATACAAATATGTTTTAAACAATTTGAAGGAAAAAATTACAATTTAAAAAGACTTTTGTTTAACATCTCAGATCAGAGAAAGTGAGTTCTGTCTTACTTTGTGAAGAATAAATAGTTAAGTTATTTGTAATCTAAAATAATTCGTATAAGCAAGCAATAGATAATTAAAACTTGACGACTTGGCGGCCTGTTAAGGTTTTGTCGATTACCGAAGTTACTCTATACAAAAAGTCACCATACCACAATAATTCTTGAAAAAAAAAAATCAAAATTTCAATAACTCAGCTAAAATGCGTTTATTGTATTTTAAAAGTATTTATTTTAAAATTCACAAGTTGCTGGGCAAATTGTTCAATGCAAGTAAGAGAAACAATTAACAAAACACAATTATTTATTTTTTGCGTCGTCATTTGTTTCATTATACAAATTGCTATTTATATAAACTTCACGTACGTAATGTTACGGTATTTTTATACAGCACGTAGATGAAGGAATGTTCTTATTTACATTACAGAAAAAAATCAAGTTCAAGCTTAAATATAAGAACAACTTTTAACAAAAGGTACGTAAAAGAATAGTTGGTAAAACATGAGGAAATGCCTAATAAAACTTGTACCTACCTCTCGTACTTTTGAGTCTCTTAAGCGCTAAAAATGGCGAAAATTAATTCTTAAGCAAGTTTTGCGTGTTATGCTTTTAAATTTAAATAGTTGATACTGCGACGTATTTATTTATATTTTTGTTTGTCTTAAAATTTTGTTCTTTTTACAGAAGATTTAATTATAATTTTTCCATTTAAACGTACATGAGTAATTGTGCTTGGCATAACCTTCAATATTTTTTTGTTTTAGAGGCAGTCGCCGCAGACAGTATTTTATGTTTATAATAGCTAAAGTCAAAAGAGACTTTAATTAGGGTAAACGTTGAGTTGCCTACTATCAGCAAAGGTTTTAGAATTAAGAGTTGAGAAGTCAAAATATCGCAATTTAACTTCCTGCTCCACTCATAGCTGGCAATCGTTACCGTTCCAGCTGCAACTTAGACTTCTTTTATCACCCTCAAGACTTCATTGTCTCATTTCACTTCATTGACTACGGAGGTGAAGATCGATTAAAAATCTCGGTGTAAGCTCCCTGTGTCTCTCGGACGCAAAGATCTAAGATGTTGCTCTCAAGAGATTATACGCTACTAAGCACATGCCATCTGCATCAGCCAAAATGTGAAGGGGCGGAATAACATTATGAAAGATAATGCTGGCACGTCATGGAAAATAGCAAATAGCTGTAAAAATTGGACTATATATTGCTCCTTCCCTTCGGCAAAATGCACAAAACAAGCAATCAAGAATTACCACCAACGCAAGTGTTTAGGTGACTTAAATAAACATCTTCATGAGGAGATTGAGTTCCTGCTGATCAAATTAATTCCTACTGACATATAACCTGCCGACAGTCATACATGCATTATAGGGTGTTAAGCCAAGATGCCATTTCTAGACACATTCGACAGGACTTCCAGGATATAATTCCACTTATACTTAACCCACAAATACCCATTGCAGATGGTCATAATCTATTGCTTTAGCTGGCAACGATTATCCAACATTATAAGGTTCTTACGCTTGTAAATAAGATCAATCGTAGCACAATCATAGCAGAATCGGATGGTTCAGTATCCACAACTGGTATCGTGAACGGATAGTCCACCGCACTTTGGATCAATGCCCGGAATATCTTGAAATCCCTAATGATTTTAACCTCCTCATAAAACAAGTTTACGGACGAGGTTGAGCAATTTCTCCAGCTGTAAATACCACAAGAAAACACAAGCTCAAGCCATTTACTATTCCAAGTACCATTTAAGGAAGTTTTGACAATAATAATCAATAGCTATTTACAGAACTTACAACAAATCGGGACTCTTTTAAGTGTTTTTGAAAGCAAAACCTCAAATTATATCAGTAATATACCACGAAGGGGCAGTTTAAGTGCAGGGGCGAAAAAATACTATAAAAGTGGAGGTAACGAAAGACTTTCCAAAAGCTAAAAGGAGTCAAATAATGTTTAGATTCTGCAATCTTTTTACTCTAGTGTTTACTGAGAATTCTCATTGAATCAATTTTGTTTTGGATTTAAGTTTAGAATTAGTTTGATACCAGTTCTCTGGAGATTATAACAATATGAAGAAAATATTAGTATTTTTTTGTTCACCCCCTTAACGGGAGAATCGATAGATATCCTCAATCCTTGAAAAGTTAATTCTCCAAAAGTCTTTTTTAAACAATAGAATTAAATGAAATTAATTATTTCATAATTTATTTATTGTATGTGCTTCGCCATAAACAATAAAATATAAAAAGCGATTAATTAATTAAATTATAAAAAAAAAATGTTTGATTGTTGTGAAGTTTTGAAAGAAACAGAAAAAGACAAAATAAAATACCTTGTATCTCTGACAAAAGCCGCGTGACATGATTGAGTTGAGCGTCTGAGTCTTCAAAATATTTTTTATTTGCAGCATTAATTAATTTTTCTAAATCACGTTCATAGTCGCCAACCGCTACTTCAAGCACTAAATAAAATAAATATATAATTTTTATTTAAACGTTTGAATTTGCAAATGTTCAAACTTACAAAAGTCAGCAGGATTATGATAACTCGGGCACATTAAATTCTGATCTGCTAAAAATGGTATTAATTCTCTCACAGGACCCTGATACATACAATGTCCATCGACTACGGTGTAAAGTTTGTCAAACATTTCAAATACCAAAGCAGAAGGTTGATGAATAGTGCAAACGATTGTATGTCCATGGGCTGCTAATTTCTTTAACAGTGCTATACATTGACTGCACGACGAACTGTCCAAACCACTGTAATGACATAAAACACAATAATTCTACAGTTAAGATTAAATTTATTATTCATAATAATAATGATAATATTGTAATACAATAATTTACCACTCTTTTAATTTATTCACACTAATTATTTAAAGCGAAAAAGTGAATGGGGAATAAAATTTTAAAGAAATTAGAAATGTGTTACAGCAACACATAATACGACACAAAACACAATAAATGGAAATACGAGATGAAAGTTCAATCTGAACATTATTAACAGTTAATAACAATTGAAAATATAATTGCCGTAGACAGGCCTATCTGTAAAGGACTAAACCGCCCCAGGAAGCAATTTAGAGCCTTTCAGAATTTTGAAAACTATAAATTCATATAGTTGAAGTGTTTTTTGTTTCTGTGTTTGCCACAAATAATACAACAGAATGACTTTTCAAAATAAATGCATAGATAAAATAGCTAATTGATAGATACAATAGATAGATTCTTTTAGATCAAGAGATCATTTAGATCTAATGTAGGTACACTTAATGTATATCCTTCTCTTTTAATTTAACTTTGTTAATTTGTTTTTTTTTTATTTAACTGAATAAGCTTTTGAAATGTTGTTTTGGTGTTTTTATATATTTGATTGTTTTTATAATTCAATTCAAGCTCTGACTTCAAACAATTAACATTTACTTTAATTTTCTGTATTAAATAATTATATAAATATATGCCGTTAAACTAAATTTTGAATTAATTTTTTGTAAATTAAATTCTTTATGAAGAAGCGTTTGTGGGAACTACAATTGGCGATCCTGCCAGGAGCCGAGTTCCTTAACCCAAACGGCATACGTATAAATTCAAACAAACCAAAAGGCGTTGTTATCGCAGTTTTGAAAATGTCCTCTTCAGCCATCGGAATCTGATGATACGCTCGAACCAAATCAATTTTTGAAAATATTTTTTTGTTTGCCAAGTTTATATTGAAGTCATGCATATGAGGCAAGGGATATCCGTCAGGAACTGTAACAAAATTTAATCGCCTGAAATCTCCACAAGGACGCCAATCATTTAAATCTTTCTTTGAAACTAAATGTAACGCTGAAGCCACACATGAACTGGAAGGTCTACAAATGCCGGATTTGACCAGAAAATTAAATTCAGCTTTAGCTACACTATATTTAACAGAGTCCAAACGCCTTGGCTTAGTAAATGGTAAAGGATCGTTTGTCACTAATCTATGAACCGTTGTGTGCTTAATTGGTTTTGTATAATCTGGTTCTGATATTAAAGATGGGTATTGCTTTAACAAATTTGTGTACTGATTGTTCACAGTAAATATTTTAGGTAGAGTAATTCTACAAAATTGAGATAAAGTATTAATAGACAACTTAGTTAATGGGTCAATTAATGTTTTATGTTTAATATCAATTAAAAGCCCATATCTGTGCAAGAAATTAGCGCCGAGAATAGGTTTCTCTATGTTCGCTATGACAAACACAAATGGAAAGTCGCGACGTAATCCTAAATTTACATTAAGCATCTTCTTACCAAAAGTTAAAATTGTTGAACCGTTTGCTGCCGTAAGGATTATGTCAAAAACTCTCTTATGATCTTTAAATTTCGAAGAAGGAAGAAAAGATATATCTGCACCACTGTGGACTAGAAATTTCAATTTATTAGTTTTATCAAATATAAAAAGGCGACGTGTTGATAAGCTCTGACTACCATTATCCGTCGCTTCAATAATGGGTCGAATTAGTTTGTTGAACCCTGTTTTCGAGCAGCATAAGAACAAGGTTGCTCACACTGTCTGGCTTTACTTCTGTATCTATAGTGAAATCTGCAAACCCAATTTTCAACTTCAGACCTAGTCCTAGACCTACTTCTGTTAAAACGTCTATTCAAGGATCTATATTGATACTCGTCTAGCTGCTTCCTCATCGAGGCAACATCCAATGAAAGATTTTTTAAACTATTAAAAATACTTGTTGTAGCTTGGACAAAATTATCGACCACTTTTTTCAGACAGGTTTTCCAACCTCCGCTATCTCATTACCATGTAACACCTCCCAAATATTATCTGCTTAATGTGTTAGCTCACCAATATCAGTTAAATTAGAGCCAGTCAAGGCAACATTCAAACTTTTTGGTAATTTCCTTAACCAAAGCTTCTTTAACATATCAGGACTAAAACTTGAATCGCAAGCAAAGCTAAAGACCGATAAAATTCCGATGGCTTTGCTCGGTCTTTAAAGAAGATTTAAAGTCAACTCCTGCCGAAATGGTTTATGGTCAGAGCATAAGATTACCAAGAGAGATTGTGGTTACGGACTCAGGAGAGAGTTCCTTTGATTTTTTAAATAAATTAAGGGAATATTTCAAAAATGTTCGTTCGAATATGTCTCATCACAAATCATCTAGTGGTAAAATCTATGTGCCAAAAGACCTTTCTGATTGCAAGTATGTATTCGTACGCGTTGAACAGAAGAAAGCTTTACAGCAACCATTTGAGGGGCCATACCCGGTTCTAGAGAGAAACCGGGGTTATGCGGGGTAAAACAAAAATAATTTCGGTTGGCAGATTAAAGCCTGCATACATTGAAAACACAAATGCTGAGAATTTTTCTCAGAGAACTAAGAAACGCGTGACCTTTAACTTATTAGACATACATTTTCCTGGAGGGGGAGTATTGTATATCCTTCTCTTTTAATTTAACTTTGTTAATTTGTTTTTTTTATTTAACTGAATAAGCTTTTGAAATGTTGTTTTGGTTTTTTTATATATTTGATTGTTTTTATAATTCAATTCAAGCTCTGACTTCAAACAATTAACATTTACTTTAATTTTCTGTATTAAATAATTATATAAATATATGCCGTTAAACTAAATTTTTAATTAATTTTTTGTAAATTAAATTCTTTATGAAGAAGCGTTTGTGGGAACTACACTAAGATAAACTGAAATAATTCAAGTGCTCGTTCAAGTGGAAAGAAAAACTTAAGAAAAATATCTTTTTCTAAAATAAACTTACCACTTAGTTCAGTAAAAATAGTATTCATTTCGGAAGGGTTTTCAGCTACCAAATAATTTTTTAGTTACACTCTCCATGAATTAGTTAGTAAAGCTTCTTTTTTGATTCTTATGATTCTTTGCTGCGATTCTATTACTATAAAGGGTTTTTCAACTAGGAGAGTTTGTTTTCTAAAAGAAAAGTTCGGCAATAATGAATGAAAAATTATGTCTGGCAAATGTCCACCACGACCATGCTAACAAAAGTAGATTCTTTCATCAAAGTTTTTAAACACCTTTTAGCAAAATGGCGGTCCTGTTTCGTTAATCATATCACGGATTTTAACTTTTAAGGCTGATATCGATTCGATTTGCTCCGTATAGACTCTCTCCTTAACATGGTCCTATAAAAAATAATTCAGTGTTTTTAAATCATTCTTAACTGCTGATTGTCGTAAAATTATGCGATCGGGTCAGTGATATCCATGTCGACAATAACAAGCCAAAATTTTGTTACCATCCCACGATAGCGTGATCCATTGACCATCCGAAAAAACGGCTCTATCATGCGTCCATACCGTGATACGTTGAGCATACAAAGGTTTCTCAATATTCACTCTAGGATTTTCAAAACACCAAATGCGGCAATTTTGCTTGTGGACATACCCTGACAAGTGAAAATGGGTTTCGTCTAAAAAAAAATGATTTTTTCAGAAAAACCAGCCGGTTGTTCCTGAATGAACTGAGCGAATTTACGGCGATGTAAATGGTCGGTCGGCTCCAATTACTGAATCAGCTGAATCTTGAAAGACTTCAAAGTCACATTCTTACGCAAAATTCGCTATGTGGTGCTTTTGGTTCCCCCCCGGGGGCACATTTATCGGTCTTTATAGAATACTCGACTATCTAGACCTGTGCAACTGCCGGAAAAAGGGAGCCCAGTCCCATGAAGTCAGACAGGGAGACAACTGGAAACTCCACTTTATTTCCACGGGGATCAGTGACCCGCAGAGTTCATTATTTGTCTCTTTAGACATTTAATAGTTCTCTGGCTGATTATTGAGGTTGGCCCCTATATGGGAGCATCGTGAGGGTTGTCGTTTCGAGGCCCCATAACAGTCTATGGTTCTATGGTGGCCAGAATCATCTCACTGATAATGACACGCAAAGTGAATGATCCAGTCAAGTGAGCATGCTTGACATGTGTTCTGGACAGGAGTTGGAAAGTCTCCAACTCTTAAGCAAGGAGTGATGATTTGCAGACCTGTACTGAAATCATTAAAGTTGCAACTAGGTGGTTCTGTTGCATAGAATTATGGCTTCGGCTATCTAGGACGCATGTATGACGTTCCAAATTATACAATAATGGTTTGTCCACCATCTGGTTAAGACTACATAGTCAGGCGCGGATGTAAAACAAATCATACTCTGTGGTGCTTTTGGTCCCTCCGGCAGCACATGATAGTCTTATGGATCCTACAACTGCCATCTAGACTGGTGTCTTGCGGGGTAAAAGGGAGCCCAGTCTTCTTCAAGGCTAGCAGGAGTCAACTGGACACTCCACTATATTTCCACGGGAAACAGTAGCCCGCAAAGTTCCGCTAATTGTCTTTTTAGCCTTTTAGCTGTTCTCTGGCTGATTATTGAGATAGGCCCTTCGGGAGTATCGTGGTGGCTGTGTGTTTCGAGGCCCTCGTTTGAGTTTGTGGGTCGGATCATTCACAATGAACACAATGAATGGTCCAGGTCCAGTAAGTATGAATGCCGTCGTGTTCTTAATTATATTAAGCTTAATGCGTTCTGGCCCAGGAATTAGATAGACTCCAACTCTTCAGCAAGGAGTAAAGGCTGCGGCCTACTTCGGGCTCTCGAAATTGCTACTAGGAGTGACCGGAGGATATATGTATTCGACGGCCTTCTAGGGCGTAAATGGCGTTGCTTTTCATTCACAGTGGTTTGACCATCATCTGATTATGACTCACTGCCTGTGCAGATGTAGATTTTATCACATTTAACTCGAATTGTTAAGAATGGCGAGGAATTGACAAACTTGTATCTGCTTCAACACTGTGGCTTACGGCTGCGATGTTTCCAGTCGAACGACCCGGTCGAACAAGCGTTGCTGTTTGCACATTTTGTATCGAGCCGGCTCAAATTTAACGACCAAATTCTCAATAGCGATATCAGAAGGACGAACATGTTGTCGGAAAATATCACGAATTTTACGAAATGTAACTTTAACAGAACCACCATTTTCATAATGGATTTTAATGCGAAACTGAAGTAATTGTAACACTTTCAATGCATCTACTACGAATACGTCAAAAAACTAAATGTCAAAACTGTCATGTTGTTGGTGTTGCCACAATTAAAAAACTAATTTCGTGTTGAAAAACCCGATACAAAGAAGAATTCATTTTCACGTAGTTGTGCATATTGTTAGCTAAAATGAAAAACCACGTAACTAGCAGGAAGATAACTTTTAAATTAAACAAATTCAAGCAAAATCCGTAACTATCCTTCTACTTTCACCATCTGTCTTATCTCTTCTCTATCCCTTTCGTAAAGAACGTAGCGCGGTACTTGACTAAATAGGCATTGTTGCCTGAAGTGCTACTTCTCTTAAAAAAAACAAATTTAAATAGATTAAGTATTTTTTTCGCCAACAATATGCTAAATAATTCTCGACTATAATTTAATATAATATCAAATTAATGGCAGTTCCGCATAAGTTACTTGGTTCTTTATGATTGGATGGTGGTGTTCATTTAAAGCGTTTGCAGTATTTAAACATAAATATGTTTAAGTTGTCTATTTCTTTTTTAACATTTTAATAAAAAGTGACATTGATGTTTATCTAATCTCCACAATGTGAATTTAAATACTTTATATAATAACACCACAAAATATGACAAGTTCCTGATAACGGTTAATAGGTAAAGGGGATAGGAAATATAATAATAGATAACATTTGTAAAAAAAAAAAACAAACAAAATAGCTGTCTACTAAAAAGGTTAAGATGATTATTTATATGATTGAGATACAGTCAAAATCAAATATCGTATATGAAGTTTTTATTAGCAAGTAAAAGATAAACATAAATTTTAAAATGTTCTTCATTCTTCTTCTTTTTTTATTAGGAAAAAAATTTTAATTTTAATTCTGTTCATAAAAATTTAATGGTAATTATCGATAAGAGAGTTAAAATTAGTATACAACTGATAGAAAACAACGTAATTTATGTTACCAAAAACCATAAATATAAAATTAATATTTTGTTGGCCCTGATGATATTAAGCTTAATTACAATCTCTAATTGCATTTTCAAAGAATTTACGGTAGATCTGGTAAAGTAAAGTAGATCGCAACACTTCCTTGAATTAAATGCTTTGTTTTCTGATATTTTTGCCTAAAGTTTCCCACAATTGCTGTATACGATTAAGGTATGGAAACTGCAGTGGAAAATGTAACTGCTTGGGAACAGTGTTTAATAGCCATTCTTGGAAAATTTTCCCGTATGTTTTGGGTAATTTTTCTATTGAGATACCTAAGCTGTTATAAGATCCAAATTTTTAGCACTTATTTTTAAATTTTCTTGAAAATTGTTTTGACTATTCATTACATTTTCTGTAATACAAATTGCCTGAAACTGCAGCTGAAATACAGCCTCAAACCATCAAAAACCCACCACCATGCTTAATCTACTATTAAGGTTTTGTGCAAACAGTTCACTATTTTTAGTTCTTCAGACCTAACCTCTCGATTTCAAATCAAAAAACTCGTCACTATTATGTTATTACGTTATTCCAGAAAGATTGTGGAGAAGTAAGGTAGGATTTAGTATAATTTTAACGTTTGGTGTGATTTACTTCAGATATGTAAGAATTTTTTTCTAGGCCCGTGGTCATTTAGTCGTGTTCTAATACTAGATGCACTTACTAGATCTCTGTGTTTGTTGGAGATGTCTTCGACTATTTTTACTGCTTTAAATTTAAGACTTTTCTTAACTTCTCTAAATATTGTGCGCACCTCATGGTCAGTTAGCGAAACTGGCCGCCGGTATGGTTAGCAGTTTTGGTGTTTATTCTAGCCTTTGTTCCTTTTAATTAGTTTTTGAATAGTTGATAGTTTTTGCAAGTATTTTACGATTGCTTTGATGGAACATGAATAAAGATATAACCTTAACTGGTAAACCTTTGTCACGTGCCATTATACTTCACAAACTATTTGCAAATCACCACTAAACATTTTATTTTTCTAAATAAATTTATTAGTACTTAAAAAAACGGGTTTTGATGTGCTGCTCGTAACGGTATTTATTTTATAATCTCTTAATTTCTTGAATACTACATATTGATTGTATTTTTAAGAGTACCTTCTCTTTTCTTACCACAAAACAACATAAAAGTTATCAAGAAAAAAGAGAATTAGTAACGACTATTTGAAATATGTTTTAATAAATATAAATAAATATATATAACACTATATTAAATATTTCGCACTATACATAAATAATAGTTCACTATATACTTAATTTTGATTCTGACTGTTTACTTATCTCGTTTCTCGTGTTCAAGGTGATTGAAATTTTGGTGTCGATTATGATAAACTTTTTACTTCCGTTGTAGGGCAGTCTACACTAAGAATGTTTTTAACTATTGCTGGTTCAAGAAACTGTAAAATTAAACATTAAAGGCCGTATGCATAAAAACTTAAAGCAGGTTTAACTGCCGTTGTTAAGCATAACTTCCTAAAATTGTATTAAAAAAACGCTTTTACCTTATAATACCTTTGTTAAGTTTAAAGTAGGAAAAACCTACTTTAAACCTACAATAAATTGACAGTTCAATTTTATTATCGAAAGTTTAAAAACAAATTGTGCTTACAATAAACTGAGCCGTTTATTTTAAAAGTGGCATAAGTCACTTTGTTTTTGTCATCGTTTTTATTTTAAATTAGTTTATAAAACATTTTATAGGGAATATCATGGTAAAATTGAATCCATTGAATTTTTAGCCATTTCAACTAGTCTGTATTTACTTTTCTTTCTGAAATGGATTTTTATAATGAAAATTGTTGAAATATAATCTTTTTTCTCCATGTTGTGTACTACTATTACTATTTTTTCGTTTACATAAGTCACTATGTGCAATAATGTGCTTTTGAGTTGTGACATTCTTAAATATTTTATACAACACGAAGCACCCTCCTGAGAAAAAAAAATAATAAAATAATGCAAATTATGTGTAGTATATTAGATATTACTATAATATAGTTCAGTAAACTGCACTATTCTTTCGAACTAATAAAAATAAGTCTACTTATCACAATAATACTTCACACACTCTTTACATGTTTTCATTTCTTTCACAAGCTCCGCAATTAATTTCCTGAGTACAGCGACTAACGCCACTTTCAAAATAAACATTTTTGTTAGACCGTTAATTATCAACACTCCTCTCAAGCAAATCTCAATACTTCTCAACTTATTAATTTCAAATTTATTAAAAATTAAAAAAAAAAACTGTTCACTTGTGACTTATGCCACTTTTAATGTAAACGGCTCAATTGGCTGTTGTACTTTGTTATTCCAAAAATTTTTAAAAATGCTTATTAAAAAGAAATTGTAGTATACAAATAATAATAAGAACTAAAACTTAACATGATATTCAATATAAAACATTTTACCGATCTTTGGGTTTGCACCTAATTCTCAACTTAGAAAACTTAACTCGATAATTAATTCATCCATAAGGACGTCTTTGGGCGCATTTCGTTCTACTCCAACTAATAATATGCTGTATAAAACAAATATCAAACCCATAATTTTCCAGGGAGAAATATTCACTGCAAAGATTTTTCGAATTTTCCTGTACAACAATAATACTCCTTTGTACCAGCTGGTAAAAAAGTTGAAAAACTCAATAAAAGTTACGAGGTATCCATCAGCAATATACAGATGTATACAGATGTATACAGAGTTGTATTAAGCTTAATATACCCTTACAAATTAATATATGTAAAGCAAAGAAACTCCCACCTTGGACATTAGATCCTAAATCAATCATCACTCATCTTCATGAAAGGTCAAAATCAGAACGAGCTAAGAGATTACAAATTCCTGTTTACAGACGGATCGAAAACTGATATCCGACAACGTATAGTATAACGACTAAAAACAGTATAATAAAGGTTTCTATCCTCCCTACACACAGCTCTATTTATTCTGCCAAACTTATAGCCATCCATGAGGCGATATTACTTGTTAGGGGACAAATTGAACAATTCGCAATTTGCTCAGATTCTCTTTCCTCATTAAAATCTATTCAGAATATCTCGAACAATGAATACTATGTCTCTAATATAAGAAATGAACTTATTTTAAGATGCCCTAATTTAAAACTTGTCTCGGTACCGGGACATTGTGGTATAAAGGGAAATGAATTTGCTGACCTATCTGCCAGAAATGCTATTTATATCCCACTACAGGCAACTCACAACTATCTCCGCAAGGAACTAAATTCACTGGTAGAGTTTGACCTAATCCAGGACATCGGTAATAAATTATTTAACGCTTCTTCTCTATGGTATAAAAGTATTAACAAAGAACGCAAACAATTTATGACTTCTTGAGATATGGTACATTAACTGTAAATAGACTCGACAGTATTAAGTTCGAACGACTTCGTTTGGGTCACACTAAACTAACACATGAATCACTATTGAACCCTAATAGCATACCTTTTTGCAACTGTCCTATTTCATATCCTACAACACCGTCCCACTTCCTTAGTGACTGTCCCAGAATTAGTAATGACAGTAGAAGAATCTTTCATAATTCCGATCCTCTGTATATACTTCTTCACCCTTCTATTAAAAATATATGAGTAATTTTTTGAAAAATTCCAGCCTATACAATTTAATCTAAATGTATCAAAAAAAAAATCCTATTACAGATAATATTTAACATCTGCTGAGCTGAAGGCCTATGCTGCTATTGCTCTTCCTTCCTATTTTAAGTTTATTTTATAATTTGTAATTATAAGATAAGGAAATGTAAATAAATAAATAAATAATAATAAAATATAAAGCATTTTTACATCTTTATTTTATATTTTACAAAAATACATTTATAATTAACTAGCGTGCCCGTGACTGCTTTGCAAGTCAATCATTCAGGAAAATTAATCAGAAAGAACACAATTACTTTTTTTCGTTTTTTTGTTTTTTTTTTTTTAAATAATTTTATCTTTTCCACAATTCATTATTTTTGTGTGCTTTTATAATACGTCTTATTCTATTGGAATGCTTTTACATATACGACATTCTTCGATTGATTTTGGTTCGCGGTATAGGCAAACAAAGCAGTTGGTTTATTAACACGTGAACATGATACATATAATTGACCATGCGAAAAACAGGAATCATTACAAAAGCAACACGTATGGGGAACTGAAGCCATTTAAAATCAAACGGCAATCTGGAGGAATCATAGGAATGCGTGGTATCATGAACATCCTCGCCCTTATATTTTCCTTTTAAAATGTTTGCTTCAATCACATTTTCATGACTAAACGTGTCCCATTGCAAAGTCGTGGCTGGCAGATATTTCTAAGCAAAATAATTGGAACACCAACTTTCCCTTGTAGGCGGTGCTGCGTTTTTCGCAGCTAAGATAGCTCTTTCCTCCAACCAATCATGGTTTCTAAAATTTTGTGCAATACCGGGAAATACGTCTGTGACCAATTCATGTTTTGATTGAGCATAATCATTTTTGCGGTCGGGTCAATTAGAATTGCGCAATTCCCAATATCTAACAATTGCTTTGAAAAACGTTCAGCTGAAGGATCATTTTGGAATTGAACACGCAAATTTCACACACCCTCACACAAAATGCAACAGAATATGGAAAACAAAATTCTGTATTCACTTGCTATGAACATGAGCATATTTCGATTTCGATATTGCCGTCGCAGTCTGTGCAAGCAGACATACATACACACACAGCAACGTACAAACGAAAACACACATTTCATTTGATACAAAAATTGAGTCGAAGTATTCAATGGAAAAAACTTTAATTTTCTTGAAAAATTTGTCTTGTCACGCATTTGCTGAAGCCGTGATTCGCGTTGTCTCTCCGTTTCTGCGGCTCTAGACGTAGGTGCCCTTTCACGATAAATATTTTGTAAATATAAATAAACCGAAAACTCGGATTTTTGAATGCAACATTTCGGAAGTTTTAAAATTTTGATATTTTATTATATATTAGTGAGTTTTTTTTTTGTAAATATCTTCGGAACTACACAACCGATTTAAGAGATTGATATCTCGTTTTGAAAAGCATAACAATGGCTTTAAAAAATAAAATAAAAAGAGAAAAAAAAATAAATATGTATATGTCATTGGTGGGTTTTGCCACGCCCCTCCGCCCACAGACCGAAAAACAAAAATCGGACTTCACAGTGTCACCCGCCTGAATATTCTGAAGATTCTCTGAAAATTTCATCAAAATCGGCCCAGCCGTTTTCGAGTCCATTTCTTACATACATACACACATCCTTTTTTATATATATAGATTATAGATTATTTAAAACAAAAGTTTTATTGATGTACATATAATCAAAACAAAGCTCGTTATCCGAATACTTGGTTTTTTAATATGAACAAATTCTTTGTAAGTTCTTCGTAAACGTTGCAAATTGACCTTTTTTTGGGTTGTTTGCTTTTTATTAAAAAGATTAATAAAAAACAAAAAAAAAATAAATTTGTTGATTTTGCTGAAAACAATTAAAACATTTTTTTATAGATCTAAATACCCGGATAAATATATTCATTTTTATAAATCGTTAACTACAAAGTGACAATTGAAAACAGTGGCATTGCCAGAATCAAAATACTAACTTTACTAAAGCCTACGTTAGCTAAAGTACAGTTTTTGAATACCATTTTTTACCAAACGTCTGTTAGCCTTTAAGTGTTTGTAACCTAACGTGTACTTTAAAGCTCTAGTAAGAGTTTTTTATGCATACGGCCGTAAAACGTAACAGCAGCGTTTCTGCATGAGGAGATGTGTAGGCGACAACCAATTGGTTATGAAAAGAATGAAAGTAGTAAAGAAATAATAGTATGTAAGCTGCAAAAAGGTATATACACTGCCGCTCATCTGATTAGGTTTGGCATTAAAATAATTTTGTTTACCATCTCTGTCTAAAACTAACGCATAAACTAGTAATACCATTGGTTTTATTTCAAAATTGCATGTATACCTAAAATATTTGAAAAAAATCTAACGGGAATATTGTGCCGTTATCTTAATACATGCTGTAAAAGAAATATTGTATTAAAACAATGCATTTTTTTAAGCTCATCAGAATAGGTTTAACAACAAAAACAAGTTTTTTTTTGATAAAATAACAATTGTTTTATTAAATTTGTTTAATATTTTATAAATTAATAGTGTGTGCTTCCACCTTTATTTAGAATGACTTCGAATATTCTTTTTGGCATTGAATCATAGAGTTTGGCCAGATAATTCAGGTTGATTTCGCTCCAGGCTTCTTGGATGGCAGCAATCAAGTCATTTTTGTTTTCGAATTGACGGCCCGACTCGTAAACCTTACGTGAAAGAAATCCCCACACATTTTCAATAATATTAAGGTCGGGAGAATAAGGAGGCCATTGCAGTAAACCCACATTCTGCCCATCAATCCACTGTTTCACCAGCCTTGCAGTATGAATTGGAGCGTTATCATGTTGAAAAGTCCATGAAATGGGTACAAAGATGTCATTGAATAGTGTAAAAGCTTTTTCTAGGACTCCTTTATAATTTACTGCATTCGTTTTCGTTGAAAGAAACTGCAGTTCAACTGTGCCGTAATATGAAATAGCACCCCACACCATAACACCACCTGCACAGCTATGATTTCGCTTTACATAAAGTTCTTCCTTACGGAGATCATGGAAATAGTAATTAAAACCATCAGGACCATCCAGATTGAACTTTTTTTTCGCCTGAAAAGACAACACGTTTCCATTCGTCGTTTCAGGTCATGTAATTTTCACCAAACTTTAGGCGGTTATTCTTACGTAAAGGATTAAGTGGTGGCTTTTTTTGTAGTTTCAATCTTTTTCAGTGTTTATCATTTTGAATGACTCGCTTTACAGTCGCTAAACTTCTTTTACAACAAACTTTTTCCTTTATTTTTGCCGCTGATTCCTTCGAATTGGAGGCAGATCTAACGATCGCTCGTCTTTCAGTTGCTGAAGTTGCTCTATAAGTGCCTCCTTTCATGTTTTTTCCATAGGTATTTTCATTTTGTAAGAAATTACTAACACAATTTTGGCTTTTGTTAATTTTTTTTTGCAATTTCATTGTGAGAAAGACCTCCTTCTGCGTAGATTTTAACATTGACCCTTTCGGCTTCAGATAAAGGTTTTCCACGACCCATTTAAATTACAAATTGTTGTAACAGTTTAGAAATTAAAAAAATTTCAAAACAACGCACTCGCGGTCAAACGTTAGTGTAAACTAATACAATTAGTCGTAAACCTATTCTGATGAGCTTAAAAAAATGCATTGTTTTAATACAATATTTCTTTTACAGCATGTATTAAGATAACGGCACAATATTCCCGTTAGATTTTTTTCAAAGATTTTAGGTATACATGCAATTTTGAAATAAAACCAATTGTATTACTAGTCTATGCCTTAGTTTTAGACAGAGATGGTAAACAAAATTATTTTAATGCCAAACCTAATCAGATGAGCGGCGTTTGTTTGTTTGTATGATCTCAAACAAGCAGCGCGCTAATCACTGGTTAATTGCAAAATGGGTTGTTAATGATTTTATTTACATTCACATTTAGGTCGATGATATCTTGGTAAGAGAAAAAAAGGATGAACACTTTTCTTGTGGTTGAAAGAATTTTGGAGCACAATTTGAACATACTAATTTGGGTGATGTGAATTTTTATCTTGGTGTTAAAATTGAAAAGTAGACTGATGATTTTTATAATATTCATCAAAGCAAAGTTACGAAAATCTCAGTTGATATTGGTTATATTGCCCAAGACAAAAATAGTTTTAGTGTAGTGGAAGATAACAAAAAAAATTTATCAAGAGCTTATCGGATGTTTCATATATCTTGCCGGATATTTCAGCTGCAGTTTCTATTTTTAGTCAGCATGTTGTTCAGCCATTAATAGAAGGTTGGATAAATCTGAAAAGACTTATAAGTTATATTAAAAGTACTAAGAGTTAAAAATTAAAGCTCGGTGGTAATCGATTGGGAAAACTTAGTGGTTACATGGATGCCGATTTGGCACAAAGCTGGATTGATAGAAAATCATTCAGCGGTTATGTGTTTAAAAACAATTATGAATGTTTTAAGCTGCTCCTGTCGTAAGCAACAATATGTGTCGCTTTGTTAACAGTAGCAGAATATATAGCACTAGCTGAAGCAGCACACGAAACCTTATGGTTAAGCTAGCTTATAGAAGATTTTAGAATTTAACTTGAAGAACCTATAACTGCATTAAAATAGTCAATTGCACAAAAATTTTGCAAAAAAACAAAACATGTGGACACATTTTATCTGTGATCTATTGAATAAAAACGTCATGAAGTTGTCCTACTGTTCTACATAACTAAACTGCTAAGACAGATCAAATTTTCTATATTTATCCTTTTATTGTTGAGCGAAAGAACACGCTAATCAATTTGGCGTCTACGCCAATTTACCTTCTTATTACTCAGCGAAAGGTGCGCAAATTACAGATTTTATCGAAGTAAGTTGTTTGCCTGTCAAATAAAATCTGTCCCTTCGTTGGCACAGAATTCTTTATTTATACTTAAAATTATTCTTATTTTCTAATATTGTCCTAAGTCTAATTACAACTAAATTGTGTGGGTTGCTGAATAAGCATTTTCCCACGATTTGAAATAACTTAAATTACTTATATTATACATTTCTACATTTAATGCAGCTTAAAAATAATCGTGTAATTCTAAACCTTATTATTTTTATGTGTGATGGGTACGTGACAAAGCGTCAGCCCGCACACACTACACAGTATTGTAACGAATGTGTCTTGCTTAGGTTTTAAAATAAAATAATTAAGCAATAAAGCGAACTACTGGTTACAAACTGCGTAGAAGATTATACACACACAACTACAATTTGATATGCTGTTTACTAACTGCCTGGCATGCAAGAAAAAAATACATGTATGCTGTTTATCATCTAAACGCGCAAGACAAAAACTAATTTTGCAACAACCAAGACAAAAACTAATTTTGCAACAACCAAGACAAAAACTAATTTTGCAACAACATACATGTTGTTTACCATCTGCATGATTTTCTAAGAAACCCTTTTTTACAAAAGCAACAACAAATGTATTAAAATAAATCCCAAGCAGAAACCTTATCAGCATAGAAACAAAAACAACTATAAACACAGACATACAGGCGCCTATACATCGAATAAACAATATACAACAACAAAATGCGATACAAAGGGAGTAAAAGATTCTTAAATCTTTTAGACTTTAAATGGGCAAGTATAAATAGGGAAACGTCTAAGTGGATAGTCATTCAGTGTAAAATTAAACCTCATCGAGTAAAGACGTGCATTTTAAGTGAATGGTTCTGTGTCAACTTTGTGTAGTTAAAGTAAATACAATTGTTATTAATTTAAAAATTCTAAAAACTGGTGTTATTTATTTTGCAATAAAGAACTCACAACAAAACGTTTATAAAAGGTATAAACGTATTAACTGATGTCAGAAGTGAAATTGCAAAAAAAAAAAAAAATAAATCAACTACAATGAAGCTGGAAGAACTCAAAGTTGAATAGCCAAAGAAGGAGCTGCATAAGTTGGATCTGCCAACAACGGAAAGTAAAGCGGAATTGCAACGGAAGTTGATTGATGAATTCATTATCGATATTGGGACATCCGAATTCGGAGACAAAGAAGAGATAGAGGTATGTAACCCATCAGCAAATACCACTGTATGATGGCGAAAATGGATGCAATTCAAGAAAGCTCTAGAACCAGCAGTTGCGAAAATGGATGTAATTCAAGGAAGCTCTAGAGCCAATAGTGCGAAAATCGATGCCACAAATGACAAACTTCTAGGTGTCATTCAAGAAAGCTCTAGAATCAGCAGTGCAAAAATTGATGCAATTCAGAAAAGCTTTAAAATCAACAGTGCGAAAATTGTTGCAATTCAAGAAAGCTCTAGAGCCAACGGGAAAAAACTCGTTAGCGAGGTAAATAAGAAATTTCAATAAATATCAGAAATATTTGACAAACGAGTGGAAGCTGTGGAACAGAAAGTCAGCGAATTTGACGAAAAATTGTGTGGCCTGGAAAGAAAAATGGACAGAGAATTGCATGAACTGAAAACAAAAATGGACGAGAGTCGTCTCTGAGAACTCCAGCAAAATAAACACCCCGAGCTATGACGGTAACGCACCGTTTAATGTATTCAAGTTCCAGTTCGAAACAGTGGCCAGCAAAAATGGTTGGAACAATGAAGAAAAAGCTATTGTGCTAATTCTGGCCTTAACAGGTGCAGCTGCCGAAATCCTCGAAAGCTTGCCAGGAGTCTGCAGAAATAATTATGAAGACATAATGGTGGCCCTACAACGCAAGTACGGCGGCGAGCATAAGAGAGAACTATATAGAATGGAGTTGCGAGGCAGAATGCAAAAGGCAAATGAGACGCTGCAAGATTTTGCAATGGAGATTAAACGTTTGGTGCAGCTTACTTATCCAGGTGAACATCATCCTTTCCTGGATCAGTTTAAAATAAAAGCATTTGTAAATAGCATAAGAGATCCAGATATTAAATATGCAGTTTGTGCTGCGCAAAAAGCATCCTTTACCGAAACTATCTCGTACGCGCTGGCCCAAGAGAACGCCAAAGTTATCTCAAAGCCACAAATTTACAAGGTACGACGTATTGAGGCTGATACGGAAATTTGCGTAGTCAAAAGAAGCGAGATAAAAGAAATGCTTGAGCAGCTACTAGAAGAAAAATGCTTCAGCTGCGGTAAGGTCGGATATTTTCAGCGCAACTGCAGATCTGTTAAGAAAATGCTAAGATCTGCAAACAACACGAAATCGCACAGGAAAGACGGGAAACGCCATAATTCAGACGCACTTTTAAGGCGCCCATGCACTGCACAAAAGTTGAGAGAAAGAAGTCCATCATTGATGTGAGGCGTATCCAAATTGGCACACGAGAAGACTGGTCTGAGGCCCAAAAGGAGGATGACAGATCTGTTGAGAAAAGGTCAAGATCTGCGTCACCTCCAAGGGACAATAAATGAGCAAACAGCACGAAATCTCACAGTATTAAAGACTTAAGTCTACCTATGTACATCATACTTTATATACTTGGTTTTTGTTTTTGTAAATGCTATAAACTTCTGAACCAATTGGACTTTGTATGGCGTCATACCAAGGTCTTTATTAAAAATTCGTCTCAATGATGTCTCTGAAATGTTCAATTGTTGAGAACGACGGTGTTGATGGCGCTTCACGCACACTTTCTGCCACAGCAGCAATATTCTTGGGTGTACGCACTGTTTTTGGCTTTTCACGTTTTGGTTTATCGATGACAATGCCAGTTTCTTTCACTTTTTTCACAAGATAACGAACATACGGAGCTGACGGTGCTTCTCTTCTTCCAAAATCAGTACGCAATTTTCGCACACACATTCTGCATCATTACCATGATTTTCAAAGTAATGTCGCAATATATCCCAGCGTTGTTCAAGCGTAAACACAGCCATATTCGTTTAGCGGAAGGATAAAACTAATTATCTGTCAAATCAAACATGAGCTAAGTGTTACCATTCACGAAATAAGCACTAGTTGAAAAAAAAACGTTAGATGGTGGACCCTATTTATAATATGATTAATGAACCTCTTAATAATAACATATTTTAAATTCCACAGCGTGAAACTGAATGGTGGTTTATTTGGTAAAGCTTTGCTAAATATTAGGATTCGTTTTATAAAAATTTCTACGTTACAATTTTTTCAAGTTTTAACTCTAAAAAAGTAAACAAAATATTCAAACAAAGTATATATATTTTTTATTTTTTAACCTGTATTATACGTGTGTATGTTAACAATTGAACATTGCACGATACCGACAATAATAACTATAATGAAACATGTTACGCGTGAAAATTGGGTGTAGAGTTAATAATTTCACTTGCATGATTCATAAAATATAATTTTCATGTCAAACTGATTTTACAAATATTTCACTGAGTTGTCACGATTATAACATTAGTGTTTAATAATTAAATAATAATTAAAATTTAAAATATTTAATTTTATGATTTGTGTCAATATTATAAGTAAAATAAAATGAAGTAAATAAATAAAAAGAAATTAAAAATAAAACATGGTCCTTCGAGCCGGAAATTTGAATCCCAAGATATTCCTGATAAGAGCTCTCTGAAAACCCTAAATCCAGTTCTCGATGCTAACGCAATTCTACGAGCAAATGGAAGATTATCTCAGTCAAGTCTTCCCTACAATGAGCGTTATCCTATCATTTTACCAGGTAACTCCGCATTTTGCAGATTATATTTGACATATTTGCATACATTTTTCTATCATGCTGAGTGTACTTAAATGTGCCAAATGGTACAAACAGAATTTTACGTCTCCATGCACTCAAATAATGGCACCACTTCCGCCAGATAGATGCAGTTTATCTGTCCCATTCCCAATTACTGGCATTGACTTCGCTGGTCCCTTAGACCTTAAAGTCTTGCCCACACGTAAATCCTCCTACACGAAAGCCTACGTTGCCGTGTTTGTCTGCTTCAGCACGAAAGCGATACAATTAGAGCTCTGCTCCGATCTATCATCAGCTGCGTTCCAAGTGACATTCGCAAGGTTCGTTGGGCGACGGAGCCTCCCCCAAAGGATAGAATCTGACAATGGAAGAAACTTTCTTGGTGCTAGTAGAAACCTCCAACGCGAGTTTACAACATTTGTAAAAACATCAGGCCGTATCTCGAAAATATATAAAGCACGGGTTCGAGTGGAAGTTTATTCCCCCACACGCACCACACATGGGCGGCTTGTGGGAAGCTGCTGTTAAAAGCTTTAAATTTCATTTCAAAAGGAGTGTAGGTGGAAAAATATTCGATTTCGAAGAATTTTCAACCATATTAGCACGAATCGAAGGTGTGCTTAATTCAAGGCCGATCTCTGCACTTTCAGAAGACCCTAGCGACTTGAAAGCGCTAACACCTGGCCATTTTTTAAGAGGGGCGCCCTTGCTCGCTTTTCCAGAGCAAGATCACCAGGATATGTCTCTGATCAATAGATAAAATTCCTGCAGCTCTTCTTCGTAATCTTTCTGAGAATGCTTTGCGTAACATAATCGTTAAATTCGTAGCTCGCGGTATTGTTGCTAGCAGTACACCACAACAATACGCTTGTAGTGACTGTAATAATGCAAGCATAGCCGCTGGACAGAAAAGTGTTGAGAATGAGTCTGGACATAACTAGTGGCATTTTGGGGAACATTTTGGATAAAGATATTCATCTTCACACTTATAGAGTTCAACACGATCAAGAATTTTTATCGATCTATCATTGTTGCGCCGAACGTTTGTAAATTGGCTATTTGAAAAACCAAAGAAAACAAAGCATTTTTCAACAAATGCATTGAAATCCGTAAATGCGATTATATAAACAAACAATATTGCCGCATATAGATTTCAAAAAATTAACAAGCAGTCATCGAAAAATGATTGCATCCAAAGAAGCTTTCTTTGGTGCGGTTTGTGGTTTGTGGACCTTTTTTTTCAAAAATGATCAAAGGAAACGCCGGCACAGCTAATCATTGGCTAATGTGGACATCAGTGACCTTTGGTTTCAGTAAGATGGCACCACAGCCACCCAAAGAACAAACCACAAGTTATGGCATGAGAAATTTTCCGTTCGCATATTTTCTCGTTCTTGTGATTTAACGACGCTGGATTATTTTTTTGGGGTCATCTGAAAGACATTTACGTGAACAATCCACAAATAACTGATTCTCTGAATAATGAAACTCGCCTCTCGAAGCTCTGCTGCAAAATGTGTTTTCAAATTTTATGAAAAGAGGGTACGTCTGACGACGTGCTAGAGGTGGAAATTTACCCAACATTATTTTCCATTACGAATTATCGTATTCCTATTTTACATTGATATCAATAAAACTGAAATTATCAAAAAAAGTATGTGTGTTAAGCCAACTTAGCTCCTAACCTAAAATTTGCCCACCTTTTATTGCTTTCACCAAATCCAGCTTTTCTTACGCGGCGCACTTTTCACTTAGCTCACACTTTTTCGTAATCGATCAGCTATTGAATCCCAATTGTATAGATGTCTTTCCTATCACAATCGTAGGCAGAACTATGACTAACTAATTAATTTGTAAAGAACTGAGTATTTGATTTTATAATAGTTACAAACTTAAATTGTTAAAAAAAAAATTCCGTAACGTATTTAATTAAAGCTCTATACTACATACGAGTACGTAAATGACTTATATATTACACACATATGGACCGGCTTCTTTAAAATAGGTATAAGTCCACTTTTTATACAAAGATTGTTCGCAAAATTGTTTTTATATTTCTCTAATATAATATATCATGACTAATTTCTAAACTCTTTCTTATAATTCTTTTTTATTTTACTAACATAATAACAATTTCATTTATTTATTTATCATTTAAGTTGAAATATCAATTTTAATATTTCCTTAATATCAAATTTTATATAATTTTTTGCTATGAAATGAAATAAATTTAATATTTAAAGAATAAAAAATTAGCGTATTAATAATTTTTTCATTTAATTATTAACTAAAAAATAATATATATTGGCTTAATTCACTTTCAGAGAAAACGTCTCGTATACTATTTCCGTAGAAGAGGAAATAAAATTACATTTTTACTTAATCTGCTGTCAATTCTATAATTTACGCTATATAAAATTAATAAGTTTACTTTTAATATTATTTTTCCATTATTGTATTGAGAAAATATTATTAAAATATTAAATATGGAATTTATGCATAAGTAAATATAAGTTTTAAATCATATATAGAATATTTATTATTAGAATATTATTCTTACTTATTATTATAATAATTATTCAGAATTTAGCGCTCACAATTATGAAAGTTGTTTTTGAAGACAAGTAAGTTCTGAAGAACTTATTTGAATCAATTTAAAAATTGTTTTTGTTTACACAACGATCTGCAGAAAAAGGCGGTTTGGTGAAGTTTATTTATTTAAACAATAATAGAATTGTCTATTATTGTTGTTGGCTTAAAAAACTTACAAACAATAATTTAAAAAAAAATCGTATGCAGTTGAAATAAACTAAAAATTACCAAAAAATTCTAAAAATAAATTTGGGAAGTTTTGCCAAAAACTTGTTTAATGATTAAAGTTACCAGATCAGATAACTTCTAGGTATTTTGGAAATTAGTAGCGCCAAAATTATCTCTTTACAGTCTGTGTTTTTTTTCCAAATACTTGTTCTACTATTTAAAGGGTTATTCAACAAAAAGTTTCTTTTCAAAAAATTTAGATTAAGATGATTCTAATTTTTATTGTATTCCGAAGAGAAAATTTCGATAATTATGAATGAAAAATTATATCTTGCAAATGTCCACCATGACCACGGTGAAGGATGTCGATTCTTTCAACAAAAATTTTAATCACTTTTTTGCTTAGATTTTCCGACGGGGCTAAAATTACTTTTATTTGGGTACGGTTTTCCGTCGAACACTGAAAATGGCAAACGGCCGAAACCGGTTTGTTCACAAATCAAATTTGACGAGGGTCGACGGAAAACCGTACCCAAATAAAAGGGGTTCCTATTTCGTTAATCACACCTGGATTTTAAGTTTTAAGGCTGAAATTTAATCAATTGGCTCCGCATGCCCTTAACGGAGCCTCACAGAAAATATTCCAGTGGCTTTAAATCACATCATCTGGCAACAATTTAGATTTGGATAATTTAAATTTTTATTGCATTTCGAAGATATCTGGTAATGATAATGAATAAATGGTAATGATATCTGGCAAATGTCCACAACGATCACGTTGACAGATGCCGACTCTTTCATCAATATTTCTAATCACTTTTTGGCAAATTGGCGGTGCTATTTCGTTAATTACATCACGGATTTTAAGTGTTTAGGCTGAAATTGATTCAATCTGCTCTGTATTTGGCTCTGTCCTTAACATAGCCCTTCCAGTGGTGTTAAATCACACAATCTGGCTGGCCATTTAACACGTCGTGAAATTATGCGATCGGGAAATTCGGTTTGCAATATATTGATGGTTTCATTGCCCGTGTGGCACCGTCCTGTCAGTGACAGCTACGTCGTCAATAATAGACCGAAATTGAGTTGTGAATATCTCGCGATAGCGTGATCCATTAATCGTTAGCGCTTTTCTAGCCTAATGTTCAATAAAAAAAAAAACGGCTCAATCACGCCTCCAAACCATACAGCACACCATACAGTTAAACTTTAAGCATGCAAAGACTTCTCAATAATCGCTCTAGCATTTTTAGGAGCCCAAATGCGGCAATCTTGCTTGCTGTCAATCCCTGATAAGTGAAAAAGGGCTTCGTTTAAAAAAATAAGGTTTTTAGAAAAACCAAGCAGTTTTTCCTGAATGAATAGTGTGAATCTACGGCGATGTGAACGGTCGGTTGGCTTCAATTCCTGCAACAGTTGAACCTTGTAAGGCTTCAATATTAAATCCTTGCGCAAAATTCACCATGTGGTGGTTTTGAATAACCCCAGTTGTTGAGAACGTCGACGAATTGACAAATCTGATTCCGCTTCAATACTATGGGTCACAACTGTAATGTTTGCAGTTAAACGACCCGGTTGCACACATTTAGATGATGAGCCTGTCGACTCAAAATTAATGACCAAATTTTTAATAGCGGTGTTAGAAACCCGACTATGTTGTCCGAAAATCACCAAATATAGTTATTTTAAAGCGATTTTCGTGCAAAATTGAGTTCATTGTAACAATTGACTTCGAATACGTTAAGAAGCTATCACTTTGTTGATGCAGCCGCAATTGGAAAATAAACTTCTTGTTGAAAAACCCGATAGTATCTGTGGGGAATGGGAAAAAATGGATATAGTTCTGCAGTTTCTAAATTGCTAATCCGAATAAATTGTAACTTCACACGGCTATAGTAGAGGAGTTAACGAATTGATGTTTGGAATTTTACATTATGCCGCTTACAGAGATGACGCCGCAATACCTTAAAATAGCATACCTAGAATGTATTAAAAATTTTAACCGTTTCCAAATTTCAAGTTATCAACGGGCATTATTTCTATAATTCAGGAATAATTCTGACTTTGAAAATATAATTTTTTATCGGATTGCTTTTTTCCCGGTTAGCTGTTTGTCGATTTTTTAATTTATGTTTTTTAGATTGATAACAAGTTTTCTAGAATTCGGAAAAAATTTTTCTAAAACAATATTTTTTATGTCAAATCTTCGAAGAAAACAAATTTTAAAAATTTAAAAAGACTTTGCATTTATTCTTTGTTATCTAATTAAAAAATCTATAAAAGAAAATTTTAATACTAGCTTGAAAGCAATTTCTGTAAAAAAATATTGTTAAAACAAATTCAAAATTTAAATTGCCGATCCATGACCTTTCTAAATAGACAAATTTCTTTTTTAACGTCAACAATTTCTTAACATAAATAAAACAAAATCAAAAGATCAAGTCCTGGCGTAAATTAAACAATATTGTTTTCCTTACAGTGCAATTAAATTTTCTCCCCTGGCTTGTTTTATAGCAAAAAACCAAAAAAACTAAAAAAATTTATTTTTGGAAAATGTTAAAACGTTTTTGGGAATTGTGGGATATTCATTAGCTTATCTTTTTCGTTTCTATAAAACTAAATGTTTAATGTTTTAATTTCTTTAATTTTCTGCTATTTTGACAGGTATCAAGCGACTCCCGAACAATGCTCTCAAATTGTCCAAATTGACCCAAAAACAAAATTACTGTTTATCCCGATTTTCATAAGCAAATTTTACTTAGTGATGAATCCCATTTTTGCTTGAAGGGATACTTCAATAAACAAAACTCTCGTATTTAAACATCGCTGCTAGTTAAAAGGTTGCAGGAGCTGCGGTTTTACCAAGACTGGCAACATGTCACACAGCTCTTGCCACAACTGATTTATTGAAGGAAACGTTTGATAACCACATAGCTTCTTAGTTGAATTGGGCTCCAGGTTTGTGCGATTCAACGTCGCTAGACAATTTGGAGGAAGCATCTGCCGCGCATTTGCCTATTTATGAAAAAGTAATCGAAGTGTAGAATATGTCCTAGCAAGGCATAGCATCGTATTTTAAAAGTCATAATTTAAATTATACTACCAGAAGATTATATTCGAATAAAGGGAATTTCATTTCAATTTAAAAAATTCAAAATTTTTTTTTCCCATAGAAACTCGAAAAAGTAATTTTGAAAAAAATTATCACAACAAATAATTTCGATATTGAAATTTAATCGAATAAAATTTACTGGGTTCGAGCTGCAGTACTTTTTTTAATGGATTCGTCATTGAACAAAAATATCGTATTTGGGGTGTTGATAATCAAATGTCTGTTAAGACATTATTGGCTGATGCGATAATTGGTCCGTACTTCTTTACAGTGAATAGTAACCGCCACAAAGCCATAATTATTAACTTTTTCGTTTATCAATTGAATAACCATGATGTGCAGGACAGCAATATGTCACACAACTTGTGCCACACTTGATTTATTAAAGAAAACGTTTGCTAACCGTATAGTTTCCTGTTTCGGATATGCAAATTGGCCTCCAAGATCGTGTGATTTAACGCCGCTACTGTAGTTTCTGTAAGGATATGTGAGGTCGTATATAAAAAACGATAATCCTGAAACAATTGCTCATTTGGAGGACAACATTTGCCGATATACCTCCACAAGTGTTGTTGGAAAAAGTCATTAAAAATTGGACTACACCCGAGGCAGCCATGATGGCCATATGTTGTTGCAAAGCCCGAATAAAGTAAATTTCATGTTAATTTAAAAAAATGCATCATTGTTTTATTTAATTTGAAAGTTTTATACCTCTATAAATAAACACCCTTTATTATATATGCTTTTCAAAATTAGGCAATATTTCCTAAATATTTAAAAATCATCTGTCTAACTCATATAGAACACAAATAAATGTATCCGAATGTGATGTCTTGTAGTTAAATTGCTTAACATTGTTAGAGAAGTGTGCAAACGACATGAAATATTTTACAAACTTTTTTATAGTTTTAATAGCATCCCACTTACTGTTTAGAAAATACAGAATTATTCTAACGTTTATAAAATCCACCCGTCTGTGCAGTAACAACGATTTGCAAATAAAAAAATTCGATTTCGGGAGCACATTATGTAGTAAAACTGGCTATTAAAAAATCTTGCTTTTTTATTGTTAACAAATAATGATACTGTTCACTTCACCTCTCTCTCTATATCTATTGTTTTCTGTTTAGTGCATTTTATTAACTTGATACGTTAGCATTACTGTTCGTGATACAACGTACGTATGGTGCTCTTGGTAAAGTAGGCTATTTCTGCATTAGAGTTACTCTTGAAGCTTAAGATGTTCTGTTAAAATATTCTTTTTACCATACAAACGTTTTGAGTAAAATTCGACATTTAAAGAAGCTGCGCTGTTCAACTCAAACGCTTAGAAAATATATAAATTGCAAAAATATTAGCAAAAGAAAATTACATTTTCTTCAATAAAAATGTAAACTCATTTTCTATATTTCTCGTTTTCTTGAAAATTACAATTCAATGTAAAACCACCTCATCGCAAGTTGCTACACGTGGGAAAGATAAGAGTAATTAAAAAAAATCAAAAGATCTAATCAAAATTTGCAAAAAATTCTAAATAGTTTAATTCTCTCTAATTATCAGTCGCTACATTCTTAGTAGTGTTTCAAGATAAGATTTCTCGCATTAAGCACTAACGGCGTTCATATGATCAGCATGAAATCATCGATTTGTTAATTTTTTTAATCATTTAATTTTCCTGAGAAAAACGAAAGCGACATTCTTTTAACTTCAATTGAACTGCCTCTGAGTCATTAAAATATAAATTTCGTTTTAACAACCTTCTATTCTATTCCTCATTAACTGTAATAGTTTTTTCTCGTACATAGTCAGGGAAATATCCCTATTCATTCAATGCATTGTACCATCACTAGGAAATTAGATATGGGCAGGCGGAAAGAGTGAGTAGTGTTTGTGGACATTCAATTTGAATTCTCCTACATTGAAGGTGCCAGGAAAGACCCTTGAAGGGGGTTTATTCCATTTACGAACTGTCCTGCTAAAAAACCAATTTTCCCTGTAATGCGTAGTGCGATTCACTGGCCAATACACCACAAATGAATGCGAAGAAGGAACAAGTTCCCTAATTTCATTATAACACCTACCATTGTAGTAATTTCGTGATAATTTCGTGCAGATGTATATCTGTACCTGGGCCGTGGGCCTTAATCAAATGGTGGTCAAACCATTGAGAATGAAAAGCAACGTCATTCACGTCCTAGCCGAAGACTAATTCAAGCAACAGGTCTTTCCTGGTTGCAATTTCAGCGGTTCCAAGGCAGGACTGCAAACCACTTCTTCTTGCTGAAGAGCTGGAGACTATCCAACTCCTGTTCAAAATACATGACTAGCATGACTAGGTGTGATTAGAGGCGAGATGATCCTGGGCACCATAATCAGTCCACGGTTCGGGCCGCAAAACCACAACCACCACGATACTCCCGAAGGGTTAACCTCAATAATCAGTCAGAGAAACAGCTTAAAGTCTAAAGAGACAATTAGCGGAACTCTGGGGCTTACTGATTCCCGTGGAAATAACGTGGAGCTTTCCAGTTGACCCCTGCTGCTTTCAGGGCACTGGGCTCCCGTATACCACCAGCGGCACAGGTCTAGATAGTCAAGTAGTCTATAAAGACCAATAAATGTTCCCCCGGGGGGGGGGGGGTTATTAAAAAATTGAATACCGTACTGTCCCCAATGAGCAAAATAGACTTTGGGGCGTTAGCCCATACATGAGAGTTGTATTCCCCATTTTTGAACGGATATAGGTGGCATAAATAGAACGAAGATCGCATGGAGCGAAGTATCTCTTATACCGAGGTACTTGAAAGCTTTTTTAGAAACCTGAAAAATATCACATTGATTTTTTATGCCGAGAACATTAAAAGTTCCCGATCCCTTAATACTTATATCAACCATAGCAACAGATGCAGCACCATTCCCGAATACAGATCTATGCGTAAGCATCTCCATTCGGAGATTGTTAGGAGATCGTGATGGAGCCTATTACTCATGTTCTAACTTTTGAAAGCCACCTCCAACAGTTTCGGTCTATTACTATGAGTACGAATGACAAATGGTGCTGTCACCTGCGAAAGGGAATATAGGCGTGAAAGTTTGACAAAGAAGGTCATGTAGAAAAAATAAGAAATAGGGTAGGAGAAAGAACGGGGCCTTGCGGTAGCCCTGAATTAATCTTGAAGTTATCTGATAACATTCCATCTATAACTCGTAAAATGCGATTTCTGAGAAAACTCAATATAAATCTGAAGAAAAGCAATAAATTTTGACAGAAGTGCATCATGCCACACTCTATCAAAATAGAAATATCTACAGCCACCGCTTTAATTTCCCCAACATGATATGTGGAGTTGCACCTATGTTTCCAAGGGAAAACCAGCAAGTCACCGGTAGAGCGCCCCCTATGGAAACTATACTATCGATCGCTCAGTAAGCTGTTGGACTCATACTTTCCATCACTTTAGAAAGTACAGAAAATATACTAAAATATATTAAAATTAGGCGATAATTTTCAGGGTTGTTAGCCTCGCCCTTTTTGGGTATCGGCGTTACATTAACTATTATATTGAAAAAAAAACTCACGTTGTTGGTTCGTCCAGATATAGTACCGGCGGATTGCTTATTAATTCCAAAGCAATTGCTAAACGTTTCTTTTGACCACCTGACAATTTTGCCGTAAAGACGTTAAAACGATGATCCAAACCCAAAAGTGATAAAATATGTTTGACTAGATGTAGTTTTTGTTGTTTTGAAATATTAAAGCCCAATTTTAAATGGGCGGCAAGCATCATAACTTCACCCACTGTAAGTTGGGGTCTCAACAAATCGTCCTGATGTATGTAACACGATAATTTGCGATATTTTTGTGAACTTGTTGAAACCACTTTGCCATTGACTCGTATAGTACCGGCGACTCCCGTGAAACTGCAAGAAATTAAGAAAATTTAAGATTAAAAAAAATTTGTGTCGTTCATTATAGTTTAACAGTTTTTTTTTTGTTGTTTTCATTTATTTTTACTCATTTTTTACTTAATTATTTGCTTACATTTTTCATATTTTTATACCTCGAGTATATTAAATTTCAAGTTCAAGCGTCATTGACCATCTTGAATGCGATTTCTTTTCGTATACAAATAAAGTAAGTAAATAAATGATCATAATAATAATAAATATTTAAACCATACATATGTACATATGTATGTATGTACGTATTTACTCATATAAATTTATACATTCATGTTTTTCTGTTCGTTTTCCTGCTCTCGCAGACAAAATTGTTTTTCTTTCTGTTTTTTGGTTAGTGGTGTTAACGATAATTATAGGTTGCATTATGCACTTTTAATCACTATGATTTTTATTAACAAAAAAGAGTTGATAATCTTTGGTTATCGCCGCTAGAGTTTGTTAAACCCTTTAGTTATATTTACTATGATGAAACTGTTTTTGCTATCGTCTGGGTTTTAATGCTTCGCTGAATTATAAATTTTGTATAATAAATTTTATATTTTCCAAAAATATTTAAATAACTTGGTTTCCATTAAACATTTTGAAATTTACACATTGTGACATCATAAAAAATTGTAAGCGGTATTCTTCTTTCAGTTTGAAAAGAAATAGAAAAATTTATTTATTCTTGTTAGTAAAGAGTTTTTCAACATGAAGTTTGTCTTCTAAAACAAAATAAAACAAAAAAATTTAGATTAAAATGATTCAAATTATGAATGATAAATGATATCTGGCCATCATGACCACGCTGACAGATGTCGATTCTCTCAACAAAGTTTTTAATAATGTTTTGGCCAAATGGCTGTTCTATTTCGTTAATCACATCACAGATTTTAAGTTTTAAGGCTGAAATCGATTAGATTGGCTGCGTATAGACTCTGTCCTTAACATGATGTTAAATCACACGATCTGACTGGCCACTTAACTGCTGATTGTCGTGAAATTATGCGATCGGGAAATTTAGTATGCAATATGCAATTGATTGTTTCATTGGCTGTGTGACATGTGGCACCGTGCTGTTGAAACCATATGTCAGTGATATCCACGTCATCTATTATAGGCCGATATTAAATTGTAAGCATCTAGCGACAACCCCCCTCCCCCCCGGGGGCACATTTATGGTCTTTATAGTACGTAACAGCTATCTAGATCTGTGCAACTGGGGGTATAAAGGGAGCCCAGTCCCCTGAAGACAGGCAGGGAGTCAACTGGAAGCTCCACTTTATTTCCACGGAGATCAGTGAGCCCCAGAGTTCATTATTTGTCTCTTTAGACATTTAATAGTTCTCTGGCTGATCATTGAGGTTGGCCCCTATATGGGAGTAACGTGGTGGTTGTGGTTTTGCGGCCCCATAACAGTATAATGATTATTATGGTGGCCAGGATCATCTCACTGATAATGACACGCAAAGTGAATGGTCCAGTCCAGTGAGCATGCTAGACATGTGTTCTGAACAGGAGTAGGAAAGTCTTCAACTCTTTAGCAAGGTGTGATGGTTTGCAGCCCTGCCCTGGAATCATTAAAATTGCAACTAGGTGGTTCTGTTGCTTAGAATTATGTCTTCGGCTTCCTAGGACGCATGTATGACGTTCCAAATTATACAATTGTGGTTTGTCCACCATCTGATTAAGGCTACATAGCCAGGTGTGGATGTTAAACGAATCACACTCTAGCGATTACGTAATCCATTTACCGCTATTGCATTTCCAGACTCATCTTGGAAAAAAAACCTCCCAATCACGTCCCCAGACTACATAGCATACCATTAGGTGACACGTTAAGCATACAAAGGCTTCTCAATAATAGCTATAGGATTTTCAGAAGCCCAAATGCGGAAATGTTGCTTGTTGACAAGAAAACTGAACTTCGTCTGAAAAAATATTTTTTCCAGAAAAACCAGTCGGTTGTTTCTGAAGAATTGAGTGAATCTACGACGATGTAAATGGTCTGTCGGCTTCAATTCCAGTTGAACTTTGTAAGGCTTCAAAGTAAAATCTTTACGCAAAATTAATAATGTGGTGGTTATGGATAATCCCAATTGTTGGAGCGTCGAAGATCTACTTGATCACTGGGGCTTACGGGCATTCCACATCACATAGCGCACCATACAGCGACACGTTGAGATTGCGAAGGATTCTTAATAATCGTTCTAGGATTCTTAGAAGTCCAAATGCGGCAATTTTGCTTACTGACATACCTTAACAAAGGAAAATGATTTTTCAAGAAAAACCAGCCGATTGTTCCTGAATGAATTTAGCGGCTCTACGACGATGTCAATTGTCGGTCGGCTTCAATTCCTACACCAGTTGAAGCTTGTAAGGATTTAAAGTCAAATTCTTACGCAAAACTCTCCAAGTGGTGGTTTTGGATAACCCCAATTATTGAGAACGTCGACGAATTGAGAAATTTGGATTAGCTTCAACACTGTAGATCACAGCTGCAATGTTTTCAATTAAACGGCTGGATCGAACACACGCTGGAATTCGCACACGTTGTATCGAGCATTTCAACTCAAATTTAACGATCAAATTCTTGATAGCGGTGTGTTACACAATTGTAAACGAAACTTCTAGTGAAAACCCGATATATACCGCACAGTGGGAGATGTGGTAGAAAAAAAGGGAGTGAAGATTAATCAGTAATTTTTAAACGGCGACAAACTCAAACGGGTGTCATACCTATTTTTTTAGTGTGCGTACTGAGAGTAAATTTGTAGTCTTTTTAATGGTTAGACAGATTTCACAAAAACATTTTTTTTGTATTGTATGTCGACGCTGTCTTGCAGGAGAATATAAAGTATATTTTGTTTTTGTTAGGAGAAGTAGCACTTCAGGCAACAATGCATATTTAGTCATAACGGTGCTACATTCTTTAAGAAAGGGATAGACAAGAAATAAGACAGGTGATCAAAGTAGGAGGATAGTTACATAGCCTTCAAGCTCTTATTTTTGTAGTGAAAACAACTACCCCTAGATTGGTAGGCTAAGTACACTACCTACTAGCCTACCGGGGCAGCTTTCATTTTCTAGAAGGCATATGTTATCGGAAATTACCTCTTATATAAGGCAGCATAGCGACCAGTGTCTATGCCTTCACCACTGAGCACCTCCACCGACAGTCAATTAACTTCTCATCATGTTCTCGAGTATTTCATACACATCAATATAAATTTGCTTAATGCTAGATATTAAAATTTTCCATTGCACAATTTCTTTTTGGTGTGATGCAGGCGGAAAACGAATATTAATCTATTGTTAATGCCAGAATGTAAATTCAAGTATTCTGAAAAGATGTCACAAGATGTATGCGAACACGATTTTTGGTTGCAGTCAAAGTTTCCTGCTCTGAATTACAGCCTTCTAGGTAAACATAAGAGGTGCCCCTGTAGGCTAGTAGGTAGTGTACTAGCCTGTCAGTATGGGGGTTGTGGGTTCGATTCCCAACAAAGACCTTGGTTTTTTTTCACTACAAAAATAAAAATTGACTGTCGGTGGGGCTGCTCAGGGATGAAGGCATAGTCACTGGTCGCTGTTCTGTCTTAAACGACAGTTAATTTTCATAACTATCATTCTACTCTCATCACCTGTTTCATCTTCTCTATCCTTTTCCTATAGAATGTAGCACGGTAATTGAGGCATTGTTGCCTGAAGTGCTACTTCTCTTGAAAAAAAAAAACATAAGACCATAATATGTCGTCTAAAAATCTATAATGACATATTTTATTATGGAGATGCCTAACACACCAACGTACATTATATAGGAATGTCCAGCAATTGGCAAACATTTAACCAAAAAGAGGAACTCTGTGATAATAAAAAAGGTTGACAATCGGAAATTTCTATTTTAGAATAATTTATGTACTTAGATTCTAATAATGTTGCTTCTCTGTAACCACAGAGGAACGAAAGTCTTCCAAAAACATTAGCAGAATGCCACAATACTTACGCATTCTTTATAATAATTATACTAACAATAAAGACTGTAAAGTCAAACGGCAAGTGTTTAACGCTTTTTGATCCCGCTTCTACAGAAAAAAGCTTAATTATTCAAACACATAACTAACATACGATAACATAATTTGAAAAACAATTTTAAGTGTATTATTTTATAGCAATGAATTTTTCGATTATTATCAAGCAATTGCATGCCATCCTTTTATTTAGAAAAGAATTTTAAACCTAAAATTTTAATTAAGGACAAACGTCTCAGATGCTTTTTGTTTCTGAAAAGATTTATAACAAACTGTCAACTGTATTAATGTTTTCAATTAACTAAATAATTAACGCAGGTTTTATTTGCTAATTTAAATAAAGTGTCTGGCAAACATTAAAGGGTGAATCATTTATGTTAATTTGAATTTTTTTTAGTTAATTTTAGTTTTAATTTTATTTTAAATGTGTATATATTTTTTTTTAAATAATTACTTTAAGAACAGTCTTTATAAAAAAAAATTAAATAAATTTTATTTTTATTTTTAAAATTTATATAAAGTTAAAAATAATATTTACTTGTGGTGAAAGGAGTTCGATCAAAGAAAACATATGTTTTATCAAATTTAAAAATAATCCTGAAATTGCGTTTCAAATTTCAAAGATGTAAGGAATAAAATGATTAAAACAAAAGCAACAAATACACACCTAATAAGATGTAGAAATAAGGAATTATTTTAAAATTTATTTGTAATACAACTAAGAATATTTTTAAAATTTTAAGTCAAGAAAATTTAGATAAGTGCAAAATATAATTGGAAAATATACTCAAGATTTTCGCAATAAAATGTTAAATTAACTTTGAAAGGAAAGCTTAAGGTATTGAAACATTTTTAAGGAAAGATAAAAATAAGAAATCATTTTAGAGAAGAAGAAATGAGTGATTTTTTATTTTATGAAGACAGATTGGCAGATTCATTAAAAGAACGGGCAGAAAAATACACATTAAAAAATTTAATGGTCTCTATGAATTGCAAAAGAAAGTATTTAACGTGAAATTAATTATATATAAAATTAAATATACCAGCGGACATCAAGAGGATTTTATTGTTAAGATGGAGCAAAATTTGGAGAGAAGTTCAGAAAATATTAGAACCAAATTAACTACACTTGTAGATAATTAGTTGAACAAAATGATATCGACAAACAAAGATGGTATATTTTAGATAGAGTTAACGAAACTGTAAAGTTTTTGTAAAATAATTAAAGATTTATTAATTTTAAAAGCAAATAAAGTTAACACTGCTGTAGCTTTAAATAAAACTGACTACAATATAAGGATGAACAATATTGTTGGAGACATAACAAAATACACACAAGTAAATAAGCTGCTACCAAATTGCGGAGGACTAATAATCATATAAAGGATTTCTCAACAAGAAGTTTTTCGGAAACAAAATGAAACAAAAAATTTAGATTACGATGATTTAAATTGTTATTGTATTACGAAGAGAAAAATTTCGGCAACTACGAATGAAAAATTATATCTGGCAAATGTCCACCACAATGAAGCTGAGAGGTGTTGATTCATTCATCAAAGTTTTTAATTACTCTTTGGGAAAATGGCGGTCCTATTTCGTTTTTCACATCACGGATTTTGAGTTTTAAGGCTGAAATAGATTCGATTGGCTCGATATAAACTCTGTCCTTAACATAACCCCACAAAAAATAATCCAGTGGTGTTAAATCACACGATATGCGATGCTCAGTTATTTTTCGAATCATCACAAATTTAAGAAAATATGGCAGCATCTACATATTTTGCTAACTTTTTATCAGATTTTAATTATTGTGAATAACCAAGCATATGGTATTCACAATAAGTCCTTATTCCCTACTTTTGTAGAACAACATTACTGAGCTGACTAAAACAAGAAACTAAAGGCCGGGGCGTATAGAATCCGTCATACGTTGTATTTTTCAACTGACAAGTAAGTTGAAATACACGTTTTCTTATCAGCATTGTCACAATCACTACGTCTCCCTCAACGCAAAGTACGAAAGTTGGCCAACTTTTAAATTTTTTTTTTTAGAGAAGTAGCACTTCAGGCAACAATGCCTATTTAGTCAAGTACTGTGCTACATTCTTTAGGAAAGGGATAGAGAATAGATGAAGCAGGTGGTGAAAGTAGAAGGATAGTCGGAAATTAACTGCCGTATAAAGACAGCACAGCGACCAGTGACTATGCCTTCATCGCTGAACAGCCCCACCGACAGTCAATTTTTATATTTGTAGTGAAAAAAAACCAAGGTCTTCGCTGGGAATCGAACCCACAACCCCCATACTTGTAAGCTAGTACACTACCTACTAGTCTATAGGGGCACCTTTTTTGCCATACGTTGAGTACTTTGACATTATTCATTTGCTTCTTCTTCTTGTTTTTTTTTTTTTGTTTTCGCTCTATTGTAGAAAGTATTTTTAAAATAAATTATAAATAATAATAATAAATAATGGAACAAATAGTTGAATACAAATTACTATTAATAGAAAGTCTAAGATGTCGTCTAACTCCATTTCAAATGTGCACTTTAATAAAACTTTGCTGCAAAAAAATATAAAATAAGAAAAACAAAAAACAGCTGATTTCTTATCCGTCAACAAAGTACTCATTGTGCCAACCTCATCCGTCGTTACTTTGACTTCAGTTGAATACGTCAAGGTATAACGCATGACGGATTCTATGTGCCCCGGCCCTAACGGTGGACCATTTCACTATTGACACTTTAGTTACAAAACAAGTAAATAAATTAGTGGCTTCCTCCATAAAAAAACAATGTTCACTTAATAAATTAAAAAGAACAAGTAATTTTTGTTTTATGCATTTTGTGCATTTTTGCAGTTTTACTGTTGCAAATTTATCAGTAGTCCTCTGCTTGTTGTCGTATAATATTTATTCTAAGTTAGCTGTACTAATTGCAGTCGAATTAAAAACTGATAATTATTCGTTTCCTTCGCACAGTGGTTTGAAGTAGTTTTATTTTTTTTAGAAAAGAAAACGGTAAGATATCCTGAAATGTATACACAAAATATGTTAATACACATTTGTAATTTTTACATTTGTATATACTTTGTTTATAATTTTTGTTTAAATGAAAGAGAATGGAACTTATATTGATAAATGTTTTATTAAATGTTGGCAATTTGGACAGACAAATGTCCGTCTCTGTTAGCTTCACAAATGCGAGCCCTTCTGAACACATTTTTCATTACATTCTCACACATTTTACGCGGTATTTCATTAATTTCATCACGAATATTTTGTTTGATTTGCTCAAGCGTTTCTGGTTTGTTTGCACAGGCCTTGCCTTTTAGATAACCCCACAAAAAGAAGTCCGGACCAGTCAAATCAGGCGACCGTGGAGGCCAATCAACATCACCATTTCTTGAAATAACTTGCTGCGGAAAGAGGGCCCTCAATAATTCCATTGTAATCCTGACAGTATTCGATGTGGCATCGTCTTATTGATATCACATGTTAATCAAGCCCAAAGCATGCAGTTGTGACTTTAAAAAGTTTTCAATCATATCAGGATGTCGCTCCCCATTCACAGTTACCTTTACCCTTTTCATTTTGAAAGATGTAAAATCCAATGACTCCTCCTGACAAAATTGTTGATTAATTTGAGGGTTTCCCATTCGCCAGAACTGATTATTCTGTTTATTTACATAACCATTTAAACCAGAATGGTGGCAAAACCTTCCCAGCGGGAAAACTTTATTAGAAGGCGAGGCAAAGCTCTTACAACTTAACTATAGCTCTTTATACAAATCGATGATATCGGGGAAGGCGTCTACGGGGGCACATTTATAAGTCTTTATGGATCACACAACCATCTAGACTTGTGTCTTGCGGGGGTAACAGGGAGCCCAGTCCCCTTAGGCTAGCAAGGAGCCAACTGGAAAATCCACTATATTTCCACGGAAATCAGTAAGCCCCAGAGTTCCACTAATTGTCTTTTTAGCCTTTTAGCTGTTCTCTGACTGATTATTGAGGTAGGCCCTTCAGGAGTATCGTAGTGGCTGTATGTTTCGAGATCCTCGTTTGAGTTTGTGGGTCGGATCACTCACAATAAACATAATGGTCCAGGTCCAGTGAGTATGAATGCCGTCGGGTTCTTAATTATATTCAGCTTCATGCGTTCTGGACCAGGAGTTGGGTAGTCTCCAGCTCTTCAGCAAGGAGTAGTGGTTTGCAACCCTGCTTTGGAACCGCTGAAATTACAATACTAGATGATCTATTACTAGAATTAGTCCTCGGCTTCCTAGGGCGTGAATGTCGTTACTTTTTATCCCCAGTTGTTTGACTACCATCTGATTACGGCCAGACGCAGACGTAAATCTTATCAGGTAATATCGGGGACGGAGGTATTAAGAAATTTACCTTTCATAAAGTGCCAGGTGGCTGGCATTCTGCCTACAGGAATAGATACGAACTTAACAACAGAACTACCTAAACGCGAACACTGACTCACCAGTACAAATTATACCGCGGTTTGACAAAGATGTTTTCACATCAAAAGCACTCGCCATTAACTTCAGAAGAACAACAGCCAGATAAGACGGGAAATAACAACAGTATAAAATTAGTCTCACTGGCTTTGTTAACTACGAGGCTGTCAAATTCTGTTTACTTTTTTTCTACTACGAGGAAGTTTGATGAAATTCATAAATTTTGTTTCAAAATTCGCTATGCTTGGATAGGGCTGGAATGTGAACCATTATTTTTCTTTTCTTTTTAAAAACAAAAAAAAAAAAACGAAAAACTACTAGCAGCGAAGAAAATTTCAATAATATAAGCAAAAAAAAACTTTACTACCTTTTTGGATAAAGTCCTAGAGAAAACGGCATTTTTACTTTTTCCCAATTCAGCGGCTTTTAACTTTGTAGCGAGGCATGCTTTCAGAACCAAACTTACTACTGTTTTATTATAAATTTAATCAAGAATACAACAGCCTAACGTCGGCCAAAATTAAAAAAAAAAATTTTCCCGATTTTCCCCTAACTAAAAGAGGTAGCGTGGACATGTAAGGACATTTTTGGTAGATATCTTCAGGGTCTAGTTACGTTCAAAACTCTTAGCATTTGATTAATAAACAAACTTTTTAGGACATTTTCAAAACATTGTATGCTCGAGGTACCCAATTCTGGAAACATACCCTAGAATAAAGGGTAGACCCTGAAAAAATATTGGCTAGGATGAAAGGGGGCTTCTGGGCATGCCCCATAGCTTCACCCATAAATACCTCTTCTTGGCCTCTGTGAAATTTCATTGGAACATCTTAAGTGGTCCATGAACTACAGAATTATTAAAAAAAAAACTTTTTCGAACCACTGTGTGTCGTTTAGAATTATCAGTTGTTTATATACTTATATGTGAAATAAGTTAGCTATTTTAAAAATTATTTGATCACTGCAAACAAATAATTATTTGTCTTTTCTTTTTTTTTCTAAAAATATATTTGATGACCTAATTTTTTGTCCTAACCGTCCTCAACTATTAGATTTAATTAAAAGAAGATTGTAGGTAGCTTTTTTTTATTTTATTTAAATGAAAGCAAACAATTTATAAAAAAGTAAAACGGAAGTTGTCTTTTTTCTAATGACACCTACAAATCGGACAAGTGAGCCGATTTGATTTATTCATTGCCAAATGAATGACATGATAAAATTTGGGTATTTTGGCAGTTTAGAAAAGTAAAATACTGGAGAGCCTTAAGTAAAATACTGGAGAGCATAATGAAAGAAGAACTTACGACTTTGACTCACATAATATTGTTGCGGATGTGTCTTGCTTAAGTTTTAAAAGTATAAAATTAAATAACACTAAATCACGGGGATTGAACGAAATAAATAATAAATCTTTAAAGGCTTTAGGCAAGAAAAAGCACACATATATTTCTGAAATTAGCAGCTCATGTCTGTGCATAAGCTACTTTCCTAAAATAGGGAAATTTTAAAAAATTATTGCAACCTGCTGATTGTCTTCGGTCTTACAGACCAACTAGCCTTCTATTATCCTTAAATAAAATACTGGAGAACATAATGAAAGAAGAACTTACGACTTTGACTCACATACTATTGTTGCGGATGTGTCTTGCTTAAGTTTTAAAAGAATATAATTAAGCAATAAAGTAAACTACTGGGTAAGTTGCTTACTAGCTGCATGGTTTGCTAAGAAAACTTATGTACGTAAGACCACAACAAATTTCTAGTTACAAACTAAAAAGAAATTTTATAGAGGTAAAAACAACAACAATTAAGTATGCTGTTTATTAACTGTGTAGTTTAATAAAAAAACTGATGCATGCAAGACAATACCAAATTTCTGTTTACTAACAGCGTAGTTTTCTAAGAAAACTTATCTACACAAGACAACAACAAACAAACAACAAATATCTCGAAATAAATTCCAAGAAGAAACTTTATCAGCATAAAAAAAACAGAAATACATATGGACATACAGGCGCCTATACATTGAATGGACAACATACAACAACAAAATGTGATACAAAGGGAGTAGAAGATTCTTCATTTTTCTAGACTTCTAGTGGACAAATATAAAGAGGCAATGTCTGAGTGGATAGTTAGTTAGTGTAAAAATAAACCCCGTGAAGTAAAGACGTGCATCTTAAGTAAATTGTTCTGTAGTAGTTAAAGTAAATAAACTTCTAATTAATTAAAAAAAAAAACTCTAAAGTCTGGTGTTATTTATTTTGCAATAAAGAACTCTTAACCAAACGTTTATAAAAGGTATAAACGTAACAATATATTATCTATTCAACAATTTGGTTTTCGTAAGTAGCCTAATACAGTGGTTGCATTTATTGTTCGGATAAACGACTTAGTAACATAAAATTTCAGCAATAGTATTTGCACTGGCATGATACTTTTGAACATAAAAGCCGCATTTGACTTAATATGGCACAATGGTGTAATTTTTACGTTGATAGATTATAATTTTCCAAAACATCTGATTAAGCGCATATTGGAAGTATGTATTGGTTATATACATTCCACTCAAACAGAGACTATTACTGGTTGTCGTCATGGCTACTGTATCTCCCCTATTTTAAATAATATACTTACCAGAGATTTCCCCACATCAAATAGATAGATAGATAGGCTATGAATATTTTACAAAATGGAATACTATAGTTAATACACAAAATACTCAAGAAATCTACTTTTCCAGACGCCGCAAACTCTGTTACCTGCCGCAACAACCCATTTTATGCAACAACAACAACTTAATAGCCAGGACTAAAAAGTTAAATTCCTAGAATCCGGCATTCAAATTTAAGGATAATATCCTTTACTTCATAGACAAAATTATCAAGATAATTGGAATAATTATAATTAATCTAATAAACAGAATTTCTAGACTCAGTTTTTCGAATAAGACCCGCATATTAAAATCAGTATTTCAAGCTATCGTGTTTTATGCTGACCCATTATGGCCCTCTGCAAAGTGTCATGTTAAAAAATTAAAGCTTAATCAAAATAAACTATTAAAAATGATGCACAACCTGCTTTGGCATTATTCAACTGAACAGCTTTACGTTTTCGTTCATGTTCAAAGGCCTATTATAAAATTTGAAAATACATATCGTTACTCTGATTTTACCCATATCAATAACCTGAATAACCTGACCTCATTGTCAGTTTGCTTTTAACTAAGTTTGCTTTTTCCCCTACCTTAAATAATATTACACTTAAATAGCAATATTTTTTTTTCATTTTATAATAATATTATAATATACTTAATTAACACAAATTAACGTGGATTAAATTAAAAAAATGATTTGGAAAAATAAAACTTTGAAAAATAAAAATTTTAATTGATAGTGTTATATTTACCTGAAGCCACTCATAACATTTAACAGTGTACTTTTGCCCGAACCAGATGGTCCCATAATTGCCGTTAATTCGCCAGAACGAAAAGCACCATTAATACCATGAAGGATTTCCTTTGTAACTGAAACGAAAATAAATAGTTACAATTTAAAAATAAGAAATTAAATTAAAATTAAGAAATTAAAAGGTAAAAAGACATGGTTCAGTTAAAAGGGGAATCACTGAATCAAAATTCAATAGTAAAGCTGCAAAACGTGCTTTTCAGATCTTTTAACTTCTCTTCTATGCCTTTAAAACTGAAGTTAAAAATGTTTCAAGTCATTGATCATCGGTGATACAGAACATAAAACTTTATTAAATCATTTTCCAGTAGATATTTCGGGAATAGCTCATCAACTTCTTAACATCTGAATCAATTTAAACCAAGTTAGTAGCAGAGGTTTACTGTAGCTAACAACTTAGTTGCATTTGAAAATTCAGAATTTTTCAGGCCTTTTTTTTAATATTCGGTGCCATTTTTGTTCGTTTATTGGTTCGTTTATTTTAAATTAAACTTCTAGTAGAGAGTTTTTCAACAACAAAGTTTGTTTTCTAAAACAAAATAAAACAAAAAATTTAGATTAAGATGATTCAAATTTTTATTGTATAACGAAGAGAAAAGTTCGGCAAATATGACTGAAAAATTATATCTGTCTGGCAAATGTCTACCGCGACCACGCTGACAGATTTCGATTCTTTCAACAAAGTTTTGAAAATTTCGTTAATCACATCACAAATTTAAAGTTTTAGGGCTAAAATCGTTTCGATTGGTTTCGTATACACTCTGTCCTTCACATAGCCCCACAAAAAATAATCCAGTGGTGTTAAATCACGCAATCTGGCTGGCTACCTAACTGCTGATTGTCATAAAACTATGCGATCGGGAAATTTTGTTTGCAATAAATTGTTCGTTTTAGTGGCAGTGTGACATGCATCATCGTCCTGTTGAAACTACATGTCAGTGATATCCACGTCGTCAACAATAGGCTAAAATTTTTTTGGTAGCATCTCGCGATACCGTTGATCGTTACCGCATTTCCAGCCTCATCTTCGAAAAAAACGGCCCAATCGCACCTCCAGAGCACATAACGCACCATCATTGACATGTTGAGCATGCAAAGGCTTCTCAAAAACCGCTCTAGGATTTTCAGAAGTCCAAATGCGGCAATTTTCCTTGTTGACATATCCTGATAAGTCAAAATGGCCTTCGTCTAAAAAAATTATTTTTCACAGAAACCAGTCGCTCGGTCCTGAATGAATTGAGCGAATCTACGGCGATGTGAATCGTCGATCAACTTCAACTCCTGCATCAGTTGAACCTGAGGCTTGAAAGTCAAATCCTTACTCAAAATTCGCCATATTCTGGTTTTGGATAATCCCAATTGTTGAGAACGTCGAGGAATTGACAAATTTGGACTCACGGCTGCGATGTTTTCAGTTAAACGACCTGGTCGAACATGCGTTGGTGTTCACACATTTTGTCAAATTTAACGACCAAATTCTTATTAGCGGTCTCTGAACGACAATTATGTTGTCTGAAAATATAACGAATTTCACGAAATGTAGCTTTAACACAACCACCATTTTCATAGTGAATTTTAATTATTTTAATGCGATTTTTGTGCGAATTTAAATTCATTGTAACAATTGCCAATGCATCTACTACGAATATGTCAAAAACCTAAATGTCAAAACTAACTAACATGTTGTTGGTATTGCCACAATTGAAAAACAAACTTTTTGTTGAAAAACCCATTATCAAAATTCTTGTTTTCTGGAAAAAATTTCAATCGGTTCGTGATTTGAAACCATTTTGGATATCTTTTTTATATTTGAATTATTTTTGATTATGAATTTTTTAATTTTGTGTATTTGTTTGTGTTATCTCATTTGTCGCGAAATGTATAACGTAATGAGAAACAAAACACAATACTTTTTTTCCAAAAACGCTCGCAGCTATTTTGTTAAATTTTACCATTCGGATAGTGCTGTTCTGAACTAGATAATAAATTTCACCTCAATTTAATATTTTAGGTTATACTTATTTGAATTGGATTTTATTTGCAATTTAAAGAATTCTTATTTGCAATTAGGCTAAAGTTCAGAATTAGTTTCAAAAGTGTCGCGCCCAGTTCAATTGTCAAACATTTGCAAATTAAAACAACCAATCATGTGAGCAGAAATCTGTTGCATTTTTTTAAAGGAATCCACTAACAAATAATAAAAAAATATATTTTATTTGAAATGTAAATAACTTTACGTTTTTATTTTTAAAATTATAATTCCAACAACAACTACTTTAGTATTCTAATCAAATCAATAATTGAAATTCAGCTTTAGTATACATGAACTAATTAAAATTTATAAAGAAAGAAAAATAATTTACATGCTTCTGTGTTAATTTTTTAATGAAAACACGAAGACGAATCCGTAAAGATGTCTACGACCACCCAAAATTCGTTGCCAGAGTATTTGTAGTCTTCACTATTATAAAAAAAAAATATTTTTTTTTAATGCTGCAACACCAGGTATTTCAGGTTAGAAAGCTCAGACGTGAGTACTAAATGGTTTTAAACCACACAGTGGTTTGAAAACGTTTTTTTTTCTGTTTTTTTGAAATATTTCGATAGTTCATGAAGCCTTCCTTTATCTTTGGTGGCAGATCGTCCGGAAAATTCACTTAGAAATATAGAAATACCTTTGCTTGGCCTCTGTGAAATTTGGATATCTTAAGTGGTTCATGAACTAATGAATTTAAAAAAAAAAAAACGTTTTCAAACCACTGTGCACCAGGTTATTTCATCAATATTCCTATTCTACTTGCTTCTAACTTATGCCGTCGGTTGTGACTTTTAATGTGGTTTTCACCAGGGACTGTCATCCAATTGTAAAAAAATGTAATGTAATTTTGTTTCTTGTTGTTGATTTATTAATTTTTTGTGGTTTATTTCATCTAATCACAAAAATCATTATTACATACAATGTAGTTTAACATAAAAGCTTGAGATTCGACAGAAATTACAAAGTTAATATGACAGTTAACAATAATTAACCAAAGCATGCATTTAATGGAAAAAACCGCAAAAACTTGTAGCGCGATATGTGTGATTTGTTTTACATCTGCACCGACCGCGAGGTCATAATCAGATGGTAGTTAAACCACTTAGTTTATTGGACACCAACTACGCCCTAGAAGGCCTTCAGATACGTATATCCTCCAGTCACTTCTAGTAGCAATTTAGAAAGTCCGGAGTAGGCCGTGCCCTTACTCCTTGCTGAGGAGTTGGAGACTTTCCAACTCCTGGTCCAGAACGCATGAAGCTCTTATTTATCAAGAACACGCCAGCATTCATACTCACTGGACCTGAACCATTCATTGTGTTAATTTGAATGGTCCGACCCACAAACTCTCATGAGGGTCTGAAACCACAACCACCACGATACTCCCATATAGGGGCCAACCTCAATAACCAGTCAGAGCACATTTTTTGTCTAAAGAGAGCAAATATTGTACTCTGGGGCAACTGATTTCCCGTGGAAATATGTGGATTGTCCAGGTGACTCCTACTAGCCTTTGAGGGGCCTGGGCTCCCTTTTTACCCCGCAAGACACAAATCTAAATGGAATAGTAGGTTCCAAAAAGACTATAATGTGCCCCCGCGGGGGTAGCGCGATATAGATAATCAAGGCAAATCATTTACAAATAAGCAGCAGTATAATCGCAAAACTATCGAGAATAGGGAATCAATAACAAGCCAGACCGCCCTTACAGAGTTAAAATATGTATACCATTAAATGTTAAATTCAATTCCAGACATGATTTTGTAATGTGTAGACGTCGAACAAGTCTTATTCCCATGAAATAAAATTCGTGAAAATAGCGTTTTCACAAAGCATCTGATCAATTGAAAAGCGTTACTAGCTGAAATTAGCACCGAGAGAGTGAAGTGGAAATATAGAAAATAACTCCCCAAGATAAGTAAAAAGTAAATAAATGCTTAACTAACCACTTGCGACGAGGTCTTAAAAATATATTGTATACACGACTGGTATACAACTAACATGATCATTGAATAGTCCCTAAAGCACTAAAGTTTTAAAAATAAAAGAATTTAACACTAGTAAACAACATCACTTCTAAAATATTAAAATTAACAATTCAAATATAAAAAAATATTTAAAAAAAATATTATTCTTAAACGGATCATTTAAAATTTGTATAATGAGTGTGCAAATTTAACGTTCGGACGTCATGTCATTCGTTGACTTTTATTTAGTAAAATGTTGAGAAATTTTAAACATGGAACGGTTAACTCTTAAGCAAAGAATTTTAATTGGGAGAATTTACTCTCAAAATGATGAAAATATTGGTGCAGTTTTTCTTCGTTATCAGGCTCCTTTTGAATCCACTGTGCGTCATTTTATCGCTAAATACGAGGCTTGCAGTATTGTTTCTGACTATGAACCAAAACAATACACTCGTAATGGTCATTGTAATACAAGCATAGCTGCTGCACAGCAAAGTGCTGAGAATGTATCTGAAACATCAACTCTTCGACGTTCGCAACAACTGGCCATTAGTAGAGACACTATGGGCAACATTTTATGAAGTTCAAGAATTAAGGCCGATCGACCATTATTTACGTTTGTGAATTCGCTGTTTGAAATACTGAAAGAAAATAGCGCATTTTTCAACAAAATCATCTTTAGGGAGTTATATAAACAAACAATATTGTCGCATTTGGGGCTCGCACCACCCACAAACAGTCAATAAACCCCGTAACCGTAAATTCTCTGCGCATACAAACCATGATAAACAATTTTTTGTGGCCACAAGTCACTAATGTTTACATCAGTGACCTTTGGTTTCCAAACAAGTCACTTATTGCATGAGAAATCCCCCGGTCGCGTAATTTATCGGTTTGGCATATCACATCGCTCTTGTGATTTAACTCCGCCGGATTATTTTCTCTAGGGTCATTTGAATCACCGAATTTATGTAAACAACCTACAAATAATCAATGCTCTGAAAAATAAAATTCGGGGCTGCAATGTTAGGATATGCAAAGCTTTGTTGCAAAATATGCTTAAAAATTTTGTGATAATAGTGGATGTCGGCCAACGTGGTAGAGGTTGGCATTTGCCTAACATTACATTCCCATATTAATTCCCATATTTCTGTTCTCATGTTTGTTTTAAGCATATTTACTTCCTAACATCAGCCCGCCCGCTATTAACATTTTTCATAGTCGCTGAGTTTATAAACTCTTTTATTTTAAAGTAGAAATGTAAATGTAAATTCAGCATATTCTTAATTTACTTTGTATGTACAAAATATTATTATTTCTTGTTTAAAAACAACAAGAGCACAATTGAAAAACAAACTTCTTGTTGAAAAAGCCGATAGAATCACTGTAGAACATAAGACTATTTCACAGAAACACATTTGCAACAATTTCGTATTGACAGACATTGATATTTCAGCCCTTTTAGTAATAAATTGATTTGGACTAAATTTTTGGCTTTTTATTTAATAAAATTAATTATTAAATTTTTTGTAAAATGTTTATGGCTTTTAAGGAACTTTAGTATAATTTGGAAATTTCTATTTCAACGTTGTTTTGGGACAACTTTTTCTGTTTCGCATTTGTTCTTTGCAATGACAATGATCTTTGCAATGGCATTTCGGTCAATTGAATAACACTGTTATGTTAAGGATACCAATTTTTGCTACTAATTTTTATTTAAGTACAATGCATAGGAAAGCGTTTTTATACTTGCCGGCCAATGCGAACCTGAAAAAAATACATAACGACTGCATGCACTCCATTGGATATTTCATTAACTTTTCACTTTTCAAAAAGGGTGTTGATTTTTCATTATATGCCTTTAGAGCTGCTATGCTGCTTGATAGAAATTCTTACGTTACAAAAAATTTGTACCTGCAGCGTGGTCGTGGTCGACATTTGCCAGATATTATTTTTCATTAATAATTGCCGAACTTTTCTTTTCGTAATAAAAGGTCCGCCAAATAACTTTTTTTTATTTTAAATGCTATAAAAAAAACTACTGAATATTTTCTCAAATTTACAATCCTTCCGGTTAATAATGGAAAATAACTTCATTCAAATGGCTGCCTCGGCTGGCCATGCAGTAGCCTACACGATCGGTACAATTTTTAAGCACATTATCGATTGTGTGCGGCTGTATTGCGCCAATGGCTTCACGAATATTGTCCTTTAAAGCGTCAATTGTCTCTGGCTTGTCGGCGTAACATTTATCTTCGACGGCACCCCACAAATAATAGTCAAAAGGTGTCAAATCGCAGCTCCGAGGTGGCCAAATGACATCAGCTCTGCGGCTGATAATGCGATCTTCAAAAATAGAGCACAAAACATCGAATGTAGCTTCGGCTGTGTGGCACGAAGCGCCGTCCTGTTGACACCAAATATTGCCAATATCCTACAATTTTTGTGAACAAAAATTCGTTCAACATGGCTCGATAACGATCGCCATTGACTGTAACGGCCACTCCTTGCTCATTTTCGAAGAAAAATGGCCCAACTATGCCTCTGAACCTAAATCCGCACCAATCAGTGACTCGTTTTGGGTGCGCCGGCTTTTTAATATATGCGTGCGGGTTTTCTGTGCCCCAAATGCGATAATTTTGCTTGTTTACATACCCGCCAAGATCAAAATGAGCTTCATCTGAAAAGATGATTTTTTTTTGCAAAATCGGCATCTTTTGTTGTAAGTCGATTTCAGGCGCACTTAGCGAAACGAAAACGTATTGGATGATCACTTGGCTTCAACTCCTGAATCAATTGGACTTTGTATGGCGTCATACCAAGGCCTTTATGCAAAACTCGTCTCAATGATGTCTCTAAAATGTTCAATTGTTAAGAACGACGATGTTGATGGCGCTTCACTCACACTTTCTGCCACAGCAGCAATATTCTCGGCTTTTCACGCTTTGGTTTATCGATGTGGATGTCCGTTTCTTTCACTTTTTTCACAAGATAACGAACATACGGAGCTGACGGTGCTTCTCTTCTTCCAAAATCCGTACGCAATTTTTGCACATATTCTGCAACATTACCATGATTTTCAAAGTAATGTCGCAATATTGCCCAGCGTTGTTCAAGCGTATACACAACCATATTCGTTCAGCGAAAGAATAAACTAATTATCTGTCAAATCAAACATAAGCTAAGTGTTACCATTCACGAAATAAGCACTAGTTGAATGGCGGACCCTTTACAATAAAAATTTGAATCATCTTAATCTAAATTTTTTATTTTATTTTGTTTTAGAAAACAAACTTCTTGTTGAAAAACAAATTCCTTAAATGTATAGGATTTAAGGTATACAAGAGTGCTGTTGGTTATAGATTTTATACAACCATTTAATAAACCATAGCTATTTTAAATCGCCTGTTATTCAAAGCTATATGTGAGTTAGTTCTCGTGCTATTATTTGGTTTTTATTTTATTCGAATTTAAAATTAACAAAATACTTACCAAATTTAGTTTCCGCAAATGAAACTTTACTAACTGTATATTTGAGGTTTTCAAATTCTATATCGACTTTTTTGCAACGCGAAAAACCATTATCGTAAATATTATATGTTAAATTATTAACTTTTGTGCTTGAATTTGAATTTGATATGGTGGGCGTAGTTTGATCAATAGATATTTCCGAGCTGGCAGCAGTTGAACAACAGTTAATGCCCAAAACACCAGTAGCACAGTCAGACGTATTGGCACCACTGCCACACCCACTTAAGGGTTTTATATCATTTATAACAGTCATTGTGTTAATAGTTTAATAGTTTTGCTTTTTATTAATAATTTTGTTTTTTGTATTTAATGCTTGCTTCTGGTCAAATTAAATAATCTGTAAGAAAGGAAATAGAAACAAATAATTATTGAAACGTTTATAAGCTAGTAAATTACAAAAAAAAATAATGCTTACATTTAATACGAAAATAATTTATGTTAAATTAAATGTAAATTGTTATAAAGCAAAGTGTTAAAATTTATATAAACAGAATTGTAGACAAAGTCATAAGTTAATAAACAACAGCAGTTTCATTAAAAGTATTTTATTACGATAAACACTCATTATAATTATATATATTTATATAACTAATTGTTTAGAATAATTTATATTGGTATCAAAGCAATTGATTACGATCTCAATATTTGCAAGGTTGTACAAAAGTCAGCAGCCTATAGTAAGATGCCATTTGTCAATTTTTCTTTGCCATTTGTTAAGTTAATAAATATCAAATGCAGCAAGACATGGTTCGTTATATATTTCTAGAACATAAAGCAATTCTTTCGAATACGAAAAAAACAACTTTTTACCGAAAATCATCTCGCTTCTAGGACACTGAAAGTCTGCTTGTAGACCACTTAAATCTACATGCTAAAGACACATAGATAATGTTTTATACACCATTCTGTTGAACCGCTAAACCGACATGCTCTCTTCAATTGAATGATTCAAGCGTCGATAACATGTGGTTAAAATACCATTGAGCAAATCATCTCAGTAGAAAAACATCCGGTTGGTATCGATCGTATCCCAATTCTAATTCTAAAAAATATCCATGTAAGAATCATTACTGAATATTGTACATTATTTAACAATATTCTAAATAATTAAAATTTTTTAGAAGCGTAAAAATAAGCAAAGGTTGTCGTCATACCAAAGAAGAGAATTCCTTAAAATCTACTAGCAATAAACTTTGTTCCTAGAATAAGCCAAGTCTTCGAAGTTTGCATAAATAATAACGATAGAACGATTTGTGAAAAAAATGGTCTCATAAAGAACAAACAGTTCGGTTTTTAACAGAAACATTCAACTGCAGACGATATACACTTTTGCTCTCAAATATCTTTTCGGTCTGCAACGTACTGCACATTAGACGGAGCTTCTGCTGCTCACTAGGCGACAAATTCCTGTCGGAATAGATGTCCCGATGGATGATATGGTGCTGCACACAAGAAGGATGGTAAATTACCTCGGAGTAAGACTGAATCCAAAGCTGACGTACTGGAATCAGATCCAACACTCAACAACAAAAGCGGCGGAGATAGCGACACAACTCGGCCGACTTATGGCGTATGTCGGGGGACCCAACCCAAGTAGGCGAAGGCTACTGATGGAGGCCTACAACAGCATTCTACTATATGGGAGTGAGTGTCAAACGCAGGGTAAAAGCGTTACTGTTGGTGCAGAGAACAGCGGCATTGCGGGTCGCTTCTGCTTACTGCACTGTATCCGCACCTGCTGTCCGTGTAATAGCAGTAAATGCGGCCGATAGATTTGCAGGCGATAGAACGGGAAAAAATCTACTACGCTAGACGAAATTACTCCCTAGCAGCACCCGAAGTGGCTGCCATAAAACGGGAAACCATGAAGAAATGGCAGATGCGATGGAGAAATGAAAGATGGAAGTACGAAGTGATCCCGGTTTTGGATAAATGGATATGCAGGGAGAACTGAGAGGTAAATTTCTTCTTAACGCAAATGCTATCACACGGTTACTTCTGTAAGCACTTGCACGGTATGGGGAAGTGTAGCACTTGCTTCTTTTTTTTGTTTTAAAGACAAGTAGCACTTCAGGCAACAATGCCTATTTAGTCAAGTACCATGCTACATTCTTTTAGGAAAGGGATAGAGAAGAGATGAGACAGGTGGTGAAAGTAGAAGAATAGTTACGGAAATTAACTGTCGTATAAGACAGCACAGTGACCAGTGATCATGCCCTCATGGCCCACCGACATACCATTTTTATTTGTAGTAAAAAAAATCAAGATCTTTGTTGGGAATCGAACCCACAACCCCCGTCTTGTAAGCTAGTACACTATCTACTAGCCTACAGGGGCAACTGAATTTACTAGGAGGATGATGTGGTAGACGACGCTGGCCACACCTTCTTTAAGTGCCACCGCTGGTATGGATACCGCGCGAAAATGAAGGCACAAACTGGGCGAACGACAGCAACGAATATAGTGGTTAGTTTAGCAGTGGCTAAAACTGGACTGCCGTGCCGAATTATGTGGAGCGTGTACTTCGCATGAAAAAACGTGACCTGGACATGATGACGAATCGGCACTGATCTAGTGCTCAAAGTGGATACCTGGACGCAGGCTTAGTGGGACAGGGCCATGCTGGCCAAACAGGGATCCTCCGAGAGATCATGCGAGAGCGGTGCCAGGAAGGTCAAAATATCCCGGGCTTAAGTTAGGTTTTTAGCCAGTAGCTGCAACGGAGTCCAACATACAGCGGAATGACGATTCTCGCCAGGTACGTAACGTATTTTCCCATCCTAAACCCAAAAAATTTCTCTTTTGGCATTTCAATCAAACAGAATACACGGAACATCTTTAATTGACTTTGAAGAGGCATTTGATAGAGTAAAGATTTCCGGTTTAATATTTAAACTGATAAATTATAAATTTCCTTTCTTTTCTATTACTCTAATTCACAATATGGTTAACAACAAATCATTTTTAGTTTCCGATTTAGTTCTAATAAATTTGCCTTCGTAAATGGCCTACACAACAAGCTACAGTTACCACTCCGATATTTTTCGACATATTCTTAACTTATCTTTAACAAAGGTAGACTGATTGGATTTGCTGTTGATATTGTTATACATCATCTGGACAGTAAGGTAAAGCAAATATACGAGGGTCTGTAAATTTCTTTTAATATCGTTCTTTTATATCGTTGAATTGAAAATAAATACCAAAAAATATGAAACCATATTCCATCATTTTCCTCTAGGAAAATATAACAATGATGTAAGAAAAGATTGGAAATCATTGATATAATCAATTCAGAATTTAAATATCCTAAAGAAAGCGACTGTTAAGTAATTAGGAAAGAATTTAGATAAGTTCTTCTAAATATTCAACTAATCAAAGCTAAAAAGTCTCTATTTAAATATAAGAAACAGTTTTTCTTAAAATATTTCAAAACAGGTGTAAAAAATAATTATGTGTTAAAGTTTAGTACTTCCCATTCTAACGCAAAATTTCCACATCCATCCTATATGAAAAGAATTAGAATCGTTGAAATGAAGTGTCTTAGAACTTGTACGGTAATGCATAGCTTTGCTAGCAGTAATTACACCAAATATATGTATTTCGAATAAAAATCTATATAATTATAGTCGATACTTTTATCTTTAATTTAATAAGAAAGCATATATAGAAAGAAGTATGCCATGCTATGGAAATTACTTGATTATGGCGCCATGTCATATAAACGAATAATATATGTATTGCACGAATTTATACCACCTGAGGCATGAAACCGATATTCCAATATTTTACCACATTTATAGAAGACCCAATAACAAAGTTGTGTTCAATAACAAGATTACAAATGAAAATATCAGGTTTGATATAAGCTTTAGTACTCAAACTTTAAATTACGTGATAAGATTTACATCTGCGCCTGGCTATGGAGCCTTAATCAGATGGTGGTCATACCACTGGGAATGAAAAGCAAACGTCATTCACGCCCTAGGAAGCCGAAGACTAATTCTAGCAACAGGTCTTTCCTAGTTGCAACTTTAGTGGTTCCAGAGCAGGGCTGCAAACCACCACTCCTTGCTGAAGAGCTGGAGACTTTCCAACTCCTGTCCAGAACAAATGTCTAGAATGCTCACTGGATCTAGGAACATTCCACCAGGAAGGTGTTATTAAAGGTGAAATGAACCTGGCCGCCATATAAAACTGACCTGTCTGTTATGGGGCCGCGAAACCACAACCACCACGATACTCCCGAAGGGCCAACCTCAATAATCAGTCAGAGAAACAGCTAAATGCCTAAAGAGACAAATAACGGAAACTCTGCGGGCTACTGATTCCCGCGGAAATAACGTGGAGTTCCCAGTTGACCCCTGCTGCCTTCAGGGGACTGGACTCCCTTTTTTCCCCCAGTTGCACAGGTCTAGATAGTCGAGCGTTCTATAAAGACCATAAATGTGCCCCGGGGGGGCTTAAACTTTACAAAAAAATTTTTTTAAATACTAGGGGCTTAATAGCTGAGTTTTTTTCGGTTTTTAAGACAAGATTTTTATAACACTCCCAACCGCCTCGTTTTGCCTTTTTATTAACCCTGCATAGATAAGTTACGTCTATCAGACGTATGCCTCTTTAATTTTGTACTCCGTCTCTGTGGTTTGTAGGAAGAGAAAATGTATATGCTCAGTATTCTCAGTTGATCTCAGTAGCTTGCTAAAGGTTATCAAAGAGAAAATTCAATAAATAAATGATCTCAATAACTTCTATGCCAATTTTTATTTTTTTTTAAGTTCTTAAAAGGATGTTACAAACCATATGTCTTTCAGACGTAGCGTTATCTTTACCGTACTAAAAAACAACGTTATCTTTTTAGTGTTAATAAAGTAAAGGTTTCTTTTTCCTATTGCCTTTACACCAATAATTAATATTTGCATATATACCGACTATGGTGAATAGCTATGATTATTATTATTATAAATGATAAGTTAAATACTTTGAAAGCCCCTAGAGGGACAGTGTGAAAATAACAGATTATAGCTTGTTTAATCATAGTTTTTCAAAATGTATTAATTAACATATCTAAAAATATTAGATTGAGCAAAATGACATGCTGAACCATCCAAAATCGGGATTCCACAGGCTACCTTTCTAGTTTACCCGCACTATTTTCAGACACCCTTAAGCAGTGTTTTTTAAGTCAAGAGTCTATGTCAACATAGTTCATGCTGTTAAAGGTCTCAATCAGGTTGTATATTACTCAAAAATATTATGCAAAAGGTCACAAATTTGACGATTGTCAATTAGCCGATATCATTTATTTAACAACAACACATTTTAAAATAGAATCACAAGCATTTTATTGATATAAAAATTATAGCCAAAGTAAAAGGATGGCAGCAACTTCTGTTTTAACCTTCCATTATCAAGCGAAAAAAATCGTTAGAATGATAACGGATGGATACAAAATAAAACATTTAAGGTTAAAACGGTTTTGATATTTTGAATATTATAAAAAAATTTAAAACTAAGTCAAACTTAAATAAATATATGTTTTTAACAAGACGTCTGCCACCCCGGACTGTATCGCAAATTCGTAAGGTTTTAAAATTTAAACAATGAATGAAGCCTTAATGAATGGCTTCAAAAGCAAGATGTTCCTGTTACATGTTCTTTTAGTTTGATTTGTATTTTATTATTTATGATTAACTGATTGAATTTTAAATACCAAATAAAGGGTCCGCCACTAACGTTTTTTTTTTCAACTAGTGCTTATTTCGTGAATGGTAACAGTGAGCTGATTTTTGATTTGAGAGATAATTAGTTTTATCCTTTCGCTGAACGAAGATGGTTGTGTATACGCTTGCACAACGCTGGGCAATATTGCGACATTACTTTGAAAATCATGGTAATGTTGCAGAGTGTGTGCGAAAATTGTATACGGATTTTGGAAGAAGAAAAACACCGTCAGCTCAATATGTTCATTATCTTGTGAAAAAAGTGAAAGAAACTGGCATCCTCATCGATAAACTTAAGCGCGAAAAGTCAAAAACAGTGCGTAGACCCGAGAATATTGCTGCTGTGGCAGAAAGTGTGCGTGAAGCGCCATCAACATCAATTCACCGTCGTTCTCAACAATTGAACATTTCAGAGACATCATTGAGACGAATTTTGCATAAAGACTTTGGTATGACGTCATACAAAGTCCAATTGATTCTGGAGTTAAAGCCAAGTGATCATCCAATGCGTTTTCGCTTCGCTAAGTGCGCCTGCGATCGACTTATAGAAGATGCCGATTTTGCAAAAAAACATCATCTTTTCAGATGAAGCTCATTTTGATCTTGGCGGGTATGTAAACAAGCAAAATTATCGCATTTGGGGCACAGAAAACCCGCACGCATATATTAAAAAGCCGGCGCACCCAAAACGAGTCACTGTTTGGTGCGGATTTTGGTCCAGAGGCATAATTGGGCCATTTTTCTACGAAAATGAGCAAGGACTGGCCGTTACAGTCAATGGCGGTCGTTATCGGACCATGTTGAACGAACTTTTGTTCACAAAAATTGAAGAGAAGGATATTGGCAACATTTGGTTTCAACAGGACGGCGCTACGTACCGCACACCCGAAGCTACACTCGATGTTTTACGTCTTATTTTTAAAGATCGCATTATCAGCCACAGAGCTGATGGCGTTTGGCCACCTCCTGCGATTTGACACCATTGGACTAATATTTGTGGGGTGCCGTCAAAGATAAGTGTTACGCCGTCAAGGCAGAGACAATTGACGCTTTAAAGGACAATATACGTGAAGCCGTTGGTGTAATACAGCTGCACACAATCGATAATGTGCCTAAAGATTGGACCGATCGTGTAGGCTACTGCATGGCCAGCCGAGGCAGCCATTTAAATGAAATTTGAATGAAATTTTTTTATTAACCGGAAGGATTGTACTTTCAAATAAAAGAAGAAATTTGAAAAAATAATCAGTAGCTTTATTTATAGCATTTAAAACAAAAAAAAGTTATTAGGCGGACCCTTTATATAAGCAGATAAGCGTGACATATTCAAATTCTTTTTATTAGTTTAGCGAAATTTGTCGCTATCATGGTGGCAGATTTTCAAGAACTGCAATGTCTTTAGGCGTCTTAATTAAAAAACAAACAAAATTTTTCAAGAAGTTGGCGATTTTTTCGTCTTTCACAACAAAACCGTCTAGTAAGTTTTTTTTTTTTAAAGAAAAATATCTCATTCAATTTTTTTGCCAAACTTTATTTACGCAATAAATACTTCACTCCATCCGATCTTCCTACTATTTCTATTTTCAAAGAGAGAATACAACTTTCATGTATGGGCCGGCGCGCCAAAGTCTATTTTGGAGTTACTCGACCGCGTACAGGAAAGGGTCGAGAGGCTTATTGGGGTCGGTAGGGTATCCAACTCTATTGATTCCCTAGAGCATCGACGCAATGTAGGTTGTATTTCACTGTTTCATTTAAATTAGTGAAATTGTCACCGAAACTCGTACATTTTTGCGTTTGCCTCGATTTTCGTTTCGCATTACAGGGAAAATTCTTTTTTTAGTAGAACAGTGCGTATGTAGAATAAGCTTCCTCCAGAGGTATTTCCTATCACTTTCAATGTAGGAAAATTCAAATCGAATGTCCATAAACACTACTCCCTCTTTCCTTCTCCTCATAATCTATTTTTCTAGTTTTGAAACAATGCACTGCATGAGTAGGGGTCATACCCTGAGTACTGATTCGAGCGAAAACAAATTAGATACACTAGCAAAATGTTATGAATATGTTTGTGGGGTTAGCTGTAGCTTACTTCTAAATAAAAATTGCTACAAATTAGCAAAATCTTCACAAAATTATATCTTAAAAATTATAGCTGCAATTTTACAGTTCGGGTTAGTGATTATTTGATGTTTTAATTTAAGAAGCTTTTAGATTAAAACATTCGGAAGAACTGTGTGGCAACATGGAATGACAACTAAACTACAGCATTTTGTTATTTAAAATCTCTGCTTAAGATCAGGAAATATCAATCAACTTTAGTTATTTAGATCTTAAGGCAATAAAATTATCACACTTTGAGTTTCAATAATAAAATTCGAATATTGGGAATACAGAAATAGCTAAATAACTAAGCGTTGCGCTAACACGATTTCAAATATGACTTGCATTGCTTGACGGCACAGAAATATTTTCCGTATAATTCTTGGCAAATAAAATTCAAAAATTTCCCAAAAAATTTTGACGTAGATTTTTCTTTTCCTTATTTCACTTTACTTAACATTGAATTAAAATTTTTCTACTTGCCAAATTTAGGAGTTCTGTGCATTGCACGTCCATTTTCTTTTTCTGTTGCTTTGTCTTCATCTACACTTACGAATTCTGTTTACTAAACATGAGCCTGTAAGCAGCCCTGTGAATCATGTCACAACGCTTATTAACACCTGTAAGACTCAAACTATTCGATGGCTTATTTAGCAAACACGCCCCTGTTTTACAAAACAGTAAGCGTGGCCAGTTGAGTTGTCTGAAATTAAAGAAATGATAAGCATCACTTCAAATCGTACGGAAGATAAAAAAGATTGATTTGTTTAAATTCATATAAAGCGATAAAAAATTACCATATAATGATTGTACCCAAATATGTTTTTGAATATATTTCAAATAAATAAGTTATTTTTCCGCTACATAGCAGTTTCCTTTACTCTTGCTATATGACTCGAAAACATTATTATAATTTGAATTGTAAAAAAGCGTATAATACGTATAATAACTTAATATGTACATAAATTTTAAACAAAAATATGTTTATACGTTCCATGTTGCTTGGAGATACACATACGTTACACACTATACATTTTTAATTCTAAAAGCGATAGAAAATAAATATTAAATTTTTAATTAAAAACAACTAATAAATATTTCTTTTAGATATAGACGCGAATAAGCGAACTAATAGATCACAGATTACACTCTAAACTGATTGATAGAAAATTATTTAAATAAAATTTAAAAAAAAAAAAAAACAAATATATGAGAAATTAATTTTTTAAATTGTGGTTGAAAACAAAAACAAAACAGTTTAGTTTAACCCAAGAGTGTTGTAATATTTGTGTTTGGTTATCATAGTAAAACTTCATAGTTAAACTTCAATACAGTTTAAAGACGTTTAGTGTAATAGAATACTGTGCATCATTCATCTCTATCTTAAAACTTAAAAGACGACAGAATGGCAATCAATATGGGCAAACTTAACTTCGATTTTTAATATTTTTATAGACATCGACTACAAATTCTTCTTTATGAAAAAGAAATCATAGCTTGATTATTTGATTCTATGTCAAGCGGAAGCAACTGCTCATACTATTTATTGATTGCAACTAGACGAAACACAATATAATTTCTAAAGGCGAAGGTTATTTCAAATTCTTATCTTTATAGAAAAGTTTTTGAAATTATAGATTTGCTATATTTGATTAGAGAAAAAAGCCTTGTAAAAAGAAAATAGGAAACGTAAAAATTGTTTCATTACAATATTGTTAATCACCAATTAAAAATAATTCTCTTTTATTAATATTTATAATTATAAAATAAAATAAAACAGAAGAGGCTAAAAACTTTAAAACAACTTTTTATTTTTAAGGGAAACGGCAAGAATTACCACAACCATAGTTAATTGGGCAAATACGGTGTAGTTTAGAGAATCGTTAGTTTAGTGTTATTTCAAGTCAAATTCACTACTCTAATGTTTATGTATCCTAGCACAACAGAACGGGCTTCTGCCTTCTAGCATCTTCTTGGTGCTTGGTAATAAAGTAACTATTACCAATTTTTAAACGGTTTTATTGACGATACAAAATTTCATGCTTATATTTTTTACATGGAGGGTGTAAAGTGGTAGCTGATTACAGTAGTTTTTCAAGACGAGGCAAAGTGGGTTCGGTGCCACCGTAAATGGCAATTAATTCATGGGAGCGGTAATTTAAATTTTTTTGATATTTTTTATTCAAATCGTTAAATATACATAAAAAGGCATATTCTGAAAAAAAGATACACGGAAAAAAAATTTTTTTTTCGATTTTATCAACATTTTTGTTTTTCGGAAAATTATAGTTTGTTTCAGAATTTTCGCCGTAATTTTAAAACGGAAAGTGATTTTTTTAAAAAATGAGCAGCAAACGAAAGCTTATATTGTCTTCTTTCTAAAACATAAAAAATAAACATATATATTTTGCATAAATATGAACATGATTTAATTTAAAGTCTGAATTTGGGTTTTGAGGATTTCGAGAATTTTATAACTTTTTTAAAAAAGTAACGAAATAAATTTTTATATTTTTTTGTGTTTATCAATAATTGTCACACACTTAAAAAGAAACCATATTAAACAAAAAAAAAAAAAACATTAAAAAAAATGTTTGTCTGTTTAAGAATGTTTTTTTCAATTTTGTGGAAAATGGGGGCTTAATTTACAAATTTTATTGTAAATTTAAAATAGAAAGCTATAAATGATTAAATAAAATTTTTAATTAAAATATATTGAATATACTATTAAAAAGATAAATTAAAAATAATTTATACATATAAAAATATTTCTACACAATTGATTTAAACTACTATTTGTCCTTACGACAAAATTTCATGAATTCTGAAAATTTTATAAAATGTTAATAAAAGAAAATATTTTATTTTTTTACGCATTTTGTTTGCATTTATATATTATACCAGTCATGGGTGAACTTTTTGGGTGGCGGGCCAATAAATTAAAAAAAAAAAACATAGAGGGTCATTCATTAAAAAATTATGGGGTTGCTGTTCAATTAAAAGTTCGGTTTAAGCTCTATATTTATTAGTTATATAACGTAATATTTTAAAACAACATAAAAATTTTATAGGATACAGTTTGTTATGATTTTAAGATTTTCCAGATGTATGGATCTGTTTCTGACTTGACTAATTTCCTCAAAATCTGGTTCCAGTTGGGAGGATGCGACTTTTAATAAATTAAGTAGACTCTCGTCTGACAATCGGTTTCTTATTGAATTTTTTCTGCATTTCATTACTGAAAAGGCCTGTTCAAATAAATATGAGGAAGCAAACATTGCCATAATTTTCTGCGCATGATTAATTAGCTTCGGAAATTTAACTTTTGGTAAGGATTTATAGAAATTAAGCTTATTTGTATTTAAAAATAGCTGTTTTAAATTATTATTACATTGCAATTCTATAATTTCCAATTGTAGATCAGATGGAACATTCTCAGGATTAACATTAAAAGGCATTGCAAAAATATCTAAACATGGTTAGATTTTTTTTAAGTCAGCAAATCTCGCCTCAAATTCTGAATATAGTTTTAATAAAGATTGTGAAAAGACTTTTAACTTCTCTTCACTCACAGGCCTCAAAGAATTAAGTTTTGGAAAATGAGTCAAATGATTTTTTCCCAAACATTTAGAAAATATAAATAATTGAGTTTTAAAAGACCTCAAACTGCACCAAGTTTCATCTATAAATTGATATCTTCCCTGCAACTTCTTGTTCAGTTTATTATAGTGCTCGAGTAAATCCGTGACAAAAGCAAACTCGATGCACCAATTCTTATCCTCCAATATTTCCTACTCATCCCAAATTTCAGTTTTGGTTTTTAGAAAAACTTTAATTTCTTGGACTCCAAACTCTCGAGAATGCATGCCCACATCTCAGCCACCTGATCTTTGTGTAATAAAGAACATCTAAAAATTCTTAATTAACTTCTGATATAAACTCTTGAAATTGTCGATGTAACAAACCACGGGCTCGAATGGTATAAATTATTTTAAAATAATATTAAGGTACGTCGTTAATATCCAAGGCAGCCTTGCAAAGAACATCTTGGTGGATTATACAATGTAAAAAAATTGTTTCGCTTTCAGGATTTCGACTTTTATAAACTTCTGCAAACCCCGTATTTTTTTCCACCATGTTAGGTGCTCCATCAGTTGTTAAATTAATTAATTTGGAAATGGGGGCATTAAGAGATTCCATCCCCTCTCCAAATTCATCATAAATTTTTTTTCCTGTGGTCTTTCCTTTCAAAGATTTCAAACAAGTAAGTTCTTCGGTTATTACAAAGTTTTCATCGACTCCTCTGATAAAAGTTAGAAGTTGGGCTGTACACTGTACACTCTTGTCCATAGTGACTAAAAAATACTTAAAGTTTTTAAGACGTCCATCGAGTTGATTGGTTAAATTAGAAGAAATCGCTTCAATTCTTTTTGTGACCTTTCTACGTGACAGCCCTATAGATTCGAAATCTTTTACCTTTTCTGGGCATAATACTTTTCCAATGCTAATTAACACATCCTTAATAAATTCCCTTTCAGAAAATGATTTGTTACTTTTTGCTATTTTATAGGCAACAATGTGACCAGCTACCGTGGAGGATCGCTGGATACTTCTTTGATTTTTAAAAAACATTTGCTGACTAGATATTTTTTTTTTCAATTCCTCTGAGTGAACTTTCTTGCCTTCATCTGTCATTTTATGGTACTTCGACCCAAGATGTTTTGAATTAAAGTGCCTAGCGAAATTGTAATCTTTTAGTACAGCTACCGGTTCTTGGCAAAAAAGACAAATAGGTTTTTGGTTATATTCCATAAAGAAGTACTTCCATGTCCACTCTTCTTGAAATATTCTTTACGTCACGAGATTTACACTTTTACTGATTGCTGATTAATCCATTGCTGGCCCTTTTATATTTGTTGCGCATGTTGTCTCGAATATTCAAGAATCTTCTAGATCTCACATATAATAGTTGTTGTTATGTTATACGTTCAATTTTCTTTATTAGTTGTTAGTGTTTTATGATGTTTATGTTTCTTCTTGGAATATTGCATCAGAAAGTTGTTGTTCTCTTGTGTGTAAAATATTTCCTAGAAAACTACGCAGTTTGTACACAATATAATATGAAAACATCGCATTTTTTTGCTAAAATTGTTAATTTATATCTTTTTTAAAACATAATGTAAATTTATTTTTTGGGCATAATTGTTTAATTGGTGATTAATTTTTTTTTTTGAAAAACGCTCAGCGGGCCGGATTGAAACCTTTCGCGGGCCGGATGTGGCCTGCGGGCCGTAGTTCGCCCATCACTGTATTATACACTAATTCTTATAACAATCTGCATCATAATCTTCCTCATCTGTATCATTATGTTCATCGTCACCTTCATCATTATAATCTTCACTATCATTACTCTCACTATCATGTATTTCTTGAGAAATAATAGGCAATAGCAAAAGCTGTAGTTCGGAATTTGATAATTGTTGCTTTTCTTTCCGCTCATTTTGTTTATTTATACTAGATGTGAATGGATATGAATTGAGAAAACATCTATTTAGAATAACTTCATTCGACTTTTCACGGCTGCATTTGCGAGCACCATTTCACGCACCTATCTCTATTGAAATTTAAATTCTCCGACAACAATAACAACAATAGTGAACATTAAACGAATGACTATAGCAAAGCAAAATACACGTTAGTTTTGTTAAATACATGACTTTGAAAAAACACGAGTTCAAACAAAAAAATGTTAATAGCAAAAAATGGAGCAACAACACCGCAAATTTTCTTTCTTGTATTATCAAGGTAAGATTCCATACTTTTAGCAAATATATAATTCAAAACCCAACCTCAACTAACTTAGAAGTTATGGTTCACGAAACATAAAAAATAGGCCAATTTTACACCTTTTTTTTAAAAAAATCGTCAAAAATAATTTCACACATATTTTTAAAAACACTACATCATTTTAATACGCTTAAATACCTGAAGTTGAAGGTGAAAATTAAAATAACACTTTGCTGACGTTAAATTTGGAAATTACGGAGTCGTTTAATGCAGAATTTTACTGTTTTCGCTTTTTAAAAAAATTGCAAAAAATTTTTAATTTTGACAGCTCACTACGGAGTCAGCTGACAAGATAGATGCTTGAAAAGTTACATAGTGATGTAGAATTTAATCTAGTTTTATCCGATACCAAATATTAATACAAAAACTTAATATTTTTTAGTAGTTAATTATAAAGCACTAGGTCACTATTTAAAAAAAAAATTTTAAAACTCTTATTTTTTATTATTTTTTCGATATTTCGCCACACCGTTGTTTGGCAACATCAGAAAAACAAAAATAATTACTTAATTTTAAAAATTCAATTAAGCGTCACTTTCGACCCATTTCAACCCACAGTGCGAGGTATATAACTTTAAGTTGGCAACATTTTTTAATTGATAGCCATTTTTTTCAACTGGCAAATGTTTTATCTTTAGTTTGGTTTGACTTTTCAACAAGAATCGACTGACGCCTGAACAAAGCTACTAAGTTGTGCAAATTGGAACCAAAACAAGATCACTTTTGTTTGACTGGAAAACTTCCATATTTGGAGTAATGTTAAACCTCAAGTACATGTTGAGACATCTTTACATCCATAGAAGCTGAGTGTTTAGTATGTTTTATGTGCTGATGGACTCATTGATCCGTACTTCTATAAAAACGATGCTGGTGAGGACGTTACAGTTAATGGTAGCCACTATAGAGCCATGATTAATAAGTTTTTGATTCATCTATTGAAGAACCACGATGTGCAGCAGCTGTGATTTCCATAAGACTACACAACGTTAAGCAGTTCAATCAATTATTTTTTATTGAAGGAAGCGTTTGGCAACCACATAGGTTGACGTTTCGGACTCCTGAATTGGACCCCGTAATCTGGAGGAATATATAAAGTGGCTAGTCTACGCCGACAAGACCCAAGCCATTTACCATTTGGAGGACAAAATTCGCCATGTTATTGCAGATGTGTGGCCACAAAACTTGGAAAAAATCATCGAAAACTGGATCTCAAGATTAAACAACGTCCGCGCAGGCCATAACGGTGATAATAAAAAATATTCATATTTCAATTATATTTTGAAAAAAGGAAATTTCATGTCATTTCAAAAAATTTATCTTTGTTTTATTTTATTTCAAAGTTTTAGATCTATTTAGAAAGCACTCTTTACAACAAAATTATAAAATTTTCTGTGTGCATACATCTGCACAACTACGATAGTGAGGCCTTTTAAATATAATACAGATTCCTCAATATCAAGTTTTTTTTTATGTTAGAGAATAAAATGCATTTTCCAACAAAAGTCTGAGAAAATGGGTTTCCATTTTTTAATTAATAATATCTGCAGAACTACAGTGGTGAGATTTTCTTAAATTGATGACCGTTTATTTTACTGGATATAAAGTGTTTTCTTAGAAAAAATAGTTTGCAGATATTATAGATTTTATGTAGATTACTTTGAGTGTGGGATAAGGACCCCCTGTATTTGAGGAAATACAGAATGTGAGTCTTTTAAAATTTGTTGTAAATTACGTGCAAATAATCAAACAAGTGGCTGGATGCACTAATAAAAAGATAACTTCAAACTGCAAAAGACAAAAGTGATAAATGACGAGGTTGCTCTGTATGTAAAAGTTTTATTAGTTATCGTACTTTCTAGAGCTATGCAGCTGAGTCTTCAAATTGGGGGAGCAATACTTTGAAGACAAAGCGAAATAGAGCCGGGAAGCAAAGCTCCACCTTATAAACAAAATTATACAAGAGTCAGCATAACTCACTCTACGCAATTAATGATATTGTTAAGTTTTAAAGAATCACTAAAATCTTCTTATAAATTTTGTTTACTTTTGCGCTATAATCACGTTTTATTTCGGTAAGGCAAAAATTGATTAAGCGTCGAAATGAAGTGATTTCGAAACACGCGATTAAGCAAATTTTTGAGACTATTGGGTAGTAAAATTTATGCAATTCGAATTAAGCTTTTTTGCCAATATGTCTGACCCCATTATTAAACTCAAATCTTTTTCGCAGACACTTTTATTAAAAGCCGCTAACGTAATTAAAGCAAAATATTTCCCCCGTCGTAATGTGAGCTCGAGAATTAGCATTATTGTTATAGAATAAATGCATTCATTGCATTTTCTATAAAGCTGCGACCTTTAAATTTAGTAAAATTAAAAAACACAAATATTTTTCTAACCCCCCAATCTCTTTAACCTGATCACATACAAGCTCCCAATTCATAATTTAAAGCGGATCGAAAAATCACCAGATTTAGGTTAAAAGTATTTTTTTTTTATTTAATAAAAAGGAATTGTAAATAATATAAATCTTTAAATATTTTTTTGCTGGACTTTACTCAATATTTAATGAGCCGGAAAATAATTTACATTTAATGCAATTCTAAGTAGTTTTATTTTTTCATTTTGCGATAACTAAATATTTAATCTAAGAATAATAATGTATTATGTACACTTAGTCGAAAAAGTGTACGCATTTAATTTTTAATTTTTTTAAATGTAATTCATATACTTCAAGACACTTTAAATCATTAAGAAGAAGCGAAGAAATTATTCCAAAGGGAAGGATGGCAAATGTTTCCTCAAGCAATAAATACGCTTCAGGGCATAAACTTGATATGTGCGTATATTGTCCAAAGGGATTTGATTTAATTGGGTATAATTTTACGTCTTCCCGCATCAAATTTGGTTTGTAAACAGACCGGTTTCGGCTACGAGCTATCTTCAGTGTTCTCTTCTCTCTATACTCATAGCTGAAACCGGTCTGTTTACAAACCAAATTTGATGCGGGAAGACGTTAAATCATACCTAATTGCATAAATTTGTGTCAATTTTGCTGGAAATTTTTTTTATTAAACCAACTTGCATTATGCATTTTATATAAAATCTGTTATGTACGCACACTTTTTTTAGCTACTGTATAATATAAAAATAATCTATTTCAAATTCGCCAAATGCATTAGCAACAAGAAATATTATTTTTTTTTTAACAAAAAGCTTATTTCTAATATTTAAAACATGTTTGTTTTCCAATGGGAAGGAACGGCTTGGCTTGTATGACATTTTTAGGAAGTTTAATGCGAATTAAATCTTTCCAAGTAACACTTGTTGCATTTAGCGTTACTCTAAAAAATACAAGCAAAAAAAACAAAAGAAAATAGAAACGACAAGGTCATCAAAAAACACAGAGTTTAAAATTTATAAACTATGTTTAGCTGATTCGTTATCAATTCAGGAAATACTCCATGAATAGAATAAGGATTGCACCTCTTTCAGCAAGCAGTTGCAAGAGGTCGCCTAGTATTGGGTGCTGAAATTTATGATCAAAGTGTTTTAGTTACAAAGCTTCTAACAACTTTCTCAATATAATTTCGCTTTGAACTTAAACGGAGAGATAAACTATAAGTAATATAACATCATTGAAGAACAAGAAAATACTTTTATTTATTCTACAATCTATTGTTACAATGCAATCTATTGTTACAATGCAAATTGAGTTTTATTGTTATTGTATTAAACACTTCAGGCCATTAAAAAGTACGCTAAAGATCACTTAATAATGTGCTGTAATAAAAGATCGTGCTACCGCAACGTTTGTGCTGATGAGTTCTCAATAGTTGTATACGGTTTTTCGTTTGCGCACATGTACACAAACGATAAAGTAAATCTAGAGCGTGTTTTCTTTTCTTCAAATAGTAATTACAAAATAAGATCAATAGTCGTATATAACAACTACAAAGATGGTTTTTAGCGTCCATATCCTACTTCGAATGAAATGGTAACATATTTACAGACATTACTTTTACAGCATTCTTTCGTCAGTTTCAAGGTACATTTTATTTTTTTTTTATAATTAATTGATTTGTTTCAGGACAGGCAGAGATTAACGCAGGAATATAAAGAAATTTTTATTAATTTTACCAGAAATGTTTACAAAAATGGAATCCAGTAAAAGTGTAGGCATTCCAGTTCGAAGGACCATTTTATGAAAAGAAAAATATTAAGGTGTTTTCGAAATTCGTCATTTTCTGGAAGCCGCATTATTCCAACCAGTGGTTTTTAGCAATCAACATGAAATTTTCCACTTTGTATTTACTTAGGAAACTTTTTAAAAACAAAGAAAAATAACTTGTAGACAATCGTGATGAAACAAAAAAACCTTTTAGAATATTTTTGAATATTAGAACTGTGTGCGTTTTAAAGATCGTTTAATTTCTTTAATTGTTTTTGTTTTTTGGAACCAGCCCTCGAAGTATGACCCCTACCCCTGTGCCAGAACTAGGAAATTAGGTTATTAGGGAGGAGAAAAGAGGAAGTCGTGTTTGTGGACGAATATTCAACGTAATGCTCTGAGTGATTCACTGACTAATCAACCACAAATGGATGCACTATCAACGAAAATCGAGTTAAACTTGCGAGTAACGAGAACAAATTCTAAAATTCACTAGAGCACTTACCATTGTAGTAACGATAAAATAGTAAAAAAATCTCTCACATTGCATTGATGCTCTAGAGAATCAATAGAGTTGGATACCCTTGGCTCTCTCCTGTACAGGGTGGAGCAACTCCAAAATAGACTTTGGGACTATATCTGTCTGAAAATGTATTGTATTACATTTTAGGACAGATATAGGTGGTATAAATAGTACAAAGATACGAGGGAGTAAAGTATCTCTTATACCGTTTTAGAAAACCGAGATACTTGAAAGCTTCTTTAGAAACATGAAAACTGTGCTTAGTCTATCGAACATCACACTAAATTTTTATGCCAAGAACATCAGCAGCTTCCGATTCCGTAATACTTATAGCACCCAGACGCAACACCATTTCAAAACACAGATCTATGCGTAAGCATGCAACATTGTGTTTTACAGACATTAAAATCGACTCTATTTTTTCAGTTCTATTTCGAAATTGTTGCGAGAACGTGATTAAGCATACTATTCATGTTCGGCCGTTTCGAACCCACTTCCAATTGGTTCGGTTTATTACTGAATAAGTACGAATGACAAATTGTGCTGTCATCTGCGAAAGAGAATATAGGTGTGAAAGTTTGATAATGAAGGTAATGTAGAAAAATAAGAAATAAGGTAGTAGAAAGAACGAAGCCTTGCGGCGGTGCCCCTGAATTAATCTTGAACTCGTCTGATGATATTCCATCTATACCAACTCGTATAGTGCAATTCCTGAGAAAGCTCGATATAAATCTGTAGAAATTATCACCGACACCAAAAGCAACAACGTCTTGGAAATATCTAGAGCCACCACTTTACTTTCTCCGAAATGATGTTCGAATTTGCACCATTGTTCCGACCGACCGGAGAGCCAACAATTCATATAATAAAACATTTAAGCATGCAAATTGATGTCTTAAAACGATAATCCTTAACTGATTTATTATTTTGCAAATATTTGCAGTCAATCAGTGCATGCTGTAAAATAATCAACTTAACTTTGTATTTTACAAAAAAACCAGTCGAACTTAATTTATGGTTATATTTAATTTAATAAAAACAAGGTTGAAAATATACTCGCATAACACCCAAAATTAAATAAACTACAAGGCAAATCCATCAAATCACCTGCTTACTTACAATTTATGGCCATTCAAATTAATTCAAGTATTAACTGCCATTTAAGAAAAAAATTAATAAATGTAAAAATTCATTTGAGTGAAGTTAAAATGCTTTAATTGTTTTTTTAACGCTTTAAAGGTTCTCTTTTCTACCTAAACACTAAAAATAATAAAAAAAATTACTTTAAACATTACATTACATTTACTTTCGAATTTATATTCTGAATTAGGAAACCGGGGGGCATCTTTTTAACTCATACGTTCTTTAATGGATTTTAAAAGCACACTTTACTCTGCAAGCCACATTTTACTCAGAGCATTTAAAGGTTAAATTTGTTTGGATGCATTTTTATTTAAGATTGTAATAATATATTAAACTGGTTATAAACTAAGTTATACGGTCAATAACGTTCGGTCTGGTTGGTGGTAGTTTTACAAAACGCCACAAAAAGTAATATGAACAACAAAGAAAACCTGGCCTATTCATGCACAAGCATAGCAGAAACAACAAAAAAATAAAAACACTGCGTATCAGAACTACAGGCACATTGCACATTTTGTGTTACTAAAGTTCAAATTATTTAAAAATACTGGAGTGGCTTAACCCTTTGACGACCATAGGCAAATATGCTTGCCCGGGGTTCCTTAGATGATATATTTGTCCAGGTAACAGATACAGCAAATTTGTCAAAGACTGTTTTATAGAAGAGGATTGGGGCAACAAGAATGTGGTTGAGTACGAGTCCCCATCGGGCCCCACTTGTTCCCTACGAGGCTCCAAATTTGGCCAAAAAAAGTATTTATGACGAGGGCTGCCAAGGGGTGAAAATAGGGCGCAAGGGGATAAGAGTCAATTATGTTTTGGATTCAACCTTAAGCTATCAAAAAATATAATGGATAAGTTTGCGTAAATTCCAAGCTGTCTACAACTAATCAAATTATGTTTGGCAATTATGTTTGCCTATGGGTTGAAACGAAAATAAACGTTTCTAAAAAACTTTACAATTATAACCTCTAAATTCGAACTTTTGAGCGCTTTTTCTTAGCTAATGTTAAACACTGAAACAGCATGCCTGTGTTTAGTATTTTGCATTCATATATTGAAACGAAAAAGGCGAATCACCAAGTTGCAATACATACATATGAACACATGTAAGTATTTTGACAGTCTTTATTTGAAATTTAAAATGAGTGGAGCAGCCCGAGATCGTTTCTTTTTCCTTCGAACAGAGCAAATCGAACAACTTTTACTTTGCGATTTTAGTGATGACGACTAAGAAGCTGTTACAAACTTGGACACAGAAGATGTTTTATTTCTTGAAAATGACGCTTTGGGAATGCAAGATGATGAGCCCATAGAAGTTATCATTGAGGGTAGTATGCACGTTGACCATAACCCAGCTGGCGCAGTAGATGAGCTAATTACATCGAATTTAAATGTTGTACAATAATACCAACGTTATTCATACCACCCGAAAAGATCTCCTGCTTTAGACAGACTCTTGCTTATAAGAATCCCGTTTTTACCGGATTTAAAGAGTATTGCGCATACAAACATTCCCAAATTTTAAAGCCCGTTGTGCATACGCATGAAGAAATCCCTTCAGTGTACGGTGTGTTTAACAGCGTTTGTAATTTTGAAGGTAAGTTTTTATCAATCGTAAATTGATTGCCCACTGATTATACAGCACTATAACAAAGGAATGGGAGCGGTCGATCTAATGGATAAAAAAAAAGTATATTATGAGTACGATTGTAGAAGTAAATGGCGTTTTTATTTACGTTTGTTCTTCGACCTTTTCGAGTTATGTGTTCACAATAGCAATATAATATATAAAAAACTCATATTAGCCAACAGTTCCTCAATCAATTTTACCTCCATTGAATTTCAGGCAGCTTTAGCCAAAGAGTTGATAAGTAGCTTCAATTCAAGGAAGCGTGCCTTTTCAGCCGCAGTTAAATGCGGAACCCATTTTATAAGCAAACCTAAATCTCTTCATAAAATGGAAAAACGTGAAGGTTGGAAACGGTGCTCTCATTGTGCTTCCAATAAGTATAGTCGCACAAATGTTTTTTGCGTTCAATGTAATGTGTTCCTTTGCTTCTCTACATCCCGTGATTGCTTTGGAATCTATCACGAACAACAATAATTATAATAAATTTTTGTGATCTCTTGTACTTTTTCTTTTCTTGTACTGTTTCTGCAATTAAATAATTTGGGATGAAAAATTTCGTTTCAACCTATAGGCAACTATATTTGCCAAGCAAAATGGGGGACTTAGAGGGTTCCAAGGAGGGCAATTTTTTTTTTCATAACTACTATTAGACCATAGATCGCGAAAATATAACACAAAAGTAAATCGCTTCAGCCAAAAATGTTTGGTCGTCAAAGGGTTAATGCTTAAACTAAGAGTATGATTACAATTCAAAATTATTCGTTTTTGAAAATTTTTAAAGAGCGAAATCGAAATATTATCGGCAAAATGTTTGAAAAATTTAAATTTGATACAGAACAAACAAATGTATCACACTGAGACCGGCAAAGAGTTGTCAACACTCGTAGCGATTCTATGAAAAATCTTTTGCAGATTCGCCATGAGTATGGTTTGAGTGCTCGCAGAGTCCGGAAACATGAAAAAGCCGTCTAGTGTTTGGGAACAGACGGGAAAAGATAATTTAATGACTAGATTTTGATCGTTATCAGTTTAAGGTTTGTTTCTTATTGCGGTAATTTTCAAATAATAAAAAATTCAATACTGATGATTTTGGTGATTTCAATTGCTAGAAAGGAGTTTTATGGAAAGAACCAAAGGCGCTGTTTCAAGGCTATAGAGAACACTGATGTCATCACTTTGTTTTGCAGCACGGTATGTGCGTATATTGTCCAACGGGGTTTGATTTAATTGGGTATAATTTTACGTCATCCCGCATCAAATTTGGTTTGTAAACAGACCGATTTCTGCTAAATGCCATCTTCAGTGTTCTTTTTTTCTTTTGACGCGGGTTGACGTAAAATCATACCCAATTTATAACAAGATTTAAGAATTATGCCTTCACATCGAAAGTGCTCGCCGTTTATACCGAACAAACAGCAGCAGTCTTGGGAACAGAGCCTTTAATGGAATGGTAAAATAATATTTTATTTTTTTTTTAATTTCCTGAAGAAGCTTTCCACAGGAAAGCGAAATATCGAAAAAAATAAATCGTTAAAATTTTATTTAAATATTTATTTAATTTTTTTTTTACTTTTAGGTGCCCCTTGTAGGCTAGTAGATAGTGTGCTAGCTTACATGACTGGGGGTTGTGGGTTCGATTCCCAACAAAGACCTTGGTTTTTTTCACTACAAATAAAAATTTACTGTCGGTGGGGCTGCTCAGTAATGAAGGCTATCCTTCTACTTTCACTACCTGTCGCATCTCTTCTCTATCCCTTTCCTAAGTAGCACCGTACTTGACTAAATAGGCATTGGCGCCTGAAGTGCTACTTCTCTTTAAAAAAAAAAAACAGCCAGTAAAGACAGAAAGATATGACGACAGTATTTCATTTACCGGCGAAACAAATCCGAACAACTTAGTATAGAGAAAATTTTACAGTAAAGGCATGCATTTGGCACTTTCCAGTTATCGGATGAAATTTATGGAACACATGGTTGCTTTAAAGAACAATTGGTGCCATTATTTAAAAGAGTTTCAAGATTTTTTAACAAGACAAGATTTCGGTTCATAGAGTGAATTATTGGAATTTGTCTAAAACAAAAGCGTTTATTTATCAATAAGGAACTGTAAACGAATTTTGTAAATAGTATGGCAAAGAGAATTAATTTACTTTTTTAATAGAAATCTATAATTCTATAATTATTATAGAATTATAAAAATAATCGATTAAAGGCCTAACGGATTTGTGTAAACTTGTTTACCAACAAAGTAATATATGATTCTATAGTTGTGATACGCGGTGTACATATTTAGGCATTGAAATCATATTACAAGTAAGAATAGTGCACAATGAGGGAGGTAAATTATTAGGCTATATAAGAGTTGCCAGATTAACAAAATAAAGTCAGAAAAACACTAAATTTATAATAGCCCAACAATTGCACGTTACTTATCTTTTTTTTTTTCTTTTTTTGTTGCGCAGCATCGTTAGTGGCAACTTCAATTAGATGAAAAATAACCAAAATTTGAAATTATAACAAAAATGCTGTGCGCCGTTCTATTAGTAGTATTTTTTAGGGAATTTTATACACCTTTTGTTTTTCAAAGCTAGAATTTTATTATTCTACCCATTTCGCTGTTTCGCTTATGTTCACAACAGCAAAGTATTCATATAAAATAAGCGAATTGAAAGAAATATAATTTGGATGTGAAATGAAATATAATTTTAACATTGAAAAATATAATTTAAGAAAACTAAAAATATAAAGGGGTTTTCAGCAAGCAGTTTGTTTTCTGAATCAAAATAAAACAAGAAATTTAGATTAAGATGATTAAAATTTTTTGTTGTATTGCGAAGAGAAAAGTTTGACAATTATGATAATGAAAATGATATCTGACAAATGACAGATGTAGATTCTTTCATCAAAGTTTTAGTAACTTTTTTAAAAAAAATAGCGATCCTATTATGTTAATCACATCACAGATTTTGAGTTTTAAATTTGAAATCCATTCGATTGGTTCCACATCAACTCTGTTCTTAACAAAGCCCCACTAAAATCCAGTGGTGTTTAAACACATGATCTGACCATCCACTCAACTGCTGATTGTCATGAAATTATGCGATCGGTAAATTTTGTTTGCAATAAATTGATCGTTTCATTGGCTGTGTGATATGGGGTACCGTCAATGATATCCACGTCGTCAGTAATAGGTCAAAATTGAGTTGTTAGCATCTCGCATACCATACCGTACAGTGACACGTTGAGCTTGCAAAGGCTTCTCAATAATCGCTCTAGGAGTTTCAGAAGCCCAAATGCGGCAATTTTGATTGCTGACGTACGCTGACAAACGAAAATGAGCTTCGTCTGAATAATTGATTTTTTTAGAAAAAACAGCGGGTTGTTCCTTAATAAATTGAGCGAATCTACGGCGATGTGAATAGTCGGTCGGCCTTAATTCCTGCACCAGTTGAACCTTGTAAAGCTTCAAAGCCAAAGCCTTACGCAAAATTCGCCATGTGATGGTTTTGGATAACCCCAACCGCATAAAAGTAGTTTGTTTATGGTTAATGAGTTTTTGTATAAAACTTTTTTGTGAGTTTTCTTGTCTCCTTGCTTTGGTGGTTAAATATAATTCTTATTTAATCAATTTCGCTTGAGATATAAGTCTCTTTAAGATTTCTATGCAAAATGATTCCAAATAATAATTTTATAAAATTAATTTTAATTTAAAACGAAAAATTGAGGAATGTGTTCTAACATGTCTTATTCTACAAATTTTGCTTACAGTTTTAACATTTACAAAGTTTATTACACTTAGTAAAAAACGAAATTATGTCCATCATTCTTTTGAAACTATCAACAGTTGTAACAGTTTTTAAAAAATTTTTAATTGATTTAATTATTTATTTTTTTCTATTTATATTGTTATAAATAGAAAATTGTTTTTTTTCTCATTTAATTAAATATAAATACAATGCTTTTAATTAATTATTGAATCATAAAATGTTGTGTTCAATTTTGAAACTAATTTTATAACAAAATCAAGTAAAAATGTAATTAAATATGAATGTGAAAAAAATACAAAAATTATTAATAGGTGGAAAAATGTTGTCTGTTAACGTACTTTAATGTTTTATTTGAAATATTGGAAAAAAAGTATACAAATCCAGAAATATATTTTTATTTCAATAATAAGAACTGCAGCCAAAATAAGTTTAAAATATATTTACTTTTCTAATAAATTACTATCGTTTTCAACTGTTATATGGTAAAGTTGAAATATTAAACAAAAAGAGATTAACCAAAATACTCAAAAAAAATTCTTTTTAATTTAAAACTAAAAAAACAAGATGTTTTAACTCAACAGAAACCAAAAATATAAAACCCATATTTTAAAAAAATGTCCTTTTCTTAAGCTATTTCATTTGTGCTAAATTGTCATATTGTACAAATATTGCAGGCACTTTAATATAAACACTTGCAAAGTTTATTGCACTTTGTAAATTAAGAAACTAAAATATTTAGGTTGAAAATGTTCCCATTTTTCTATCGGGCTTTTTAACAAGATATATAATAGTTTTGACATATAGTTTTTTGACGTATACATAGTAGATAATTATTACAATGAATTCAATTTCGCACGAAGTTCGCATTAAAATAAATAAAATCGATTATGAAAATGGTGGTTCTGTTAAAGTCAAATTTCGTTAAATTCGTGATATTTTCGGACAACATAATCGGCTTTGTGAAACCGCTATTAAAAATGTGGTCATTAAATTAGAGTTGACAAGCTCGATACAAAACGAGCGAACAACAACAACAGCTGTTAGGATGTCGTTCAACTGAAAACATCGCAGCCGTGAGCCGCAATCTTGAAGTAGATCCAAATATGTCAATTCCTCGATGTTTTCAACAATTGAGGTTATCCAAAACCACCAGGTTCAACTGGTGCAGGAAATGAAGCGGACCGACCATTCACAATGCCGTAGATTCATTCAAAAGAAAAAATCATTTTTTCAGACAAATTCCGTTTTCACTTGTCAGGGTATGGCAACTAGAAAAATTGTCGCATTTAGGCTTCTAAAAATCCTACTGATATGTGGTTTGTAGGAGATATTAGGCCGTTTTTTTTTCGAAGATGAGGCTGAAAATGCAGCGACGATCAATGGATCACGCTATCGCAAGATGCTAACAACTCAATGTTGGCCTATTATAAGGAGAACATCCTTAGGATCTACAAGAGGCTCGTTAACTACATTTTTCTCATTAGGGTTTCGTGTAGGTCAGTTAACTTTTTTATAGCGAGATTTTCTATCCCGACTGTCCCACAGACACAAAAAACAACAGTACTTGCTGAACCCTAATTACATTAAAGTATAGCAATGACTTTCAGATCACCACAGATTTACCACTTGTGTTGTTCATATTTAATTGATTAGAGAAGTGTTTTCATATTTATATAAGTTTCTTTCATGTGAACTGCACGACCTATAGGAATAGATGATAGCTACTTTCCATTATGCAAAAGTACAGCTTTTAAGCTTAATTTTTAAGAGTCTATAAACAGTCTCCATTCAGATGGAGTGTGATCCAAATTCAAGCAGTTCATCAAACCATTAACATCAGAACAAACTACGAGGTTTTCTTACTTCTCAAAAAAAGGAAGCAAATCTTTTTTACGCTGTGTGCACTAAGATATTTTCACATCATGTTTTAGAAGATTCCACTGTTGTAGTCTTGACCCTAAAAGCTCAGCCTTTTTCTTAGACAAGCCAAGATCTCTTATAAGGTCACCCAGTTCTGCTTGACTAATTCTGTGCGGATCACTAGAATTATCGCTTACCTCAAAATCAGGGTAATAACATGTAGAAGGATGGGTTGCTCCTCCTAAACAGTCTTTATTACCTTCATCTAAAATTGCATAGTTTTGGGGTGGAGAAGGGACTGGCAAAGTGTCTGAGTGTGGTGCAGGCCGAAGAGCAGATGGGAGATTAGAATATTTAACCGTTCCTCTTTTCTTCATAGATAAACCATGTTTAATGGGAAGAGTTAAGCAGAAATAACAGTCATCTGTATGATTGGTAGGCTCACGCCAAACCATAGGTACTGCAAAAGCTATTGCCCGGTTTTTATTTTTCAGTCACTCTAGCAATATGACAGAACAAGAATTGCAACATATATGAGGAGCTCATGATTTATCTTGCTCCTCAACTTTCACACCAAAATAATGTTCATAGGCAGTCATAACGACAGGTGTCATTTTACGTTTCTGAGCCAAAAATGTTATTACATATATAAGTATGTGGTGAAATTCACACACTTTCGAGGCATTTCAGATCAGCAGTTAAATTAATTTTAAAATTAACTTCACACAATAATTTCAATAGCAGCCAGGCGCGTGCAACTGACAAACTCACATAGGTTATGTTTACTACTTATTAACAGCTGAAGAGAGGGAATTATGTAAACTAACATGTGTACCAACTGTTGGTGATGAAATATTTCATTTGTTGAAAACTGAATATATGTATACATCAATATATATAATATAATGATACTATATTTTGAAAACAAGAGCTAATATATAATTTTTATGGTCATTTTCAGTTTTAACACTAATTTCAGCTACGAAACAAAAATGTTGTTGTTCAGTGTTATTGACGACATGGGTATCACTAATATGTGATTTCAACAGAACGGAACCGCATGTCACACAGCAATAATTTTACGTCAATCGGCAGTTAAGTGGGCAGCCAGATTGTATGATTTAACACCACTGGATTATTTTTTGTGGGCCTATGTGAAGAACAGAGTCTATACGGAGCCAATCGAATCGATTTCAGCCTTAAAAGTCAAAATCCATGATGTGATTAACGAAATAGAATGCAATTTTGTCAAAAAGTGATTAAAAACTGAATCGACATCTGTCAGCGTAGTTGTGGTGGATAGATGCCAGATATAATTTTTCAATCATAATTGCCGAACTTTTCTCTTCGTAATTCAATAAAAATTTAAATCATCTTAATCAAAATTTTTTGTTTTTTTTTGTTTTTTTGTTTTAGAAAACAAACCTTTTATGTATATACAGAAAAAAAGTAATTGCAATTATTAACAGTTTTAATCGGTTGCAAATTATTACATTTTTAATTAATTTTAAATTGATTCAATTATTTGTTTAAATAGAAAATTGTTTTCTTCTTATTTAATTAAATATAAATATAATTCTTTCAATTAATTATTAAATCACGTAATGTTGTATTCAATTTTTAAATTAATTTTATAACTGAGTCAATTAAAAATGTAATTAAATATCACACGGAAAAAAAACAAAAATTGGGAGAAAAATTTTGCTGTGTTTATGTATTTTATTGTTTTATTGGAATTTTATTTCAATTTAAATTATTTTTTTTTTTGAAAATGGTAAGTATTTTTAGAAGTTAATAGGGATGAACCTAATAACAGGGTGTTGAATGGTTTAAACCTATAACAGCGCGTTCACAATTTTCGCGAGTCTACTCTATCCAACCTACACCGTTCGATAAAATATGAATTGATTAAATATGAAGTTTTCATAAAGGTAAATCCTCACTAAGCTTTTTGTCAAGGCAGCAAAATTGTATTAATTTTGCCTCTTTAACCATTGTAATATTGAAAAACTTTTACCGCTCCAATTAAGGTACGATAAATTTTCGGTTTCTAATTTTTCCAAGCTACGAAACTTCTAACAAATAGATACAATCCAATAAGCAATACTAACCAACAAAACTTTTTGATTCTTTGTTTTGAATTTGCAAAATTGTCATAACGTAAATTGGGAACTTTTTTAATTACTGTTTTATCTATTATTTTGTTATTATTTTGAAATAGAAATCAATTTATAAAAAAACCTTTAATGATTTTAATTAAAAATATTTCACTCTGCAGAAAGTTTTATTATATTTGTCACAGATTAGATTACATTTAATAAATGTTGAACAGCAATGCAAATGTCTCCAGTAATGCAAAGGATATGAGAAAATATTTTCTTTTGCGCTCACCCAACGATGCATAACAATTTCAAAGAATGAATGTAAGCCAAAAACTAATGTTGGTATCAATTATTTATATGAAATCTATCATAACTTCTATAACAAAAGAAATCTACAAAAAATTAATTTTTAAGCTTAATGTCAAAATGTGCCAATACTTTTGCAGTCGAAACTTTTAATTCAAAGTTTTATCCCTAAGAAACTATTTTTCTCATACCGAATAATCCCTTAGAAGACAATGTTATTTTGTACTTTAAATATATTGTAATTATTTTTATTTTAAAATTTGTATATGTTTATTAAGACCTGTTAAATCACAAAAGTTCACACTGGTAATAATGCCTAATGCACAGTCAAAAAATGTTGCCATTTCTGAATTTTCTCTGGCGTCTTTAAATTCTAATTTTTTCTTTGTTTTCTGTTTGTGTATCTTATTTTGTAAAGTTTTTAATAATTATATTGTTGTTGTTTTTTGTTTATCAAATTTCTTAAAAACTATGTAATTTGTAAAAAGAGACAATAGGTCATTTCGTTTACTTTTTTACTTAATTTTTTTTTTTAATTTTAAAACTTAAATTAATCATCTACAAAACAATATGTTAAAACTTTTGTCCATAAAATGCAATTTATTTACTGTTTCAATTGTGAAATTTCTGTTTAAAATAACATTTTATGGGAAATCTTTTCAAATTTGTTGCGGTAAACTTTTTAACAAGCTACGATGTGTCTAACCCTATTGTTTTAATTATGCTTACAGCATTCATTATTTTTGTTTTTTCACCTTAGAGCTTTTAAAAAAAATTCAAATTCGTCACTTTTTTTAAAGAGAAGTAGCACTTCAGGCAACAGTGCCTATTTAGTCCAGTAACGTGCTACATTCTTTAGGAAAAGGATAGAGAAGAGATGAAACGTGGTGAAAGTAGAAGGATAGTCAAAAATTAACTGCCGTATAAGACAGCGCAGCCACCAGTGACTATGCCTCCATCGGCAGTAAATTTTAAGTTTTGTATTGAAAAAAACCAAGGTCTTCGTTTGGGAATCGAACCCACAACCCCCACACTGACAAGCTAGTACACTACCTACTAGCCTACAGGGGCACCTTCAATATACATATCAATACAATCATTATGCAATCATTTCTTTATAAATACAACAATACAATTGCAATAAATTTATTTTAACTGTTTACAACTTTTAACAACTCTTCACTCAAATGGTAAGAAGTCCAGACATCTGAAATTATCACACTAAATACACTTAAACATTAAATAGTGACGTAATGTTCATATATTTCAAGCCATTGTAGACAGACACTTTGTTTTTAAGAAACATTTTTAAAGCATACTGCTACTTTTTACAGAACTCCTCATGTTCGATTAGGCTAGACAGGGGCACCTTTGAGAATAAATCCCACAAATCTGACAGCACTGCTTATTAGAAATATGTTGAAGCAGTACAAATGCCAATAAATACATCAACACGAAAAATTTCCATCATCATGGAAATTAATGGCACTCATGAGACAACGATTCTTTTTCTTTTTGGTATAGAGATAAATATTAAAAAAATATCCAACGCCAGTGGCTGAGTATTAAATACAAGCTGTTAAACAAATAACGTTTAAGAGTCGACGTACAGTACTATTAAAAAGAAAATGTTGAATGAAATTAATTTGTTTAAATAATAAAAAATAAACACACAAAGAAATTAATTCCGAATTGGTATTGTAAACAAACAAAATTGCTTAAAATGTTCTTGAGCACAAATATGGCATGAAAAGTTTTTTGTTCTGCATTTAGTGGAAAGAAGATTTTATTTAAAATTAATTTGTAATTGTTATGATCAAATAAAGCTTATTATTGAAAGAGAAAACTAGTTGTTTATATGATGACTTTCTGATCGTCAAGTGGGCGACATTTAGCTACAAGAAGTGGCGCTGTGGGATAAACCCAACATATTGTTACGCTACCCAAAGTGGTTTAATTGTATTATCTTCTTTTAATTACGTTGCCATAAATTCATATAGTTCCAAGGAAAAAAAATATTATATTGACAACTCTGGCAACTCTTCTAGCTTGTATACGTCAATGTGGCACAGACTTTAGAAATTGCCAATAAATATATTTTCAAACGCAATAAAATCAATTGACTAAAACATTCTAGCCAAATACCTTTTATTAATTCATTTCAATTTATTTTTTGCTTGTTGATATGCACATACCGATACATGTGTTCGTAAAGAGCTTTGACGAAGGGTCAAAGACGGCTTGAACCAATTAAAAATTTATAAAATACATATATTATGTGCTTTCTCCACGTCTTGACGAAACCTAGATTTGTACGCTTATAAACAAAATGTCATAAAAGGGCAGACACATATTAATATTATATTAATATTTGTTATGTGCGCAAAATAAGTGTTTTTTATTCTATTTAAACTTGAATGATCTGTTTATAATAACCAATGATGTTTGAAAGTAGACCACTGAGTGAACGCTTATTCGTATACTTTCAACTAGAATATTACGTCGACAACGAGTGTCTTGACCAGGTAAAGACTTGTTTAAAAAATGTAATCACATGTGTAGGTTACCGCTTTAAGTTTGGTATAATGGAAAATAATTTCATTCAAATGGCTGCCTTAGCTGGCCATGCAGTAGCCTACACGATCGGTCCAATTTTTAAGCACATTATCGATTGTGTGTAGCTGTATATCGCCAATGGCTTTACGAATATTGTTCTTTAAAGCGTCAATTGTTTCTGGCTTGTCGGCGTAACACTTATCTTTGACGGCACCCCACAAATAATAGTCCAACGGTGTCAAATCGCAAATCCGAGGTGGCCAAACGACATCAGCTCTGCGGCTGATAATGCGATCTTCAAAAATAGGGCGCAAAACATTGAGTGTAGCTTCGGCTGTGTGGCACGTAGAGCCGTCCTGTTTTTTTTTTTTTTTGAAGAGAAGTAGCACTTTAGGCAGCAATGACTATTTAGTCAAGTACCGTGCTTCATTCTTTAGGAAGGGATAGAGAATAGATGAAACAGGTGAAAGTAGATGGATAGTCGGAAATAAACTGCCGTATATAAAACAGCACAGCGACCAGTGACTATGCCTTCATCGCTGAGCAGTCCCACCGACAGTCAATTTTTATTTTTGTAGTGAAAAAAAAACAAGGTCTTCGTTGGGAATCAAACCCACAACCGCAATATTTGCAAGCTAGTACACTACCTACTAGCCTATAGGGGCACCCGTTGAAACCAAATGTTGCCAATATCTTTCTCTTCAATTTTTTTGAAAAATTCGTTCAATAATGATTCGTCCGATAATGATCGCCATTGACCTGAAAAATGGCCTAATTATGCCTCTGAACCAAAATTCGCACCAAACAGTGACTCGTTTTGGGTACGTCGGCTTTTCAATGTATGCGTGCGGGTTTTTTGTGCCCCAAATGCGGCAATTTTGCTGGTTTACATACCCACCAAGATCAAATATTCATCTGAAAAGATGATTTTTTTGGAAAATCGACATCTTCTGTAATTCGATTACAGGCCCACTTAGCAAAGCGAAAACGCATTGGATGGTCACTTGGCTTCAACACCTGCACCAATTGGACTTTGTATGGCGTCATACCAAGGTCTTTATGCAAAATTCGTCTCAATGATGTCTCTGAAATGTTCAATTGTTGAGAACGACGATGAATTGATGTTGATGGCGCTTCACGCACACTTTCTGCCACAGCAGCAATATTCTCGGGTGTACGCACTGATTTTGGCTTTTCACGCTTTGGTTTATCGATGAGGATGCCAGTTTCTTCACAAGATAACAAACATACGGAGCTGACGGTGCTTCACTTCTTCCAAAATCCGTATGCAATTTTCGCACACACATTCTGCAACATTACCATGATTTTCAAAGTAATATCGCAATATTTCCCAGCGTTATTCAAGCGTATACACAACCATATTCGTTCAGCGAAAGGACAAAACTAATTATCTGCCAAATCAAACATGAGTTAAGTGTGACCATTCACGAAATAAGCACTAGTTGAAAAAAAAACGTTAGATGACGGATCCTTTATATCACTTCAAAGTTAAAGTTTTGTAAGAATATTTCGATATGTTTAGATTTTGTGACAATTCAAATTCTATGTTTTAAATTTCAAACAGCCACTTTAATGTGAAATTTACGGTTTTAAAGATAAATGACATCTAAAAAATGCAACCAGTAAAAAATTTTTAATAAATTGTTAATCTAGAAGTCATAAGCTTTCCGCTAATACCATCCACTTGTATAAGGAGCAAATATTTAAGTTGTAGGAGCTAGTTGTAAACCTCGCCTTCTAATGAATTTTTTTCTCTTTTTCCTATGTACCAGATCGTCCGTAACTTTACTCAAAGGTACCTCTGCTTGGCCTCTGTGAAATTTCATTAGGTGCTTCATTAGCTATCGAAATATTTCCAAAAGAAAAAAACATTTTCAAACCACTGTGTATGTGCAGAATACGTGTTTCTTATTCTAGTTAATCGTATATTTGTTATTGATCTGTTTACAATACCCAATCACAGGATTTTCGTTGTGAAAATTATGTTTAAAAGTGGACCATTGAGTACTCGTTTATTTGTATGTTTTTGTTTTAACAAGAACATTACGTCCACAACGAGTATCTTGACGAGGTAAAGACTAGTTCAAACAACAACTGTTCAATGGCTCGTCATGGTGGAATGTAAAGTTGTACCGAAATAAAAAAAAAGACTTAAAATTCTGTTGTGGAATGCGAAATATCAATATGTTTGCATTTAGTTAGAAAGGTAAATAATAAAAATAAAGCTAATGCTTTTCAGCGGGTATTTTGGTAAAAAGGCCGTAAGTAAGATTTAAGAAGGGCTAATGTGTTTCTGAGTGCCATTAAAATGCTAACATCTCTCATACACCTTACACTGATTAATTAATTAATTAATTAAAGAGTTTCACAATGAACTAGGGCACTTAAAGTTAAATATTATTCTGTTGTATGTGAAAGATTTATGGAGCAAACTTTCGCAAATGCGATCACTTCAATTGTCTTAATTATTGCAATTAACGGACTTAAATTAGCAGAGGTGAAAACGGATTTTTATATATTCTTTCTTTCTCATACCTAATGTAAGCAAAAGAAAATGGGAAATAGCTTTAAAATTATCAAGAAGTAAGAATTAGGTCTCATTGCAGAATTGTGGCACACGCAACAAATAATACAGAAGGAGTAGAGACCATATTATTAAGTAGCCATGAATGAATTGAAATAATGCGGTGGCAAAACAAAACCCTTTGCAGACTTACCATTATTTGGGTAGCTGCAACCGCTATGTCAATATCTAAGGGATGATTTCAGTAAAATGCAAACTCATAAAAAAGAAGTCATTAAGAGTTTGAAATCCGAATAAATAATTTTTAAAATTCCACATAGATTATCGACAGTCCCAAAAAGTAAACAAGGATACACAAATTAAAATAAACATTCTTGATTTCAATGAACGGAGAATTCTAGGGAACTATATTAAGCGCTTAGAATGTTTACTGTCCTTAAAGTCACACTTTATTTAGTATACTTTTTGTAAATGGTTTTTCAACAAATAATTTATATTAAGATGATTCAAATTTTTATTTCATTACAAATAGAAAAGTTCGGCAATTATAAATGATAAATGGTATTTGGCAAATGACAGATGTCGATTCTTTTATCAAAGTTTTTAATCACTTTTTGAAAAAATAGCGACCGTATTTCGTTAATCACATCACAGATTTTGAGTTTTAAGTCTGAAATCGATTCGATTGGCTCCGTATCGACTCTGTTCTTAACCCCACTAAAAATAATCCAGTGGTGTTAAATCACACGTGAAATTATGCGATCGGGAAATTTGGTTTGCAATAAATTGATCGTTTAATTATCTATATGACATGTGGCACCGCCCTGCTGAAACCACATCTAATTCATTGTAACAATTGCCAATGCATCTACTACGAATACGTCAAAAAACTAAATGTCAAAACTATCATGTTGTTGGTGTTGCCACAATTGAAAAATAAACTTCTTTTTGGAAAAAAAGATACAACGAATTAAATTTCGACATGGGAAGTGGCATGAACAGTAAGAAAAAAGGGGGTTGGAAGGTACCCAAAAATCTGGCGCATTTAATCGCAAATAAAGTGAGGCTTACAAAAACGTAAAAAATCGCATGCTTTACGTTGTGCCATCGACATTAGAATGTTGTTTATATTATTTTTTCCAAGTTCGTATTTATTTAACGTTTAATACACTGTTTATTTATAATTAGACAATGAACACATAAATAGTTGCAAAATAAACATTCAATTAGTAAAACTGCACTTTGTCTTTTTTAAACAATTTTCACCTACTTTTGCTTCATATACGGAATGATCAACTTAAACTCTTAGCCGATTGTAAAATAATCTAAAAAAAAAAAATTAAATATTTAACAGAATAGATTTCATTTTGTTTGCATTCGCAAAGAACCTTGAAATAAAACACAAATTCATTATTGTGTAGAAATAAAGCAAAATACAGAGAACAACGCACTTTTGTCTCAATTGGTTATTTTTATATAAAAATTATATTTAAAAGCAAAATATATTTAAAAAAACACACACAAACATAATTTAACTCAACAAACAAAGAATTGAAAATTTTTCGTTTTATCAATAACAACGACTGTGAAAATTTATTATTTACAAAAATAATTATTAAAAGAATAAGACATAAAAAACTGTCTTTTTCAATAGTTTACCTTGAAAATGTACTTGACCAGTAACAATTCATTTTTAAAAGTTAAATTATCCAAATAAATAATTAAGCTCACATCTATATAATTTCATAATTTATTAAAAAAAAATTATTTAAAAAAGTGTGTGTTAATTTTAAAAGGCGACAGAAAAAATTAAATTTCAAAATCTTTTTCCAATCAATTTAAGAAACTAGAATGCTCAATAGACAAATTTTACATAGAGCCAAGATTTATTTGTTGTTCTCTTTATTAACCGTCACACAGTTTTGTTTCCTTCAGTTTAACAGCGGATGCAATTTATATTGGATTTTTCAACAAGAAGTTTGTTTTACAATTGTGGCAACACCAACAACATGATAGTTTTGACATTTAGTTTTCTGACGTATTCGTGGTAGATGCATTGGCAATTGTTACAATGAATTCAATTTCACGCAAAAGTCGCATTAAAATAATTAAAATCCACTGTGAAAACGATAGTGCTGTTAATGTTATATTTCGTAAAATTCGTGATATTTTCAGACCGCTAATAAAAATTTGGTTATTAAATTTGAGTCGACAGGCTCGATAAGAAATGCGCGAACATCAGCGCATCCTCGACGTTCCAACAATTGGGATGATCCAAAACTACCACATGACTAATTTTGCGTAAAGATTTGACTTTGAAGCCGACCGACTATTTACATCGTCGTAGATTCGCTCAATTTTTCAGCAACAACCAGCTGGTTTTTCTGAAAAAAACATTTTTTCAGACGAAGCTCAGTTTTCTTGTCAGGGTATGTCATCAAGCATCATTGCCGCATTTGGGCTTCCGAAAATCCTAGAGCTATTTTGAGAAGCCTTTGCATGCTTAACGTGGCACCTAATGGTATGCTATGTAGTATGGGGACGTGATTGGCAGTTTTTTTTTCGAAGATGAGTCTGGAAATGCAGTAACGGTCAATGTATCACGCTATCGCGACATGCTAATAACTCAATTTTAGCATATTATTGACAACGTGGATATCACTGATATGTGGTAGAAGGAAGTAGCCGATCAATTTAGTGCAAACCAAATTTCCCGATCGTATAATTTCACGACAATCAGTAGTTAAGTGGCCAACCAGATCGTGTGATTTAACACCACTAGATTATTTTTTGTAGGGCTATGTTAAGAACGAAGCCAATCGAATCGATTTCAGCCTTAAAACTCAAAATCATTGATGTGATTAACGAAACAGGACCACCATTTTTCTAAAAAGTGACTAAAACCTTTGATGAAGCAATCGACATCTGTTAGCGTGGTCGTGCTGGTCTTTTGCCGGATATAATTTTTCATTCATAATTACTAAACTTTCCTTCTCCTAATACAATTAAAATTTGAATCATCTTAATCTAAATTTTTTGTTTTATTTTGTTTCACAAAATTTACTTCTTGTTGAAAAACTCTTCATTATAAAACTTTTTCCTTTTCATGACAGCAGTAAAAAACTTTTTATTTTCATTTAAATCAAAAATATTTTTTACACACAAGATGATATTGGATTTGTGGCGCTAGTGTTGAAAAAGGTACAAATAGTAAACTTTTGGTTACAGCAAGAAATGCTAAAAACTTTGGGACAAATAATCGTGACTTAGGCACATTTGGTTGTGCAATTTTATTTGCAAAAATCCTCATAAATGTGGTTGTTCATCTGTTAGATGTTGAAAGCAACTAAATTTCTTCCTACGTTTTGAGACTCGCATCATGTCAGTAAAGTCCCTGCTGTCTAAGAAAAATAAAACATCTTTTAAATGGAGTGGCAATAACTCGCAGTTACAAATGGCAATAACATTAAAAATTATTAAACACTTAAACAGCCACTTATTTCTTATCTAAACTAGGAGAAAGGCTCGGTTAGAAATCGACTGCCGAAACGCGTTGCTATTTTAGCGTTTTCGGAATCACATAATAAATTTTCAGTAGACTAAATCTTGTTTAATTCGTAGTTCTACATATCTTTTAACTTTTTGTTAACAGTTTTGTTCTGAATAATTTTGTGTTAAATTTTTTTGGTTAATAAATATCTCTTATTCTTTTTTACGGTCTTTTTAAATTAAATTAACAATATATATTTTTTTCTTTTCGATATTTCGCTTTCCTATGGAAAGCTTCTTCAGGAAAAATGTTTTTTATTTTTGAAAACAAAAACTATTAACATATTGAAAAAATTTTCAAAACATTTGACAAAAACATATAAAATATTTTCTCTGTTTTGAAATATTTATAACAAATTATGTATCTTTTGTATTAAGAACCTATAATTCTGCGCTAAATTGTATGTGTCTGTTTTGAAATTTATTCTCCTTACATTTGGTACATTAACAATTTCTAACATTTCCAACATATAACGTCTCTTGTAGTTTTTTTCTATATCTAATACTGATGTTTCATCAAACTTTGGATAATGATTATATTTCTTGCAATGTGAAGATAAGGATGTCTTCTGTGTTGAAATATTTCTATATTTTTGGTCACATCTATGACCAGCTAATCTTGTTTTAAGTTTATTTTTTGTTATCCCAATATAAACTTTGTCACAGTTCACTTGGTTATTTCCTCCACATGGTATCCTGTATACTACATCAGATATTTTCATTTTTCCTATTTTATCCTTCATACTGCTAAATAATTTATTTAATGTGTTATATGTTTTGTGTGCAATTATATATTTATCTGTGTCATATATTTTAGAGTTTCTTAATCTTTCTGATATTCCAGGAACATAAGTTAATGATTTATAATTTCTTGGCTCTGCCGTAGAATTTTCTAAATTATGCCTATAGCTACCATATTGTCTAATTAATCTGTTAGTTAATTCTACTGGAAAATCATTGTCATTAGGTATATCTCTTATTGTATCCCTATTCTTCAAATGAAATTCTCTATCACTTATAGTCAATATTCTGTCTATCATATTTTTCGCTGTGTTTATTATCATTTTTCTCGGATGTTTTGAATAAAAATTAATAATTCTTTCAGAAGATGTTGGTTTCTTATACCGATCAAATACTAACTTATTTCTCTTCCTTATTTTTAATATATCTAAATATGGTTAATATTATAACGTGTATTCCTTTTAATAAATCGTTTGTTATATTAAGTTCTCTTATTGCAAAATAAAAAGGTAGCAATTCAGAGTTTTAAGTTAAATTAAACGATTTATTTACTTTCAATACACACAAAATAAACACGATGTTAACTTTGTTGTCTTTACTCATTGATTACCCAGCAGTTTACCCAGGTTATACCATATTATTCTACTTTATATTGTGTTAGTTGTTTTTGATTGCTGTTGTTTAGCTTATTTCGTGAAATTTCTTAAAAGCATGTTGTTGTTGTTATTGGTATTGTTTTTGTAGTTGTCTTGTGTGTATAAGATTTCTTAGAAAACTACGCAGTTTGGAAAATACACAACAGGTCATTTCGTTGACTTTTTTACTGGCAATTATTTTCTTTGAAAACTTAAACAAATTATCTTCACAACAATATTAATGGGTTTTAAGAAATTGTTATACCTTTTCGAAAACAAACTGTCATAAGCAAGAGTGATTGTTACAGCATCACTTGCATACAAAAATTGAACTATATTTTCTTATGTTCTATTTAAGATTGTAATAGAAACTTTGAGCCGGTATTTCAGTTATAATTGAGGATCAACTGAGCGATACTCTTTTTATAGGGTTAAGTCACTATTCTATATTTTTTCTTAAATTGCCATTACATACATTAATATATATATAAATATTATTTTAATCAACTAAGAAAAATATCCAAGGAAAGCATTTGAGGTTAACTCCATGCTCCATAATCCATTATTATCTTCTATTGTTTAATGAATTTTAGTTTTTAAATAATAAGTGAAAACCTTATAATCATTTTATTTTTAATTTATTCTAATTTAAAAATAAGCCTGTCTTAAGGTTATTTTGTGTAGCACATTTAAGTTATTCGAGTAGTTTTTTAAGCAATTAATTATAATTTGACAACCGTGTTTAAATGCTGTAATAAAAACACACTGTTTTTAATTGTTAACTTAAAATTATATAGAACGAAACCTTGTTGGAAAATTTATTTATTAACGTAACATGTTGTTAAAAGCTGGTTTTGACGATAAGTATTTTTATATGTAAAATCACAGGAAAGATTTAAACGAATTCTATTATTAAAACTATAATATTAATAACCCATAATTTCTTATAATAAAAATAAATTTAATTTTTTTTTTGGGGGGGGGGGGGGTTAAGCTGTAGTTATGCGTATTTATTTCTTATGGTTAATACATTTTAAGTTTTCATTGTTCGTATAAGCTGTTGTTTTTCTGATAACTCAGCTCACTTCCTGAATAGTGTTTTGAAAATTTTCTAAAACATATAGAGTCATAAGTTTAAGATTTTTCTCTTAATGCCTGACATATAAAATCGTTCGGCAGCTTAATAACATGTTATGTTCAGAACAGACGTTCCCAACCAGAGAAAATGCTTGATATAAGATCGTATTGACGACTTTGTATTGAAGAATATTTCTGGCTTAGAATTATAAAATTTTTTTAATTATCAATTTTAAATTGTTTTAAACGCGCACATGCATGCATATTAAATTTTGAATGATTAAATTGATTGTGAGTGCACAGAATTTTTTAGTGATTCTTGTGGGCTATTTCACAATAGCAAACGAATGCGTTCGTTCGCATTTTAATCGAAAGAAGATTGTTTTTGGTGTTTTTCTTGTACACCCAAATTGGTTCTCTTTTATTTAAAATGCGAATGAATACTTTTACTATTGTGAAGTACGAGGGCGGGTTAATAAGTACATTTTTTTTTGGGAACTCCCAACATGATGTAAATAAGTTAAGGACTTGATTTTCCATCTTCGAATGTTTCAAATGCTTTGCCTGGTTAATATTTTTTACTTATTATTTCTCCTTAATTTAGTGTATAATAGCTTTTCGACTTTCCTTATTTAAAACAAAAGACACGTAAAAATTTTCTTTTTAAAGGGTGACTTCTTTACTATATCCAACATGACATGATTAACGTAGTTACTATTTTTAAATAAAAACAAATTTTCAAGGCAGGGAATTTGTATTCCAAACGTGTTCATATGAAGTGATATAATTTTTTTCAAGCCGATTAGACGTCAGGTTTATAATATGAAAATAAATTTAGCGCAAATCACTGTGTTGCAAGTCGTCTGCAATGCTGCCACAATCTCATTTAGAAAAAAAAATTAAGGCGAAATAGATAAGAATTTAAGAATCACTTTTTATAACCTTACAAATTAGTATAGCTGATGTTAAGTTGTTGGGATTTGTATCGCCAGTAAAGGAATTGCTGTCATTCTGTTCAGTGAAAACCTTCATTACCGGCTGTATGGTCGGCGAGCGCTTTCGATGCGATGACATCATTTTCAAGCCGCGTTGCTAGATAGTGGTGGAGAGTTAGTATTATGTTTGTTAGTATAAATAGTGCTGAATTTTGTGGTTCTTTTAGACTGTCCTGCCATCTGGCACAATGAACTAACTGTCTTACCTTTGACATTGTTAGAAAACCAACTACGACACACACTACCATCCACAGTACCTCGAATCATCCTACCCACCATAAGCTAGCAGCATTTAGACATATGATAAACCGACTTTAAATAATCCCACTTACTGCTGATAAATACAACAAAGAACTCGACACAATTTACACCACAGCTAAAAACAAAGGCAGCAAAAACATTACTCTGGACAAACTACTTAGACAATACAATACTAAAAACAGGAATAAAGGGAACAAGGAGACAATCGATACAACAACACGACAGTACTTACATAGGAACAGAAATATTCACAAAGAAAGTTTACTCACAGCATTAAAAGCCAGAAACACTCTGAAACATAATCTCAAGACATCGACAGAAACAATTAATAAACTTAATTGCAGCAGAGTATACAAACTTACTTGTACCTGTAAACATACTTATATGGAACAAAGTGGACGAACACTGACAAATAATATTTACAGAACACATACGCTCATACAAACGAAAAAGAAAAGACCTTGAAGCTCAAGGACACGCATCAAGGGAAATAGATGAATGTACGAATTTACTACATCCTTTGACAATGACAAATGACGAAGACTAGACATTCTTGAATGCATTTAAAACTTAACAAAACAAAAACTTTTAACAACGAACAAGTAAACACGAACTCAGACACAATTTTCGCACTCTACTAAACGAAAAACACGCCCATTCGGAAATCATAAATTAACCCCGCATAAAATGCCAGTTGGCGGCACAATCTACCTGCATGAGTAGCCGATCATAACGAATTAACAGCCAGTAATACGGTTTCCACCGAGAGGAATGACACCAGTGGTGTAGCTGTACTCTGGAAAGTCACTAAATGTTTCTTTGTGTTCACAAACAGCAAATATTTTTGGCAACAATTATTGTTGTCTGTGAAACAACAGGATTGTCAAAAACCAAAATAACTGATGAGCCATCTTCACGCATTTGATTAACTACAGAATCACCCTGTATAAAAAACAAACTGAATATGACATCTTTATATGAAAACTTGTTCACTTAAGTTATAGAAACGTGGCACTGGTTCATTTTGCGGTTATAAATTTGTTTTCAAAAGATTTTTGTTTTTTTTTTCTGTGTCAAATGGACTTACCAATTATGCACATATCCCCAGATGAAGTCAACCGAGAAATTTCAAAATTAAATAATAGAAAGAGCCCGGGCTATGACAAAATTTGTGTAAATGACATCAAAAATTTACCTAAAAAAGCCATTATTCTTCTAACAACAATTTACAACTCGATACTAAGACTTAATCACTTTCCAACACAATGGAAATGTGCAGAAATAATGATGTTTCATAAGCCTTCTAAGCCTGAAAATGCTATTAAGTCTTATAGACCAATAAGTCTTTTGCCTACATTGTCAAAAATTTTTGAAAAGTTGTTTTTACATAGGTTGCAGCCAGTCTTAAATACCAAGAATATTATTCCTGAGCATCAATTTAGATTCCGCCACAAGCACGGTACATCTGAACAATGTCACCGAGTCGTAAATGTTATTAGAAATGCTCTAGAAACGAAACAGTACTGTTCTGCTGTCTTTTTGGATGTTAAACAAGCCTTCGACAGGGTATGGCATTTAGGTCTTTTGTACAAACTAAAAATGCTTATCCCAGCAACATTATTTTTGGTCCTTAAATCCTGCCTACAAAATCTTTATTTCTACGTAAAAATAAATGATGAAATTTCTAATATTTGTGACATAAAAGTTGATATTCCTCAGGGAAGCATTCTGGGCCCAGTTTTATATACATTATATACGTCCGATATGCCGTCAAATGAAAATGTTACTATTGCAACATATGCGGATGACACAGCCTTAATAGCGAGTAATATTTCTGCATTGGAGGCTTCAAACCAAGTTCAAAATCATCTAGACAGTATGGCGAACTGGTTTAAAAGATGGATTAATACAGATGGATGGATGGATTAATATAGAAAAGTCTAATTACATTACCTTTACGTTAAGAAGAGGCATTTCTCCTCCTATTTTCCTAAACAATGAAGAAATTCCAAAAACTGATTGTGTGAAATATTTTGGCATGCATTTTGATAAAAGGCTAACATGGAAGCAACATATAAAAGCAAAAAGGGATTACCTAAATATTAAGACAAAGCGAATGCATTGGCTGCTGGGACAAAAATCAAAATTAAGTTTAGAAAACAAAGTACTTCTATACAAAACTTTTTTAAAACCGTTATGGACATACGGAGTTCAACTGTGGGGCACTGCTAGCAACTCCAACATAGAAATACTTCAACAATATCAATCAAAAACCCTTAGAATGATAGTAGATGCTCCATGGTTTGTGACAAATGAAACAATTCATAGAGATTTGTATATATCAAAGATCGAAGATGAAATAAACGTTTACAGCTTAAGGTACCTTGAAAGACTTAGTAACCATTCCAAACCGCTTGCTATTATTTTACTAGATGATAACGAGGAAGAACATAGATTAAAAAGGCTTCATGTGCTTGATCTTCCGTTCAGAAAATAAGGATGTGAATATTTAAAATAGTCAGTGTAAATATGTAAATATAGAAAATGAATTTGTGTACATATAAACATATAATTGCATACTTATAATTGTACTCAGATTAAAGGGTACTAATGTAATATGTCTTTAGCCTTAATGTAGGTCAAGACTCATGTGAATATTTATTTTTCTTTTAATTAATTTACTTATTATTAAAAAATAGATTGCAAATAAAAACATATAATAAAAAAAAAATAGATTTTTTCAACAAACAGTGTAAGGATTGGGCAAAATCATTCCGACTGGAACGAAAGATTAATGCAACTACGTTGTTGCTTTCCTTAATCGATCCTTTTTTCTTTGAGGTCTAGAAAATGAGACCAATTTGTTAATGCAATGCTTTAAATAATTTGATGACATGGAAAAACACAATATTCAATAACAATTAATTTTTTGTGACAGAACTACACAAAACTACTATATTTATAAAGCTATATGTTTTGCATGCAACATGTTTCGGCAACAAAGTTTGCATACAAAACAACATTTGCTTAAATCATTTTGCTTGAAAATACCACGCTTTAGGCGAATTTATAAACTCAATAGGCGAAATTAAATTATCATTTCATTTTCATTATACTTCAAAATTGTTTCTTTAACAGAGAAAAGAAATAAACAATTATGTAAAGAAAATGTTAAATAATTGACTACATGTATTGCTGGTCTTCTACGGTATCATTACATTTCACTGCGAGTGTCATTAGTCGTCGGGCCAATATTTCCTATTGTTTTCTTTGGCACATTAACAATTATGCAATTTTTGTTTTTAATCATTCCATTAAATTGATTATAAAATTTACAAATGGGATATTTACATGCATTATGCATACGTATTCGTATACTAATAGAGGTAAGTTCATTAGCATTATACAACTGACATTAACGTTACTAATTTGTTAATTACTGGCATTTAGTTTTGATATTAAAACTTTGTGGTGCACAATTCATAGTTGCTGATTTGAACACGGTTTCCTAAGTAAATATTTATTGTAAAAAATTTTAGAAAATTCTATAAATGACATTTTAGCATTTTAACGATTACTAAATTAATTATTGTAGATTTGTTTGAGTTATTATTTATTTTATTATTAATTATTTTGGAGAAAAGAGGAGAGGGAGCAGCAAATGAAGTTTAATTTTAATACTTTTAAGTAACTTTTAACCTAAACCAAAAATAAATTCATTTTTTGGAAAATTATTAACACTTGCTCAACTGATAACGTATTCTTACCTCTGGAGTAACTGCCGCACGAATATCGTGCGAGCTTTTAATTATTAAGAATTAATTCGTTGGCAACAGGCAAAATCTAGGGAATAAAGTAAATCAAAGTTTATCGCACATCTGCTCTAGCCCTTGTAACTTTTTATGTCTGCTTAATTTTCCCATGCATAAAAGCCGTGCATCGAAAAATGTTCACCTGGTTTAAGACGTCGAGTTGAAATAGTTACTTCAAAAATCCTTAATAAATTCGCAACACATTTTTTTAATAACTTACGAGTTACATATGTAACATAAAAACATTATTGCGTAGTTCAGTGATTTGAATTTTTAATTCCCAATATGCCTTTAACAGGAAAAATCTTGGTGGCAAGTTTAGGAAAACGGAGTTCTCTTGATGCAAGGGTTTTGGATAATTTTCAAACCGGTCGCCTTGAATTTGGCCAACAAAAATTGGGGAGTCGACGTTAAAACAATAAACCCGAACCCTTTAAAATTTAATCCTAACGAAACAATTAATTTTTGTAAATAAAATATCGGGTTTTTCAACAAGACGTTTGTTTTTCAATTGTGGTAACACCAACAACATGATAGTTTTGGCATTTAGTCTTTTGACGTATTCGTAGTAGATGTATTGGCAATTGTTACAATGAATTCGATTTCGCACGAAAATATTAAAATAACAAAAATCCACAATGAAAATGGTGGTTCCGTTAAAGTTAGATTTTAAACAATTCGTGATATTTTCGGACAACATAATTGTCCTTCTGAGACCGCTATTAAGAATTTGAACGTTAACTTTAAGTCGAAGGCTCGATAAAAAATGTTCGAACTCCAACGCGTGTTTGACCGGGTCACAGTCATGAGTCACAGTGTTGAGGCAGATCCAAATGTCTGAATTCATCGACGTTCTAACCCTACAAGGTTCAACTGGTGCAGGAATTGAAATAAACCGTCCATTTTCATCGCCGAAGATTCGCTTAATTCATTCAAGAACAACCGGCTGGTTTTTCTGAAAAAAACATTTTTCCGATGAAGCCCATTTTCACTTGGTATGGTATGTCACGAGCTCAACAAGCGAAACTGCAGCATTTGGAATTCTGAAAATCCTAGAGTGATTATTGAAAAGTTTTTGTATGCTCAACGTGTCACGGTAGCGGTCAATGGATCACGCTATCGCGAGATGCTAACAATTAAATTTTGTAATATTATTGACGACAGTGATAACCATCACTGGCATGTGGTTTCAACAGTGCGGTGCCACATGTCACACAATCAATGAAATGATCAATTTATTGCAAACCAAATTTCCAGATTGCATAATTTCACGATCGTGTGATTTAACACCACTGTATTATTTTTTGCGGGACTATGTTAAAGACAGAGTATATATGGAGCCAATCGACTCGATTTCAGCCTTAAAACTCAAGAACCATAATGTGATTAACGAAATAGGACCGCCATATTGCCAAAAAGTGATTACAAACTTTGCTGAAAGAATCGACATCTGTCAGCGTGGTCATGGTGGACAGTTTCCATTCATAACTGCCGAACTTTTCTCTTTGTAATACAATAAAAATTTGAATCATCTTAATCTAGAATTTTTGTGTTATTTTAGAAAACAACCTTCTTGTTAAAAAATCCTTTATATGGTAGAATTAATATTTGGAGAAAAAAAACCAACCGACTGCAAAAATATCATTTTTGGCGCTACTAATTGCCAAAATACTATAAGTTATTTGATCTGGCAACTTTTGATATGAATCAATTTTTTAACTCTGGCAAAAAGGTTTTCAATTCTCAAAGTTATTTCTACAATTTTGTTGAAAAGCTTAAAAAACTTATCTTAATTGTTACTGTGTTTTTGTATAAAAGTGTTTTTGCTTTGTTGGCTGAATATAATTCTTATTAAGTCAATCTGGTTTTCTATATAAAAATTTGTGTTAAATCCACTGACCTGATATATGATTTTAATTTTACTACATTTTAATTTCTTTTTATGAGAATATCGTAAATTATTTAGCACCACTGAAATTCAATATATTTTTGAAGGAGAATTTAAAAAAATGTTAATGTCTCTTATATTGCAAATATCAATAAAATTTCACCTTTTATTGCATTAAATCTACACAGTGCATTTTTTCCGTTTGTGGATTTTGTTTTAACGCTCCTTTCTTAGGAGAAATTTTTATATTTTTATTTCGTATTTAAAATGACTACAGAAAAATTGTTTGTATGACTATACAAAATTTAAGCGTAATTTGAACTTTTGGAACTTTTTTGTGTTGATTGTATACAATTTTATACGCAAACGAAAAAAAAAAGGTAAGTGAAACAAAATGATGGAAAAACTAATTATTTTATGCGTTATTTCATTTTTATAAAATGTAATTAACAGTTGTATACTTAATTTCTTTTCTTTTTTTTTATTTTTTTTTTTTTTTTGCTTTAGCTGACTAAACACATAAATTGTTCTAGAAATTGTTTGCATATAAATTTCAATTTCATAATACGTAAAAACGGATATTTAACGATTCACTATAAGATTGATAATACCTAACGTCTCGTACCTTTAGTGAAAAATTATAAAGAAAAACAAGAGCCAAGTTGAAGCCCATTTACACGACAAAATTTTTAAGAAATTTATTTGTGGCGAAAGGTGAAAGGAAGTTTTTGAAACTTGCTTTGTGTTCATATCGTTAATCAGAGTTGTTTGAGGAAAAGTTCATATGCGTATTTGAAATAATACAGAAACCACAACAATAACGAATATTAAATTGAAAGAGAAATTTTATGAATAAATTTATGCTGAATGCATAAAAATTTTAAAAATCCATGAAAAAGTGGCGTCATATGAATGACTTTTATGTACCCAATTCATACGCAGCAGCAAGTCTGCAATGTCTGTGGTAGAAATATAAACTGAATCTGCATTTCGTTCGCTTTAAAGGAATAATATTTGCTGCCCGATAAAGATGAGTTCATAATCTGTTTAAAAATAAAAAAAATTTCATTTTTTATAATCCTAAAGTACTCAATATTGTTTGATGTTAGTTGTGATTCCATACTAAATAATTCCAGCTTGTATTATAATGAATTCGCACCCGTCAAGGTTTCTTGCAGCAAGTCTGTCTTTGAAATAAGAGAAAGCAGTGAAGACTGTAGTGACGACTATTTGCATACATTTGAAAATCAATATTTTCAAATGTAGTACATTGTTTAAATTAGCGGGCACATTTTAAAACTAATAAAACGTTTTAAAGAGATTTAAGAGATAAATTATTCTGTTCCAAAAAAAATCATTCTCATGTTTTCTTTAAAGTTTCTGTACTTAAAGAAGAATGGTTGACATTTCTATAAAATTTTCTGATGACCTGGTACAAGCAATCAGCGAAATACGTATTGATTCCGACTTCCCCCATAAACAAACAAATTGCAGTTTTGATGCAAAATCTTATTAGATTAATAGCTGTCTTATTATAACTATTACTATTGTTATTATTATTAATTTCCAAAATAATTATGTATATAAGCAAACAGTATTGCCACTGTGCCTTTTTAAAGTTAACTGAACCTAAAGCCTGATACTCTGTGCATAATTTCGTGCGAATTGCTGTCAAAGCCCATATAAAAATAATTGGTAGGAAATAAATAGGAAATAATGTTGCTGAACTAGTACTCTCTTTATTTTTGAAAAAGTCAGGAAATGTTTCTGGCCGCATGTTTTTCTAAATGAAAAACGTTTCACGCAACATTTTTTGTTCAACTAATTTTTTCGCACGGAATTGTGAGCAACAGCTAACTGATAAGTTAAGTATTTGTATTTTTAATTTTAAATTTATTAAAAAGTGAAAAAGAAAAAATAAAATTTAGTGTCGCAGAAAAGCGTATCCTTATTTCTGCAGTAAAAAAAAAGAAAACTTATTTAGTATAAGTCGCAAATGATATATTCTAACCGCAGTGCCGCGAAATCATCGTGGATAGATATTGCTAAAGAGATTGGAAAACCTGATAAGGTTTGTATGATCTTTTTTGATTATTATTAGATGAAGCATGTAAGCAAAACTGGAGGAGTATTTTGAGTAGCAATCGGTATCACAACCAAAAACGAAAAGCATCAAAAAATCTGGTAGTGGATGCGACTTGCAGTTCTCTTCAGACGAATCTCAGGTTTCGTGGCAGTTTTCTGAGGACTTCACTGAGACGTCGGAATTGAGAACGTAGGTGTTATTATTCTAACTTATTGTTGCTTATTGTAGCTTTCGTAAGTGATGCAAATTTTGATTGTAGAACGGCAGCCCACGCAAGATATTTTATCTGATTCTGAGATGCTGTCTATTACGCCACCGGAGAAAAAAAAACTTATTTATATGTACCAACAAGTCTTAATTATTCTAATTTAAAACGTATCTTTAATTAGAGTTTTACAAGTTTTTATTTTGTTTTGGAAAAACACAGCAGTCTCATCAAAAAACGTATATCGAAATAAAATGTGAGCAGGTGTCTCAAAGGTGGCAGATGTGACGACAATGTTGGTGGATATGGCAAAACAACAAAACCAAAATAATGTCAACGCGCCTTTCCTCAATTATATTAATTCCTTGTAGTTAAAATTGTCTAATGAGATTGGCGAAAATGTACAATGATTAGCAACTAAGCAACTTATTTTTAATATTAATGCATAATAGCAATTTTTACATAGTAAAATAATAGTTTTTAAATTTTTTAAAGACTGGCCACACAAAACAAAAGGCTGAAATTAGTATATCAATTTTTAAATAATAGCCAAAGTTTTTCTTTTAATAAAAGTATATATTTATATTATTCTCTGCAATAAAATCTATTGCGTTACGTATCCACCTTATTAAAAGTTATTTAATAAAAAAAGTTTTTTTTGTTTAAAAACAGATCTTTTTATAATTTTTTGATAATTTTAATTATTTTGAAAGCCTCTTTAGTGAAATTATAAATTTTTTATTTCGTAAACTATTTTTAATTAGGAATCTTATCCATCGCGGAATTAAAATAAGTCATAATTTTATTGCGAACAACACGATCTGATTCATCTTGTCTGCCGTGTTGCGCAACATTAATATTAGATAAAAAGAGAAAATCAGCTGGCAACATATTGTCAAAATTTTCAAGCGAAATATGAAATGTTGCTCAACACTTTTCGCAAGTTAGAACAGAGTACTAAGCTTAAGATTTAAAACAAAAAGGCTGTTAATGCCCAGACTCGTTTGTCCGGCCTAACTAGAGTGTTATGCAGGTTTGTGATAATCCAAGTGGTGCACAATGATCACTTTGTTCACTAATTGAGTAATTATCGAACTAGTACACTAGGATAAACTAATTGGAAAACGAAGTTGAGTGGATGACGGTTTAGTTAGTAATCATAAACTTTAATTACACTCTATTGTATTTATACATAAAATTGAAAAACATATATAACAAAAATATCAATCGTTCAGTGTTATTTTTGTCCACCAAATTTCCTTCCCATCAGAAATTAATAAACAACGGGAAAACATTTATGTTATAATTATGCTGACAGATTGATTCTCACGTTTTAATTAATTTATTAATCATTAATAAACAACCGATCTAATTTCACCACTGTCTGACTGATAATTTGAAGAGCACGGGAAAACATTTATGTTATAATTATGCTGACATATTGATTCTCATGTTTTATGAAAACTAAAACGTAGACAATATGGGAAAATTACATTAAAGTTATATAAGTGAATTTGAGAAAAAAATTAACTTTAGTTGAATAGTAGTGTGGGAAAGAAAAATAAGTAAGCAAGTTGCTTAATTCAAGTCTTAATTCATTTACGGCCCTTTTTATTTTGATACACAAAAAAAAAACGAATGAGAAGAATTAACAAAGGCATTTCAAAAAATTGTCTGTTGTATCTTTAAGTCTTACCAGCCCTGCATAACCTGTAAATTATAGCTCTTAAAAATTTCAGAGCTAAAATTTCTGACCCCAAAGATTATTTCTTTTTCACCAACGCGAAGTGTAAAAATTCTTAGGTGTCCTTAACCGAACCTAAGATTTCCGAAATATTTGCCCTATTTGCAAAATATTTTTAATATTCTCCTTCACTGTGAAATGCAACAGAAAAAAACTTGCGAAATTTCAGTGTCAAAGAACTTAGATTCACAACAAATTTATTAATATAATAAGATTCATTATCTTTAGAAAATATAATTTATATTTACAACTACCAGAATCAATGTTTGTAAAACGGTAATGCATAACCAAATGGAATGACCCTCTTTATTTTCAAACATTGATGTTTACTTCTAAAATTGCATTTGAATTTTGCTTCTGGAAAACTATAAAACGTTGTGTTGCTATTACATTTGATCTCTTTAATCACACAGTAACAGTTGCCTAATGAAGTGATAAAAAAATTTATTAATAAAAATACACAACTTTACTTGCATATAAAATTGAAAACCAAGTTTATTATTTTTGTCTATAAGTTTAATTCTGCTCCATTACTGTTATTTTAACTTTTAAGTATAAATTTTTGAACACTCTTCTAAGTCTTATACACTCCGATTAGCCAAATAAATTCATTAATATTTTCTGCCTTCTATCAAAATGAGCATGAAAACTGTTAACACGATATCTAAAGGATCTCTCAACAAGAAGTTTGCTTTCTAAAGTAAAACAAAAAATTTAGATTAAGATGATTCAAATTTTATTGTATTCCAAAGAAAAAAGTTCAACAATTATTAAATAAAATGTTCAACACGACCATGCTGGCAGATGTCATTAAAGTTTTTAATCACTTTTTGGAAAAATGGCGGTCAATTCGAGTGGCTCCGTATAGGCTCTGTCCTTAACATAACATGGATCACTCCATAGCGAGATGCTAACAACTCAATTTTGGCCTATTATTGACGACGTATGGCAATATTGCCAACGAGAATACGGATTTACAACAAACGATAAAAAACGACGTCGCCTTATATTGCCATCGCCAAACAGAATAAAGGTGATTGAGAATAAAATTTATTTAATGTTTGTATAAGGACCTTGTGCTTGGAAAATTGATTTATAAAACTTTACAACACTGACATATAATTGCCACAGGACCGTTGTCTCACAGGCAATGAAACGATCAAATTATTGCAAATCAAATATCCCGATCGCATAATTTCTCGACAATTAGCAGTTAAGTGCAGATCGTGTGTTTTAACACCACTGGATTATTTTTTGTGGGGCTATGTATATTCGGAGACAATCGAATCAATTGCAGCCTTAAAACTCAAAATCCCTGATGTGATTAACGATATAGGACCGTCATTTTGCTAAAAAGTAATTAAAAACTTTGATGAAAGAATCGACATCTGTCAGCGTGGTCGTGGTGGACATTTGGTAGGTATCATTTTTCACTCATAATTGCCGCACTTTTCTCTTCATAATACAATAAAAATTTGAATCATCTTAATATAAATTGTTTGTTTTACTTTTAAAAAACAACATTCTTGTTGAAAAACCCTTTACTTAAACAAAAATATATTAATAATGAAAAGAGATATAGGCGAAGCTAAAGAATTTGTTTTTTTAAGCTGTGGATTAGTTGTTGTTTTAGAAGAAAAAAATTAAATTAAAGACTGTGGTTGCGGATTAAGTACAACGGCGAAGGCAGTAAGACATCCTGCAATATTATTAAAGAAGCGATGGCTAGAAACTCCAAAGCTCTACAAAGCCTTTTTAGGAATGAGTTATACTGATTTCTAGCGTTATTAGCATTATTTCAATCCTTAAAAGCGCCGCTGATAACAAGTCTGTTTTCGTGAACTATTTTCCTTTTCCAATCTTCAGTATGTTTATCACATCCCTCATAATATTACTCCAGGAATTATTACCGATACCTGCGATGCTATTTACAACGTTCTACTGTCGGACTATTTAAAAGTAAAATTTATAGTTATTGCTGCTCTTTTTTATTTTGTGATTTGTTTTAGATACCAGCGACGGAAGAAGCATGGGCGAAATTTTAAAATTTTCTTAATTATATAGGTTCGCTGACTGCGCCATCACATTCTGGAAGCATCTGTTACAAATACAAAGGTTGATTACTGTCATGTTTAGTTTTGTTTAATGTATTTAGTGTATTGATTTTAATTTTTTTAGGAATACACAATATTATGCTTTTGTATATATTGATGTGGGTTCAAACTGGCGTATATCTGATCTTTTCATAAAACTTTAACATATGAACTTAGGCTTCATAAGTTCTGGTTGCTGATGATGCGTTCGCATTAACAATATTAAAGCTTTTAGTACGCACAAACTAAACGCAGTCCAAATAGTGTTTAATTATATCAATGTATAAACTAGATAAATGTTTTTGTAATAAATTGTTATTTATTTCTTAATTTACATGATATTATATTTTCTAATTTCCTGGTTTTTACTAAACTTTACATCTGTGACTAATATTTGTTTAGGTTTATTCTTTTCATTTATATTGAGCATTTTTTTATTTATTTAAGTAACGAAACCGTTAACACAACTGTTATTTGCCGCTGCTTGCTCTTAAAAAGTTAAAGTTATTAAACTTGAACTTAAATTTAACATTGCGTGGTTACACAACGTTCATATTAAAAACAATTTTGTTCGCCAAGAATCAGCTGTTTGCCTTTCAATAATATTTTGTGGTCAGATTACAGCAACCAAATATTTAACTATTTCAGTCTAATGCCTGCCTAATGTAGCTTTATTTTCAAGTTGTGAACTGTGTCGTATTTTTCTGGCCTTTAATTATTTTGAAGCCATGAAAATATTTTCATTTGATGCAAATATTTTTATTATTATGATATCTACAAAGTATAAACGTAGCCGTTATGAAGGTAAGTGTAAACCATATATTTTTAAATCCAATAGTGCTTCCATAGAGGGCGTAGTTTTTACGGATATATTCTTTATTTTGCACTGTAGACAGTCCGAGAATAGTGTGGAATATTAAAACTATGAAAATATTTGATGCAAATATTTTAATTAATTTAATATCTACAAAGTTCAAACGTAGCCGTTATGAAAATAAGTGTGAACCATACATTTATATGACAAAGGATGTTTTTCCATAGGGGCTGTAATTTTTGCATTTAGGTCCTTGTCTTTTGAACCGTAGACACACCGTAAAACTATTGAACCACAGATATTTTAAACTTTCAGCAACAAATAAGAAAAAGAAACATTAAAAAAATTGGAAGGTGGTCCCCACAAAATTGTATGTGAATTCACTAAGTATGAATACAATAGCGTATGTACAATTGTCACCATTTAAAAGCTTTAAATAAAAATAAAGTAAGATAAATATAGGATTAATAAAATCACTCCCAAAATAAATTTCAGCAGCGCGAAGATAATTATTTAGGTTGTTTTGTATTTTAATAGCTTTACTTTTGCGCATAACCTATAAGATAGATAAGATAATATTATAGCTGTGGGAAGCCTCCACATATCTCAAGAAAGAGAGCATTAGGGAACATTAACCCTATTTTGTTTAATTTAACTTTAAGCTTTCGTTGTAAAGTAGATCGATACAGTTGGCTCTTTAAACATTTAAAGAATTATATCACCTTAATATTTGTTTGTGCTTATTTTATACGCTAAAATTCTAACTGCACTCTGTTATAAACATATTTACAAAATGCAAATTTAATTAGCATTTTATTCATTTCTTTTTTGTATTTTGTTATTTCTCATAATACACACACCTCAAATTCAGTCGCCTTTAAAGTGACGGAAACAGCTGATAGCAGTAGTGACGTTGATAATAAATTTATTTAGTACGTGCACATTACTTTTATTACTGTTTTTATATGATATTGAAAATCATTAACCGATTCTCAAAAAGAAACGTTTAATTTTAAAAAATTTAATCACATTGTTAAAATATATTTTTTTAATTTAACACACAATGGTTTTTTGCCTTCAATTTTATATTTTAATTTATTTAAAACAAAAATCGCCTGAACAGACAAGAAAGGTGATTTAGTTGTTGCAACAATATTACGAATGATTGACTACCGCAAGTTCACTTTTTTTATTTCATAACAAAATTAAAGTCGAAATTAATTATTCTTTGTTCTACAACACGTGTGTCTTGTTTTCTTGATTAAATATAATTCTCATTTAGTTGATAAATATTTTAGTCATTTAAAATTTTTCTTAACAGAATTGGCTAAAATTCACTAATAAGCACAAGGCTTCTATTGATACAATGCTTCAGGAATTCTTGCAACTACATTGGAGATATATATGGAGACATTAAAAAGATTTGCGAAATTGCTAACACTTCTCTTTGACGAATCTCAAATTAACTTTTTAGAACCCAAATGAATTTGTTAAGCATAATATGTTAAACACGAGTTCCAACCAACCTCTACCCCTGTGAATAATTTTCGTCCAAAAATATTTTAAACTCACGAAATTTTAAAGTTTTACATATTATTATACTGACGACTTAAATATTACTGACATGTGGTTTCAAGAGGACGGTGCCACATGTCACACAGCCCATGAAACGATCAATTTATTGCAAACCAAATTTCCCGATCGCATAATTTTACGGCAATCAGCAGTTAAGCGGCCAGCCAGAACGTATGTTTTAACACCTCTGGATTATTTTTTGTGGGGCTATGTTAGGGACAAAACCTACACAGAGCCAATCAAATTATTTTAGCATTAAATTAAAAATCCGTGATGTGATTAACGAAATAGGACCGCCATTTTGCTAAAAAGTGATTAAAAACTTTAATAAAATAATTGACATCTGCCAGCGTGGTCGTGATGGATATTTGCCAGATATGATATGGAACTTTTCTCTTCGTGATATAATAAAAATTTGAATCATTACACACATACTCATTTTCGAGCCCATAAAGGAAATATGTATTTCTGGAGAGTCGATTTAGCCATCTGTCTGGAACTTTTTTTTATTACTATAACTGTATTTTGTTTTATTGTATTCAAAAGTGATAATTCAAAAACAAAAAAGTCTAGACTGCCAAGCAATCGAAATTTCACTTGGCAATTAAAAATTCACCATATCATATTATCACCTTAATTTTATTAAGAAAGCTTAATTTTACTAAAAAAATGTAACTACAATCGAAAAATTCAAATTTCATTAAACAGCACTAAAAACAAGTTATCGATAATTAAAGATTTCGCGAAAAGATTCTAGTTTCACCTGTAAATCATATTTTAACACAAAAAATAATCTAATTTTGATTGTAACTGATAAAACACATTTAATTGAGTGTACAATTTTTAAAGTTCTTATTTCGCTTGTTATACTTTTTTAACCTAATTCAAGTTTTCGCAAAAAATTAATTTTATAAATTTAATAAAATTGTTGCATTTAAAAAAAAATGTCACAATAAATTTAAAAAGTGTTTTTGTTTTCAACATGTTTGCTGTGCTTTTGTGTAAGAGTGTTCTTCAGTTTTGATGTCTTTTTGTTGTGTTGGTTCAATGAAAACTCTCATTTAATCAATTTGGCTTGAGATATAAGACCCTTTAATTTTCTATAAAAAATTTGGAGTAAAATCCACTGATGAGCTATATGAGCAGTAATGAAATGGCAATATGGCTATGCTTTCCCCCGCAGTAATACATTTCAAATATATTTTTTAGAATAATAAATTATTTAGAAGAATATCATAAAATATTTATTTTTAAAAGAATTTAGCACAGTTTAACGTAGATTAAAATGTCATAACTTTAAATTCAATTATTATCTAATAAATACAAATTTTACTAAACAAAGCGATTAGCCATACACTTAAAATTCTTCTTTGACGAAGGGCTGAATATAGAACTCTACTTGTTTTTATTGCTAACAAATTTTTGAAAAATGGCAGGAAGATAATACTTTCCTTAAGCGGCACAGTTTTTCTTTTAAATGCTTTCGAAAAGTTGTAATTTAAAAGTTTGAAAAATTGTTTATTCATCAAAATCAATTATATACAGACAGAACAAGAACAGAACAGTCTAAGTTTGGGCATATTTTTGCCAAAATTCAAACATAAAAGCGCTTTTTATACTTAAGAGCTCCTTCAGAAATCAGAAATGAGATTTGCTTTAAGACTCAACATAATTATTTATTAAAAGCAGAATATTGTTTTTTTGAATTTAGTAACTAGAATAATTTAAAGCTAAAAGTCCAAATTTAGGATCTTATGAGTTAGCATTATTGGTACTGCATTTCCGGTACTAATTTTAACAGCACTTCGGTATAACATTATTAGAAGTTACTTGTATTTTGCTGTATATTCTTTAATCTAAGAACTTGTTCCATGCTTCCCAGTTTTAGAGTGGGTGACTTTATAACATTATTATTGCAAGTCTAATGTAGCCGATATACCAGCCCTACCACTTTCTTACTTGTAAGTCGTTCGTTTAAAAAAATACTTTTATTCAAAAGACATTTTAAATTTTTATGATGCACACAAGTTTTGAAGTTATCCATTAATTAAGCTTTACCACACCATTGTGTAGCTGGTGAGCATACAAAATACATTATTAATTTGCAGACCCGGGAAGTTTTAATTACAATTAAAATTACATGGAGTAAATGTATACGAAACCTATAGCAAATTGTTTTAGTTGTAATTTCAATTGCAACGCTTATAATTCATAATTGAACAAATTACATGTAAAGGGTTTTTCAACAATAAGTTTGTTTTCTAAAACAGTATAAATCAACAAATTTAGATTAAATTATATTATCTGCCAATTGTCAACCACGACCACACTGACTGACTGATGTCGATTCTTTCATTAAAGTGTTTAATCACTTTTTTGCAAAATGGTGGTCCTATTTCTTCAATGACATAACGAATTTTGAGTTTTAAGGCTGAAATCGATTCGATTGGCTGCGTATAGACTCTGCCCTTAAAAAACAATCCAGTGGTGTTAAATAACATGATCTGGCTGGCCACTTAACTGTTGATTCTCGCGAAACTATGCGATCCGGAAATTTGATTGGAAATAAATTAATCGTTTCATTGACTGCGTGACATGTGGCTTCATCCTGTTCCTGTTCTCGTGAAACTATGCGATCCGGAAATTTGATTGGAAATAAATTAATCGTTTTATTGACTGCGTGACTTGTGGCTTCGTCATGTTAAAACCACATGTCAGCAATACCCTCCTTCTGAGACCGCTATTAAAATATTACGCATTTTACGCAATGTAACTTTAACAGAACCACCATTTAAAATTTTCGTAGTGGATTTTAATTATTGTAATGCGACGTTGCCATGATTAAAAAAGAAACTTCTTGTTAAAAAAAAACGATAATTACAAAATATAATTAACATCCCCCAGGTCTGCTAATTTATAATGAAAATAACATGAAAATGATGCTCTCAGTTTTCCAGCTAAAGTCATTGACATTCACTGCATGCATACAGCAGACTGGCCTATATTTCATCTGCTTTCTTTTATTGCACATTTTTAAACAATTCAAAGGGAAGCGTTTTTATGCTGCCCTCTACATTGTGAGAACTATTTGTCAATTAAGCAACAACAACAAATAAGCACAAAGCAGCCCATATTTGTTTGATATTAGTGAATCTTTTTTATTTTTATTTAATTAAATTTAAATCAGAATATTTTGTATGCCTCGTTGCGTATTAGCAAAATTGTAAGGGAATCTTTAGTTTTTTAAAATTCTTTATTTGATTTTCGATTTTAAATAAATTTTACATATTTTTTACATTTGAGGAAAACAAACCTTCCAATATCAGCCAAATAACTTTAAAGTATTTAACTGTTTTTTGTTTTTTATTTTATTAATTTAAAAAATCTCACTGAAACAAATTAATATTTTGTATTTTATGTGTTTGTTGAATATATATATTTTTTTTAAATTTTCGTTTTTAATTTAAATTTTTTAAACTGTTTTAAAAAAATAGTTCTGCAGTATTTTTGGCTTAAAAATTTAAATTCAAAATCCTTTTTATTTAATTATAATTTTTTAGAAACATTTCTTTTAACGTTTCAATTAAAACAATGATTAATTAAATCAATTTCTATTTTTAATTTCATTAACTTTTAATATTCCTTAACGTTTTCAATGTTAACGCGACGTATGTTGTTCAAAGACTAAATAAAATTTTCTGTTGTTTCTCTTATAGGGTCTGTTTGTTTGCCTTTTCGCTTAGTGTGGCCAGCATACACACACGTACATACTTCAAAATATAAACAATTTTTTTTACATATGTACATACATATTATTTATTTCTTTCTGTTTTGTTTTTAACTCTCCATGCTTATTGTGGCTGTTGGTGATTTTCTTGATTTTGTTTTGCTCTTTTTTTTATAAAAGCCATAGAGAAATAAACTTACATACTTTAACTTGTATATGCTTTACATGCTTGAAATTGTATATACGTACGTATATACATATATATTATATATATTTCAAAAATCTTATTGAATCGATAGAATAATTATGAAAAACGGTGTATGAGTAATAAGCATAGTGTACAATAAACACCCATTCAGTGTATAAACCAAAAGGTTGGTGCAATTGTACTTTTTTCTTTTCGTACCCCAAGAAACTTATCGGGTTTTTCAACTAGACGTTTGTGTTTAAATTATGGCAACACCAACATCATGATAGTTTTCATGTTTAGCTTTTATACGTATTCGTAGTAGATGGATTGACAATTGAATTACAATTAATTCAATTTCTCACGAAAATCGCAATAAAATAAATAAAATGAAGATGGTGGTTCTGTTAAAGTAACATTTCGTAAAATTCGTGATATTTTCGGAGAACATATTAGACCTTCTGAAACCGCTATTAAGAATTTGGTCGTTTAATTTGAGTCGACAGGCTCTATACAAAATATGCGAACACCAACGCGTGTTCGACCGGGTCGTTCCACTGAAAGCATCGCAGCAAAACCACCACATGGCGAACTTTGCGTAAGGTTTTGACTTTGAAGCCTTACAAGGATCAACTGGTGTAGGAATTGAAGCCGACCGACCATTCATATCGCCGTAGATTCGTTCAATTTATTCAGGAACAACCGGCTGCTTCATTTTCCCTTGTCAGGGTATATCAGCAAGCAAAATTGTCACATTTGGGCTTCTGAAAATCCTAGAGCGATTATTGCGAAGCCATTGCATTCTCAACGGATGCGCTATGTGGCCTGGAGGCGTGATTGGAGCGTTTTTTTTTCGAAGAAGAGGCTAGAAATACATAAACGGTCAATAAAGCACAACTCAATTATTACTGTGGTTTCAACAGGGCGAAACCGCATGTCACACAGCCAATGAAACGGTAAATTTATTGCAAACCAAATTTCGCGATCACCTAATTTCCCAGCAATCGGCAGTTAAGTCGCCAACCAGATCATATGATTAACCGCCACTGGATTATTTTTGTGGGGCTATGTTAAGGACAGAGTCTATACGGAGCCAATGAAGTTGATTTCAGCCTTAAAACTCAAAATCCGTAATGTGATTAACGAAATAATTAACGCCATTCTGCCAAAAAGTGATTAAAAACTTTTATGAAAGAATCGACATCTGTCAGGGTGGTTGTGGTGGACACTTGCCAGATATCATTTTTCATTCATAATTGCCAAACTTTTCTTTTGATAAGACAAACATTAATTAACATTAATTAATTAATCATTTTAATCTAAATTTTTTGTTTTATTTTATTTTAGAAAACAAACTTCTTGTTGAAAAACCCTTTAGAACAACTGGTACGTTTTAGTTTATTTATTATTTATCGAAGACAGAAAAAATTAAATGCGAGAATTATACACAATATTCTGAATCGCTGCAGTCATCAGAAGCCTTTTCCTAAATCTAAGTTATAAACATCATTTATTAGGCCAACAGGGAAATACGTATAATCAGTTAACATTGAATTGGTTAGATAAACTCCTCGCACAACCCAAAGCTTTTTTATTATTCTCTTTATTAATTGTTAAATGCATTTGTTTTTTTTTTACTTTTTGCTGATCGCCGGTTAATTTCTCCTTTTTTGTTATTTTAATTAGCGAAAACAAAAAAAAATTAAATATCAAAAAGTAATAGAAATTAACCAAAACACAAAAAATAATAAAATAAAAGAAAACAAAGCTTCGCCAAACCAAATTCAATGAAAAGCAATTAAAAATAAACCAAAAATACATAATTTCTCAAAAACTGGAAAAATAGTCATTAATTTATATGTTACACTGTTCTGAAAAGACATGTCCTTTAAACAAAAATAGAATCAGTGTATGGATGTTTAATAATAAGCGGTTCTCTATTCTTTTCTATAATGGAAAATTGTGTTTAAGAGGCACAACAAAAAATAACGCGGTCACATTAAATGTGGAGAAGATTATTAGTTTAAGTCATAAAAAGATAATTATCACTAAAGGAGTAAAATGAAATGACTTACTGTATCTGCGGAATCGTATGAACACAAAACAGTAACAACATGCCACATTCAAATTCGATGACCTAAGATTAACAATCAGAAAAAAGCAAAACGAAGACACACAACCAAACAAATACCAACATTGAATAATGATGACTACAACATCTGTATATGATGCGATGAATTAGAGTTTTCTAGAAAATTCTAGAACCGCTCAAAACATTATAAAAAGTCTGCTTGTATTTCTTTATTTTTTTTTTTTTTGTTACGGACCAGCACTCTGGAAACGAGTACATATGCAATGCATTGTGCTAGAACTAGGAAATTAGTTTATTGGGGAGGAGGAAAGAGATTAAAAGTGACCGAAAAAATCTCCGGAGGGAGTTTATTCCACATACAGACAGTTCTGCGTAATGCGTAAATTTGTAATGCATAGTGCAATTCACTAACCAATTAATCGCAGGTGGATGCGCTTTCAACGAAAATCGAGTTATACGCAAAAACGTGTAATGGGAACAAGTTCCCTAATTTCATTAGAGCACCTACCATTGTAGTAACGATAAAACAGTGCAATACATCCAACATTGCATCTATACTCTAGAGAATCAATAGAGGTGGATATCCAACTGTCTCTAATGAGCCTCTTGGTCCTCTCCTGTACGGAGTCGAGCAACTCTAAAATAACTTTAGGGCGCCGGCCCATACATGAATGTTATATTCCATTTTTAGATGGATATAGGTGGTATAAATAGTACGAAGATCGCCCCCCTAGGGGGCACATAAATATAGTCTTTATAGAATTCCACTATCTTGACACAGTGCAACTGGGGAAAAAGGGAGCCCAGTCCCCTGAAGACAGGCAGGGAGTCAACTGGAAACTCCACTTTATTTCCACGGGAATCAGTTAGCTCGCAGATTTCACGTTTTCACGTTTAACTCGATTTTCGATGAGGACACATCCTTTTGTGGTTGATTGGCCAATGAATCGCACTACGCATTACAGGGAAAATTCGTTTTTCAGCAGAACAGTCCGTATGTGAAAAAAGATCCCTCCGGAGGTCTTTCCTGTCACTTTCAATCTGAGAAAGTTCAAATCGAATGTCCACAGACACTCCCTCTTTCCCCCTTCCCGTAACCAAATTTCCTAGTTCTGGCACAGTGCATTGCATACGTAGGGGTCATCCCCTGAGTGCTGGTCCTATTAAAAAGAAAAATTATTTGTCTCTTTAGACATTTAATAGCTCTCTGGCTGATTATTGAGGTTGGCCCCTATATGGGAGTATCGTGGTTGTTGTGGTGTTGCGGCCCCATAACAGTTATAATAGTTCTTATGGTGGCCAGGATCATCTCACTGATAATGACACGCAAAGTGAATGATCCAGTTCAGTGAGCATGCTAGACATGTGTTCTGGACAGGAGTTGGAAAGTCTCCAACTCTTTAGCAAGGTGTGATGGTTTGCAGCCCTGCCCTGGAATCATTAAAGTTGCAACTAGAAGGTTTCTGTTGCATAGAATTATAGCTTCGGCTTTCTAGGACGAGCATGACGTTGCAAATTATGCAGTGGTTAGATCCACCATCTGGTTAAGGCTTCATGGCCAGGTGCAGATGTAAATCGAATCACACAGTACGAAGATTGCATGGAGTGAAGTATTTCTTACACCGTTTTAGAAAACCGAGGCATTTGACAGCTTCTTTAGAAACCTGAAAAATGTGTTTAGTCCATCGAACATCACACGGAATTTTTATGCCAAAAACATCAACAGCATACAATCCCGTAATACCTATATCATCCATAAGAGCAGATGCAGCATTATTTTCCAACACAGTTTCATGCATACGTAGGCAACATAACATCTTACGGACAAAAATCGTCGAATTGTAAACGTAATCAAGTGAAGGCACAAAAGTTTATACAGCAGCTTTTAGCTGTATTAACGCGAATAGCTCGTCATTTAATTTAATTTAAAACAATAATTAACTTATTTTAACAATATATTCCACCATAAGTTAAGATTAGAAGATGTGGGATAAAGAAAATAGAAGATATGAAATAAAGTTACTTTATAGTTAACCCTACACAATTGTATATCTACTGAATAGCATCTACACGGATTATTCGGTTATTTTCAGGCAAAATACTTTTTGGTCTATTAAAATTTAAAAACAAATTTTTTAAAATATCAAAAACTAACCAGCTAACTAGCCGTAGGCATATTCTAAATAACAAATAGTGTGTGGGAAATTAATATTTTTAAAGAGCACCAAAATCGATGTATCCATCCATTTTCAACATTTCACAATTTAAATTTAAAAGTAAAATTTACCTTAAGCGACATATACGGTTTTTCGTGGTAACTAAATAGATTAATAGTTTTTTTTTGTAAGAGACTTTAACAATTATGGGTTGTGAACAACCAGGTCACAAGAGGGGCAGGACCACCAGTGCCCCTTTAGGCTAGTAGGTAGTTTACTAGCTTGTGAGTCTGGTGGTTGTGGGTTCGATTCCCAACGGAGACCTTGGTTTTTTTTTCACTACAAAAATAAAAATTTACTGTCAGTGGGGCTGCTCAGCGATGAAGGCATAGTCACTGGTCGCTGTGCTGTCTTATACGGCAGTTAATTTCCGACTATCCTTCTACTTTCACCACCTGTTTCATTTCTTCTCTATCCCTTTCTTAAGAATGTAGCACGGTACTTGACTAAATAGGCTTGTTGCCTGAAGTGGTACTTCTCTTAAAAAAAAAAAATTAAATACAACTGTTTATTTATCAGCATTTTCTTGATAAAAAAAGTCCGAATTGTGAAACCTACGTCAAGAGAAATAATGTAGCAGATTTTTTGTTTAAAAAAAGTACCATTTGATTTGGTACCACTTTGGATTTTTATATAACGTCGCTGTTGTTAATCCTTTACATATTCATGTTTTTTGTATGTTAACAGCGTATGGATGGCTTTATGTAAACGAAATAAGAACACATTTTTTTATTTTTGTTTATATACTAAATACTTGACCAACTGATTGATTTTTCCCTCTGTTAGCACATAAACTTGTTTTCGAAGAGTCATACAAAACTAGTTTGAAAAAAATTCATTTTGTTAGAACAGCGTATTGTAATAAGTATTAAAGTTCTTTCCAAAATTGTAAGCACAAAGTTGTTTTCTTAACATGCAACATCATTTTAAAAAGGTGTGCTTCAGAAAGTACTTTAAAAGAAATAAATGCGCCTAAGCTGCTGTGATGTATGTAAGTTGGCTTTAGCAGCTAAATTGTGTCTCGGACATGAAGCACAGGATTTCTTTTCTTTAATTTTTTTAAAAACTTAACTAGGGTTCTTAATTAATAAATACAACAAGAATTTAATGTTTTCTCTCATAAAATAAATTGCATGTTGTTTTTGTCATTAGTTAAAAATTATTACTTAATTTTAGGGGAATTCCGATTTATGAGCGACACAATCCTAAACAAAATAAATCAATATACAGTAAACAAAACAAAAAAACTTGTACAGTTGCCAACTCAGAATAAAGAAAATTAAATTAATAAAAATATGGGAAGTAAGAAAGATTTATGAAACACAAATTAAAACTTGAGATCCATATTACATATGTATATCAAAATTGGTTTTGTAGTGCTTATACATATATAACGAGAAAAATAACAACAACAAAAATATGTCAACTTTCTTGAACAAAAAAAACAAAACTTGTACACTTCTTATTTTCTGTGGACAAAAAGTCTCGTTACAAATCTTTTACTCAAGAATTAATTAAATCGAAGTTAGGCAATTTAACTAGTTGGTCACGCATTTCCGAATATTGAAAAAGAAAATGGAGAAAAAAGCAAATTTCAAAAGATTCAAAGGAAAATAATTCAATACGTGAAATCGGGAAAATAGTTAAAAAAGCACACTGTATCGTACACTATGTAATAAAATTCTTCCAAAAAAATAATTCTCTAGAAAGACCTAGTAGAAGTGGTCGCTCCAAAAAAATAAATACTCCTCAGATTGGGCGAAAAATATTATATTTTGTGAAGAAAGATCCAAAAATTTCTGCTGTAAATATTGCTAAAGAACTTAAAAACTCTAAAATAGCTGGTGTGACTCCACAGACGGTAAGAAATTTCCTCAATTTGACACAATTGTATGGATATGCAGCTCGCAAAAAATCCCTCCTTTCCAAATTAAATACCCAAAAGCGCCTAATGTAATCCAATGAGTTTATTGGCAAAGACAATGCTTTCCGAGAAACCGTTATTTTTACAGACGAATCTAAACTCAATATATTTGGCAGCGACGGAAGAAAATTTGTGTGGAGAAAGAAAGAAGAAGCTTTGAATCCACGTAATATAACACATACTGTTAAACACGGTGGTAGAAATGTAATGGTTTGGGGTGCTATGAGTGCAAATGGAGTGGAAAACCTTGTTTTTGTAGAAAGAGACAGGAGCAAAACGGATTATTTACATATTTTAAAAAACAATTTGGCTCAATCTGCTCAAAAAATGGGTTTGGGTGATAGCTTTGCATTCGTTCAAGATAACGTTCTAAAACACTCAGCCCTTGTAGTAAAGGAATGGCTGCTCTATAATAGGTAAAGTATGGCCTCATTATCCACAAAGCCCAAATTTAAACCAGATAAAGCACTTGTGGTCATATATGAAAACTAAACTAAAGGATTACCGGATTTCTAGCATAAAAACCCTAAAAATCGCCTTAAATGATATATGGAGTTCTATTCGTGGATATATAACAAAAAATCTAGTCCATTCAATGACGAAAAGACTCTTAGCCGTTAAAGAAGCTAAATGTCAAAACAAAAAATACTAACATACGTAATATTTCTTTGGATTTATGTTGTTTGTTTGTCCTCCGCCAGTAAATGAAATAATATTGCCATTTTCCGTCCTAACTGGCTGGTTTGTATTAGATGGCTAGCGCTTTCGATGCGTATGCATCATTCTCAAGCCGCGGTTTAGTTTGTTCTGGTGAGTCAGTGTTGGCGTTCAGGCAGTTCTGTTATTAGGTTCGTATATATTCAGGTAAGCACCAGCCACCTGGCATTTGTATGCAAAGTGAATTTATCGATACCTCCGTCTTTTATTATTATGTAGATACGTGTCCGGGTGAGGGTGTTTTTCATTTGCCCGTTCGCATGAGTAGTTTCAATGGTGTGAAAATTGTGTCTGAGGTCGTGTATACCTGTTCGTTTATAATGTCGTTGTTGAATGTTTTTGTTTTGTAGATTTCCATATTTTCAAGAATGTCTAGTCTTCGTCCTTTTTTGCAAGGATGTAATAATGTCATACATTCATCTATTTCCGTGAGTGTCTAGGTGTAATTAAAAGTTTGAATCTTCTCTTTTCCGTCTGTATGAGCGTATGTGTTCTGTAAACCTTGTTTTTAGTGTTCGTCCAGTTTGCCCTATATAAGTTCGTTTGCAGGTACAGGTAAGTCTGTATACCCCGCTGGAATTAAATTTGTCAGTTGCTTCTGTCGTTGTTCTAATAAGAGAACTGCCTGAACGCCAACACTGACTCACCAGTACAAACTAAACCGCGGCTTGAGAATGATGCATACGCATCGAAAGCGCTCGCCATCGAATACAAACCAGCCAGTTAGGACGGAAAATAGCAATATTAATATTTCTTTGTTTATTGTTGTAATTTTAAGTTTTATTCTTACTGTACAAGTTTTATTTTGTCCAAAAATATTGACATATTTTTATTGTTGTTATTTTTCTCGTTATATGTAAGCATTACAAAAACAATTTCGATGTAGATTTATAATATGGATCTCAAGCTTTAATTTGTATTTAATAAATCTTTCTTTCTTCGGATATTTTTATTAATTTGCCTTTTTTTATTCCGAGTTGGTAAGTGTACAAGTTTTTTTTTTTGTTAAATGTATGCAACCGTACCATACATTAGCAATATTATTGTGCAAAAATTGATATCAGTTACAATATATGGCAGAAATTCAAAAGCCTTTATATTTTATTGCGCAAAAGTGCTGACAACATTCAACAATGACGACTTCTTTTAACTGATATCACTCAATATTATCTATTGAATTGTTAAAATTATTTAATGCCAAATTTTTTATTTTTGAATTTTTTTTTATTTTTTACAAAAAAAATCATTTGCTTAATATGCTTAAATATGCATAAAAGTATTTGTGCGTAGGTTTTATTTACAATAATTATACCTTCTACCTTAATACCTTAAAACAATAATATTGTGTTATCTACCTTAAATGATAAAATAACGGGTATTCGCCGGGAAGGTATACTACTTTATTTGTTTATAATTTTTGATTAAATTACAGAGAATTGATTTTATATTAATAAACGTTTTATATAATGTCGGCAATTATGTATGGAATAAAACATAAGATAAATGTCCGCCTCTGTTAGCCTCACAAATACGAGCCCTTTTGAGCACATTTTTCATTATATTCTCACATATTTCACGCGGTATTTCATTAATTTCATCACGAATATTTTGTTTGAGTTGCTTAAGCGTTTCTGGTTTGTTTGCATAAACCTTGCTTTTCAGATATTCCCACAGAAAGAAGTGCGGAGCAATCAAATCAGGCAACCGTGGAGACCAAGCCACGTTACCATTTCTTGAAAAAATTTGTTGGGGAAAGAGTAGCAGTAATTCCATTGTAATACTGGTTGTATGCGATGTCCGTCTTGCACTGTCTTGTTGATATCACAGCTTAATCAAGCCTAAAGCATACAGTTATGGCGTTAAAAAGTTTTTAATCATATCACGATCTCGCTCCCCATTCACAGTTGCCATTACGTCGTTTTCATTTTCGAAGAAATAAGGTTCAGTGATTCCTCCCGACCAAATTGTACACCAGACTATCACTTTTAATGGATGCAAAGTGAATAGTCGACTGTTTACTTACATATCCATTCAAATGAAGAGGTCACTCATTGTGATTTTTTCAGAGTAATCGATGATTGATTTTGATAAAATGTTTTAACAATTAAAACACGCTGTTTTATCGAATATTTTTCTATAATGAATTTGCCACATGTCTACTTCACGACTGCCCAATATGAACTGTCATGACTAATGTTTACCAAAGTGGCGGCAAAGCAAAGTAGTATACCTTCCCGGCAGACATCCATTATTTATTGTCAAAAGAGTATTTTCATGGGGCCGAATATCCATATGTTTCCTTATTTGTACTTTTTAGTCGGTTTGACAACGAAATTCCACCCCCCCCCCTGGGGGCACACATATGGTCTTTATGGAGAGAAACTGGGGGAAAAAGGGAGCCCAGTCCCCTGAAGTCAACAGGAGCACAACTGGAAACTCCACTTTATTTCCACGGGAATCAGTAAGCCCCAGAGTTGCGTTATTTGTCTCTTTAGACATTTAACTGTTCTCTGGCTGATTGTTAAGGTTGGCCCTTATATAGCAGTATCGTGGTGGTTGTGGTTTCGCGGCCCCATAACAGACAGGTCAGTTTTATGTGGTGGCCAGATTCATTTCACCTTTAATAACACCTACCTGGTGAAATGTTCCCAGATCCAGTGAGCATACTAGACATGTGTTCTGGACAGGAGTTGGATAGTCTCCAACAATTCATCAAGGAGTGATGATTTGCAGCCTTGCTCTGGAATCATTAAAATTGCAACTAGGAAAAACCTGTTGCTGGAATTAGTCTTCGGCTTCCTAGGACGAGCATGACGTCCCTATTTATGCAGTGGTTTGACCACCATCTGATTAAGACTACAAAGTCAGGCGCAGATGTTAATCTAATCACACAAAGAAATTCCTTTCTTTCTCCTCCCTCCCTCTTAGAGCTCTTTAAGCACCATTCAAGATTTAAATATAAGAAAGAACTATATGAGAACACAATAAATGATGTGTTCTCAAGTTTTCCCTCGCCTGTTGTTTATCGGCGCGAGAAAGCGCCTTGACATAATCCCAAAAGATTTTTTCAATTTGGTTTGAATGCCACAATAATACGGACTAATAAACAGGCCATTAATTTCCTATCAAAACTATTATGTCTGCATTGTTTGATTTACATATTATTACGTAGATGATTTATTAAGTTTTAAAATCAAATAATTAACAGTAAAAGAAAAGTAACGATATCTTGTACACAGAAATACGGAACACCATGCTTATGGGAAATTCTACCAAAGAAGTAAACAACAGAAAGCAAAAACAACTAACTAGGCCAAGCAATTGCCCAAACTGAATGATAACAACAACAATATGGCGTGACGTTAAAATAGAATTTTCATGTACGAGAACTGCTTAAAAATGCTATATATAAGCACAACTTGAATGAATGAATTAACTCAAGTTGAGTCATCAGAGAGTAAAGACAACACAATTACCAACGTGTTTATTTTATGTGTAATAAATAAATAAATCTTTTAACTTTATTTAAAACTCTGGGTTATTACTCTAAAATAAAAGAACTCAAAACAACAAAATATTTATTAAAAGGCAGTAAACGTAACAATATCTTTAAGATTAATGCCGGCCTGGTTGCGAAGAAATTAGCAAACGTGTTGCCATAAGGTTTATTCTTTCAGCCAATCATCATTTTTTAAGACATACCGATCAGTAATTCCACCAGCCAATAATCTGTATCTTGATTATCTGCACTCCAGATGCAGTTACTTTGTTTAATAATGTGTAATTGTTTATTATTGATACAAAAATCAACAACTGGAGGCAAGTGTGGAATCACAGCTGCCTGCTGAACGTGACCAATAAATCAAAAGTGAGCTGCATGCCAAACAAACATCTTGTGTAGAAAAACAATATCATCTCAAATTTGCTTTAAGTGTAAATGATGAACTTTAGACAGTATCTAGGATTGCCAGCACAACAAAACTTTTTTCAAAGAAAAAGTTTCATTTGAAATTTAAGTAAATTCTTTCAAAATTTTGATGAAATCGCATATAAATGCATTTGTTCTGAAGCATGACTGGTAATCCTTCACAATCCTAAGACTGAAAATTTTATGGCATTTTGTTTTTCTTAGAAAAGTTGCAAGAAATGTATGTTTAGTATGTTATACTATAACATAGGCAACTCTAAATGTACAGAAAAAAATATTTTATAAATTTGGCACACTACAAGAGTTAGATGTTCGATCTGTGATAAATCGGATGTGTATCTAAAAAGTAGGTGACTGTGTATTAAAATAAAATGTGTGATAAATTTTTTTAAGAAGTCTATCTAATTTGCTAGCGTTTGAAAAACATTTCATAAAATAATAGCTTCTCAGAGTTTATTCAACTAAGGAAGATATTGATATTGCAAATACACTTTCAAAACAATCTAAAATCTACTTCAACTTGAATGCATTTTCGCACCATACTGTATATCACAATTTTTCATCTTTTATACACACATATAAAAAACATTCACATAATTGATATCTCTTAATCTTTCAACGTTGAATGTAGCGGTTGGTAATAAATAGCAGCTTAACATTTAAATTCGAAGCCGCCAATTATTCTTAACAAATCATAGCCGCACACTAAACTCGGTTTCTTTTATAAACAGCTCTGATTTTACAACCTGATATAAAATATTTCTGAAACTGTATTCAAAAGCAGGGTACATTTCAAGCTGAACTAGCTTTAACTGGGCAATGAAAATGTTTGTACACAATTCGTAACTAAATACGTTTTAATAGACTGTCCAGATCAGATCAACCGCTAGAATTTTTTGTTAAAAATAAAACTAAAGTTAATAAAGTAAAGTTTAAAATTTGTACAAATTGTGAAATAGAAAGCAAAATAAATTAATTTCAACAAAATCATATCAAACGTAAGACTATATCATAGCATTGTTTATGTAAACTGGGTGCTTAGTTAAAAAGAATTTAAATTTTAATTCAAAGCCAACTTTGATGTTTAAATATATTTTTATATTTCGTAGGTAAATAAAAAGTACATTTGATAGGAATTTGTACATTAGAATCTGTAAAGTATACTCTATTGGAGACTACGATTATGAGCCATTGATAGGAAGTAGAGAGATAACTGTGAAATTATTTTCTTGTCACAATGGTATTTTATTAAAAAAAAAAGTTCAAAAATAATATATAAGGTTTTTCAACCAGAAATTTGTTTTCTTACACAAAACAAAACGAAAAATTTAGATTACGATTGTTTAGATTCTTATTGTTTTACGGCAATTATTAATGAAAAATGATATTTGGCAAATGTCCACCACGTCTACGCTAACAGATGTCGGTTTTTCATCAAAAGTTTTAATCATTTTTTGCTAAAATGGCGGATTTTGAGTTTTAACGCTGACATCGATTCGATTGTCTCCGTATAGACTGTCGGCTGTACGTGTAAAAAACGCTTACTTGAGCTTTAAAGTACACGTTAGTTAACAAACACTTTAAGGCTAACAGACGTTTGTTAAAAAATGGTATTCATAAACAGTACTTTAGCTAATGTATGCTTTAGTAAAATTAGTATTTTGATTCTGGCAATGCCACTATTTCCAGTTGTCACGTTGCAGTTAACGATGTATAAAAATGAATATTATTTATCCGGGTAGTTAGATCAATAAAAAATGTTTTTATTGTTTTCAGCAAAATCAACATATTTTTTTTGTTTTTTTTATTAATCTTTTTAATAAAAAGCAAAGCACCCAAAAAAGGTTAATTTGAAAGGCTTACGAAGAACTTACAAAGAATTTGTTCATATTAAAAAAAATAATTATTCGGATAGCGAGCTTTGTTTGGATTATATGTACATCAATAAAACTTTTGTTTTAAATAAATAATTATAAATTTATATTTTTGTAAAATATAAAATAAAGATGTAACAATGTTTTATATTGAATAGCATGTTATGTTTTAGTTTTTATTATTATTTGTAGTACAACAGCCAATTGAGCCGTTTACATTGAAAGTGGCATAAGTCACACCTGAAAAGTTTTTTTTTTTCATTTTTAATAAATTTAAAATTAATAAGTTAAGAAGTATTGAGATTTGTTTGAGAGGAGTGTTGATAATTAACGGTGTAACAAAAATGCTTATTTTGAAAGTGGCGTTAGTCGCTGTACTCAGGAAATTAATTACGAGCTTAGTGTGAAAGAAATGGAAACATGTAATAAGTGTGTGTGAAGTATTGTTGTGATTATTGGACTTATTTTTATTAGTACGAAAGAATAGTGCAGTTTACTGAACTATATTATAGTGATATCTAATATACTACACATAATTAGCATTATTTTATTATTTTTTTATTCTCAGGCGGTTGCTTCGTGTTGTATAAAATATCTAAGAGTGTCACAACTCAAAAGCATACTATTGCACATAGTACCTTATGTAAATGACAAAATAGTAATAGTAGTAATAGCCCCCTGTCGAAAAAATCCTTCACAGTACACAACACGGAGAAAAAAGATTTTATTTCAACACAACAATTAGAAAAATCCGTTTCAGAAAGAAAACTAAATACCGACTAGTTAAAATGGCTAAAAATTAAAATGTTTTATAAACTAATTTAAAATAAAAAGATGACAATAATAACGTAACTTATGCCACTTTTAAAATAACGGCTAGGTTTATTGTAAACACAATTGGTTTTGTTTTTGAACTTTCAATAATAAAGTTGAACTGTCAATTTATTGTAGGTTTAACGTAGGTTTTTCCTACTTTAAAGTTAACAAAGGTATTTTAATGTAAAAGCGTTTTTTGAATACAACTTTAGGAAATTGTGCTTAACAATGGCAGTTAAACCTACTTTAAGTTTTTATGCATACAGCCGTGTGTCTTTAACATAGCGCCACAAAAAATAATCACATGATTTGGCTGGCCACTTAACTGCTGATTGTCGTCTCCCGATAGCGTAATCCATTGACCGTTACCATATTTCCTGCCTCATCTAAAAACAGCACAGTACACCAAACAGTCATACGCAAAGGCTTCTCAATAATCGCTCTAGGATTTCCAGAACCCCAAATGCGGAAATTTTGCTTGTTAACATACCCTGACAAGTGCAAATGGGCTTCGTCTGAAAAAATTATTTTTTTTCAGCAAAACCAGCCGGCTATTCCTGAATGAATTGAGCGAATCTACGGCGATGTGAATAATCGGTCAGCTTCAATTCCTCCACCAGTTGAACCTTGTATGGCTTCAAAGTTAAAATCTTACGCAAAATTCGCCATGTGGTTTTCTTGAGAACATCGAGAAAATGGCAAATTTGGATCTGCTTCAACACTGTGGCTCACGGCTGCGATGTTGAATGATCCGATCGAATACGCGTTACTGTTCGCATATTTTATATCAAACCTGTCGACTAAAATTTAACGAATAAATTCTTCATAGCGGTCTCAGAAGGATGATTATGTTGTCAGAAAATATCACGAATTTTAAGAAATTTAACTTTAACAGAACCACCATTTTCATGGTTCATTTTATTTATTTTAATGCGATTTTCCTGCGAAATTGAATTCATTGTAACAATTGCCAATGCATCTACTACGAAGACGTCAAAAAAATAATGTCACAAACTATCATGTTGTTGGTGTTGCCACAATTGAAAAACAAAGTGACTGTTGAAAACCCCGATAATAGTACTAAAATTTACGTTTCTTATATTCTATTCATAGAACCAGCAGTATCGGTCGGCAGGATCGTCCGCAGGATCGCCATGTAAAGGATGTCATTACACAGGATCGTCATGTAAAGGATGATAGTGGTTGAGAGATCGTCATGTAGACGAATACCATATGAATAAAAAAAAAGTATTTGTAAATATATTCCCTAACGTCCTCGTTTATATTTACCCAGCTGTCGAGGATAACAGCTCCACAAGTAGGCGTTCGAAAGAACTGCCAACAGTAATATTGAGTATTAAAAAGAACTAGGCACGTTGATGCCGCAGAAGTATTCAGTTTAATTCTAATTTTATTTACAATTTTAATCAAGCTTATATACTAATTTCTTATTACCTAAATTTAATGACTTTTGCCTTTACTCAATTTTTATTCCCATATTTCTTATCAATAATTGTTATTTAAAATGCATATGTCAGCAACATGTAAGTGGACAACCATAAAGCAAATCAAAGGTGTGTAATAAATTTAACACTTTTGTTTTGATTTATTTTGGTGGTTTTCGCCACATTTCAATAAGTGTAATTCAAGTAGTTGTTGCACTACACTATTGAGGTTGGTATGTACACACTTACATGTCAAATGACGTTCCGTGCACACTACAATATGCTTTACAGCGAAATTATTTATGATAAAATCAAGTTTGGTAAGTATTTCTCAGCTGTCGATCGTTACTTCACTCATCGTTTCTAAATTTCAAGAAGGCAGTTCTGGCAAAAAAATCTTGACTAAATGTCAAAATAAAAATTAAATTTATTTTTCCAAAAATTCGCAATTTAAAGTTGTAATGACGTTTTTGCAACATATGTCTTTACAAATGTTAAGCTTGTGTTGTTATTTTACTTCCATTTTAATAGATATTAGAAAATTTTAAAAATAAAATGGTTAATTACTTCCCTTTCGATTATTGACACAGTTACGTCTGTTGTTTTTAGTGGAAAAGTATTGTGAATATTAAAAATATATTGAATATTTTTTAATTACTATAAAGTGTAAATAGTAAATACCCTGGCAAACAGCTATTAACAAACACAACTAAAGAAAAATATTTAGAACGAGAAAAAAAGTTACACTCTTGTCATATTTGTTATTCTCAAACTAGTAAATAAAAATATATAAATTGTTTTTATTACTTTGAAAAGGTATTTATTATAAATAAAATTACGGAAAAAAAATAAATAAATTCAAAACTTTTATGAATTCGCAAGCCATAGTGCCGAAAACACACAACATTTTTATTGTAAAAAATCAATTTTAAACCAGATTACACATGGATTGGTTACACGTAATGAATGGATTACACGAAATGAAAAGACTAAGGATGTTCTAATATATGTCCTTTCTTACCTTGAATTTGGATTCTATTACCTAATCCGTTTTATAATACAAGTTGATAATGTCGTTTTGACATGACTATCAATAATAACAAATATAGTATTGTGGAGAGTAACCATTACTCAATTCAGGATCTGATAGACACTAAAGTGTAAAACACATTTTTTTCAATCGCTATAATATCGTCGAATTGTGTGCCTAAAAGTCATGTTTTCTGTCTGATAACTGTTTTTCATTTCTAGAATACGGCTGTTGAAATTTACTGATTGTTGGTTGAAGCTCACCAACTCACAAAACTTATTAAAGATTGTTTGCACGGCACAGAAGACAAGGTAAATAAAGGTTTGAAGATGATGAATTGGAAGCATTACTCAACGAAGAAGAAGAACTTGCATCTGAATTGAAGCTGGGAGACATTGTGTGGCGACTTTGAATGTCGGACATAATGTTTGAATGCTGCAAAAAGAAGTCATTACTGCATCGTATTGTCACTCCTGATGAAAAATATATACATTACGACAACCTCAAGCGCAAAAAGTCATATGTAAAGCCTGGCAAACTAGCCAAATCAACGAATATTCATAATGATCTGTATTTGTTGGAATCAGAAGCGTGTTTTGTATTATCAGCTATTTAAATCGGGTCAGTCTCTCAGAAGGGACCTGTTCCGAAGACAATTGATTCGTTTAAGAAAAGCAATCACTGAAAATCAACCAGAACATTCGACCAGACACACGACCCTAATCTTCCATCATAACAACGCTCGTCCTCATGCTGCAGGACCGGTCAAAAACTACTTGGTAAACAATCGAAGAAAAGTTTTGGCTCACAAAACAGGGTATCAAAAATCAGCTTGTATTTTTCTTTAACTCAAATCGAGAGCAGTGCTTTTACTGCGGAATCCATACGCTACTAGAAACCAGGAAAAAATTAGTGGCTAACGATGAGCAATATCTTAAATAACTCATGTTGTTTTTTTTCGGAATTGTAGAAAACAACCGAATTACAAAATAATAGAGCCCAGCTGTAAACAAAAGCATTACCCAAGAGATAAGAAGTTTATAGTTCGCAAAGTGCAAAATGACCCATTTATCTCGGCTCCAAAACGTATCACAATGATTAAAATTAATTTTGGACAGGAATGAACATGCGAAAGCAATAAGAAGAATTTTAAGAAAAAACAAAGAATAATTGCATGGCCGATGGCTCAAAAGAAACCATGTGTCAGTGTCAAAAATCGAAAGGATCGCTTGGATTTTGTACGAGAGAGGTTTCAATCCGGCCCGCCGAGCGTTTTTAAAAAAAAAGGTTTATCACCTATTAAAACATTATGCCCAAAAAATAAATTTACATTATGTTCTAAAAAAGATATAAATTGACAATTTTAGCAAGAAAATGCGATCTTTTCATATTATATTGTGTACAGACTGCGTAGTTTTCTGGGAAATATTGTACACACAAGACAACAGAAACTTGCTTATACAATATTCCAAGAAGAAACTTAAAAAGCATGAAACAAAAACAACTAATAAAGACCTATTGTATTGTGTCCAAACTGAGTAGTTTTCTAGCAAATATTGTACACACAAGAGAACAACAACTTTCTGATGCAATATTCCAAGAAGAAACATAAACATCATCAAACACTAACAACTAATATAGAAAACTGAACGTATAACATAACAACAACTATTATATGTGAGATCTAGAAGATTCTTGAATATTCGAGACAACATGTGCAACAAATATAAAAGGGCCAGCGATGGATTAAGCAGCAATCAGTAAAAGTGTAAATCTCGTGACGTAAAGAATAAATTGTGAAGTAAAATTATAAAGTTGCCAACGTACAGTTTTATTTGTGTAATTAAAATAATAAATTGTATTGTAAATACCCCCATAAATGTCAATCGAAAATAGAAAGAGAAAAATTTATTCGAAATGTCGAGTATTTCAAGAAGAGTGGACATGGAAGTACTTCTTTATGGAATATAACCAAAAACCTATTTGTCTTATCTGCCAAGAACCGGAAGCTGTACTAAGAGATTATAATCTCGCTAGGCACTTTAATTCAAAACATCTTGGATCGAAGTACTATAAAATGACAGATGAAGACAAGAAAGTTCACTCAGAGGAATTTAAAGGAAAATATCTAGTCAGCAAAGAAGTATCCAGCGATCCTCCACGTTAGCTGGTCACATTGTTGCTTATAAAATAGCAAAAGTAACAAACCGTTTTCTGAAGAAGAATTTATTAAGGATGTGTTAATTAGCATTGGAAAAGTATTATCCCCAGAAAAGGTAAAAGATTTCGAATCTATAGGGCTGTCACGTAGAACGGTCATGAAAAGAATTGAAGCGATTTCTTCTAATTTAACCAATCAACCCGATGGACGTCTTAAAAAGTTTAATTATTTTTCAGTCACTATGGTGGAGAGTGTTGACGGGAGTGATACAGCTCAACTTATAATTTTTACCCGAGGAGTCGATGAAAACTTTGTAATAACCGAAGAACTTACTTGTTTGAGATCTTTGAAAGACGACAGGAAAAATAATTTATGATGAATTTATAGAGGAGATGGAATTTCTTAATGCCCCAATTTCCAAATTAATTAATTTAACAACTGATGGAGCACCTAACATGGTGGGAAAAATTACGGGGTAATTTTTCCTGTAAGCGAAACATGTTTTTTACATTGTGTAATCCACCAAGATGTTCTTTGCAAGGCTGCCTTGGATATTAACCACGTACTTAATATTATTTTAAAATTAATTTATACCATTCGAGCCCGTGGTTTGATACATCGACAATTTCAAGAGTTATTATCTGAAGTTGATGCAGAATTTTCAGATGTACTTTATTACACAAAGATCAGGTGGCTGAGTTGTGGGCATGCCTTCTCGAGAGTTTGGAGTCTTTTCGAAGAAATTAAAGTTTTTCTTAAAACCAAAACTGAAATTTGGGATGAGTGGGAAATATTGGAGGATAAGATTTACTCGAGCACTATTATAAACTGAACAAGAAGTTACAGGGAAGAAATAAATTTATACATAAAACTTAGGGGATGTTTATATTTTGTAAATGTTTGGGAAAAAATGATTTGACTCATTTTCCAAGACTTAATTCTTTAAGACAGCAAGTGAAGAGAAGTAAAAAGTCTTTTCACAATCTTTATTAAAACTGTATTCAGAATTTGAGGCCAGATTTGCTGACTTTAAAAAAATCCAACCATGTTTAGATATTTTTTTAATGCCTTTTAATGTTAATCCTGAGAATGTTCCATCTGATCTACAATTAGAAATTATAGAATTGCAATGTAATAATAATTTAAAACAGCTATTTTTAAATACAGATAAGCTTAATTTCTATAAATACTTACTAAAAGATGATTCCAAAAATCATCCAAAACATCCATTCCAAAGCTAATTAATCATGCGCAGAAAATTATGGCAATGTTTGCTTCCTCACTTTTATGTGAACAGGCCTTTTCAGTAATGAAATGCAAAAAAAATTCAATAAGAAACCGATTGTCAGACGAGAGTCTATTTATTTTATTAAAAGTCGTATCTTCCCAGCTGGAACCAGATTTTGAGGTAATTATGTCAAGTCAGAAACAGATCCATGCTTCCCAAACATCTGGAAAATCTTAAAATCATAATAAACCGTATCTTATAAAATTTTTATGTTGTTTTAAAATATTACGTAATATAACTAATAAATATATAGCTTAAACCGAACTTTTAATTGAACAGCAACCCCATAATTTTTTAAGGAATGACCCTCTATGTTTTTTTTTTTAATTAATAATAATAATAATAATTAAATAATTTAATGGCCCGCAGCAAGTTCGCCCATCACTGGTTTAAACTAATAAGTTTTAATCAAATAAAATTTTAATTGAATAGTAAAAACAATTTATTTTCCTCCTAAAATTTATTTTTCTCGTTTTATGCAGAAAGTTTATTAAAATTCTAAAATAATATTGAAAATGGACAAACTATTTCAAGAAAAAATAAATTCATTAAGCATTCTTTCATCACAAAAATAAAACATATAAGAATATTTATAACATCTTCTACTGAAGTCGTAATGCATTGTTAAAAAGGTATTTGGAAACTACATAATTTCTTTCGTTTTTTTTTCTTGCCAAATCCTGCATCACTCTGAATTATTTCGAGGCCACTATTGCTAAAAAAAACGTCGTAAATACTAAAGCAAGTCTTCAATAAGACTGAAAATTTGAAGCTTTACAGGGGAAAACGATTTAGATATTTTCACTAAATCGGTTTGGTAAAATTATAAAACAAAATCTAAAGTATGGGATTGTGAAGAAATTATTGTATTTATAATTAATAATTTGATACAAGCCAAACTAATTAAATTAATAATTTTTTTAATAAAGAACAGGTGGTTATTTCATTATTTAATTTCTCAATATCAATAAATTTATTGGTGATTTAAATTAATCAGTAAACCTGAAAACCCAAAGCCTGATTAAATCTAATATCTCTAATATTAAGCCCAATTAAAAGAGAATTCCAAGACCATCCAACTTTAAATAATTAAAATGAAACCATTATAATTCTCTATGGTTGATTGGTTTAAAATTTTGTATTGACATTTAAATTTTAAACTACCGTCGATTATATATTTTATTTTTTAAAACTACATTAGGAAGCAAATACATCCAAATAAGAATTATGAATGCGATTTTTGGTTCACAAAAATAACTTGCTATAATTTTATATGATGACGATTTGCAGGTTTCGAGGCAATCCGCGCACAGTAGCATATTTTGTGAACTGGTGGTCAAAATTCTATAACTTTTTACTAGATTGAAATTAATTTAATAAAATAATTTTTCTGAATAAAAGACATCTTAAGCTTAAATTAAATGTATTAGCTTTAAACTCCAGCCTTATTATAAAATTATATATGTTTGAAAAATTATATTGAAAAATATAGGTATTATCGGTATTAAAAAGAATAAATTTGGAAATATAGTGGTTTTGCATTACATTTTATAAATATTAAAGTTAACTGAACGAAGAAAATATATTTTGAATTATGCCGTCTACCTGGGCTCATAAATTTTCCAGATATCATAATATTAATATTGTTACATTTACATATATCTTTTATAAACGTTTTGTTGCTACTAAGTTCTTTATCTATAATATAAAAATAAGTCGGGGTTTCCTTCCTGACGCTATAACTTCGGAACGCACGAACCGATTTCCGCGGTTTTGCGTTCGCTGGAAAGGTCTCGTGAGGTTTATAGCAAAAAAAATTTCAAGAGAAAAGCAGAAAAACAGGGAAAATCATCTTTCACATATAGCGCCATCTCTGATACATAGCATGTACTACAACGGCACCAGTACGTGGTGTGTGAGTCTCCCTCACGAAAATAATTACGTTTCATTTTAAGTAGATGACGCCATGCACTAGGTCCTAGAAATGATGAATGTTTTTATTTGCGACTGCTGTTGGTAAATGTACGTGAACCAAAATCATTTGCGCATTTGAAAACACCACCAATGGCCACCAATGCCAAACATATCGAGAAGCATGTCAACTATTGGGTTTGCTGGAGAAAGATTCTCATTGGGATATAACACTTGCGGTTTTAGTTGTTTCATCAAATGCATACCAAATACGAACGCCGATGAAATATATAATGAAGGATTGATTCTGATTGAGGATCAATGATTGACTATTGCAAGCAAGCTACTGATTGAAGTAGGAATGATTGCGCCAAATCGATCGGTGCACCATGCACTCAACCAAGAATTAAATCGAGAACTGCGATACAATGTTAATATATTGCAGGAATTCGTTTGCAATAATGTGCCGTTACTGGATGAACAGCAAAAACAAATGTACGAAACATTTATGCAAGCAGTGGACAACAATGCTGGTGGTCTATTCTTCCTGGACGCACTTGGAAGAACAGGGAAAATATTTGTCATTTTATTGATTTTGTCTACTTTTCGATCAAGATGTGACATAGCTTTGGCGTTAGCGTCATCTGGAATTGCGGCGACTCTTCTAGATGGCGGTCGTACTGCGCATTCTGCGCTTTAGTTGCCACTGCAATGGGAAAATTGTTGATGCAATGCACGCTCATTGTTTGGGATGAGTGCATAATGACACATAAGAAATCACTTGAAGCACTTAACTTCACACAGACGTTGCCAGTAATTTCCCGTGCAACGCCTGCAGATGTATTAAATGCTTGCCTGAAGGCATCACCTTTGTGGAATAGCGTAAAAACATTATCGCTAGCCACTAATATGAGAGTTCAACTTCAAAATGATCAAATTGCTGCACAATTTTCTAAACAATTGTTAGCTGTTGGAAATGGAAAAGTCCTAGTTGATGCGACAGCAACTTTTGCCGAATTGTATACTCTCAATTAGCTCTTACTGAAAATGTTTTTTCAAACATTAGTAAGAATTATCAGAATTATGCTTGGTTAAGTCAACGAGCAATTCTCGCCCCAAAGAATAATGATGTTGTACATGCACTGAATTTCACCATTCAATCAAAAATCGATGGCAATTTGGTGACATACAAATCCGTTGATTCCATAAGGTGCCCCTGTAGGCTAGTAGGTAGTGTACTAGCTTGTCAGTACGGGGGTTGTGGGTTCGATTCCCAACGAAGACTTTGGTTTTTTTCACTACAAAAATAAAAATTGACTGTCCGTGGGGCTGCTCAGCGATGAAGGCATAGTCACTGGTCGCTGTGCTCTCTTTATACGGCAGTTAATTTCCGACTATCCTTCTACTTTCACCACCTATTTCATCTCTTCTCTATCCCTTTCCTAAAGAATGTAACACGGTACTTAACTAAATAGGCATTGTTGCCTGAAGTGCTACTTCTCTTTAAAACAAAAAAAATAACATAATCCATAATCCCGATGATGCAGCAAATTATCTAACGCAGTTTTTGAACTCTCTGGAGTTACCAAGATTTCCACCACATTGGTTCAGTTATTATGATATTGCGTAATTTGAATCCACCGCGACTTTGCAACGGTACTCGACTTGCGGTGAAAAGATTTATGGCGAATTTGATTGAGGCAACGGAAAGTATGCAGGTGAAAATGTATGTATTCCTCGAATACCAATGATTCCGACTGATCTTCCGTTTGACTTCAAACGATTGCAATTTCCACTTCTCCTTGCATGCGCAATGACAATTAACAAATCGCAAGGCCAATAGCTTAGTGTTTGCGGGATAAATTTAGAAAATCATTGTTTTTCACATGGGCAGCTAGACGTTGTGTGTTCACGAATTGGGAAACCAACCGCTTTGTTTGTGTTAACGTCAGACCAAAAAACAAAAAATGTGGTTTACCAAAGAGCACTTCAATGAAACGGATAATCTGCGGAGACGTATAACGCTTCGATTCAGTATTTACTTTGGATTCACTTTTATTTTTTACTTAGAGAAGTTCAACTAAATTCCACTTCATTTTTGTAATCGAAATGAATTCATTACTGTTGAAATAAAATTTTTACTTTTCAAATATAAAACAAAAAAAAATAATTTTTTTTCATCATATATAATAGTTATAATTTTTTGATCTTTTTTAATATTTTTTAGTAATTAATTTTAAGCACTAGGTCTTATTTAATAAAAAATTTTTAAAAAACTTTATTTTTTATTATTTTTTCGATATTTCGCCACACCGTTGGTTGGCATAAAATTAATTACTAAAAAAAAATTTTCTTCATCTTTTAATTCCTAAACGAAATGTTACAAAAAAGAAGCCATATGGTGGCAAATGTGGCCACTAGATTTTAGAACAATTTACTAAAGATTCAAATCCTTACTTCACGAGGTTTATGTTTTAACTAACTAACGAACCACTTAGATGCTGTCTTTTATATTTGTCCCCTAGAGGTCTAGAAAAATGAAGAATGTTCTACTTCCTTTGTATTACATTTTGTTATTGTTATGTTATTCATTCAATGTATAGGCGCCTGCTGATTTTTGTGTATTTTTGTTTTTGTTTTTATGCTGTTAAAATTTCGTCGTGGAATTTATTTTAAGAAAGTTGTTGTTGTCTTGCGTGTATAATATTTCTATGCAATTTGTAACTAGGAAATTGTTGTTGTCTTGCGTGTATAAGTTTTCTCAGAAAACTACGCAGTTAGTAAACAGCATACTCAGCATGTTTACTTTATTAGTTAATTATTCTCTTTTAAAACTGTGTTTTAAAGCAGAACACATCCGTAACAATATATTTTTCAAATAAGTTTGAATAAATTCTCAACGTTCTTGTAAAAGTTTAGAGCAATCGGTCTACATATAGTCATATGTCTTTGTAAGTCCAAAATTGAAAAATAGCCTTAGTGATAATAATTCACTAACAAATGTAAGTTCTGATAATAAACACAACAGCTCTAAATATCATTATTATTATAATTATATGAACAATTTTATATACTTTGATCCAGAATCCATATGATATGTAGGAATTCTATATCGAAAAAAAAGCTTCTACCATTTATTTTTGTTTTAAGTTGTTCTCGCACATACAAAAATATTCTACTTTAACATCACCCCATATTGCTGTTGTTGTTATCATTCAGTTTTCTGTTGTTTACTTCTTTGGTAGAATTCCTCATAAGCATGTTGTTGTTGTTGTTGTTATTGCTGTCTTGAGTGTAGAAGATTCCCTAGACAACTACACAATTTGTAAAATGTACAGTGTGCCGATTACTTTTCTTTGACTGTTAATTATTTTCTTTTAAAACTTAATAAATCATCTTCGTAACAATATGTTTCCTGTTCATCTTAAAGGAGCTGCTCGGCTTCTTTATTCAGTTTTAAAGGAGTGGGATTCTATTTTTATTGAATGCTGGTGATATATAGGTTACAAGTGTATAGTAAAATAGTACAACACAATAAAATATCTATAATTTTTGTTTCCTTTTTTCTTGGGCTCCTTTAGAAACACCTCTAATTGGTAACATATTAAATAATGTTTTCTCCATGATATATTATTTTATAGAAAAATATTTTTCATTGTATAGTTTTGCTGTTTTATACTGACCATATTTTCTTGCCTTTACCCTCTTATTGCATGATATTACATACAATATGATTTTATAGCGTATAATTATTTCAAAATCTACTGCTGTAATAGTTGCACCAGTTTCAGGATCAGAAAACAATGTTTTTGCTGTGCTGCCGTTGTTTGTGTTTCCTTTTCCTTGCTTTGGCTAATCGATCAGTAAACCCAATTCTAAATATTTTTTCCCCCCTTAAAACCCAAATCATAGCTTAGCTTTAATATGGGTTCCATAAATTGAATTTTAGCAATAAGTGGATACAAGTAGGCTTCTTTGAAAGTAGTATCTTCTGTTGGAAGTTGACATATATTTCTGGATTTAGAGGTTCTTGCGTGTTTATTTTTATATGAAAAAAAATTAAATCGGTGGCACAAAAAAAATTAGCCGCCTTCTCGTGAAATGTGTCTCTGTGCCCTTAGGGAAACTTAAACTCACATTTTAAAGGCGTAACATGTCGAGCTTGCATAGGATTTTCAGAAGCACAAATGCGGCAATTATGCCTGTCGACATACCCCGACAAGTGAAAATGGGCTTTGTCTGCAAAATTTATTTTTTGTTGTTCCTGAACGAAATAAACGAATCAACGGCAATGTGAATGGTCGGTCGGCTTCAATTCTTGCACCAGTTAAACTTTGTCATCAGGCTTCAAAGTCAAATCCTTACGCAAAATTCGCTATGTGGTGGTTTTCGATGGCCCCAATTGTTGAAAACGTCAAGGAATAAACAAATTGGGATCTGCTTCAACACTGTGACTTACGGCTGCGATGTTTTCATTTGAACGACCCAGTTGGGTTGGTGTTCACACATTTTCTATCAAGTCTATCGAATAAAATTCTTAAAAAGCGGTCTCAAAAGAAAAAATCACGAAATGTAACTTTAACAGAACCACCATTTTCATAGTGGAATTTAAAATCGAATTCATTGTAACAATTGCCAATGTATCTACTACAAATACCTCAAAAAACTAAATGTCAAAACTAACAAGTTGTTGGTATTGCCGCAATTGAAAAACAAACTTCTTGTTGAAAGACCCGATACATATGTAAGATTACAAATATCTGTTTCCCTGCAGAATATGTTATGTGTTGTCTAAGCATTTATATGTATCTTAACAGAAGCTTGTGCATATTATATTTGGTCCTTTATTTGATTATCAAATGTTTCAGACTAATAAAGTACTTTTTTACACTTATTTTTTGTAATGTTGCATTAACAATGTTTATTGCACCACTACAAGCTTTTTTCGGAAACACTGGCATTAGTCATTATTTTATGAATAATATTTCTCGCCTCCATTTTTTGTAAGTTTCCAAATGCATCAAATAAAACACAAAAGTATTTTTATTCGTTGTGCCTTCATAAAAGTATATTTTGTGATTATTTTTTGTTGTATATTTCCTCGACATTAATTATTAAAATATACACTGTTCTGCCAAAAAAAATAAATTATTCCTTCTTTAAAAGAACAACGTGTATGCAGGGTCTAACGTTTTCCATATAAATCTCCTTCCCTAACACGTAAAGATTTTTTTTTTGAAAGCGTGACAACTTACACTATAACGGAAAAAAGGCTATGCGTAATCGGAATAGCTAAGACATCAGAAGATGTGAGATAAATGTACTTTCAACTTATTTAACCACAATTTGTGTTATCTGCTCAACAGCTTTCGTGTTTAAACTCGTCGGAATCTCAACAGGCAGAGAGGCTCTTGAAATTTACACAGCGTGTGTTTTACTATATCCCCTTTACCTGCAAGAAGACAAATTAAGGGGTCCTACCGCAGCTACTACAATAGTAGATAAAACATTTAAACATTTAAATTTTAATTTTTGGGTTAAGGTTTGTTATTTTAAAATCGTTTTTTCAAAAACTATATTTAATAGCTTCTAAAAGGACAGTAGGAAAAGGGAATAAATTTCCGTACTTTTTATTGGTCTTACTTTCTATACTGCAGTAAACAATCTTAATAAAAATTTCTTCTTAAAAAAAAAGTTAAAAACTAAAAAACGGCATTGAAAATAAATATTAAATAATCGAATAAATATTAAATCGAACAAATATTGTCATTGACCAAACCAATATCTGCAAGCATTCCCTTCCGACAACTACTCTATGTACTGTCTTTCTATTTTCTATTTATATGTCGCGTTGAATCAGTTTATCATGTTCATCTGTTGGTGTACAAAAACTTTAAGGGTATAGATCCAAGTGTGAGTCTAAGAAAAGAAATTCGAGAGGCAAAATATTTTCACAATATCTTTCAGCTTACTGTTTCCCAAAAAAGATGTCACGCATACCCACAAGAGTCGGTCATGCCTTTTTTTAAGTTACCCAAAGCCTTTAATAACTCTTTTCACAGCTTTCGCAATAGTTTTCGTTGGCCCTGATTTTATACAACGTGTTGGTAGAGAAGTTTTTTTCTGTTCAAATAATTTAAAGGTAATTTTATTCGTCGTTCAAATCGGATGAACTGCTTTCGAGTTATTAAAATTTAAGTTATTTTTTTTTTTTTTTTTTTGAACCAGCACTCAGGGGATGACCCCTACATCCTGGCAATGCATTATGCCAGAACTAGGAAATTAGGTAATGTAGAAGAGGAAGGAGGGAGTAGTGTTTGTGGCTATTCGATTTGGACTTTCCTGCATTGAAAGTGACAGAAAAGACCTCTGGAGGGGCTTTATTCCACAAACGAACTGTTTTGCCAAAAAAAAAAAACGAATTTTTCCTATAATGCGTAGTGCGATTCATTGGCCAATCAACCACAAATGGATGCGCTCTCAACGAAAATCGAGTTGAAGGCAAAAATGTTTGAGTAACAGGAGCAAGTTTCCTAATTTTATTAGAGCACTTACCATTGCAGTAACGATAACAGTGAAATACATCCCACAGCGCTTTGATGCTCTAGAGAATCAAAAGAGTTGGATAACTTAATGTCCCAATGAGCTTCTTGCAAGCGTTCGAGTAGCTCCAAAATAGACTTTGGAACTTTGAAGTGAAGTTTAGAAAACAGCGACACTTGAAAGCTTCTTTAGAAACCTGAAAAATGCGTTTAGTCCATGGAACATTGTACTGAATTTTCGTGCCAAGAACATCGAAAGGGTCCGATTCCGTATACTTATATAACCCACAGTACCAAATGCAACACCATTTCCGAACACAAATCTATACGTAAGCATGCATGAGTCTTACGGGCATTAAAAGCGACTCTATTCACAAGACCCTATTCTGAGATTATTGCGAGATAGTGATTGAGTATATTATTCATGTTTCACCCTTTGGAACTCACCTTCAACTAAATAACCCAAATGATAAATGGTGCTGTCATCTGCGAAAGAGTATATAGGCTTGAAAGTTTGATAAAGAAAGTCATTTGGAAAAATAAGAAATAGTGTCGGAGAAAGAACGGTATAGTGCGATTTCTGAGAAAACTCGATATAAATCTGAAGAAATTATCAGCGACACCAAAAGCAACAAGTTTTTTGACAGAAGTGTATAATGCCGCACTCTATCAAATGCCTTAGAAATATGTAGAGCCACCAGCTCAGTTAGAGTTGCACCATTGTTCCAACAGAAAAGCCAGCAAGTCACCCCACCGAAACCATGCTGCCGGTCGTTAAGTAAGCTATTGGACTCCAGTTACCTCACAAGTGATAGAAAAACACTAGAAGCAGACTTTTATTACGTTAAGCCTTTCATACCCCACTTATTTTTTTTAAAGAGTATTTTTCTGTAGATCAGTGATCAAATTTGTTTTTGTAGCTTTTTTTTATTGGTTCTTTACGTTTTTCTTTTCAACTTTTCTTAGCATTTCATGAATAAATAAATAATTAAGTTTTTTAGTTACAGGCAATTGAAAGGTCGAATAAGTTGAACTATTTTAATTTAATTGTTTTCTCTTTGTACGAGGTTGTGTTGTAAGGGGTTGTAAAAACAATATGCATTTTGAAATTGAAATGATAAAAATGCTTTTTAAATTTTATTTTGGCGAATGTTCACGGTCGTGCCTGTTTGAAATTTTGCTAAAATAAAGTGGAATTTAAAGGGTTATATGTGCCGTATAGCCCCGTTTCTTCGAGATCCCATGTGGTCTACATTAAATTATTCTATTAAGCCAGAAAAAATTCTGTTCTCATATCGCTATAATGAGTAATCGTGCAAGTTTGCTTGGCGTCTATTTTAAAAAGGCTTCCTATGATGGTACCTCCATTCTTTAATGCACACCAGCCAGTGATATATTTTCCATGTATTTGCTTTTACATCGGGCATTTAGGTGAAAAAAGGCATTAAGGATTATTTAAGGAGGCAATAATACCAACTAAACAATTGTGTTACATTATTTGGAATGGAATGCAGCAGAAAAATTGGATGGTAAATTACAGTGATTGATGAAATTCTTAATTTTATCAGAGCTCTGAAACTGTAGTTTATGTTTCTTTTTACGTATACTAGTACTGGCTCTGGACGAATTATGCAGGCTTACCGACAATATAATTGTGTAGAGTTATAGCGGGTTGATATTTAATAAAAAATTGTTTATTCTTCTCCGTAGTTTTCTGCACATGCAAATCTTGCTGAACATTCTTAGTCATCTACGCTAATTGAGTCACAAATTAACGGCTAAAAGAACCGATGTCTGTTAAATAAATCAAATACGTTGGTTTGCTTTAGGACCCGTAGTTATTCCTGACTATTAGTATTACTCTTCACGATTAAAAAAAACTAACGTCTCATTAGGATATATGCCACAGTCAATGCTATTTACAACATTTTGTAAACACAAAGATACGTGCACGCAATATTCTTTATACATCATCAGCATATTGATCATTTACTTTATTTTAATTTGCCGAACCTCTTGTATGTTACTTAAATATTAATTATATTTTAAATACATTATTATCATTATTTCTAATTAATTTCCACCCCAAGTGAATGAATCATGTTTTTTTCAGATTAAATTGTTGCGAAAATACATTTTAAAAGTTGTAACAATGCGCGATAAATTATTTATTATTTTAAAATTAACAAGCATTTTTATTTTTAAATTAATTGTTTAGAAAATCCCCAGAGTTCATAGATAATTATTTTAGATAAATACATATGAGATGATTTTAAATTTTGTTATAAACAACACAGCTTTTTACTTTTCAAAATGGACGCCGCACACTGGGTAATAGCAGCAAACCTTCTTTAATGACACACTATTTTTTGTTCTTATTTTTTTAAAGGCAACAATGCCTATTTAGTCAAGTACCGTGCTACATTCTTTAGGAAAGGGATAGAGAATAGATGAAACAGGTGGTGAAAGTAGATGGATAGTCGGAAATTAACTGCCGTATATAAGACAGCACAGCGACCAGTGACTATGCCTTCATCGCTGAGCAGCCCCACCGACAGTCAATTTTTATTTTTGTAGTGAAAAAAACCAAGGTCTTCGTTGGGAATCGAACCCACAACCCCCATATTGACAAGCTAGTGCACTACCTACTAGCCTACAGGGGCACATAGACCGTTTAGAGGTGCAAGATTCAATACTGTTTTTAAATTCAGCTTTAACAATTGTAAATTTAGCAATTTATGCGAGTATCTAGTCTAGCTAAATATAAAACTTTGTAAAAACTTTTACAAAGGGTAAAAAATTGATTCAATTGAAAATTAATTTAGATTTTTTTTTATTAAATTTCATAATTATACTGAAATGTCAAGGGTTTTTCAAAAAGCTGTTGTTTTCTAAAACAAAATAAAACAAAAAATTTAGATTAAGATTCAAATTTTTATTGTATTACGAAGCGAAAAGTTTTGCAATTATGAATGAAAACTGATATTTGGCAAATGTCCACCACGACCACGCTGAATGATGTCCATTTTTTTTATCGAAGTTTTTATCACTTTTTGGCAAAATGGCGGTCTTATTTCGTTAATCACATCACGGATTTTAAGTTTTAGGGCTGAAATCGATTCGATTTTCGCCCCACAAAAAATAATCCAGAGGTGTTTACACTATCTGCCTGGCCACTTAACTTCCCTCCGGGGGCACATGATAGTCTTTTTGGAACCTACTATTCCATTTAGACTGGTGTCTTGCGGGGTAAAAGGGAGCCCAGGCCCCTCAAAGGCTAGTTGGAGTCACCTGGACAATCCACATATTTCCACGAGAATCAGTACGCTCGCAGAGTTCACTATTTGTCTCTTTAGACAATTAGCTGTTCTCTGACTGATTATTGAGGTTAGCCCCTATATGGGAGTATCGTGGTGGCTGTGAGACCCTCGTGATAGTTTGTGGGTCGGATCATTCATAATGAACACAATGAATGGTTCAGGTCCAGTGAGTATGAATGCCGTCGTGTTCTTAATTATATTAAGCTTCATGGGTTCTAGACCAGGAGTTGGATAGTCTCCAACTCTTTTGCAAGGAGTGAAGGCTGCGACCTACTTCGGGCTTTCGAAATTGCTACTAGGAGTGACCGGAGGATATACGTATTCGATGGCCTCCTAGGGCGTGAATGACTTTTGCAAATCATTCAAAGTGGTTTGACCACCATCTGATTATGACTACCTAGTCGGTGCAGATGTAAATCAAATCACGCTCTGGCCACTTAACTGCTGATCGGAAAATTTGGTTTGCAATAAATTGATCGTTTCATTAGATGTATAGCATGAGGCAGTTATTCCCACGTCGCCAATAATAGGCTAAAATTGAGCTGTTAGCATTTCCAGCCTCATCTTTGAAAAAAAACGGCATAATGACGCCTCCACACCACATAGCCCACCACACAGTGACACGTTGAGCATCCAAAGGTTTCTCAAAAATAGATCTAGGATTTTTAGAAGCCCAAATGTGAAAAAATAATAGGCTTCGTCTAAAAAAATTATTTTTTCAGAATATCCAGCCGGTTGTTCCTGAATAAAATAAGCCAACCTACGCAAAATTCGCCATGTGGTAGTTTTAGATAACCCCATTTGTTGCGAACGTCGAAGAATTGACAAATTTGGATCTGCTTCAACAATGTGGCTCACGGCTGTGATGTTTTCAGTTGAACGATCCGGTTGAACACGCGTTGGTGTTCGCACATTTTGTATGGGGCGTGTCGATTCAAATTTAACGACCAAATTCTTAAGAGCGGTCTCAGCAGGACGATTATGTTGTTTGAAAATATCACAAATTTAAGGAAATGTAACTTTAACAGAACCACCATTTTCATAGTAGATTTAAATTATTTTAATGCGATTTTCTTGCGATGCAAATGCATATACTACCAATATTTAAAAAAACTAAATGTCAAAATTATCATGTTATTGATGTTGCTACAATTGAAAAACAAACTTCTTGTTGAAAAAACCCGATACTTAATAACTATAAAAATTAAAACAAATAATATCAATGTGAGACAATGTATGACAAATTATTCCTTGTCGTAAAAACCAGCTACCAGCTATCGGAGCCAAAACTTTAATTAATTAAGAACAAAATTGTCTGATGTATTCAATAATGTCTACTGACATACATGCGTTTTTTCATTTTTGCAGTGGGACCACCCTAATACATATTATGAATGTTCACACAAACAATCAGAAACAAACAAGCAAAGAAGATATCAAATTAATAAAAATGCAATGCACTAGCAGCGCATACATGTCCGCTGTTTTTGTGCTGTCGACGATTAAACGACCTTCACTTTAAATGCAGCGGATAGACTTTGCTTGTGTTGTTGTTGTGCGTTTCAGGTGATACATTTGTTTTGGAAAACATTCCTAAATTAAATGCAACTTAGGATGGGTCACATTTCACTTTTCGCATTGACAATAATATTTATAATAACATTTGTATATAAATAATATTAATACATTAAGTTCTAGACTAATAATAAACTTTTCACAGTCACAATATAAAAGGCTGAAATTGTGGGAAGAAAATAATCTTTGTCTGCACGTTCTAGCTCCTAGTTGAGCTTATTAACTTTAACTGCTCCAAGCTGAGCACAGATAATTGAACAAATAAAAAGATTTGAAATTGAAAGGTGATAAGAATTTTTATTTATTTAAAAGGGAAAATAAATTTATTACAGTTAGTCACCTAGCACAGCAAGATATCTTATAAATTACAGTGCTAGTGATATTGATGTGATTTGATTTACATCTGCACCGACTAGGTAGTCATAATCAGATGGTGGTCAAACCACTTTGAATGATTTGCAAACGTCATTCACGCCCTAGGAGGCCATCGAATACGTATATCCTCCGGTCACTCCTAGTAGCAATTTCACTCCTTGCTAAAGAGTTGGAGACTTTCCAACTCCTGGTCCAGAACGCATGAAACTTAATATAATAAGAACACGACGGCATTCATACTCACTGGACCTGAACCATTCATTGTGTTCATTGTGAATGATCCGACCCACAAACTCTCACGAGGGCCCCGAAACCACAACCACCACGATACTCCCATATAGGGGGCAACCTCAATAATCAGCCAGAGAACAGTTAAATGTCTAAAAGACAAATAACGGAATTCTGCGGGTCTCTGATTCCCGTGGAAATATAGTGGATTGTAAACAAAACATAAACAAAATGACATATTTTCATGATTAAAACACAGCCATCAAGATACAAATTAAATAAAAAAAATTATTCAATAGAACAATTTTAATAGCCTCTTTGCATTGCCTCAAGCATTGCCAAGTTTCTAAATATGGTATGGCAAAGAGTTCCAAAGACTGGTTGTATAAATGATGAACTGTCGTTGAGATAGCAGACTCCTGTATTTCCTCTATTGCTGCCACGTTGTTATCTTGCATAAACTATTTTACCATATAAATATGTCGGTTGTTGAAAAACTATGATCATTTGCAAGAAAGTTAGGCACCTGCATTTCAGGAGATCTTTGAATGCTACTCCAAAAACAAGTTTAGAGTAGAATGAAATATGATCGCGACGAACCTTCTGAAATATATAGCAAGCAATATTGTTGTATACCACTATCAATTTGCGTCGGTCCGTACTGTCACAATTAGCATAAATTTCGCAGCCCTAAAGGTGTGAAGGCATCAGGTAAACCTTTGCCTTTGAAATTCTTTATCGTCCATAGGGCGCGAAGCTTACCATTAACGCTGCCAACAACATGGTTGATATTAGCAGTCTACGTTAGTCTTACATTAAAAACTACACCTAAGTTAGACGCAGAGTTCACGACCTCAATAATATTACCACCAATTTGCACATGTATATTATCAAAAGTTTTCCTAGATTTCGAGAGGAGAATACATTTCTAATTTGAAGCGTTAATATACAAGCTGTTATTTATTGTCCAACAGTTGATCAAGTTCAAATCGTCGTTTATTCCTCCCACACAGATGGAAACATTATTTAAGCTGCACCAATTATAAAGATATCCGACGGCTTCCTAGGGCGAGGGTGATGCTGCATATCACCCACAGTGGTTTGATCCACCGTCGGGTTATGGCTTACGCTGTGTAAATCTTATCACGCATCACCATTATAATCATTATATTGCTGCTACCAACATCAGGGAAGTCATTTATGTAAAGACAGAAAAGAAGTGGTTCCAATATAGAGCCCTGTGGTATTCCTCTATTAATCCTTAGAGGAACAGATATCCTATCGTTAACGCATACCACCTGTGGTCCTTGTTACAGTCCAAAATCAACAGAATGCACTAATTTTGCACTCATTTTTTATATATCAGGTGTTTTTTACGACTTTAAGTTGGCAACACTTCTTTTAAAATGCGGTCATTCCGTCACATGTCAAGTGATTTATATTTAGTTTGGTGTAACATTTCACCATGAATAGACTGATTCCCTAACAACTCTTCTAAATTGTACTGTGTGGGACCTAAACAAGATTACCGTTGATCCCGAATTTCCAAGCGAATTTTGTTTAGCGATGAAGGATAATTTTATATGACTGGATACGTGAATAAACAAAACTGCCATATTTGGAGTCTTGATAATCCTCAAGTGCGTGTTAAGACACCGTTACATCCCGATTCCCAACGAAGACCTTGTTTTTTTTTCACTACAAAAATAAAAATTGACTGTCAGCGATGAAGCCATAGCCACTGGTCGCTGTTATTGTCTTTATATGGCAGTTAATTTCCGACTATCCTTCTACTTTCAGCACCTGTTTCATCTATTCTCTATCCCTTTCCTAAAGAATGTAGCATGGTACTTGACTTAATAGGCATTGTTGCCTGAAGTGCTACTTCTCTTTAAAAAAAAGAATCAATGCTGTTGATTTTTTGAAAAATTCTCATAAAATCAGTTTGGCTTTGGATATAAGACTCTTAGGTTTGTCTATACAATATTGGGGTAAAATTCACTGATGAGCTACTTGAGCAATAGTGAAATTGCAATATGGATGTGCTCTCCCCCATTACAATACATTTCAAATATTTTTGTTTGAATAAATGTTTTATGAGAGTATCATAAGATGTTTATTTTTTAATAAAAATTTTTATAATAAATATTTTATGAGAATATCATGAAATATTTATTTAAAAGGAATCAAGCACGAAATGAAATTGCTTAAAAAACTGTTTTTCAAAACACCACAAAATTTTACTACAAAAGTTTTTTGAAAACACCGTGTATAAAACAATATGAAACAATATGAAATTTTAGACTCAAATAGACTTTAGGCGGTTTAATAACGCTGCGAAAACCAAAACTCATACGAATATATTGTTGTTAAATAATGAAAATTATTCAGAAAAATAACTAATCTGCTTCCGTCTATTTATATTTGCTTTGAACAATAAAAATGCCTTAAAGTTTTGTTAGAGATTATAACTTGCTTGAATATTCGAAAATATCGAGTAAAATTTTAATGGGAAATACTTCTGAAATGTATAAATATTTTGTGTTTCTTTTTTATCGGATTTTTCAACAAGAAGTTTGTTTTTCAATTGTGGCAACCCTAACAACTCTTAGTTTTATGAGGTATTCGTAGTAGATGCATTGGCAATTGTTACAATGAATTCAATTTCGCATGAAAAGCGCATTAAAATAATTAAAATCCACTATGAAAATTGTGGTTCTATTAAAGTTACATATCGCACAATTCGTGATATCTTCGGACAACATAATTGTCCTTTTGGGAATTTGGTCGTTAAATTTGAGTCCACAGAATCGATACAATATATGCGAACACCAACGCGTGTTTAACCGGGTCGTTCAACTGAAAATATCGTCGCCATGAACCACAGCGTTATCAATTCCTCGCCGTTCTCAACAATTGGGGTGATCTAAAACAACCACATGTGCAGAAATTGAAGTCGTTACCATTCACATCGCTATAGATTCACTTAATTCATTCAAGAGCAGCCATTTTTTCAGACGAAGCCCATTTTCACTTGTCAGGGTACATCAACAAGCGAAATTGTCGCATTTGAGCTTCTCAAAACCTAGAGCGATTATTGAGAAGCCTTTGCATGCTCAACGTGTCACTGCATTGTGCGCTATGTGGTCTGGAGGCGTGATTGGGCCGTTATTTGTTTGGAAGATGAGGCTGTAAATGTGGTAAGAGTCGCTATCACGAGATGCTAACAACTTAATTTTAGCCTATTACTGAATACGTGGATATCACTGACATCTGGTTTCAACAGGACACTGCCACATGTCACACAGCCAATGAAACGTTCAATTTATTGAAAACCAAATTTTCCTATCGCATAATTTTACGGCAATCAGCAGTTAAGCCGCCAGCCAGATCATGTGCTTTAATACCACTATGTTAAGAACAGAGTCTATACGGAGCCAATCGAATCGATTTCAGTCTTAAAACTCAAAATCCGTGATGCGATTAACAAAATAGAATCGCCATTTTGCCAAAACGCGATTAAAAACTTTGATGAAAGAATCAACATCTGTCAGCGTGGTCGTGGTGGTCATCTGCCAAATATCATTTCTCATTCATAATTACTGAACTTTTTTCTTCGTAATACAATAAAAATTTACAAAATTTACAAAAAAAATTAACTTCTTGTGGAAAAACCCTTTATATTTGCTTTAAATAATAAAAATACCTTAAACAACTTTTTTTAAGAGGAAAACTTGCTTGAATATTCCAATATATCCAGCAAAATTAATGGGAAATACCTCTGAAATTTATAAATATTTAATGTCTTTCTTTTTTATAAGTCGTTAAGAAGAAAACAGCAACAAATTATTTGTGGTTTTATGGAGTAGAATTTCTAAATTGCGGATATCTTTGATACGGCAACAAAACAATAATAGTTTTTAAATACTTTTTGTTATTAATATTTGTGCAATTTTTATTTAAATAATAAAAAAAATAATACAATAATTTATGTCTATAACTTTAGCTGATCATTTAATTTGAAATTGTTTAAGAGCAAATTAACACGTTATTTTTATTTATATTTAACTCAATGTTGTAAATTAAGAAAGTTGTACACTTAATAGTCATTTAGTCAGCGATCATTATAATTAATATTTTTATAACTTACATAAATTCATAATAGTTAAATGAATAAATTTATTAAAAAAAAACTAAAGCAGAAAACTCTAGCGGTTGTAACAAATATGTGAGTAATTGGTTAAAATAGGTTTTTATAAAGTTCCAGCTTAATGAGTTTGACCCATTATTTATACCATTATTTAATCTGCCTATATTTCTAATTAACAATGTAGCAGTAAGTAAATCTTATAATTATAATAACAGTTTATAAAATTTCAAACATTGCTTTTGTTAATTCAATCAATTAACAACACTTATTTATTTAATCAATTTCTAAACTAGCAACAGGATTTTATTCGGCTAAGCCGAATATTACATTTCCTACACAATATGAAAAATTACAATTTGGTGAATAGAATATTCAATTTTCGAATAATTGAAATCGCAGGAAAAATTTTGCAAAACTATTTTATAAAAACAAGTAAAAGCATCAGATGGAATATCGAATAAAACGTTCGGGTTTGTAAAATACTATCTTCCAAATTTCAATTAATCTTTGCTCTATTCTAAAATAATATATTTTATAAATGTATGAAATAAATGAGTAATGAAACTGTTTATTTAAATTCTTTTTAAGCAATTCTGATTCATGATTGATTCTTTTAAATAAATATTTCATGATATTCTCACAAAATACTTATTCGAAAATAAACATTTTACGATATTCTCATAAAACATTTATTTAAATATAAATATTTGAAATGCATTACTGTGACGGAGAGCATATTCATATCGCAATTTCACTATTGCTCATGTAGCTTATCAGTGAATTTTACCCCTACTATTGTATAGAAAACTCAAGAGTCTTAAGGCCCAATGATGTCTTAACATCGAATCCGCATGCCGTCCATTCCACACAGCTAGCAAAGTCGGAAAGGAGTGACAACAGTCATAGAATTATTATTAAGATTTTTGTTTTTGATAACACTAAAATTTTCAATGGCATTTAGTCATCGATAATAATAAAAATTTTTATTTAATTTTCTTATCAATGCCACGATATTGCGTGAAAATTTCTGTAGCGATAACATCACACAATTCTTTCTGGAAATTTTTTTATCGATAGCAATGTAAAGTTTTCTACAATGTTGTAAAATTATTATTGAAAAATAGGTTATCGATAGCCGCGTAAACTTTTTTTTTTAAGAGAAGTAGCACTTCAGACAACAATGCCTATTTAATCAAGTACCTTGCTACATTCTTTAGGAAAGGGATAGAGAAGAGATAAAACAGCTGGTGAAAGTAGAAGGATAGTCGGAAATTAACTGTCGTATAAGACAGCACAGCGACCAGTGACCATGCCTTCATCACTGAGCTGCATCACCGACAGTCAATTTTTGTTTTTGTAGTGAAAAAACCAAGGTCTTCGTTGGAAATCGAACCCACAACCCCTAGACTGACAAGCTATTACACTACCTACTAGCCTACAGGGGCACCTAAACTTCATTTTCTATGAATCTTTTCAAATCGATTAGATGAAAGTTTGCGTGGATATTTTTATGTTGGTAGTAGCGAACATTTCTTTACAAAAATATTCTTAATTTTTGTAAAGGCATATTCGCTGCTATCGATATGAAAAGTTTCACGCAAAATTTTATGTAATCGATTTCAAAAGTTTCATAGAAAATTAGTTGATATTATCGATAACCCAATTTTCTATAATAACAGCACTAAAAAAAATATTTTATGAATACGAAAAAAAGGAACTTAATAATTAGCTTACGTCTGTTTTTAAGCAGACTTAAGGTCCAACTATAATATGCATAATCTGGCTTAAGACAACTAAAACAACTGTGCAAATACCTAATAATCATATGTGACAAACTATAATGTACTTAACAAAACTTTTCTTTAAGTTTCGTTAAATGTCATTTGCTTAAGCAAAGTACGAAACTGATCGCTCATTCCGTACGGAAACAGCTATACTTGCATTGTGTTATAGATACATTAGTAAACAAATTCCAACAGAGGACGCAAGCGAAAAAATATTTTATCTGAATTTAATAGAAAACGGACAAAGAAAAAATTGCTTTTATGACAAAAGAGAGGCGTTTTATTATAACGGCAATTCAAAGAAACGAGCATGGAAAGAAGTAGTAGAAAAATGCAGTAAAAGTGGTAAGTAAAAAGAATTTTGTTTGCGTTTGAATTATATAAAGTTGCGAAGTGCAAACACAAATGGAAGTTACTACGGGAATATTTCTGCAACGAAATGAAAAGGATGAAGGTCCATCAGGCAGTGGAATGGGCTATATTAAGACATAGGCACTACTGCAGCCAATGATGTTTTTGAAAAGCTCGCACCCCGCCGCATCATTATATTCATTTATATTGAATATTTTTTTTTTCTTTCTTACAATGTGAATCTTTATTTTGTTGTACTCCTGATAACGTTGAAGAACTAGACTTAATCTTAGAGTTTAATTAACTTAAGGGCCTTTAAAAATTATAATTTTTTTTCCATTTTTTTAACACACAATTTGCAACAAAATTAAATTGTTTATTACATTTTTTAGTACTTTTGGCCCAACCAAGTCACGAATACGGTCCTCAGGAGTTTCACACGGGACCCCGTGGCGTTGTTTTTAAAATTTTTTATAATTAGTCTATGAATTCAAGATCTCTACAGACATTAAAACAGTAAGTAATAATTGTGCAAAAAACTTAAATTTAGTTATTCAAATTTAAAAGTAGATAACATTTAACAGCATTGACATTTAAAGGAAATTGAATATGCTTATGAAATTTATTAAACTCTATACAAATTCTTAAAAACGGATCAGAATTAACATAATTTGATCTGAATACTTTTATTATTAGTGGATTGAAATAACGCCTAGGACGAAATGGAACGTTCGGGTTTTTTTTAAGTTGACAGCTTTATTAGAGCAAGTCTACTAGTGTAGAATTAAGGGATTCCTTTCTAAGCCTCGAAGACAAAATAACAAGAACTGCTTTTGCACCGAACCCATGCTATTACTATGAACTAAATTGGATCCCAAATTATATTCCTATAAGTTTTATATACTTCTTATATACTTCTGAAAAGAGAAGTATAAAGATTTTTTGTGACATATGGGTCACTAAACTCCTTCGCCCAGCGTTTTATAAATCCAAGATTTATACGTGCTTTGTTAGTGCCTAAAGCCATAAACACTTAATACAGCTAAAGCTGTATAAAATTTTATTTAGCATCCAGTCAAATACCAAAATCTAAAACTACATTCAGTTTCTCAAGTTCGTAGCCGTTTAAAATATGTTGCACGTTTGTATGACATCTTCGACAGAAACACATGTGTTTGCACTTTTTTAGGTTCAACTCTATAAAATTAATATAATACCAGCAATTAAATGCGTCTAAGTACTTTTGCAGGAGAATATGTGCAACGTCGCGAGTATTTGTTCGAAATATCTTCACGTCGTCTTCATATACTAGAACGTTTGAGTAATTAATAGCATTGGATAGATCATTAATAAACAAGATAAATAATAAAGGACTCAGATGGCTACACTGCTATATATTTTTTTATAAAATTATTCTTTCCACTTCAAAAATAGGTTTTAGTTGAGCCACAACATTCTTTCAATCACGTTTAAGTAACTATTTAATTGGTAAAATCCGCCATAAAAAGAAAAATATATTTTTCAGTATTTCATGACTGTGTGGAATTAACAATGTATAAAAGCTGTTCATAAAGGCATGACTTCACTGTATCATTCAATTTAAATTTTCTAAAATGCATCTCTGAAACAGATGTGCGCCACAATTTGTCTCATTTGCTGCATGAAGTGATGTATTAACGAATAGGCCAATATATATATGCAATAAAGCGTAATTTGAAAAAAAAGAACAGTCATAGTAATTATAGTTTGATCTTTTTTTTTAATTATTTATAAAATAAAATAAATACGTTTTTAAAAAATTTTGATAAGAAGTAACAAAAATAATATCAACATTGCACATCTATTTATATACCAGAAAAAAAAATATACAACATTGGTTAAAAGTAACCAAAAGGACAACACTGAAAATGATCTAACATTAAGCGCAAATCATAATTATTGTATTAATTATTTTTTTAATTATTATTATTCTTATTTCAACATGTAACACTTACAAGTAATTTAATAATCATAAAAATTTTTCTTGGCGATTGAATTTAAACAAAGTATCTTTTTCTACATGGATTGACATTTGTTATAAAAATTATTTAAAGCACAAAATCAACACTTAAGTTTTAATGCCCGTCGCTATTTTTATGCTTTTAATATTGTTCTTAGCTGAATTTAGCTGAATAAAAAGTATATTTAACATTTAATAAAACAAAATATTTTAAGAAGCCTAGAAAGAGCAAGAAAGAAGCCTATACCTTTCACTTCAGCATACTGATAAGAATTTTTTTAATAAAGCATTTTTCAGCAAGAAGTTTTCTTTTCTAAAACCAAATCAAAAACAAAAAACTCAGATTTAGACGATTCAAATTTTTATTGTTATACGAGGAGAAAGGTTTAGCAATTATGAATGTAAAATTATATCTGGCAAATGTCTACCACGACCACGCTGACAGATCTCGATTCTTTAATCAAAGTTTTTAATCACTTTTTGGCAAAATGGCGTTCCTATTTCGTTAATCACATCACGGATTTTGAGTTTTAAGGCTGAAATCGACTTGATTGGCTCCGTATAGACTCTGTCCTTAACATAGCCCCATAAAAATAATCCAATGGCGTTAAGTCACATGATCTGGCTGGAAATTATGCGATCGCGAAATTTAGTTTGCAATAAATTGACCGTTTCATTGGCTGCGTGACATGTGGTTTCGCCCTGTTGAAACCACATATCAGTATTGCTCCTTTCGTCAATAAGAGGCAAAAATTGCGTTGTTAAGATCTCACTATGGCGTGCTCCATTGAACGTTTATGCATTTCTAGACTCATCTACAAAAAAAAAAACGCCCCAATCACACCTCCAGGCCACATAGCGCATCCGTTGAGAATACAAAGGCTTCTCAATAATCGCTGTAGGATTTTCAAAAGCCCACATTCGGCGATTTTTCTTGTTGACATGCCCCGACAAGAGAAAATGGGCTTCGTCAAAAAAAAAAATTATTATTTCAGAAAAAACCAGCCAGTTGTTCCTGAATGCATTGAGCGAATCTATGGCGATGTTAATAGTCATTCGGCTACAATTCCTGCACCAGTTGAATCTTGTAAGGCTTCAAAGCTAAATACTTACGCAAGATTTGCCATGTGGTGGTTTTGGATAATCCCAATTGTAGAGAACCTCGAGAAATTGACAAGTTTGGATCTGCTTCAACAGTGTGCCTCACGGCTGCGATGTTTTTAGTTGAACGACACAGTCGAACACGTGTTGGTATTTGCACATTTTATATGCAACCTTCCGACTCAAATTTAACGACCAAATTCTTAATAGCCATCTCAAACCCATTATAACGATTTTGTTACGGTTAAACTTTAGAATGAAAAAAAGTTCATTACTATCGTAAGGCGGTGGCCTAAAAGCATTAACTTCTAAATAAGCTGGATCTTATATCGTGCTACGTTTAGCACAGGTTTAGTAAGGCTTATACAAGCAGCTTTAAGACTTCTTGTACGGTCTATATTAATTTTTATTTGCGGTCTTCCTTGCCAATAAAAAAAATAAATGGCAGCACTGTTTGCTGCAGATATTACATATATACAATAGATACGGTGATTTTTTTAATTTACTTTTTATGTATTTGATAGCCATCTAACAACTAATCGTTGTTCATGATATGTTCTATTTGTATATCAGGGTTGCCATATTTGCACAACGATTTCTAGCATCAAATGTAAATCTGAAATATTTAATGGTGTTCTTCATTTTAAAAAAATGCCACCTGTAACTCAATTGTACCAACGCTATCGCTTATCAATAGCGTTAAATCAACCATTTAATCGTCTAAACGATATGCCACATAAAAATTTATGCGTAAGTATGTCTACGAAACAAAAATAAATTGCTCCATACAATTCATTCTCGCTTTAATGTACGGTCTACATTTAGAATAAGATTAGGGATTTTTATCTTAGCAAAAGTCAAACTTAATCCCAACGATAATTTCATTACGTGTAGACATAAAATAAGTTGCATTGTAGTGCCATTATATTTATGATAAGAGCATTTAATGGAAGATCTCGGGAAAACAATTTCATGAAATGAGCTGTCAATTAAGCACACACAATTACAGGTTAACGCCATTTATAAATGCTTCCTATTTTTCAAAATGTAAAAAGTAGTGAAAGAATAATTAAATATACTTAAGAAATTTAAAGCACTTATATGGTGTTATAAATAAATAAATAAATACCGGGTTTTTCAATTGTAGCAACACCAACAACATGATTGTTTTTGAAATTTAGTTTTTTTGACGTGTTCGTAGTAGACGCATTGGCAATTGTTACAATAAATTTAATTTCGCATGAAAATCGCATTTAAATAATTAAAATCTACAATGAAAATGTTGGTTCTGTTAAAGTTACATTTCGTTAAATTCGTAATATTTTCGGACAACATAATCGTCCTTTTTAAACTGCTACTAAGAATTTGGTCGTTAAATTTGAGTCGACAGGTTCGCGACAAAATGTGCGAACAGCAACGTCGACCCGTTCGTTCAACTGAAAACATCGCAACCTTGAGCCACAGTGTTGAAGCAGATCTAAATTTGTCTATTTCTCGACGTGCTCAACAATTGGGGCTATCCGAAACCTCCGCATCACGAATTTCGCGTAAGGTTTTGACTTTGAAGCCTTACAAGGTGCAGCTGGTGCAAGAATTAAAGTCGACCAGCCATTCACATCTCTCAATTTATTCAGGAATGTGGTTTCCACAGAACGGTGCCACATATCCCACAGTCAATGAAACGATCAATTTATTACAAACCAAATTTCCCGATCGCATAATTTCAGGACAATCAGCAGTTATTTTTTGTGGGGCCACGATAAGGACAGAGTCTATACGGAGCCAATCGAATCGATTTCAGCCGTAATGTGATTAAAATCCGTAATAGGACCTCCATTTTGTCAAAAAGTGATTAAAAACGTTGATGAAAGAATCGACATCTGTCAGCGTGGCCGCGGTAGAAATTTGCCGGATATCATATTTCATTCATAACTGCCGAACTTTTCTCTTCGCAACACAATAAAAATTTGAATCATCTTATCCTAATTTTTTTGCTTTATTTTCTTGCTGAAAACCCCTTTATAATGCAACAGTAACAAACAGAAATAAATCGAATAAGTTTATTGCTCTACCGCCAGAAAATTTTAAATTCCTTGTTTAGGATTTATTGTTATTTTAGCAAGTCTAGCTTTCTGCTCTGCCGGCTTCTCTAACATACATAAATGTATGTAAAAGGTCATCCTAGCATTAGACAAGCAAGGCAACGTAAATAGACATCATTTGTTTTTGTTGTATGTTTTTAAAACTAGCATTATATCAAATAATGACCATCATGCACTGATGACCACCAGTTTTTTAAGCCGCAAAAAAGCATATAAAGGGTGTTTTTTATACAAGTGTAGAAATTTGAAATGGAATATAACAAAGATACATTTTTCAAATTGATATGAAATTTACTTTAGTTGAAAGATAATCTGTTGGCATTATAATTTAAATATGACATCTGGCATATGACCGCCACGGCTGACGTAGTCTAATCTGGAGGTCTTATTTTCGGTAACTTTTTCCAAAATTTGTGGCTGTGTATCGGCAATAATGTGGTGAATGCCGTCCTCCAATAACGGGGTTATTGGCGTACGCTAGTGATTTCACATAACCCCACAGCAAAAAGTCTAGCGGCGCACACTGGGGATTTCGCGGAAAAAAGTCAAATACTTTTCATGCAATATTCAATGATATTTTGAATTTTTAGGCTAAATGGTACAATCAAATCAAAAAGAATTACTCCGATCTGACTGCTAGTTTTTTTTTATAGCCGTCTCAAGCTCAGTACTCAGAATTTCAAAGCGAATATTATTTTATTATGTGAGCTAACGTTTTTTTTTATTTTTTATTTAAAGTAGGATATTTCAGTATACCAAAATTGAAAAAATAAACTCTGCAGAGATTTAAGTTTTTTTGTTTGTTTATTTTTATGAACATATAAAAAAATCCCTTTTTTCTCCAAACATTTGACCCTGCAATTTTAGCTTTACTTTCCTACGGTTGGAAATCACTACTAATACATTGTCTCATATCTGTTTTAACATTTTTAATCAATTTCAACTGCCACCAGGTGCCACCCCTCAATTTGAAGCATTACACAGTACAACATTTTTCAGCTGATTAATTCGCAACTCAATTCTGATAAGGCCCTTTTGTTTAACATAACTCAAGAACCACTAGTCGGATTTTACTTAAACAAATTTAGAAAAATCAAGAATTACAAGTACTTTCATCTGTTTATATAATGTTTCGCTACATAAGCAACAGTTTCGAAGTTGTAAATAAATGTATGAAGAAAAAAAAAATATTTTTTGACTAAAAAGTTAATTTTTTTTAATTCATAAAAAATCCAAAACGGAAAAAAAAAGTGTCAAGTCCTATTACTTTCACGTAAAGTCGTATAACCTATAAACAAAATGAGACATATCTCATGAAAATCGATGAACACGTTTCGCATTTATGCACAATTAAGTAAAGGTGTGAATTTAAAAAATTTGCTCGAGATATGCACAAAAAAAAACATTGATAATTTTTTTTTGTGATTCTCGTACCATACAAAGAACTCACGAAAGAAAAAACTAACAGCTATCCGCAAGGAATTTCTATTACTGAAATTTCAAGCAGTGTACCACTGCAAAATCTGTTGAATCATACTGCTTAAAGAATCCTAGAGATCCAAGTCAGCAAAGGAAATAAATAAAATTGAAAACGGAAATCTAATAATGTTCTATAAATGGCGATGTGATGGGGCATCTAGTCAAAGCGAATACCAATAGAGGTTTTCAGGTGATAAAATTTCCGACTCTCATTTATATATGACATCAGCTGTACCACTTAAATTATCATTAAGTGATGACATAAATAAATTAGTATGGAACAACAACAAACCTTCTTCTACACAGTATTGTAGAACACTACAGTTTGCATACGTTAAAGAGACACCTCAAGTTATACGAGAAGAAAAGAGAAGAGTCGATGAGGAGATACTTATCTCAACTAAAATAATTTGAGTTAACAGCAAATAATCGTAACTTTAAAGTAAAACATGAATTATATTTTACAATGATGGACGGCAAGACAGCACAATCAGTAACAGAAACACCAGCAGCATCTTCTTGTTTTATTTGTGGAGCCACAATATCCAAGATGAATAAAATCGAAGAAGTTCTAGCTATGCCCTTATATGAACAAGCACTGCAAACACTCGTCCGATAAAAGAAGCCCGAAAATGTTTGATAAAGCGTGAACTTAAAGAGAAAATTGGAATACAGGTTGATACTGTTAAGAAAGGCTCTGGTACGACAAATTCAGGAAATATGTCACGAAGATTCTTTGCTAATCCTTTGCTTTGATTTCCGAAATCACGGATCTAGATGAAAACATAATCAAGAGGTTTTCAATAATTCTCGAAGCTATAACAATCATCGAGGTAGTAGATCCAAAAAAATTTGGTGATTCTTGTTTGGAGGCGGCAAAAGGGTTTGTTGCACTGTACGAGTGGTACAATATCCCCCACCTACACTTCACAAAATTCTGACTCATGGCAAGGATATAATTGAAAAGTGTATTTTTCCTGTAGGCCTACTATTCGAAGAGGCTCAGGGAAGTCGTAACAAAGACTATAAAAAATATCGCCTTAGACACTCCAGAAAATGCAGTCGAATTGCAACGAACGAAGATAACATCAGATCCCATGATTTCACATTTGTCGCCTTCATTCAGCCAGAAAAATCATAGTGTTATAAGTGATGAAGTTAAGGCTCTTTTAGAATAACAAATTAAAAATTTAAAAAAAATCATTTAATTTTTTTTTGCTAGTTATGGCTTTTTACGTTTCAGGTAGCGATCGACATTTCTCTAACTTTCTTTATTTTGATTACTTTTGTGTATTACTATATAAATAAGACTAAATTTGTGATGACATCACTACATTTTTTGAAAAATATATTTTTTTCCTCATCTCCATACAAAAATCCCCGATGTGCGGCTTTAAATCGCACGATCTTGAAGACCAATTTACGGGTTCGAAGCGTGAAAGTAAACGGTTTTTAAAGTTTTCTTTCAATAAATCTCTTGCATTGTTTTGTAAAGTAATCATGCCTCTACATCGGGGACTGTAATGTTCTGCTAAAGAAGTATGGTCCAATGATTCCACCGGTCCATAAAGTACACCAAACAGTAAAAATTTGGGTGTAACGATGTCTCAATAAGCACTTGGGGACTATCATTACTTTGATATCGGCAATATCCATTCAAAAATCGTAGTATCCATCGGTAAGCAAAATAAGCTTATGAAAATCGGGATCAACGGCAATTTTGATTTGAGCCCAATTTTTACAATTCGGAAGAATTGTTCAGCCATGTGTCTATTCTATTGAAATACCAAACTGAACATAAAACAGCTGACAGTTGACAAAATAGCCGCCAGTGACAAAAGTGTTGTCAACTTAAAATTCTATATCTCTGTAAATAACGCCCGATACATATTTCAAAAAGATGCGCCAACTTTTCAAGGCGTACAAACACAAACAAAACAAAGCAGCTTTATTTACCACAGAAATAGCTCAGTGAGCAGCATTTACTTTGCTGTAAGCCAAAAGAAAAAACTAAAGCAGCTGTTTTCATTTTGCTTGCACCAATGGTGTCAACTCAACAAGTGAGAATAATAAGATTTATTTTCTCTATTTTGAAGTGCGTATAAAATTCAGTTTTACTTTTTTTGATTTTGCGTATGTTAATACCTTTTGTCCAAACCAGCTTTAAGCTGTGTAGTTCAAATAGCTTTTTTTATTTTCCAAACTATTATTTTTAGGGCTCAGAGATCTCCACACGAATTTCACTGTTTAATGCAAATAAAATTCATTTTATTAAAAATGGTCTTAAAACGGCATGAAACTGACTTTTACTTGCAAGCTGTAAATTATGTCTGAAGAATGCTTACACAGCCTGAAAGAAGAATATTAGACGAACATTCGTATATTCGGTGCAAGTTAGTTCGGTAGTACTTGATGTCACGACATTTGTTTTTAGCATGACCTTTAACCAGATAAGGCCTAAGACACTTTAAATTGTGTGGTTTGATTTTATTTTTATATTCCGAGTCAGTCATTACGGTCAGTGACAACAAGCGTAAAACTGTGAAGATTGAACACAGTAACAATGAAATTTACCCACATTTAAGCAAAATTGTTAATGCGCATTTAACAGCAAGGCCATACAGGCACGATTCAATTATTTTAGCTAACGCTGTAAATCTAAACAATGAAAATAAAGGCAGGCGGTGCATCTGTATTCTTGAACTATTTTCTTTTTAGTTAAAAGTTTTTAAACAATTTTAAGAACAGTCAACAATTTCAATACTTTAATTGATTTAATAAATCATTTTAAAAAATTGTTAAATATAACGCTTTTTAGTGATTAGTCAACATTTTTCTATCTCTTTGTGTTTGATGATTAATTTGAAAAAAGGTTTAAAGTTCCTTATTTTCAATCTTTTCAAACGTGATCGGGCTTGGACAAAAAAAAAAGCTACAAAACAAATAATTTAATAACGCAAATTACATATTTTTGCTTGTTATTGCAAAATTTTGTTGTGATGAATTTTTAGTACTTTTTTGAACTGATAACAAATTTAGTTGGAGAAAAGCAAATTGAATAAAAACTAATATTCGAGATTATTTTAAGAATGATTTTTGTTTTTTGTTTTTGTTAAAAAAAATATCAAATCCGCATTAAAACTAAAAAGATTTAAGAACAAAAATTTTCCAAGCTCTTCAAATTGAGGTCAGACTCAAAAAAGTCAGCTAAATTTTAAACTTTAACATTTAAATTAATGTGCTGATAAATAAAATAAAATTAAAAAAAAAAATAATAAATTTAACATTTTTAACTTAAATTAGATCGTCAAATAAAGGGTTTTTTATCAAGAAGTTTGTTTTATAAAACACAATAACTCAACGAATTTTGATTAAAATGATTCAAATTTTTATTGTATTAGAAAGAGAAAAGTTCGGCGATTATGAATGAAAAATGGTATCTGGCAAATGTCCACCACGACCATGCTGACAGATATCGATTCTTTCATTAAAGTTTTTAATTACTTTTTGACAAAATGACGGTCCAACTTCATTAATCACATCACGGATTTTGAGTTTTAAGACTGAAATCGTTTCGATTGACTCCGTATAGACTCTGTCCTAAACATAACCCCACAAAAAATAATCCAGTGGTGTTAAATCACACGATCTGGCTGGCCATTAAACTGCTGATTGTCGTGAAATTATGCGATCGGGAAATTTGGTTTGCAAAAAATTAAATGTTTCATTGACTGTGTGACTTACGGCATTGTCCTGTTGAAACCACATGTCAGTGATATCTATGTCATCAATAATAGGCCAAAATTGAGCTGTTAGTATCTCGCGATAGCGTGATCCATTGGCCGTTGCCGTATTTCCAGGCTAATCTTCTAAAAAAACTGCCCAATCACGCCTCCACACTACATAGCGCACCATACAGTGACACGTTAAGCATGCAAAGGCTTTTCAATAATCGCTCTAGGATTTTTAGAAATCCAAATACGGCAATTTTGCTTGTTGACATACCCTGACAGGTGAAAATGGGCTTCGTCTGAAAAAATGATTTTTTCAGAAAAGGCAGCCTGAATGAATTGAATGAACCTACGGCGATGTGAGTGATCTGTCGGCTTCAATTTCTGCACCAGTTGAACCTTGTAAGGCTTCAAAGTTAAATCCTTACGCAAAATTCGCCATGTGGTGTATTTGGATAACCGCAACTGTTGAAAACATTGAGGAATTGACAAATTTAGATCTGCTCACAGCTGTGATGTTTTCAGTTGAACGATGCAGTCGAACACGCGTTCGTGCCTGTCGCCTCAAATTTAACGACCAAATTCTTAGTACGAAAAGGGACTTTAACAGAACCACAATTTTCATAGCTGATTTTAAAAATTTTAATGCGATTTTTGTGTGAAATTGGATTCATTGTAACATCTGCTACAAAAACGTAAAAAAACTAAATGTCAAAACTATCATGTTGTTAGTGTTGCCACAATTGAAAAACAAACTTCATGTTGAAAAACCCGTTATAAATGGATTTAAATTTTATTTGTTACACAATATTAAATATTTCTTAAAACAAAACAAACAAGAGAAAGAGAAAGGCTTACTAAAATGACTCAAAAGATCTTAAAATCAATTAATAAAATTTGACTTGCTAAAACAATGCACTGTGTACATGACTTTGGTCGCGTAGTTTGAAAAATTCATTGATTAATTTTATTTCTTAATCAATTGCAATGCATCTGTACAGACGTCATGGAATACAATAATAAAGCAGCTCATTTAAATGCAGGACAAAAACTTATCTTAATGCAGTTTCATATCCCCATATGAATTTATTAATTAAAATATTTTAATTATATATTAAAAGTAAACTTTGTCTTGTAATAAAAATTATAAATAAGACTCATATAAATCGTTCATTACCCCCTTCTTATTCCTTTATGATTGGCAACAACAGCAATGCAAAAACAAATTATTTAATAGTCGTAATTTAATGTCTTAAGAAAAGTGTGGAATATAATTGACAGATCATTTTGCTTTTTACAAAAAACAAACGAAAGAAGACATTGAAAACTTATTTGAACTTAAATGTACAAAGAAATTTATAAATATATTATGATAACATTTTAAAATAAGAATAATTAAAAAATAAACACATTTGCATGCAGTTGATTAAATGTGTCTATCTTCACACAGCAAAACAAAAGCTTTCTTCTTAATACGCCTTCGATTAGCAAGCTTGGACTGTGTCGATGAAATGGAATATTTAATATTTTATTTTTTTTGCAAAAATAGTTATTAATCTGATTACAAAAAGTATTTAGTAATTTCGACGTAATTTTTTTGTAAGGCTTATGAGGATTAAAAATTGCAGTTTTTGGTTTTATAGTCTTTAGCACAGATTTTATTGTTTAATCTCATACGGGTAAGAAAATATCAGAGCTGTAAAATATTGCAATCTGTTTAATTGTAATCGCATGTTTATCGCTTGTATTCAAAACTATAAATTTCAATTCCATTTACATCATTTAGTTAATATTACGTTACATTTTTTGATATTAAATTGTTTGGATTTGTTCCGCCAGTAAATGAAATACTGTTGTTATTTCTTTCCGCCTTTGCTGGCTATTTGTTCGCTATGAACAGCGAGCGCTTTCGATGTAAAGACATCATTCTCAAGCTATGTTGTAAACTGTATTAGTGAGTCAGTGTTCGGGTTTATGTAGTCCTTTTATTAAGATTCCTATCTACTCGTGTAATATTTCCGCCTTTTTTATTATAATACAGGTTCGTGTGTCCGTCTTAGGGTGTATTTCATTTTTACAAGTGTATGAGTAATTTTAGTGGTGTGAAAATTGTATCTGAGATCGTGGTTATCTGTTCATTTATAATGTCACTTATAAAAGTTTTTGTTTTTTAGATTTTCATGTTTTCAGGAATGTGCAGTCTTCGTCAGTTTTTGATAGGATGTAATAAAGTCATACACTCATCTATTTCTCTTAGTGTGTGTCCGTGAGTGTCAAGGTGTAATACAAAGTTAGACTTTTCTCATTTTCGTTTGTATGAGCGTATGCATTCTGTAAATATTATTTTTTAGTGTTCGTCCAGTTTATCCTATAAAACGTTTTGTTGTGAGTTCTTTATTGCAAAATAAAGACAAAACAAGTTTATTTAATTTAACTACACAAAGTTGACACTACCGAACAATTTACTTAAGATTCAGGTCTTTACTTCACGAGGTCTATTTTAACACTAACTGACTATCCACTCAGACGCTGCCCTTTTATACTTGTCCATTAAAAGTCTAGAAAATTTAAGAATCTTCTACCTCTTTTGTATCACATTTTGTTGTTGTATGTTGTTTATTCAATGTATAGGCGCTTGTATGTTTGTGTGTATTTTTGTTTTTGTTTTTATACTGATAAAGTTTCTTCTTGGAATTTATTTGAAGATATTTGTTGTTGTCTCGTGTAGATAAGTTTTCTTAGAAAACTATGCCGTTAGTAAACAGCATACTGTTTTGTTGTTGTCTTGCGTGTAACAATTTTCTACGCAGTTAGTAAACAGAAATTTATTGTTGTTTTGCGTATATAAAATTTCTACGCAGTTTGTAACTAGAAATTTGTTGTTGCGTGCATGAGTCTTCTTGGCAAGCCACGCAGTTAGTAAACAACATATCCAGTAGTTCACTTTATTGCTTAATTATTTTCTTTAAAAACTTGAGCAAAACACATCCGTAACAATATGTTTGCAGGTGCAGGTTAGTCTATATACTCCACTGGAACTAAATTTGTCAGTTGTTTCTGTCGATGTCCTGAGATTATGTCTCAGAATGTTGCTGGTTTGTAATGCTGTGAGTAAGCCTTCTTTGTGAAAAAGGTTAGTTAATCTATTTATTTCTGATCCTGTGTAAGTAAAAGTGAGCTGCCGTGTTGTGTCGATTGTCTATTTGTCTTCTTTAGCTGTTATTTTTAGCTATGTATGATATAAATTGTGTCGAGTTCTTTGTTGTACTTATCTCGAGTAAGCGGGATTATCTTAAGGCTATGTATCATATGTTTAAATGCTGCTTGTTTATGTTGGGTAGGGTGGTTCGAGAAGTTGTGGATGGTAGTGTCCATCGTAGTTGGTTTTCTATAGATCTCTATAGATGTTTTTTTCATTTAATAAACGTTATGATTATTGAGTTATTTTATTGCATTACACGATTAATGTATACACACAAAAATGCCTTTATGTCTTTAATCGATAACACTCACACTTAAGACTGAAATATTGAAAGAGGGAGCTTATATGTTCTGTTTGAAGTGTTTCTAGCATTTACAAGAAAATTTTTAGTTAATGTCGTCAAATATAGATAACGCTATTATCATTATTCAGTGTAGGTGTTCTTTTCGTTGTGTGTTTTCTGGTTCTGTGTTAGTTGCTTTTATTCTCTAATTGTTAATCTTAGTTCGTGGAGTTTTAATGTAGCATGTTGTCGTATTATTGTCTTCATAACATTACTTACAAACCTCTTAGTTTGTGAACAGACACAATGGGTTATTTTGACTTTACTTTTTTTGTAACTTGAACTTAAGCATCTTCGTAACAATACTTGCATTTACATCTTAATATTATGTAAAAAATGATGTAAAAAAATAGTTTAAACTTTTGTACTTTTTCAATATATATTCAATATATTAAAAACGCATCATTTTATAAATAAGAGCATCATGCCATACGAAAAAATCAAAGACAGCTTTAACGTCAAGAAATACCATTCCCATTGACTTTTACAGTTAACATTTTTCGTTACGAAATTGCTAATAGGTACTAATGATTGTACCGTATTATGCTCCCTTCGGAAGCCGAATTGACGATTACAAAAATTCTATTAGATTCTATGCACAATATGACTTTATCATAACCGCAAAAATGTTTCCAATAGAAGCAGGTTTATTGGCCTTGAGGATCGGGTTAACTTTTGCTTTTTTGAAATCGAGCGGAAAGTAACAATCTATTTAAACATGAATTATAAATAACATTTAAAACTTTAATTAATTTTAGAGAGATATTTGAAACATTTGTTTTTATTTTTTATCAATTTATCAGGCTTTTCGTATCTAATAGTTGTATAGCACAACTAACTCGCAATAATGAAATCAATACCATAAACACATTTTAATATATTGACAGCAATCAAATCTAAAATTGCTAAGCATAATTTTTAATTGCAATCAGTTTTACACTACAGATGTGATTTCAGACGAATTAGTCAAAACCGCATGATTTCAACAAATATTTGCATGCAATCGAATTAATTACAGTGAATGGTTTCTAAACGACAACGTTTCAAAACGACTACAATTACAGTCCTGTTTGTCACTTTCAGAACTTACTAGTGTTTCATTTTTATTGAATCGCAGTTTCCTTGTTTCACGATTTTTAACCAGTACATCTAACCTAATCGACACTTCGGGCGGATTAAAACGTTGTTTTCTATTAATTTTTGCTTACCCATCGCGAGTACTTGAACGCAATTATTATTCGTTGTATTCATAGCGCTGGAGATATTAGAAGTCATGACTCCGTTGTCTTTCAACAAGCAGACAAATAACCGTGATTGCCGCACATGTTCTGCATAACTATTTCATTTATTCTGCTTACATACGTACACTGTTGTTAATGGTAGAAGTAAACAAATCATATTTCAGCCATTTGGAATCTTTTACATAAGAAAGTAAATAAATCATGTGATCAAACGTGGGTCTCCGATTGACCGTGATTTCGCTCTCAAGTAAAATTTTGTTGCAAATCGAATTAAAATTAGTCTTTATCGACTGACGACATAAATGTGATAAGTTTGACGTCATCGCCTGACCGTTTGGCACTAATCTATCGGTGGTCTTATCACTGGGTGAAGCAAGAACGCCCAACCGCGCTATGATGCATACACTCCTTTCGAGGGCACGGACTGCTTGCTGAAAATTTGGAGACAATCCAACTCCAATGCAACAAGCAGACCTTAATTATCTTTTCGAAAGTTTTTAAAACTAGCTGATTTAAACGAACAGCCACCACGTAACTCCCCGAGGAGTCTCACCAACAGCCAGAACAGGGTCGTAGCCTTGCGGGCACTTGGTTCCCGTGCTAACAGTGTGCGTTAATAAAGTCACTGGTCGGACACCAAGAGTTTTATGTCTCTTCCAATTCGGGGCTCCTGCTAGCCCAGACGACGGGTGCCGCATTTTACCTTAGATGGGGAAGAGATCCATCAATACTACGTGCCCTCGGGGTGCGACTAAGACATACCACATTTCGATCCACAGCACTCGATACTAACTGACAGAATCCTAAGAAAAATTAATTATGTACAAACAAAAAAACCTTCGCCATCAACGTTTCTATTACATTCTAAAAGCGAAAATCTAAAACGACGAACATTTTACATATCTATAGCAAAGCAAATCGGCGTCGTCACTAAATTTTGTCTCAAAAAATTTCATATGAATTTTGTCAGCTGCATTTTAATTTGCTTAATAAATATTTGTAAACAAAATACAGGACAAAAAATCGAAACCATTCAAAGAAAGGCAAAAGTGTTTTCTTTAAGCCTATATATACTTTTGCACCCGCCCGGACCAGCCCGTAGAACATTCTTTTTATTTCAATGAAATTACTCAAAATTTTTGCAAACAAAATTCTATCAAAATTGCTAGTAAATTTACTTTAGAAACCATTCACTGCCATAAATACAAATTGCAGATAGCAAAGCGTAGGGAGAAAGAGAGGAAAGTTATTAGTGGTATAAATATTTCTTCAAAAGGTTGACATCCTTTTAAAAAACTTCCTAGAATTTTTCATGCATTTTTTTACAGATGTTTCAATTACGTGCTAAAAATTATTCGAAAAGAATGTTTAAAATTTCTTTCAGTAAAGGACAGAATCAATTTTAATAGGTAAAATTTTCCATTTGATTTAAGGGAAGGCTACTTAGGTACAGTATAATAATAATGTACTGTTTATTTTTGAAGCCTGATATAAGGATGATAATTTGGAAATAAATTTTGGTTTCGTACAAGTATTCCGTTTAAAGAGGTTGATACATTTTTAGAATTTTATTTTATAGCTCTTCAACAAATACATTATTTTCAGCTTAATTAAAATATGGAGACTTTTAGGTATAAAGAATTGACCCTAGGATATTTTGAAAGCAAAAATACTGAAGATGTTTTATCAGCATTGAAACACAATTGGAAATAAAAAACAAAGTATATAATTTCGTTCAAATATTGAAAAAACGCTACAAGGAAGTTGACTTTGGTAAAAGTAAGTTTTGCAAGCGCTTTGCGAATTGGTTACAAGGTGAACTTCGTATCCAGGTGATTTCAAAAACCACATATAAATAGAGTGGTGGAATGCCACAAAAATCGCTAAATAACTGTAGCGATAGTGTTGCGACAGTGTAATAATAAAACTCAGTTAACTTTTAGTTATTTTGTCTGATCTGGTTTTATTATCTAAAAATTACATAAAATATTGTCACGTTAAAATAAAGGAATTCAAAAATTATTAAAATGAAAAAATAAAGAAAAAACTTACTTTACTCTGTCCCACTCGGCGTTCTTATTGGCACTGACGTTATTTTCAAAAAGGCTTCAAGCGGTTACTTAAAATTGGTACCTTTGTACCAAGTGAATAAGTCAATACCAATTATTGAGCGCAGAGTGTTGCCACAGGCAAACAAATGATAATAAAATAAGTAAAAGACATAAATTTGATTTAATTCTCGACAGGTAGATCTAAGAGACGAAAACTTAAGAATATAAATGAAAAAATCGGATGTGAAAATATTAAAGATAGTTTTCTTCACAAACTGCGATCACAAAAACAATTAACGAAAGTGGATATGATTCAAAAAATCCTTTTTGCTAGTCCGGAGAGAACAAAACGGATCCTGAAAAGCATTCCAACACCAAACAAGGAAAAACAATTCACAAATGAGGAAGCGCTTGCATTATTTCTGGATTTAAAGTTAACAAAACAGCAGTATACTCAACTCAGACTGTGCGATCGAAAAAGGCTCAAATTTATACCCATCACATCATCACATAACTGCAGTTAAACAGGAGTGTTATTCTCCAAAGGAATCTATCAAAATTACACCAATTTCGGCACAGTTTCATCTGCAAACTCTACGTGATCATACAGCCGAAAGGTTGCTACAATCACTTAAAGGAAGTGAGTTGGAAAAACTGGAAACAGCAATTTAACTCTTTTTTGTAAATGGGAATGCGATGGATCTTTTGGACTTTTGTCCAGAAGATCCATTTTATGTGAGTATATTTCTAACACAGATATGTTTATGGTGTCATTTGTGCGTTTGGGATTAATAAGGAACTTAGAAGACTCGGAACCCAGGAAAACAGAAATAAGGATTACATATTTTACAGAAAACATAATTCTAGAAAAATGTCAGGAAGTTCTACAAAAGAAAATTTATTTCATATATTATTGGCAACATCAGATCCCTTCATCTCTAGCATTCGAAATCAATGAAAAGTAAATTATTCGGACCTACATGCCGAAACTAAGGCATTGCTACAGGACAGAAGTAATACAAGCCAAATGAATAATAATTATAATTTGCATGCAATATTTAAATGAAATAAAGTATACAAATATTAATATTAAATGTTATTTTAATAATAAATATATAATTAAAGAAAAATTAAGTTACACTATTTTATTTTAAAATTGACCAAAAACTAGGAAATATGTAACATTATTAAACATAAAGTTAAGTGCAGCGCGCTGTTCCGATCTTAATAAAACCTAAACTCGATAAATCCATTGACTAAAAAAAAAATTTTTCTAAAACGTCTTTGTTGGTTAAAAAGTTACAGAGTTTTGGCCAATGAAATACAATTCTGAGCCACTGTGCAGCGGCCACTTTATAAAGGCTTGTGCTTAAAGGTACCAGCTGTACATTTACAGAAACATATGTAAAGGTTAAATATATACTTACATTTGCATACAAATCATCATCATCATCACACTTAATTATTATATCTTCATATAAACACATACATACATAGTTTCAGTAACATTTTTCACTTTTTGAAACATCCATAAATAATAAATAAGTGTTAAAGGAATGTATATAACTATAATTTATTAGTATCTGTTTTTAGATTTTTTTGAAATCTTTATCTTGTAACTTTAGAAATCACAATTTTTACGCACAAGCAACCCCAAATAAACAAAATTGAACACTTACTAAAGACATCTGTAACCAACTAAAGTTGCCACATATTTTTAGGCTGACATTAAAGACAAATAAGCGTAAGGTATTAAATTACCATCTACTATATAACCATTGAGACAGTTCACATTGGATTAATATTTGTTCCGCACAACTTTAGTTCTTTCCAAAACACACTATACTAATTATTTTAACACAAAATTGTATACGTATACACAGCTTTGTGTGTGTTAGTGTTTTTTATTCATTTCACGTTTGTTTTTCGTTCGGTATACACCACAGTATACGCATTACAAAATAAAAATGACTGGATTAAGTGATGATGAAAAGTTCCTTTCTAATTTTATTTTCTGTAAAATTATTTTTATTCTTATTTGATCTTTTTTATTTTAATTAAATAAAATTTTTTTTTTCAATTTGTTATTAATTTTTGTTATTAAAAATTAATTTTTCCTGAAGAAGCTTTCCATAGGAAAGCAAAATATTGAAAAAATATATCGTTAAAATTTAATTAAAAATACCGTTTAAAAGATTAACACATATTTAATTTTCTGTAATATATAAAAATATTATAACAAAAACTTGAATTCAGTAATAATAAAATCGCAAGTATTTAATTTTCATGTGATTTGTTCAGGTTACAGGTAACAATGATAAAAACAAATAGCATAAACAACGCCACTTGTTGTCTATACAGATTTATCAACTTTAATGTTAGTTGCCGCGACCAACTACCTTCTACTTTTGCATTCATACTTAAATGACAAGGCAATAGCCAACTGAAGACTAAAAATCGCTCTGCAAAAAAAAAAAACACACAAGACCTGTGTTTTCATAAATGCATGTGTATTAGTTTTGTTTTCGTTGTGCGGCTTTGAAGCTGCTAGAAAAATTGTTTCAACCAAAAACTACCCCCCTCACCGAAAATGCCAACAAACTGCCAGCACAACTAATCCAATGTGAACTGGCTCAATGAGCCAGTATTAGTTGTGCTGGTCTAACATGGCAGTTTGTTGGCATTTTCGGTGAGGGGGGTAGTTTTTGGTTGGCACAATTTTTCTACCAACTTCTACCCCGCACAACGAGAGCAAAACTAATACACATGCATTTATGAAAACACAGGTCTTGTGTGTTTTTTTTTTGCAGAGCGATTTTTAGTCTTCAGTTGGTTATCGTCGTGTTAATATGAATATGAATTCAAAAGTAGATAAATAGATTTTATGATATTTATTTTTATCTTTTTTACCTAAATATGTTTTAATCTTTGAAACAGTCTTTTTAATTAAATTTTAACGATATATTTTTTCAATATTTCGCTTTCCTATGGAAAGCTTCTTCAGGAAAAATTAATTTTTAATAACAAAAATTATTAACAAATTGAAAAAAATTTTTTTATTTAATTAAAATAAAAAAGGTCGAATAAGAATAAAAATAATTTTACAGAAAATAAAATTAGAAACAAACTTTTCATCATCACTTAATCCAGCGATATTTATTTTGTAATGCGTATACTGTGGTGTATACCGAACGAAAAACAAACGTGAAATGAATAAAAAACACTAACACACACAAACCTGTGCATACGTATACAATTTTGTGCTAGAATAATTAGTCAAGTGTATTTTGGAAAGAACATAAGTTGTACGGAACAAATATTAATCCAATGCGAACTGGCCCATTGGTTTTAAAAATAGAAATTAACTTTGAGCATCTCAACAAACTCTTCAACGCGTAACAATCTTACGTAATCACAGAGGCAATGGTTTCTTATAGAATACACATAATAATATATAAACGATATTATGAGTATGAGCTGTCAACTTGTTTGCTGAATTCCCGATAAATAATTAAAATTTATTAAAATTATTTTAATACAACTTCTATAAAGATACAAATAAATATTTAATGGTCTTTTCTCATTTCATTTTGTTATTTTCGTGACCAATTGTACCAAAAAGAAGCTAATTTTGCTATAACAGAATCACTTGCAAAGTATATGGTCTTTTTGTAGAGGTATATAACTTTGAAATGGAAGAAAACAATGATGAATTTATTTAAGTGACATAAAATTTAACTTAATTTAAAGATTATCTTTTGGCATTATAATATAAATGAGTCTTCTATCATATTAACGCCACGGTTTCAATATTTGATAACTTTTTCCAACATTTGCGGCCGTATATTTTTTTATCAATCGTTTCAGGCTTATTGATGTAGACTACCGACGTTAAGTTCCGCGATATTGGACGCTAAATCAACAAACGTTTCATTCAATAAATCAATTGCGGCATGCTGGGCAACATGTTACACCGTCTAGTTAAAAACACAGCTTCTGTAATCATGGCTTTATTAGCGTTACCAATGATTCCGCCAACCTATAAATCACATAAAATTGACAGTTTTTCTGAATGTGCAGTGTCTTAACATTTCATCATAGAGGATTTCATTTACAAATACGGCAGATTTATTTATTGACGTATTGCGATTCAAACAAAAGCGAGCTTCATCTATAAAAAAATGAAATCGGGATCAAATATTTCAAACAAAACCATAATTCTTGAAATAAATTTGCGTCAATCTATTCATTATGAAATGTCAAACCAAGCTAATTACAAATCATGACAAAATGACCGCAAGTTACCAACTTTAAGTTCTTAACCTTTATAAAAACATCCTGTAATGACATAAAACTTTACGGACATTTATACATATTTATAATTCCGAAATTATGAAGTTATGGTTCCATACATGTTAAAAAAATTTTAACTGGAGACGCTATCAGCATGACATTCTATGAGATAAAGTCGTCAGATCTTTTAAATTGGCATGTGTTCTCAAAGTAGATTACTTTGCATTATATGTATAATGTAAGACAGACTTTTCGATTTGATATTCTTTTAAAAATTTCATAAATATTTCTAGTGTAATATCTTGGTGCATAAGAACACATTATGATTTTCCTATTACAAGAATTCGATTACATTTGTTTGTAAATGTGTCGAACGATATTATAGCGCAATCAATTATGGCCTTAAGCAATATTATAACGAATTTTGAAGTACAAAAAATCCATTAAATTATTTGAACGTCCTAACTAGTTTTTATCACTTACAAGACTTACTTTTTTCCTGACTTACAAGAAATGCTGTTCTCAATACCACAAAAATAAGTTTTTTTTGTGGTTACAGAAAAAGATTATTTTTAGCCATATATTTTATTTTTCTATTAAATGATATAAAAATTGTGTTTATAATTTTAACATGGTAAAAATTATATTTGTGAATAGTGGAGCCTGATTGTTGAAAAGCCAATTTATATAAGAACTGTCGTTAATCACGTATTGATTTTGTAAGTTTCTTGCAATATTAACGGTAACTCACCGTTTATTCGCAAATTGTTTAATTGCAATTAAGAAGTGCGTGTTAACGTTAAGGTAATAAAGTAGAGTTTTTAAGGAAAATAACTGCATTTTTTGGAAAATTATTGGCAACGCGGTAATTATTGTGAATTTTAACATTGTGAATTACAGTAATAAACAACTGTGCGTGATTGAAAACAACAGAATCGTCAGCGGCGGATCACTGCAAAAAATATAACTTCCAACGCAGGAATTTTCAAGAACATATATTTCTTCTTCAAATTATTTGAAAGTAATATTTTAATTATAATTACTTGTTTCACCAAGCGAACTATTTTATCTAGGTTTAAAATAATTTTTTAAAGTAAAATCTCTTAATTATAAGCCCTTATCCCATAAAACCCCCAGAATCTAATTTAATCCCCATAAATATAATGTTATTTTAACTTAAATACATTTCAATATATTTTATATGGGTAAAATTAATTTCTTTTGAAATTAAATTCATAAGTTAAAAATGACATATATTTTTACGTCTTATTAATTATTTTTCAAAATCAAAACACTTACATCCCAGCTTTTGTTCACGTAAATCTTTTTTCCATTTTTAATTGTTTCCTGCGTTCATTATCGAAAAACTCTTTTTATGCTCATTATCAATTATCTAATGTTTTGAACGAACATTTTAGGTCTATTCCAGATGCATAACAAAACAGTCCGAACTCGTACAAATTAATCCAAAAGCGTTCCAGATAACAATTTTTATACAATTTTGAGAGAAAATGAGAGAGTAAAATTTGTCATTTCCTATTCAGAGTGTACCAACTTTTTCTTTGGGTAAGCTCGGATTGAAATTAAATTATCAGCAGTTTTTTGTTTGCATTTAAAAATCAAATAATTTTTAAATAGTTACATCAAGTTTTTACTTAAAAGGCAAAATGGAAGATTTTTCAAATAAACTTCTTTAATAAAATATGCTTTTATACATAAAGATAGTTATGAACACATCAATTAACTAAATTTTGGACTTAATTGCTGCAGATTAATCACTTTTTACAGCTGTGGGCAATGATGCAAGTGCTTTGTTTTTTAAATATTTTTCATTTTTAACGTCTAAAATCACTGCAACAACATTTGTTTAAGTAAGTCAGCACCATTAAGGCACAACTATTAAATGCATAAGCTGACTTGAGTTAATGTCAAAAATTGAACGAAAACCTGTCAAATGCTTTTACGTGGCTATAATGTACTTATATGAATATAGAAATTATTATGCACAGTTACACATTTGCAAGAAATAATTTCGTTCTAAATAAATGAAATTTATTAGCAAAAAGGCGTTTAATAATTAAATTTTGTATACTTAATAGTATCCTTATGCAAACTTTTAATTTTTTGTTAATAGTTTTAAGCAAATAACAAAAAAAAATTACACATTAATCGCTGTATGTTTTATTTAGGCCAAAATTACTAAAAACTGCAACTGTGTGCATCATTGAATCTATAAACAATACAAAATTAAATTTTATTGCAAATTGTGTGTTAAAAAATGGAAAAGGAAAATAAAATTTTTAAAGGCCCTTGTTCCGTTAAATTGCCGTTATAATAAAACGCGTCTTTTTTGTCATATAAGCTATTTTTTCTTTGTACATTTCTATTAAATTCAGATAAAATATTACTTGCCCTCCATTGGAATTTGCTTACTAATGTATCTATAACACAATGCAAGACTGCTGTTTCCGTACGGAATGTGCGATCAGTTTCGTACTTCGCTTATGCAAATGACATTTGACGAAAAGTTTTGTTAAGTACATTATAGTTTGCCACATATGATAATTAGGTGTTTGCACAGTTGCTTAAGTTGCCTTAAGCCAGTGTATGCATAATATAGTTGGGCCTTTAGTATTTTAAGATGTTCAATTGTGTTTTTTTGCGTTCCAGCAATTTCGGACAACTTTACCACATTCAGAGAGTAATTTTCTTTTTACTCCCAAAAGTCCGGACTATTTCATCAAAACAAAGTAATAACTTCTCATTTTAAGCCGGTCGAAAACAAATTTTAAACGTTTTAATTTTTTTTTTCCACAATCAAATCCCAGATCCTCTGAATTCAAAAGCAAATACAATTTTACTGCAAAGTTATTTACAACTTATAATGTTTTTGTTGTCAAATATAAAATTTCCTCAAAATATTCCCAAACAAGGTTCTATGTTTGCAAGCAAATATCAAAGCTTTGATCATAGATTATGACGCTCTGATGAAACATCCCTATATCTGACAGCACTGGTGGTAAAAGAATATTTAAAAAGGTCGGCGGTGGGTACACAATCGGCTTCGGTTTGTGTTAGGAAGTAATCATATATATTGAGATAGCTAAGTAAGAATGTGTTTTATTTAGGCACTTTCGAAATAGAAAATCGTTTTTGATCAAAGATGAAAATAACGCGACATAAAAAGTCACATAAAACCTTAATGTTTTTCGCAAATCATTTTGATTATCATGAGCCGTATCAAATTTTGGTTGATGCTACATTTTGCCAAGCAGCCTTAAAGGTAAGTAGGAATTAAGAGTGAAATTTGTAATGACTACAAATTCGATCCGATCTGCCCAAAGATTTAAAAGTTGTTGTTTTAGAACAAAGTCATAATTGAAGAACAATTAAAGAAATACTTCCAAACACAAATTAAACTCCTGACTACACAATGCATTATATTAGAGGCTGAAGCTTTAGGAGCAACCCTTACGGGAGCCACACAAATAGTCAAAAAATTCTTTGTACACAAATGTGGCCATGAAGGAAAGCCTGTGAGTGCTGCAGCGTGCATAAAGCAAATGGTGAGTAGAAAATTAATATGAGAAAGGTTAGCAATATTTTTTTTTATTTTAGACAAAAGACTCTCGTTATATTGTTGCCAGCCAGGATCGTGCCTTACAAAGCAGCCTGCGCAAAGTACCAGGTCGATGTTTGCTGTATCTTCATAAGGCTGCACCTGTCTTAGAGACCCCATCAGACGCCTCAAAAAAATGGGTACACAAAAAAGCAAAGAATCTCTTACCCCAGGAGACTGAAAAAAGAATAGATTTTCTAAAACAAAAGGAAGGCTTATTGCAAAAAAGTGCTGATCAGGTCAAACAAAAATTTAAAGGCCCAAAGAATCCCAACCCATTATCTTGCAAAAAAAGCAAAAAACAAAGGCAATTGGGACAGCAGGATTTAAATAAAGCTAAGCAGCAATCTAAGGTGGAAAAAGAAAATCGAATTAATGATAAAAGTAAAATTGATATGAAACCTAAAAGAAAGCGAATTAAGTTGCCAGCGCATGTAAAAGAAATATTGAAGATATAATTGTTAATAGTAAATATAAGCTTTGGCAGATACTACAAATAATAAAATTATTAAATGATCTAAGATATTGGTTAAACAAATGATTGGTAGATTTTTATCAACTATTTAGATGCCCTAGGTTACTGCTAAAAAATCTAATACTTTTAGTTAAGCACTTACTGCACAATAGAAAATCCATAAATTCTAAAATTGTGGTTACACACTTAAAGTCGGGCCAAGCAAAATATTAATTTCAATTACCGTTATATTTGTTAATTTCTTATTTTTATATTTTAAGTGGTCGGTTGGATATTTACTTTCGGAGTTCCAGTTCTACCTTAAAACAGCAAAAAATAGTTAACTATTTATAAGGCAAAAGTCGCAAGTATCATTAATAAAAGCAAATCAACTATATACGCGATCCAAAAAAGATAACATAATTAAAAATAAATAAAACCAACGCCCTTGCAAAATGAAAGCCTTGCCTAAGAAATGAGTTTATAGTTGTTATTTTTTCGATATTTCGATAAATAAAAGTTTTTAAAAATTTTTTATTAAATAGTGACCTAGTGCTTTATAATTAACTACTAAAAAATTATAAATTTATTTTTATTAAAATATCCTTCCATAGATAATATAAATATTATGTATAATTTCTTAAAACTCATTTCTTTTCAAAATAAATTGTAAAATTTTTAGTTGTTTATTTTTAACAAAAAGTTCATTCTATTTAAAATTATTTAACATTTAAATTCTTAAGATTTATTATAATAGATGGAAAAATAAATAATAAATTTATTTTTAATATTTTGTTTTGAAGTGTTTAAGTATGTACATAATAATTTTCAAATGAATTTGGAATCTTGAATTTCTTAAATGCAATTATTATTTAAAAGTTCTCAAATCGATGTACATTTGTTCATACCTCTCACCAATGTTTTCGATTTAAATTTTACCCTCTCTTATTTTATTCAGAGCGTTTTTGGTCAAAAATTGCTTCACTATTAAACTCAATAAAGTATATCGTGATACATAAGCTAGAACATTTACAGGAAAAAGACCACACCATACTATCTCCATTTTGTTAGCTAAAGCCGTTGCAAATAAAAATCCACATCTTTCAACTGTTAAACGTTTTTGATTTTCAGTGCTTAGACCAACCTTTTTATTAAGTTGACCGGTAAAAGCTTCTTTTAGGAAATCTGTAGCAACTGGACCTGGATTAAAAATAGTTATATTTAAAGATGGATGTTCCATGGACAAGCATTTAAGATAGGCATTCAAAGCATGCTTAGCAGCACAGTAAGTGGCTGAGAAAGGTACTGCTGTTAAACCAGCAACACTAGATGTTGCCGCTATATATCCCTTACCACCGGCCTGCTCTAGAAAGTAATGTACCACCAAACGGCTAAGATGCAGCACGGAAAATACATCTAGTTCAAAAAGTTCTCTATCTACTTGAATATCAATATCTTCCCAAGTGGCACGCTGAGATCGTCCAGCGTTATTAACTAAAATATCCAATTTGCCAAAGTAATTTAAGACATCTAACAAACGTTTGTTGTGATTTTCCAACTTTAACATATCCATAGGTAAAACCAAAACATCTTTAGCAGCCAATAAGCCTCTGGCTTCTCTCAAACATTCCTTTTTGACTTCTTCCAAAAGCTTTTCACGTCTCGCCGAAATAGCTAATCTTACTCCATGACGGGCCAGATTTAATGCCAAGCCCCTACCAATGCCACTGGATGCTCCAGTAATCCATACCACTTGTCCACGTAAGGTTGAAATACTATGACCGAAGTGAATTTTCAACCAAAGGGCTACATTACAATCCAGGAAGATCCATAGTATAGAATATATCATGCAGTAAGCGAGCACGGATATGCCAAAAAATGCAAAGAAATTCATACTATACAAAAAAGGCTTGTATTCATATACATAAGTATATGCTTGAAGCAATAAGAAATTATTTACTTCAAAATAAGTATAAAAAAGATTAATTCTTAATTTCAAACAGAGTTGTTATTGCTTTTGGTTACATAAAAGTATAAAGATCAAATGATTAATTTCAACTCTGTACTGCAGGTGGGTGAATCCTTACTAATTTATTTGCGCCCCCAGCCACACGTATGTATGTATCAAATCTTTATTTTTAATATTCCAAAACAAGTGCATTTGCGCAAGATTTTATTAACCACCTGTGTAACTGCTTTTGAACATTTGCATTTTTCCGTCAAAAATATAAAAATAAAGTTTTAATCCCTGTATGCATAAAAAACGCTTAGACCGAATTTACATTGTACGATTTTTGTCGCTGCAATTCTTAGTTCTTACAAATTTTTATGAAATAAAATCAGTATTTTGCTATTGTGTCACATTCATAACAAGAGCTTAACTGCTGGTCTTCAGAAGAATGAATGGTGCCTTTTATTGCCTAACGAATTCGCTCTTGCCTAGAAGGTCTTTCTTTTAATCCCATAAAGCACCAAACGTAGCATACGACTTTACTAAGATCCTTCATTAAATCTTTCCTGATCATTCACTTTATTTCAATCTTGTTATAGTTTAAAACGTGGAGAACATAACTGTTTAATATTGCCATATTTATCATGCATAATGGCCAACGTCTGGTTACGGCTGCAGCTAGCACACATCTGATTGCAAAGTATCTAAAGTACCTATGTAGGATAGATACATTAATACCGGTTTTTTAGATATTGGTTCAACAGTGGGCTCATCATGCATAGCTTAAATAAAAAAAAGTATTATGGCGCTGTGCCTTATACCAAACAAAATTTAACCTACTATGAAAGACAAATATAGCCATGTAAACAACACGAGATGTATTATGATTAAGCTGTTCCGGAATTTCTTATTTTGTTCTGCTAATGGCATATAGTTCTAGTAACTTACAATAATAAAATCATTACGGTTCGTCAGTTCCGTTACAATTTTTTTTTCAAATATGGTGAGGCGTCGAACATACTTTTAGTTCTGACATCGCAAACTAAAACAATTTTAATTCCATACTTTCTTGGTTTGGTGTATACGTACAAAATGTATATAGACCTCGAAATGCTAAAAGTTGTTTGTATACTGTAAGATATGATTTCAGTTTAAAGTTATAACTGCATTGCTGAATGAAAATCTCTCAAATATTTATAATCGGAAAAAAAATTATCGGTTTTCTCCTTTCTTCTCTAGTGAACCGATCATCAAAAAGGAGACAGTTTATAAGAAATACAAAACGTTCCATAGTCATTGTTGCTATATTTTGAAATAGCCAGATTGAAGGATCAAGAAGTTTTTTTTTTTTTGTTAAGAAGCAATTTTGTCAATGACGTGGTAATACTTTGTGTTTTTTTAATTCGCCTTCAATGTCTTCTTTGCTACGAAGAGTATTTCATCGATCAGGTCTGATGTATAAAACTTTTTAAAACATTCTGTATACTTTCTAATACTGTTCATTGCTGGAGTGAGGTCTGAATTTCTTTGGAAATAGACGGTTCAGTTGACCATATAAAATTATTCTTATCTCTTAAGGCTCGATAACTCTTTAGCGTGTTAATTTTTTTGTCGAGTGTAAGTAGTTGAATCAGTAGTTAACGACAGCTCTTTCTTTCTTTGTATTTGAGAATCAGAATTACACATTACGGAATAATACAAAACCTATTAATATTGTAACTAATTTCCTAAAAAATTAATAAGAACCTCGCCTCTCAGGCACCACAAAGTTGTAATTTCTACAACGAAAAAACTGTTCACTCACAAATCCAGATAATAATATACTAAGTCGATTTAAACGATTGTGTTGCGATTTATACCGATCGTAATGAATAATGCAACCCCACAATTTGGCGCGCCTCCTAGGCTTGATTTAGTGTTAGGCAGTCAATTTATATTTTAGAATACAAACATTTTTTAAGGATACACTCCCGATCAAACAGCGGACAACTGTAGTTGGTGCAAGATACTCACTCCACCATAATATTCGTGTTGACAAATAATTTGTAAAAAAAAATTCTGTATACCATTGCATTGCTGTATTTTTACTTTACCATTCATTGCCTATTCCGTTAAAATCTTTAAATATTTCGAAATTTTAAATTTCTCAACATTTTTCAAGCTAAATTCATATCTTATGTATCTTTCGATCTATTAAGTGATCTTAATCTTGGTTACTTTACCACACGTTATATGTACTTATATGCAAATGTTGTAAATAAATAATTATTTCTTTGCAGTCAGCTTTAAATTTGTAAGTAGGTATTTAGTTTACGCATAGTTCCAATTCACCGTTACATAGTAGTGCAACATATAAATCGGTATATTTTTCTCTAAATAAACTCCTCGCTATTTAATTTTTTAATCAAGTAAATAATATATTTCCAATATTTTCACATATTTTTGCAATTTGTTCGTTGGATGCATGTTCTGCCGCTAATATCGCATTACCAACCGCTATGGTTTCCTTAATTGTGTTTGCTTTGATCCAAATGCGCCCATTTAACCCTACTGCAATTTCAAAGGGCATTTCTTTGGTCAAAGCCGCCAAAAGGGGACAGTCTTCCCTAAGAATCATTCGAGCTAAATTTAAACTGCAATTGAAAACAAATCCATCTGAAAGCACGCCTAGTTTTCCTTTTTTACCCATAGAATTTACACACACAAGTTCCGGTTCGAAGTCTTTACTAGCTACAATTAGTCGACCATATATCAAATCGCCAGTGTTAACATCTGGTCTATTTTTCTTTGTCGCTTGTTCAAAGGCCAAATAGGAAAGCGAAGCTTGTTCGCAACCGCCTATGTCCACGCGAAAAACATCTCCAGCTTTGGCCGTAACTACCCCAATTACGGTATCGCCTCTTACTGGCACATATCGTCTTTGATAGCTTTCCACCCAAAAAGTATTGGGTTCTTTGTGCTGAAGTGTTCCGGCCTTGCAGGCTACAACATGTTCGTCGTCTTCTCTACGTAGTCCAGGACCCAAAATAACTTTCTTTGTTTTAGCCATTTCCTCAGCGACAGTTATGCGGTCACCTGGCATAACAATTTCAGGCATTTTATTTGCTTTGATTAACTACTAGTTATAAACAAAATAACCCATGTGAAGGTAATATAAAAAAAATTAAACTCAATAAATGCACGGTGATGCCACACCGTAAACACATACATAAATTTTGAATACAATGACGACATTGCCAGAACAAAAATAAAATGGTTACCAATATAATTTATTAATAGAGTTAAAAAAACCAAGTACGGTTATGTATTCCTAAAATACCAAACGAAATATTTAAAGAGTAATTTGGGAAAAAAAAGTAAAATGTTCAAAAAAACTTTATTTTTTGTCTATTAATATATTTGGTTTTTTTATAATACAACGCTCCGCAACAGCGTTTCACTGCTTTTTTTGATTCTAAAATGTTAAAGACTGGCACGATAATTCAACAGGTAAGTGCAGCTGTTGGAAAATTATTAATTCGAATATATAAAATATTCGTTTAATAATATCTCATGTTATATTTTAAATATCGAGTATCGACTTTGCCCTACAACTACAATTTTTAGGTTTAATAATTATCTTGTACTAACTCCGATGTATGGAGTATACTTATAAGTAAGAAATGAAAATTAACGGTATTTTTGTTTTGCCTCATTATAGATAAACCAAAGATTTTTGTTGTAATATAATCTCTTTTTGTTAATATTTCTTACTTATGTTTATTATAAACTGTATTAAATAATAAAACATAATAGTGGGATGGCGGACTTTGAATATTTTTAAATAAATCTATAATATAAAAATAAGTAGGGTCTCCTTCCTGACGCTATAACTTAAGAACGCACGAACCGATTTCCACGGTTTTGCATTCTTTGGAAAGGTCTCGAGCTATGTGAGGTTTATAGCAAAGTAAGTGATCCCAAATTATGCTTATTTTTGCGAAAGTCCTCTTATTTACGGAGATACTGCCATTTTAAGTTTTCAGTTTAATATTTATATAATAATCGATTTTTTGTGGGTGATCCCAAATTATGCTTATTTTTGCTAAATTCCTCTTATTTACGGAGATACAGCCATTTTAAATTCTTAATGAAATCTTCTTAAAAATAGGTCGTGTTTTCTTTCCTGACGCTATAACTCCAGAACGCACGAACCGATTTCCACGGTTTTGCATTAGTTGGAAAGATCTTGTACTCCGTGAGGTTCAGGAACAATTTCAAGTGAAAAGAAGGAAAACAGCGCCATCTCTGATACATAGCATCTACTACAACGGCACCAGTACGTGGTGTGTGGTATCCCTCACGAAGCGTTCAATTTAAACAGACACTACATTTTTTCTCTCAAACAGACAAACTTACTTTTTAATTCATAATTTTACTTCAATAGTCGACTGTTTTACTTAACATTAAATTTAATGTATGTTTGTATGTAGATATGAAGCAGAAAGAATTAGTTTCAAAAGCAAATTTAATATGGAGCACATAACAATAAAATTTTATTTCGTTTATTGCTTACATTAAAAACAAGATTGATGGCATATATTTTGAGAAAAAAGAATGTAAACCCTAATTAACGTTCTTTTCGTTACAAATCTTGGGTGTATTCTGAGGTGACAATGAATATATTATCGCACCATGTTTTTACACGCGTGGACAAAATACTTAGGAGTTTTTCCATCTCTGAGTACCAAGATTGTTTTGACAAATCGTAAAAAAGTTGCTGTCATAGAAAGAAAAAAATTCTCACTGGAAAAACAAGCGGCAAAATTCTCCACTGTCACCTTGCTCAAGGTCGTTGTATATAACCCCCTACCGCCTATTAAAAAAAACAAAAATTTATTGCTAAACTTTAACGCGACAGAATATGTATACTGTGTAAATATTCTGGAAAACAAACCAAAAAGACAGTTTTTTGTATTTGCGCAAAACCAAAGAGTAGAACTATACTGAATTTTAACGATTTTGGGAGCACATATATAAATGCTAAGTTCAAGTGCTGCTGCCGCTAGCGTCGCTGCCATTTCCACTTTAAGACTCTTTTGTCCAAAAGCTGGCAGAGATGCGACGGATACGTTAAAAAAATTATTGTTTGCAGTTGGTCGTAAATACTCATCATCAGTCGTTAAAGAGTCGTTGTTGGGCGCAAAACAGCTAGAATTAAATTCCGTGAGTTTGCTGCAAATAAAAAGATTCAAGTAAGTTAAGGAAAAAGATAGCGGAGATTAGTTTTTATTAATTTGTGTTATTTGTGAATATTATTTGGCCGGTTTATTAAAAAATTTGTTTGCTAAAAAGTTACGTTTTAACAATATTTAAAGGAACTCGATTTAAAATAATTTTTGAGTGTAATATCATGGAAATTGTTTGAGTTAGTTTATAGAAAATGCTGTGCTGTTAGGTAACATTGAAACAACTATAATCTATTAAAAGTAATATTTTAATTGCAAAAAACCCTTAAATTCGATTTTTGTTGTTTTTAGCATCAGTCTTTTGCTAAATATGTTTTTAAAGCATATGACCTCTAACTAAGTGTTAGAGGTCATTTGCGTAAGTTTACATTTATTTTTAAATCTGCTGTTAAGTTTTTTTTACTTATATATACATACATATATGAAATCGGCATTTTGAAATATAATTTATAATTTTTTCCAATTTTGAATTAGCATTTTTCTATTCAAAATGCTGCATTCTGTCATTGTGTTGGTTTTCTATTCTCATCAAATATTATACTTTTTTGAAGGCGAAAATAAAATAAGATGGCCACAAATTTTTGCCGCCGGCTGATATGTTTGTGTTGGCAATGACGACGTACTGCTGTATTATTTCGCTGTAAAATATGTTATTTTAATGGTAATAACATAATTTGTTAGATCAATTGTTCTTAAGAAATTACAATAACGTAAAGATTAAAAACAGAAAACTTTCAGAGAGCTATTATATTATGTATTTACTCCATATGTTGTTTATTTAATATTTTTACCTGTATATATATTTCTCGCCCTCTCTCTATATATAAATATATACAGATGCATACATACATATCTGTTTATTTATTTTTATAGGTAAATAGAATAAAGGAAATTAATGCCTATAATGAGTAGATCCCTCTTAGACTCTTAACTTGGACCTACAAATAAAAAAAAAAATTGCAGACATTCGTTAGTTATTCCTTAACAAATATAAATTATGCACATACTTACGTATGTATGTAATGAGAAAGCGTGCTTTACTCAGTTTAGGAATTGAGAAACGAAGTTATTGAATCCGCAGACAAACGGTTTCGTTTAATTGTGTTTTAATGTCCGGTGAAAATTAAAAAATAAGCCTTTAACCATATACTTACATACATACATTTGTATTGATTTTTCTACTTTTATTTTTTAGCTGCAACATGCCAATTAAGACAATTTTTGCTCGTCAGATTTTCGATTCTCGTGGCAATCCTACCGTTGAGGTGGATCTTACCACAGAATTGGGACTTTTCCGTGCTGCCGTTCCATCAGGTGCCTCTACTGGTGTCCACGAAGCATTAGAGCTGCGCGATAATGATAAAAAGAATTACCACGGCAAAAGTGTATTACAAGCTGTTTGTCATGTCAATAAAACTTTGGGTCCTGAGCTTATTAAGGCCAATTTGGAAGTCACTGATCAAGAAGGCATTGACAACTTTATGTTAAAATTGGACGGTAGTGAAAACAAGAGCAAATTTGGTGCCAACGCCATTTTGGGCATTTCCTTAGCTGTATGCAAGGCTGGTGCTGCGAAGAAAGGTGTGCCGCTGTATAAGCATATTGCGGATTTGGCCGGCAATAAGGATATTATTTTGCCTGTACCTGCTTTTAATGTAATTAACGGCGGCAGTCATGCTGGCAATAAGTTGGCCATGCAAGAATTTATGATTTTGCCAACGGGTGCCTCCAGTTTCACTGAAGCAATGAAGATAGGTTCTGAAGTCTACCATCATTTGAAGAAGGTCATTAAAGATAAATTCGGTTTGGATGCCACTGCTGTCGGCGATGAGGGTGGTTTCGCTCCCAATATTCAATCCAACAAGGAAGCTTTGTGTCTAATTATTGATGCCATTGCTTTGGGTGGTTACACCGGCAAGGTTGAAATTGGCATGGATGTAGCCGCTTCAGAATTCTTTAAGGATGGGGCTTATGACTTGGATTTTAAGAACCCCAACAGTGACAAAGCTCAATGGCTTTCCCCGGAAAAATTGACTGATCTGTACCAAGAATTCATTAAGGATTTCCCAATCGTATCGATTGAAGATCCCTTCGATCAAGATCATTGGGATGCATGGGCAAAACTAACTGCTGCAACCAGCATTCAAATTGTTGGTGATGATTTGACTGTCACTAACCCTAAACGTATACAAACTGCCGTTGAAAAGAAGGCCTGCAACTGTCTATTGTTGAAGGTCAATCAAATTGGAACCGTTACCGAATCCATCAAGGCTCATTTATTAGCCAAACAAAATGGCTGGGGTACCATGGTTTCCCATCGTTCTGGCGAGACTGAAGATTCTTTCATTGCTGATTTGGTTGTTGGCTTGTCGACTGGTCAAATTAAGACTGGAGCTCCTTGCCGCTCTGAACGTTTGGCCAAATACAATCAAATTCTCCGTATTGAAGAAGAGTTAGGAGCCGCTGCTAAATTTGCTGGCAAATCATTCAGAAAACCGCAATAATTTGATTGACATCAAGCAGAACTCCTTGTTTGTTACACATCTATTCCAACCTTAGAAAAAAATAAAACTTATAAATTCTCACTTAAGTTGAGCTTGGTTATTTAACAATTCATTTTCAATTATGTTCAAACCTTGAAACTGATTTCAAAAAAGCTTATTTGTAAGTAAAAATGTTCATAGGGATTGTTTGTTTTTGATTTGTGTCAGCATAAAAAAATAATCATGCGGTTAGGCACTATGGAAATTTGTCTATTTCCAATAATTCATAACACCTGTCGCTAAATGTAACAGGCTCATAATTGGGATTTTTCTTTAATATCTCAACTATCAATGTTAAATGAAGTACACTAAATTATCTTTAATAAATTATAATTTTATATACATATATAAATATATTATGTACTGTTCGTTGTTGTTGTCAAAATTATTAACAAATTAAACCGTATAATGCTGTTTTTCAATAAGACAAAAATATATTTGTTAATTTTTAATCATTAGATATAATTATTTGATTACTTTGTTTTAAATCAAGCTGATAAGTAATTGATATTGAAAATCTAAAAATACAATATTTAAAATTAAAAAAAAAAGATTTTTTTGCATTCTTTGGTACACTTATATTTAAAACATTTGCATTTTCAAAGCCGAGCCCAATAATTTTATTAATATTAAAAAATAACCTCTTAACCGTAGGTGCACCTATGTGCTCTTCAAGTTATTTCTAGTTATAACTGGCAGTGCTATTGCTTTGGAGAATTTGTTACTCTTTCGATTCCAGTATGTTAACTACTATTTTTTTTACATTGGGTATTTTTTATAGAGGTATAGAAATTAAAGTTGGCAACACTTTTACCTGGCGGCGATTTTGTCACCGGTCAAGTGATTGATGCTTAGTTAGTTTGGCATTTCAACGTGGATAGACAACGTTTCCAAATTGTGCAAATTTATTTTGAAATCATGGTTCACTGTTACATCCAGGAAAACTGACTGGTTCGTGTGCTTTATAGGCTGGTTCAATCATTGGTCCGTACTACTAAAAAAAACGATGCCGTACAGAATTTTACAGTGAATTGTGATCGCTGAGCCTTGATTACTGAATTCGTTCGTGCTACAATTGATTTATTGAAGGAAACGTTTGGCAGCCGCATAGTTTTAGGTTTCGTCCCAGTGAATTGGGCTTCGTTTGATTAAACGCTGTGGGGATATGTGAGGTCCCTAGTCTATGCCCGTAAGTCCGAACTGATTAACAGCTTCGCCGCGTTATTGGTGATATACGGACAGAAATGTTGAAAAAAGTCATTGCAAATCGCACCTCCTTTGCCTAAAGTCATATATAAAGTAAAATCTGTTAAGTAAAGTAAATTTTTGAGTCAATTCAAAAAATGTTTTGTATTATTCCATTTTAAACTCTATAAAAACACCATGTATAAGAATAATAAATCGAGATATGTATGTACAGTTACACAGTAAAGTCTACATACTCCATTGAAAAGCGAGGTTTGGAGATTTCTGTGAACTTTGTAGCATTGAAATATATTCCAAACAAATCCGATAACAAATTTTAACAAACAAATATTAATCCAAAAATATTTATTAACAAAAATAAACAAAATTCATTTTTCAAACAGAAAAGCCTGCATACGGCGTTGAAGTGGAGTACACAAAATGAGGGCCTGTACTCAAACAGTGCCACCAATCACTTCAGACGCCTTTACAAGATACCGTTAGTTAAAAAGATGTTTAATTGTTCGATATTAATATTGTAGTTGTGCTAATTGAACCAAAATGGGTAAAATAATCTGTGTTAGTATACTTACGTGAGCTTATTGTGAAATATTATAAGGAATAAAAATCTTTAAGAAAGATTGAAGAACTGGTCGGGCATCCAAAATCAAGCATTCAAACAATTATTCGGAAATATAATCAAACTAATAGTGTAGACTCCTCCTGACTCCTCATGTTGAGCGAAAAATTTTGTTAGACGTGAAAGAAAATCCAAGAATAACAGCAACAGAAATTGCAAAAATCCTGAAAATTCGGTGCAACCAGAAACTGTGAGATATTTATTGAAAAGCAATGGAATCCATAACTGTGTGCCTCGAAAGAAGCCATTCATCAGCAAAATAAATATGGGGAAACGAGTTGAAGAATATGCTAAGAAATATAATGATGAAGACAAAGACTTTTGGGCTAATGTTTTATTTAGTGATGAAAGCAAGTTGAACTTGTTTGGCTATGATGGCAAGCAAAAATAATGAAGCATTATTGTCCAAAAATTTGCTTTCTATGGTGAAGCACGGTAGTGGCTCTATTATGGTTTGGGGCTGCATATCAGCGGCTAGGGTAGGTAATTTAACATTAACTCATATTAATATGGATCGCTTGGTATACTTGGACATTCTCAAAGCTAATTTGAAGCAATCTGGGAGTAAATTGGGTCTTACGGTGGGTTGGTACTTTCAGCAATATAACCATCCAAAACATACTGCTGGTGTTGTCAAGGAATGGCAACTATATAATTTGCCCCATCAACTTCATTTCCCACCCCAGTCACCGGATTTGAACCCCATAGAGAATATATGGGATGAATTGGATCGTCGCATTAGGAAAAGGGCAATTAAAAATAAACAACACCTCAAAAAATGTTTTACTTGAAGAGTGGAATTTAATTTCGATTAATTACAAAAAAGTATTGGTTAATTCCATGAAAAATAGATTAAATGCTGTTCTAGATAGTCGTGGCGGGCCCACCCACCAAGTATTACATTCTTTTTGCAAAGTATGTAGACTTTTCTGTGTTCAAAAAAAGAATTTTGTTTGTTTCTGTTTAAAAAATATTTTTGGATTAAAATTGAGTTGTTTAAGTTTATTGTTTGTTAATAGATTGAATTTCTTTGGAATAAATTTTAATGCTACAACTCCAAACCTTGCTTTTCAAGGGGGTATGTAGACTTTACTGTGCGACTGTTTATGTATGTAGATGTATTTGCTTTACGCATTTTTGGCACATTTTTATATTTCAAACATTGCATTTTTAAAAGAGAGATTAATAGTTAAAAGTTAACCCTTTTTCAACCATAGGTACATATATGCATATATGCTCTTCAGATTAGCTCTGGAATATGATGGAAAAATTACCGCTTATTTATTCGGTTTTCAAAAATCGTTTTATAGAGGTTTTAATTCTCAATTTGAACATGAATAATCAGCAAACTGCGAGTCTTCTTAACAACATTGATTTTGATAATTATTAGAGCTGTTACTATTTCGCTCCGTCCTTTCTGATTGTTGTTCCTTATCAAGCCGTGATTAAGTTCGTACGGGTGAGTCAGTGTATGCGTTTAGGTAGTTCTGTTGTTAAGGTCGTATCTACCCATGCAGGAAGAATGCCAGCCACAATGCCTCCGTCTTTTATTACTTGGTGATATATTGCTTGGTGATGAAATAGAAATAGATGAAATATTGATAACGTTTTTATTAGGGTACGGTTTTCCGTCGACCCTCGTCAAATTTGATTTGTGAACAAACCGGTTTCGGCCGTTTTTTGCCATCTTCAGTGTTCTTTTCGTACTCTTTTTGCCTGCATCTCTCTCTTTTTTCGTTTGTCTCTTTTTACCTAGTTTGTCGCTCCCTTTTTCATTCGTCTTTCTTCCTAACTAAATCCTTTTACGATCATGCTTGTTGTCCGTTTGTGCTCATTTGTGAACCTATTTTTTTATGTGACATAATAATCTGCAATTGTACGTTTATGATGTTCTTTATGGTTTTGGTCTTGTGCACCTGCGTAACCTGTTTGCGAAGGTGTAATATTTGTTTTCTTGTAAAAATGTTTCAATAGTTCAAATAGTGTGTCCGAAGCAGTGTTTATTTGTTCATTTATTATTCGTCCGTCAAATGTTTTTTGTTTGTTTATTTCCATGTTTTCTAATACATTTAGTTTCCTTCCTTTGTACTGTGTATGAAGCAGTTTAAGTGTTGTTTTTATATGGCCTGGTGTACATTTGTTGTTGAATATATGGTTCGCAAAGTTTGATTCTGGAGTTGATTTTGATTCTCGTAGTTTTCTGTTATAGTCTCTAATGTGTTCCCTAAATCTGGTCTTAATTTTTCGTCCTGTCCGCCGGATATAGCCATAATGGCATGTACAAGTTAATTTGTACACTCCTTGTTTGTCAAGTATATTTGTCTCGGTTGTTTTTTTCCGTAGTATTCTGCCTAGGTGGTTTCCTGTTCTGAATGCCGTTGTTTTCCGCTATGGTGTATGTTTCCATTTCCTTCCTATACATTTACCGTGTTAGTGGTGTTCTTTCGAGTCTTGTTATTAATAGCCTGTTTCCACGACAGTTTGAATCTCGTGCTTCGCTCTCTGAAGCAAGTTTGTGAATCATGCTGTTTACACGACTCATTTATCTGCTTCGATTTGGCTGTTGTTATTAAACAGAAAAACATAAGTTGAAAAACAACAACAACAGTTGAAAAACAACAACAACAGTTGAAAAACAACAGAAGATATCCTTCTTGCCGCGATAGCATTAAGTATAATTTTTTTTCCTATCCATTTTTTTTTTAATTTTATAAAATTAAAATTAATTAATTAAGTTTTAACTTTATTTTGTTTGTAAATTTTCTTTGTTTACAAAAACGTTTAATTTTGATAACTAGTGCAGATAAACTTACGATAAAAATTAGGGAAGAGAGGATTTTTACTTGCTTCGCAACTAGCTTCAATATGAATCTACCAGCTTCGCTCTCAAAATTTTGTATGGCGAAGCAGGTTGATTCGCTTATGATTGGGGTGTGAAGCAAGAATAGAAAGCGAAGCAGGTGCCGTGGAAACACCATATAACTGCCTGATTGCTGCGTTTTTGTGTTGCTGGGGATGATTTGATGAGTTGTGTATTATTGTGTCCGTTGCTCTTGGTTTCCCGTATATTTCATATTCGATTCTGTTCGAGATTATGTTCCTCTTGATCGTTAGGTCTAGATAATTAATTCTCCCCTCATCTTCTTTTTCCATTGTAAATTTTATGTTCTTGTTTCTTCCAGTTTGTTTTGTTTTTTACTGCCTTATGAACAATGTTTAATGTATCCATTACTAGAATTGATGGGTACAAGTCCTTTACGTCAAAAGAGACCAGTTTTGTGTTCCCCGTTATTTTTACATTCTCCAGTTTATCAATCAGTTCTGTAGTGTTGGCTATTGTATGCCTATATTCCAGGTCTAAGGTGTCTTTTAGTATTGTTTTTATATATTTTGAAAGTTTGTAGCCTGGTGCAGATTTATTATTAATTGTGGGTCTCATCGGTGTGTTTGGTTTGTGTATTTTTGGTAGTGCTATCATAGATGGTGCGGATCATTGTTAATGTGTGCGTCTTTAATTGTTGACGTTTATTATAGCCTTCATAAAATAATCCAATAAACGTGGTCGGGTTCCATTTTAAGAATAACCCAATCGTTTTGTTGTCTAAGCAAGCGCGCTTATCACGAAGAAGAATTTCCAACGAATTGTTAAACATCAGTGAAAATAATTTTGAACAACCAATTTATTTTACAAAATGATTTATTGTTTCGTTGTTATTTTTTTATTCAAAACTTTTATACAAACAAATACTTTTTAGTTTAAACTAGCGGACCCGGCGAACTTCGGCTCGCCGCAATTTTAGTCTTCAGACAAACTTAAGAGTAATAATACAACACAAATATTTAAATTTTCAATGTGATTTATTTGAATGGAATCAGTAGAGAGCGATTTGATGAACAATGTTACTTAGTATCACCTGGTATTAGCAGGCTGGAAATGGTTAAATTTACACGACTAAGGCTTGGCCACACCAAAATCTCTCATGGACATCTAATTAATATCAACTGTCGCTCTCCCTGTGTATGTAACACACAACACACCAATAAACTATTCTTTCTGGATAAATGTCCAAAACTTGCCGAAGCACGTGATACAATTTTTGGGAACACTGACCCCATATCCTTCCTATCCATCCCATCCAAGGAAAATATTCTTAAGATATCCAAGTTTTTAAAAGAAACTAACATATATGATAAAATTTAGCTTATGTTAAATTCTTATATACATAAGTACGCATTTATTAAACATATGAGCTGAGGGCCTATGAAGCTAATGCTCTTAAAAAAATACATTAACATATAATTTGTAATTATTTGTTAATAAATGAATAAATAAATAAATAAATAAATAAATAAATATTTTGATCAAAACTTTTACATCAGGAAATAGTTTTTCTAAAATTTGCAAACAAATTCTCTAAATCGTCGTAAGCATCCAGGGGCCTGATTCTAAGAGTCGATAGCGAAATAATTGCGTATCGCAATTAATTCCGATAGTTCTCAATTTTCTAATTCTATGAGTCGAAAAGTAACGAATCGTTTTGTGTTTCAGTGTTGTAAAACGGAAGCAAGAAAAAATTTGCCCACACTGTAAATTAACATAAACAAGAAACATATGTTTCGTGAAAAATATAAAAAAATGATATGCAAAATTTTTAAAAATAAACAGCAATTGACTAATGGATACAATTTTGTTTTGTTTTTTCTCTTCTTCGGATTAAGAAGAGTGTAATTTAACACGCATTAGAATACAAATCCGCATAAAAAGTGATCCCTTAATATTGGCAGACTCAGAGTAAGTTAAAATATTATATCTTAATAAAAATTTTGATTCTCTCTTTTTTACAGATTTGTAAAGCGATTTCGACTAACGAAAGAAGCCTTCAATTATGTTCTAAACAAAATACAATTCAACGGAGTAATTTCAACAAGCGTACCCCCAAAAATTTAATTAAAAAATTTTCTTGATTTGTTCTTAAAAACAAAAATACCTTGTTAAAACTGCGTGATTTTATGCTTTTGTTATTAACATATTTATGTGCCATTTATTAAAATATGATGAAAAAAATTTAAATCTTATTGTTTATAAATCCTTTTTTATGCGATTTCTGGTGTATTTTAAAACATTATTTAGGTTTTATTTCTGTTTTTGGGTTTTTTTGTTGGCGCTAAACGTTTTGCGATGGCTTATTTGCTATCGAGCAAAATAGCGAAGGCTCACGTTCTTTAGCTAGATAGCTATCGACTCATAGAATACGTAATTCCGATACACTTTAAGCGATATCGACTGACAGAATACCAAAAGCACGAAATTTCGATTGTACGACTATAATTTCGAACGCTATCGACTCTCAGAATCAGGCCCCAGAACTCTTTTTATGTGTTTCACGTCTCTGGAAATATACACATTTGCTTTTCGTTTGGACAATTCCTCTAATAAATCATTTAGTTGTTTGTTGAAGCCGCTATCAACGTTTTGGTAACTATAATTGTTGATTATAGTTATCAAAACGTTGTAGTCGTTGTATCTTCCAGCTTATTTATTTCATCAGTAGGGACGGAGAGCTAAACAAAACATTTTTTAAATAATCGGGAATATATTTACATTTAAATTTGATTTTTGACTTACTGCTGTTTGAGTTAGCATTGATATTAAAAATATTAAAAAGCTTAATATCACTTTAATCTTCATTTTATCCTTTCTTAATTTTGTGCTTTTTCAAAATAGTTAAAACGGAGTTTTTACAAACTTGCGAACAGCAAATACCTTTTAGCTTGAATATTTTTTAGATACTAATTTCATTTATAATTTAAGAATTATGCTTGAGCATCTGAAAACTAATAATTTGTAAAACGTGGCTCCTTATCTTAAATGTCTAGAGATTTTATTATCCAATTAATGTGTTATAAAATAAGTATCATTGCACGCATGTCTTAACGTTCATAAAAGGTTTATAAACCAGAGACGTGTATATAAAAAGGGTTATTGCTCACATATCTTGATTTAATTTTAATAAAAAAATTATTAAGTATAAAAGGAAGTTTTTTTTTTAAATAAAAAAAAAAACACTTTAGATTAGAATAATTCAAATTTTTATTGTATTACGAAGATATCTGATAATGATAATGGATAAATGGTAATGATATCTGGCAAATGTCCACCACATTCACGTTGACAGATGCGAATTCTTTCATCAATATTTCTAATGACTTTTTGGCAAATTGGCGGTGGTATTTCGTTAATTACGTTACGGATTTTGAGTTTTAAGGCTGAAGTAGATTCGAATGGCTCCGTATAGACTCTGTCCTTAACATAGCCCCAAAAAAAATCCAGTGGTGTTAAATCACGCGATCTGGCTGGCCACTTAACCGCAGATTGTCATGAAATTATGCGATCGTTTCACTGGCTGTGTGACATGTGGTACCGTCCTGTTGACACAACATGCCAGCGATATACATGCTGTCAATAATAGCCCAAAAGTGAGTTGTTAGCATCTCGCGATAGCCCCCGGGGGACACATTAAAATGTCTTAATGAAATATCACCATTAAGGCATGTGTCTTCCGGGGGTAAAAGGTATTCCAGATACCTAAAGGCTAGCAGGAGCCAACTAGACAACTTCCTTTTTATTATATTTCGGGAATCAGCTTTTGCTGTTCTTTGTCTGATTATTGAGATTGGCCCCTTGGGAAGTATCGTAGTGGTTGTGTGTTCGGAGGCCCTTATAAATGATAAAGGGGTTAGGATCATCTCACTTTTGACCAAGAACACAGGGTGAATGATCCGCATCCAGTAAGCAAGCTTGTGATATATTCTGGACCAGGAGTTGGACAGTCGTTAACTTTTCAGCAAGGAATGAGGATGGCGTCCCTGCTCCGAGCTCCCAAAATTACAATTAGGAGAGACCACATAGTGCGCCATTTAGTGACACGTTGAGCATGCAAAGGCTTCTCAGTAATCGCTCTAGGATTTTCAGGATTTGTTGACATATTCTGACATGTGAAAATTGGCTTCGTCTGAAAGCATGTTTTTTTCAGAAAAATCAACCGGTTGTTCCTGAATGAATTGAGCAAATCTACGGCGATGTGATTGGTCGGGCCCTGCTTCAAATTTGCCATGTGGTGGTTTTGGATAACCCCAATTGTTGAGAACATTGTTGAGGAATTGACAAATGTCAATCTGCTTTAATATTGTGGCTCATGGCTCCAATGTTTTCTGTTGAAGAACCCGGTTAAATGTATGTTGGTGTTCGCACATTTTATATCCAGCCTTTCGACTCAATATTACCGATCAAATTCTTAATAGCGGTTTCAGAAAAGCGATTATTATGTTATTCGAAATTAACACGAATTTTACGAGTTGAAATTTTAACAGAAACCCACCGTTTTCCTTGTAGATTTTAATTATTTTAATGTGATTTTCGTGCGAAATTGAATTCATTGTAACTATTGCCAATGCATCTACTATGAATACGTCAAAAAAGTAAATGTCAAAACTATCATGTTGTTGGTGTAGCCATGATTGGAAAATAAACTTCTTGTTGAAAAAAGCGATATTTAAAAAAAGCGATTATGCTGTGGATATTAAATCGTTGTACGTGTCCGCTTTTTTTCCCCAAAACATTGTCACAAGTTTTTGTGTCATGTAGTCAATAGTATTATTTTCCTTTACATTCAATGTGTGGCTACACTGTAGACGCAGTTATGACGCTTATTAAATCTTAACTATATAATATAGCTCAATGCAATCAGTGACATAATAATGTCTTTCTGAAATCTGCCTGTCGCAGTCTCCTTTACCGCAGCGTGGTTGTGGTGGATATTTGCCATTTTTCATTCGTAGCTGTCGAATTTTTCTCTTCGTAATTTGAATCATCTTAATCCTATTTTTTTGGTTGAGTTTGTTTTAGAAAACAAACTTCTTATTGAAAAACCCTTTACAATATTTGATCTTGTGTGACAGCAACGTATTGCCTCTAAATTACAAATACTTTAAGCTGCTTTAATTTTCAAATTTTAGCAAAAATATCGATAAGGCCGGTTCGGGACACATTTGAATTGATAAAACTATTGTTCGGTATTTTAAGAGACATAACACGAAGCAATTCATGGGAAACCATTGCGATTTGATTACAAAATTTGATCTGCAGTTACGTCACAAAGTACGCTATTCGAGAGTTTGTGTTCATCTGCCAATAATCGTTGTGTAGGGTATTTTGTTTGCGTACACATACAACAGCACATAAGAACAAATTAAACGTTACTGTTCTTCGAACAGTCTTTAAAATCACAAATAAATAATTAATAGTTTACAGAAAGTCACCAATAAAAATATGCAAAGCGATTTCCTAAAAAGAAGAGGCTTCAAAGGACTTAAATTTTTATCGTTATTATGTACAAAATATAAACTTTTACTGTAAAAAATCAATAAAAAACAAATTAACTATTTCTTTTATTTTGCATTCAAAATCAATTTGAAAATTTATTTTAAGTAATTTATTCATCGGAATCATTTTCAATCTAAGTAATTTTATTATTTGTGCTTGATTCCTTTAAATAAATATTTCATGATATTCTCACGAAATATTTATTATAAAAATTTTTATTAAAAAAATAAACATTTTATGATATTCTCATAAAACATTTATTTCAATAAAAATAAAAAATATTTGAAATGTATTACTGCGGGGGAGAGCATATCCATATTGCAATTTTACTTTCGCTCACAAAGCTCATCAGTGAATTTTACCCCAATATTGTATAGAAAAACCTAAAAGTCTTATATCTAAAGCCAAACTGGTTCCATGAGAATTTTTCCATAAAATCAACATAGCATAGACAGCAAGACTCAAAAACACTTCTATACAAACACAGCAAAACATTTCAAAACAACAAAAAACATTGTTTATTTTCAATCATTTCTACATAAGGGTTGCCATTGGAAACCATTCATATGTAATTTGAAAATTCAGAAAATAAAAAATATTTGTAAATAATTTTACAAAATTTCTAAGAAAGCAACGGGCACATGCAATGGAAATAAGTAATTTATTCATCGGAATCATTTTCAATCTAAGTAATTTTATTATTTCAAATATTTTTTATTTTTATTGAAATAAATGTTTAATGAGAATATCATAAAATGTTTATTTTTTTAATAAAAATTTTTGTAATAAATATTTCGTGAGAATATCATGAAATATTTATTTAAAGGAATCAAGCACAAATAATAAAATTACTTAAAATTTATTTTATTTATCAAAGATTGAAAGTGTAAAAATTTGCTGCTGAAAGAAGATTGCTGGGCTTATTTGAACAGCCTAATGATTAGTAATTATGAATTTGTGCAGATCAAAGATATCACAATTAAAATATATTTTAATGTTTATGGTTTTTAGATTTCAAGGTAAATGGTGATGGGGGTCAATTATACTTTTATTATTAATAATATTTTTGTAATTTTCAGTTTTATTAAAACTGTTCAGATGAAAAGTTTAACAGCTTTGAAATTTGAAGTCAGAGTAAAATATATTAATATGTTTTTTGATCTTTTACAAGCATTATTTAATTTGCTGTGGAATTTGCTGCCATTTGGTAAGTTATCATTTAATGTGATACTGAAATAAAAATAAAAAATTATCAATATTATAAGGTGGCACAGCCAGCGATGGTGAAGATGATTCTAAGGAGTCCTAATAAGCCTTTAAATTAATTAAAAGTCTTGTGTGGGTAAGTTTGTGTTAGGATGTTTTAAAGTAAAATAAAATTTGTTATTATAAGCAATCTTATTATTTCAAGAACTTTCGAAAACAACTAAGTTTACAAGGCAGCCAACCACCACCAGTACGTAACAGCTTGTATTTCGTTTAGTTTCTAGTAACAAACCCGATTCCGATAAACTTGAAACTATATCGACCAGAGATTGATTATATTTTCTTTCTTTGTATATTTAAATAATATATAAATAATTAAAAATCAATATTTAGTTTTTCTATTGTATTGTATAAAATAATTTGATATTTTTTTCTTTTAATACATTATGCACTAATAGATTTATACAGTTTATCTTTTGTATATAAATTAATAAAAAGACATACATACACACATATTAGTGTGTGTGTGTATGTTAGTGAAAAAAATAAATATTCTTTCCAAATATGTATGTATATGTATATATAAATATGTATACAAATTTGCAATTTAAAATAATTTATGTTTCTTTTTCAATTCTTGCTTCTTCCAACCGGGCAGTTCATCAAATTCCCAAAATGACATGCTAAACAGTGATACAAAATCGTCATGAGTTAAATGGACCTGAAATTGAAATTGTTTAGAATTAAGTTATTAGTAAACTTTCAACATGCAGTTTGTTTTCTAAAACAAAATAAATTAAAACATTTAGATTAAGATGATTAAAATTTTTATTGTATTATTAAGAGAAAGGTTCGGCAATTATAAACGAAAAATAATATCTGGCAAATGTCCACCACGACCACACTGACAGATAGCGATTCTTTCATCAAAGTTTTGAATCACTTTTTTCCAAAATGGCGGTCCTATTTCTTTAAACGCATCACGGATTTTGAGTTTTAAAGCTGAAATCAATGGGATTGGCTCCGTAGAGACTCTGTCCTCAACAAAGCCCTACAAAAAATAATTGAGTGGTGTTAAATCAAACGATCTGGCTGGCCTCTTAACTGCTGATGGTTATGAAATTTTGCAATCGGAAAATGTTCTTTGCAATAAATTAATCGTTTCATTGGCTGTGTGACGTGAGGCGCCGTTCTGTTGAAACCACATGTCAGTGTTATCCACGTTGTAAATAATAGACCAAAATGAGTTGTTAGCGTTACCGCGTTTTTAGCCTCATTTTCGAAAAAAAGCTGCCCAATCACGCCTCCAGACCACATAGTGCACCATACAATGACAATAGCTTGTCAATAATCGCTCCAGGACTTTCAGAAAACCAAATGCGGCAATTTTGATTCTTGACATACCCTGATAAGTGAAAATGGGCTTCGGCAAGCTTTAAAGTCAAACCTTAACGCGAAACTCACCATGTAGTGGTTTTGGATAAACCCAGTAGACGTCAAGGAATTGACAAATTTGGATCTGCTTTAATACTGTGGCTCATGGCTGTAATGTTTTCTGTTAAACAACCCGGTCAAATGTGCGTTAGTGTTCGAACATTTTGTATCGAGCCTGTCAACTTAAATTTAACGACCAAATTCTTAATAGCGGTCGCAAAAAAACAACGATTATGTTATTAAGCCTAAATTTCAACAGGAGAGAGAGAAAAATCTTAAGAATTGTCTCGAAATTTATTTTACCATCAAAAATTATCTCAAGCTGGCGTCAGCTGCAATCAGGGTTCAGAATTTTTCATTTATGAACATTCAAAAATCAACATTCACGATATTTTTCATAAATGAGAAATCTAAAATGTTATATTTATTTTTCACGCTCATAAACGAACAACAAAAATGTTCTGCTTATGTTCATACATGAATGCGAATAACAAGAATTATTAGTCTTATTCATATGTGATGAATGATAAATTAGCTTCTTCTCATTAATGTTCTTTTTTATAAATGTATATGTTCATATATGAACGTTGAAATTTTATAAAATTTCTCATAAATGAACGTGAAAAAATTTTCTACCTACGATCGCAGTTTACCGTAAAAACACATGGGTACATATTAACTCAAAATACAATTTTGCAATATATTCTAAAAGAAATAAAAAAAAAAAAACATTTTTTCTACATACGCCGACAATTGCACATTACCAAATATGTGCGTTTATATACGCGAATGCTTAACGCACATATTTTTACGATCTTTTCATTTCTGAAAAATTATCAAAATTGTAAATATTCAAAAATGAACACTTGTGCGTTTTTCATTTTTTCACTTATGAATAGAAAGAAAAAAAAAATAAATCGTCGCATTCACAAATGAGAAAACACAAAATATTTTGTAGTCTCTCACACATGTATGAGAAGAAGCGGCTAAAAAATGAAATGTACATATTCACACATGTATGAACAGTGAGTGAACACTTCGCTACTCTGGTTGCAATCTATTAGATAGTAAAAAGCTTAAAGAAAGCTGCCGCTGGATATAGCATTCAAAAAGATATTAAATTTGGATGCCATTTTCAAAGATGAGCGGCGGATAGGGTGGATGCTTTAACGTTTTATGACACAATCTATTTATAATTGTAGAGTGTAAAAATGACTCTAAAAATTTATAGGACTCTATTGCCGTTAGCTTTCCCTACACTAAATAATCTAAATAATATTGTTAGACCGACTTTATAGATTCTGCAATAAAATAATACTTTTTCGTATACCGAAGTTGTATACGAATTTATTTCAAACCAAATTTTTTGTCTCATTAATTGCTTTTAATATTCTGGACCAAAAAATAATATGATAAATCAAGTTATTAAGGTTATTTGGAATTATTTTTAGTTTTATTCGACCTTTTTTTAAATTTTATTAAATTTTAATCTTTTCACTCGGTCCTTTAAATTAAATCGTTTTAATTTAAAGGACCGAGTGAAAAGATTAAAATTTAATAAAAGGTTATTTGGAATTAAATTATGATTTCATAATTATTATTCTTACAAGTTACACAGAGAGCCAACAACTACTAATGCTTTTATTATGAATACTAGCGTAGAAAGGAGGGATAAGCCATGATAAGAACTAATTCGGAACTTCCTAGGATCTTTGCCATCTTATTGAATTTTCTACTTTTATCTCCGTTTAAGAGGTATAACCCCTACTCAGTAATTATGTATTAACGCTAATGTTAATTTAAAAATAGTGAAATCTCAATCACTATTAGTTAAATGGTTCTTATCATTTGCGTTCTTACGAAGAAGGTTGGTTTAAGTTAAAAAAAGATAATTATCACTAGAAAAAGTAAAGTGAAATAAAAGGAAATCTTATTCAAACAAAACAATAAAAACATGCAACATTCTTAAGGAACTAGGATTAACAATCAGTAAATAAAAACAACTACCATTAAACACAAAAAGAGACACAACCAAAGAAACAGCGACACTGAATAATGATAACAACATCGTGTATATTTAATGCGATGAATTGGAGTTCTCTAGTAAATGCGCCCAGAAGGGGGCCTGGAGCCTGAACGTGATCGAGTGAAGACATAAATCTTTAAGGCGTTACCATTGTATATTTTTTGTGTATGTTAAGTGTTCTCCAACAAGAAGTTTGTTTTCAAAAACCAAATAAAACAAAAAATTTAGATTGAGACGATTAAAATTTTTATTGAGAAAGGTTCGGCAATTATAAACAAAAAATGATATCTGGCAAATGTCCACCACGACCACACTGACAGATGGCGATTCTTTCATCAAAGTTTGGAATCAATTTTTGGCAAAATGGCGGTCCTATTTCGTTAATCACAGATCAGATTTTGAGTTTAAGGGCTGAATTTAATTCAATTGGCTGCGTACAGACTCTGTCCTTAACATAGCCCTACAAAAAATAATCCACTGGCGTTAAATTGCACGATTTAGCTGGCCACATTGTCGTGAAATTATGCAATCGGGAAATTTAGTTTGCAATAAATTGATCGTTTCATTGGCTGCGTGACATGTGACGCCGTCCTGTTGAAACCTCAAGTCGCTGATATCCACGCTGTCAGTAATGGCCAAAATTGAATTGTTAGCATTTCGCGATAGCGTGATTCTTTGACCGTTACCATATTTTCAGACTCATCTTCGAAAAAAAAACGGCCAAATCACACCTCCATACCACAAAGTGCACCATATGTTGAGCATGCGAAGGTTTCGTTGTAGGATTTTCAAAAGCTCAAATGTGGCAATTTTGTTTGTTGACATACCCTGACAAGTGAAAATGTGCTTCGTTTGAAAAATTGATTTTTGAATGAATTAAGCGAATGAATCTACGGCGATGTAAATAGTCGCTCGGCTTTAATTCCTGCAGCAGTTGAACCTTTTGAGGCTTCAAAGTCATATCCTTACGCAAAATTCGCCATGTGGTTGTTGAGAACGTCGAGGAATTGACAAATTTGGATCTTCAATACTGTTGAGCAAGGCTAGGATATTTTTAGTTGAACGACCCGGTAAAACACGCATTGGAGTTCGCACATTTTGTGTCAAGTCTGTGGACACAAATTTAACGACCAAATTCTTAATAGCGGTCATAGAAGGACGATTATGTTTTCCGAAAATAGCACGAATTTTACGAAATATAACTTTAACAGAACCACTATTTTCGTAGTGGTTTTTAATTATTTTAATACCATTTTCTTGTAAAATTCAAGTCCTTTTCTAAATAAAAACTTTTAATAACTTCGTTGTTATGCTTACTTTTTTCATTTATCTTTTACTTTTTTTTTTGCAAATTTATTAACTTTTTGTGAAATTGGCCCCAAAACATGATTTTCGTAACTGAATTCCGTATAACGATAAAGCTTTCTATTTTTAAACGGATACGTCAATAAATAAAACTGTTGTTTTTGTAGTGATGATAATCCTCAAGCATATATTAAGACACCTTTCCATCCAGACAACCTGACGGTTTGCTTCGCTTTATTGCGTGGTGGAATGATAAGTCTGTATTTCTTTTAAAACGATGCTGGTCAGAATGTTACAATGGTGACCGCTTTAGAGGCGTAATTACTGACTTTTTCGTTAATCAATTGAAAAACCATGATGTGCAGCTGTGTACAAACCATGTCACACAGCTCGTTCCATAACTGATTTAGTGAATAAATTGCTAGCTAACTGCATGGTTTCATGTTTCGAACCCGCAAATTGGCCTCCAAAATCGTGCAATTTAGCACCACTAGACCATTTTCTCTGGGGATATGTGAGGTCACCGATAAGCCTAAAACGATTGACCACTTGGTGGCCCACATTCGCCACGTAATTTTTTTTTTTTTTAAGTAACACTTCAGGCAACAATGCCTATTTAGTCAAGTACCGTGCTACATTCTTTTAGGGAAGATATAGAGAAGAGATGAAACAGATGGTGAAAGTAGAAGGATAGTCGGAAATTAACTGTCGTACAGGACAGCACAGCGACCAGTGACCATGCCTTCATCGCTGAGCAGCTTCACCGACAGTCAATTTTTATTTTTGTAGTGAAAAAACCAAGGTCTTCGTTGGGAATCGAACCCACAACCCCCATACTGACACTACCTACTAGTCTACAGGGGCACCTAAATCTCTTACAAAACTATAAAGCTATAAAACCGTAAATTTATGGATCGTAATAACATTCGCCACATTATTGCTGATATGCAGCCACAAATGTTGGTAAAAGTGATCGCAAATTGAACCTCCAGATTAGACTACGTTCCAGACAGCTGTGGTGGTCACATGCCACAAATCATATTAAAATTATAATGCCGGAAGATGCTGTTTCGCATGAAGTAAGTTGCATGTCAATTTTCAACTTTGTCTTATTTCATTTGAAAGTTCTATACCTCTACAAAAACACCCGTTATAAACAATGTTTATAATACTAATAAATCTATTTGAAGTAAATGTATGTAACATGTTTGTAAAAAATATTTAAGTAGCAGGTGTAACAAACATTACCTCTCTTTTCAAGGGATTTATTGCTGGCGGCAGTAGATCGATTTCTTGTTGTAAAACTGCTATGGGGTATTTTTGATGACAATCAAATTCCTTTTGATTGTTTAATAAAGCAGAATGAGGTTTCCCATTAACAGCATTCCCATTAGAAGGCATGCCATTTGCATTAATATTAGACAAATCGGCTGATAAAAGCTGCCTTTGCTTGTCATAGGAAACGTAATCCTTAATAAAAAATAAAATAATTAAACAAAAGAGAAACACTTGTGTAAAGGATAAAATTTCAAATATTTTACATTCCACAAATGATGATTCCAGCTATCAAAGAATCCTTTAAAAACATTTGGTTCGTCCTGCTGTCTCACCACAGCAATAGCGGTTGTGGGTCTTCTTGCTATTGGCACCGTTTCTAAATAACTTTGCGCTATATTTAAATAGCTGGCTTTTTCGTGCGCGGTAATATACTTTCCCAGCCATATGTAGGTTATAATACCTGCATCGAGAATAAAAGTACATTCGGGCAATAAGTCCGCTTGTTCATAGCCCAAAACTTCTTCGCTATAGAATTTTTTGTGCTTAAGCCACACCAAGAAAAGTTGTGTTTGGAGACGAGGCTTATGGTGCAAATTCAAATTATTTGTGAATTGTGGCGAACTGCAGCCATTTGAATTTGGTGGTGATATACTGCCAGTTGTACTGTTTGAGCTTGCATTACTGCAGGAACTGTTAAAGTTAATCATATCAAAACGATCAACTGAGCGCCAAAACTCTTTCGGTTCTTTACCTTCCAGCACTAAAGAACTTTCGCCTAAAAGGTTACCAATATTCTTGGCCATTTCACGAATATCACCTGTAGAAGATTGGCCACACCATACCCAAACGTGCTGAGATTTAATAACATAACATTCTTTAGAAGACATTGAAGTGAGCGGATAAGTTTCGACTGCTTTTGAGTTGTAGGTAGAGTCGCCATAAATTTTCAATACTAGATTATAATTGTCGCCATCGTTAACACCATTATTGTTATTGTTATTGTTACTTTGTGATTGTGGTATGTTTTTATCGTTTAATAAAATAATCAATTTTCCTTGAAATATTTGTAGGAAATGTGGTGTTTCATCGAATTCCGCCATTTGCAAGAACATATTCTTTTGATTAGTTTTATCAAACAAAGCTCTTGCGAAATTTTCTGCTTTGGCAATTACTTCGGTCGGTGATTCTGAACCATTCCATTGGTATATGATATGGGTAATTCCTAGGCTTTCAATGTCCAATGGGTTCATAGAGCAACTCTTTGAAAAAAATTATTAATTAAATGAAGTTACATTTTAAAAAAAATTTAAACTTACCGCCACAGTATATTCGACCACATAGGATTGATTAGTTGTAAAATATACGACTTTGGTTTCAGGCATCTCTATAACTTGATCCTTTGTAATACGATATATTTTACGCTCTCCAGAACCATCATCTACCAACTGAGTTGCGGCAGCCATTTTGGGCCTTTGGCATAAAGTTAATGAGTCTAATTTGCCTAATGTAGCTGGAATGGATTTTGCTTGGGAAGAGTTATCTATACCGGCCGAACGCCAAGAGGGAAACAATCTTTTGAACTCAATTGGTTCATGGCCCTCGACAACTCTAATTACAGGAGTACTGTACGGATATTTCTTCTACAAAAACAAAATTTGGTTATCTAAAGTTAGAAATTTATTTTTCTCTTTATGGAATATTTAATGGAAAATTTTATTCACATTCATTGTATTCAGATTCAGTGAAAGATAAAAGTAGTTAAGTACAATCAAAGAAACACATTAACGCTTGTGAACTGGTCGGTAATATTTGCTGGAAATCAAAACCTTCTCCTCCAGTTAGGATTGACAAAAACCAAATAACCGAATGTTAATGTGTGCCAGTGATTCCCCAAACAATTGAACCCAACAATACCGAATTGAAATTCTGAGAAGAAGAAATAAAAAACAAAGTATTTATTACCAATTTCTCCCTCTCCTATAAACTTCGTCAGCCTGCCTCTAAATTCCCTTAATGTAATACCGACCTAAATATAACAATACTGTTACGAAGGTGCTTAGTTTAAGTTTTTTAAAAAAATAATTTTCACTCAAAAAAGTAAATGAAATGACTTATTGTGTCTATTTATAAATTAAGAAGTTTCTAAGAAGTCTTATGAACTAACACTCAACAAACCATCAACTTAATGTGATGACGTCATTATCGATTTTGCGAGTGAATGCTTAAACTATCTGAAATAGTATATATAAGCTCCCTCTGGAATATAATAAAGAAGTTGAAGTGTGAATGTTGCCAAGTGAAGATACCACAGTGGTAAGGCAGTTAAAGTGTAAGCGTTGTCGAGTATAGACAGAAACTTAATAACGCAGCTTTCAGGCGTTAAAGTGCATCTCGCATTTTCTGTGTATAAACTCGAATAATAAATACTTTCTAAACTTGTTTTGTTTCTGCAATTCCATCCTTCATTGCTTAAAATGTTTTTCTTTAACTTGTTTGGCTATTAGAACACAGATTCACTGCAAACAATTGCAGTGTGTAACATATTTCATGGATGTAGACGAAACAAGGCTATTGCAGAACATTTACCTTTTTAACAAATGCTCTGCCATTACCCATAGCACTAGCCTTGTCAGCTAGCGAAGCTTGACAGCCCACCCACAACCAAACACCCTGCAAAGCACCATCTAAGACATATGCCGTACTAGAATCATTGAAATCAGTTTGGGTAGGAATCACGACATCCAACTGATCCAAATGTAAACGATTGTTGCGATGACAACATTTATAAATTTTTAATTTATTGCAGATCGGCTTTTCTGGCAAGTGGGAGAGTTGGGAAACAGCTCTTTCTTTCAGGGGCAAAAATGTATTCCATTCACTTTTACGATTTTCGGGCATAGATTGTTCATAACCATCATCGAGTATAGTGATATTTTGAATATTTGATTCCCATTTACTGGCTAATTCAATGGCATTGCGACGTTCTACTGTACTGCTTGAACGGCCAATCCAGACGTACAAATGATTTGCGGTATGCAAAAGCATGATGTAATCGGCACAAAAATGTTCCCAGCCAATATTTTTCATTTCAATACAGTGCAACCATTTGCGGCCATATACTTTATATAAACGATTCGGTTCGTTAGCATTTAGAAGTGCTCCAGATTTAATTCTACAAAAGAAAGAAAAATTAATAAAAATAAAAGGGTTTTGTAAGCAGCAATTTTTTTAGTTTTGCCATTAATAGCGTAACAAATTGTTCGAAAACTTTGAACGTGAAAACTTACGTTATGCCATTTTTAAAATACGATAGAAATCTAGAACTTTCATTATTTGGTGTTTCACGATATTCGGTAGCTTCGTTACCGAAATAAGAGTCCAGCTCTTGTATTTTGTGGGCTACATTAGAACGTTTCTGTTCGGAAACATCCTCACCCAACCAGAAGTGAATGAAACGTTCTAAAGAATTAGAAGATTTTGCTTCACGGGTCTGAAAAAAATTGTAAAAAAAGTTTTACACAGAGATAATAAATAGCAAAAAAATAAAATAGTAATTGCAAGAACTCACGAAAGTGTCCTGATTAACAAATGAACCTGATGGACCACAGGCGTATATAATGTAGGCACAATCATCTAAAAATGTACCATACTGAGCTTTAGGCTCAGCCTCCAAACGATCTTCTTCAATTTTCCATACATAAAAGCAGACGGCATTTTTTGGTATAAGACGAAAAGATGCGTCTACCTTAACATCGGCAATGGAGTTTGGGCGAACCTCCTAAAAAGGTACAAGCAAATAAATAAAATAAAAGCTAAAAATATTGTACAAACAAAATAAAAAATAAAACAAAACAAAATGTCAATCTTAGCTGTGGTTCATATTATGCTATAACTCTATTATGAAATTCTTTTAAAATAATTTAATAGCCATTTGGAATCGGCGGATTTGTTTAAACTTGAGAGTAGAAACTTCAGATTGGTTATGCCTTAAACTCAGTTAATTAAATTATTGCTCATAAACTCCAGCATACAAACGCGCAATAAATCAATAAATTGAAGTTTAAAATGTTTATTTAAAAAAAATTTAAACAAACTCCATATTTATTTGATATTCTTTAGTGGAAGTATAAATACGCATGTCCTTACAAAACGAAAATCTTAAGCAGAGTAGCGAAGTGTTCACTCACTGTTCATACATGTGTGAATATGTACATTTCATTTTTTAGCCGCTTCTTCTCATACATGTGTGAGAGACTACATAATATTTTGTGTTTTCTCATTTGTGAATGCGACGATTTATTTTTTTCTTTCTATTCATAAGTGAAAAAATGAGAAACACACATGTGTTCATTTTTGAATATTTACAATTTTGATAATTTTTCAGTAATGAAAAGATCGTAAAATTATGTGCGTTAAGCATTCGCGTACATAAACGCACATATTTGGTAATGTGCAATTGTCGGCGTATGTAGAAAAAATGTTTTTTTTTTATTTCTTTTAGAATATATTGCAAAATTGTATTTTGAGTTAATGTGTTTTTGCGGTAAACTGCGCTTGTAGGTAGAAAATTTTTCACGTTCATTTATGAGAAATTTTATAAAATTTCAATGTTCATATATGAACTGTAACGACACGTTCTCGCGTTATGCTGGGGTGAAACTCGTGGCGTCCAGGGTTCGTTACAAAAAAAAAAAAGTTTGCTTCACTAATAACACAAGAGACACTTTTGTTTTACTAATAAAATTTTTTATTATAATCCATTCTTAAACTAAGTTAAAATTATACTACAGCACTACTGAGCCCTCAAGAGTTTTCGTCTCCACTCTCCGCCGGCTATCCGACTGCTTCTCAAACTGGAGCGAATAAAATTCTGGACAGTTTGCCTGTCCACCAATTTTGACTTGTTGCGGTTGTCACGAATAAGATTCTAAGACAACCTTTTCACGTCTAAATTGATGTTAGCCTTTTGACGATCTTGTCCGTCTTGCTCAGCTAGGGCGAATAAAATTCTGGCCAGGTGAAGCAGCGACAGAACTTGCTTGGCCGTAAACCTGAGCTATACTCAATCAATTCAAAGTCGAATAAAATTGTGACTCTGATTAACTGAGCTGTACCTATTCGCAAGACTATTTTAATTAAGTTGAATAAAATTCTAACTCCCTTAAAAGAAGTCTTGCCCGGTTGCTTGCCCGTGGCCAACTCTTCTCAAATACGTAATTATCTCGCTTTTATATGTTTCTGCCAGGCACACATACACACCCATACCACTAAACTACAGCTGATTGCTACTGTTCAATGTTGTGTTTAATGGTATGTTCTTCTCACGGATGTATCCTCGTGTTAATAGATGGCACTTTTTAACGGCTATTATTTGTCTTTAAAATTAATACATTATGATTTAAAATATTTCATTAAACAAATAATAAATATAATTTGAAAATATGACAAGTATATAATAGAATTCATTTGATAATAATAAAAAACAGTTATAAAATTAATAAATGTAAAAAATATATATAGAGTTTAATTGCTTGTGATCTAATTGTTCTAATTGCCGACTTTTGGTCGTCACAGAACATATACATTTATGATAAAGAACATTAATGAGAAGAAGCTAATTTATCATTCATCACATATGAATAAGACTAATAATTCTTATTGGTTGCATTCATCATGTATGAACATAAGCAGAACATTTTTTGTTGTTCGTTTATGAGCGTAAAAAATAAATATAAAATTTTAGATTTCTAATTTATGAAAAATATCATGAATGTTGATTTTGAATGTTCATAAATGAACCCTGATCTTAAGACACGGTTTAGTTTAAGGCTGTGAAGATAAGTATGTCAGTTAAATAGGTCCTAAAAAAATGTTAAATACGTTCCACATACTGCAAATTACACTGTTAAAATGAAATTTCCATTAAAAATATACTTTATTGCTGTAGATGATTAAATTCTATTAAAAGAATATTTAAAAATTTTATAAAAAAATATCGACGGCTCTATTAAAAGTTTAATACATAATAAATATTTTTAAGAAAAAAATAGGATATTTTGAAGTGGATAAATTTATATAAATTATAAATTAAAAATTTTGTTTGCAATAAATTGATCTTTTAATTGGCTGTGTGACATGTGGAACCGATATGTATCGGGTCACCGGCATACTGGGAGTAGCTCAGGACTAGTAGATTGCAACAGTATATAATCAATGTGTGGATTCAGCCTGATATCGGAAATATGCATTTTTGAAAATTTTGCTTTTTGGGTTAAACCGATATTTAGAGATAGGCCTATCTGGACATGCTCCTCAAGTTTTTCGCTTCGGTTAAATATTTAATACATGACACTTTTCCTCCGTTTTACAGGGCTACAAACTTCTGTGCATATTTTTTGTGTTTGTGGATATTTTTTTCAAAAGCCGTTTAATTGAGATAGCTTTCGCTCATCTATAATATAAAAATAAGTCGGGTTTTTCTTCCCGACGCTATAACTTCAAGACGCACGAACCGATTTCCACGGTTTTGCATTCGTTGGAAAGGCTTCGGGCTCCATTAGGTTTACAGCAAAGAAAAATTCACTAAAATTTTCAAGAGAAAAGCAGGAAAACAGGGAAAATCATTTTTCACATAGAGCGCCATCTCTGATACATAGCATGTACTACAACGGCACCAGTACGTGGTGTGTGAGTATCCCTCACGAAAATAATTACATTTCATTTTAAGCAGATGACGCCGTACACTAGGTCGCATGAACACTGTTCATCCTAGAATTGATGAATGTTTTTATTTGCGACTGCTGTTGGTAAATGTACATGGACCAAAATCATTTGCGCATTTGAAAACTGTGAATCGCCAGCAATGCCAAACATATCGAGAAGCATGTCAACTATTGGGTTTGCTGGAGAACTATTCTCATTGGGATTTAACGCTTACGGATTCAGTTGTTTCATCAAATGCGTACTAAATATGAACGCTGTATGCAATTATCATCACGACATGTTTCCCTTCACAACCAATTGAGTTATGGAACAAATACAAAGGCGACATATGTGAAGATATCTTGCATCGCTTGCACTTTCGAACGAATAATCCCGACATGCAAATAACCGATAAAATATATAATGACGGATTGATTCTGATTGAGGATCAATGCTTGACTATTGCAAACAAGCTACTGATTGAAGTAGGAATGCTTGCGCCAAATCGATCGATGCACCATGCACTCAACCAAGAATTAAATCGAGAGCTGCAATACAAACGTGATACTGTTGGAAATGGAAAAGTCCCAGTTGATGCGACAGTTGGATTAATTACTCTTACCAACAACTTTTGACGATTTGTAGACTTTCAATTAGCTCTTATTAATAATGTTTTCCCAAACATTAGTGAGAATTATCAGAATTATGCTTGGTTAAGTAAACGAGCAATTCTCACCGCAAAGAATAATGATGTTGTACACGCACTGAATTTCAACATTCAATTAAAAATCGATGGCAATTCGGTGACATACAAATCCGCTGATTCCATAAAAAATCCCGATGATGCAGTAAATTATTCAACGGAGTTTTTGAAGTCTCTGGAGTTACCAGGATTTCCAAAGTTGGTTCAGTTATTATGATATTGCGTAATTTGAATCCACCGCGACTTTGCAACCGTACTCGATTTGTGGTGAAAAGACTTATGCCGAATTTGATTGAGGCAACCATTATTAGCGGAAAGTTCTCAGGTGAAAATGTATGTATTCCTCGAATACCAATGATTTCGACTGATCTTCCGTTTGACTTCAAACGATTGCAATTTCCGGTTCGCCTTGCGGTCGCAATGACAATTAACAAGTCGCAAGGCCAATCGTTTAGTGTTTACGGGATAAATTTAGAAAATCATTGTTTTTCACATGGACAGCTATACATTGCGTGTTCACGAGTAAGGGAAACCATCGGCTTTATTTGTGTTAACGTCAGATCAAAAAACAAAACAATGTGGTTCACCAAAGGGCAATTCAATGAAACGGGTAATTTGCCGACACGTATAACCCTTCGATTCAGTATTTACTTTGGATTCACTTTCATTTTTTACTTAGAGAAGTTCAACTAAATTCCACTTAATTTTTGTAATCGAAATGAATTCATGACTGTTGTGCAATGAAATAAAATTTTTCCTTTTCAAATATAAAACAAAAAAAAAATAATTTTGATAGTACTTCCCCCCCGGGGGCATATTGATATATCTTGATATATCATTACACGTGTCACCGGGTATAAAACGGAGTCCAGTCCCCTAAAGGCTATCAGGAGGCAACTGCAAAATTCCTCGTTATTTCTACGGGAATCATTAAGCCCAAGAGTTCAGCTTTTTAGCTGTTCTCTGATTGATTATTGAGTTTGGTCCTTCAGAAGCATCGTGGTGGTTGTGGTTTCGTAGGCTCTCATGAAATGATTAAGGGGCCAGGATGATTCACTTTTGACCAAGAACACAGGGTGAATGATCCGGATCCACTGAGCATGCTTGTCATGTGTTCTGTACCAGGCGTGAGTGGCGGCCTGCGCCATGCTCTTTTAGTTGTAACTAGGAGGGACTAGAGGATAGAGATATCCGACGGCTTCCTAGGGCTACATATCACCCAAGTTGTTTGATCCAACATGAGATTATGACTTACACAGCTAGGTACTGATGTAAATCTCGCGATAGTGTGATCCATTGACCCTTACCGCATTTCCAGCCTTATCTTTGAAGAAAAAAACGGATCAATCACGACCCCAAGCCCCATATCGCACCATACAGTGACATGTGGAGCATGCGAAGGCTTCTCAATAATCGCTCTAGAATTTTCAGAAGTTAAAATGCGATAATTTCGCTTGTTGACATAAATTAATAAGCCAACTATCATTCATTTGGGCTGCCCACAGAGAGCTTAATTATAAATAAAGTTGAATAGCCCAAATTAAATAAGTAACATTCAATACAACAAATAATAAATAAATAAGCTGATCCATTCCTATCAAGTCATTGATCAATAGAAATAAACTTAAATTTTTGTTGTTATTATCTTAAGAAAGTGCTATTTGTGATTTCTGTATAATTTTAACTGTCCATCAAAACAGAAATTTAAGTGGCCTTGACCATCTGAACATTAAGTAAAAAATAAATGCATTCAAAGTGAAAAACTATTATAAACCAGTTAATTTACAAGCGAATGCTGCTGATGAAGGATATACAGACATGAATATAATTCAAATGCTATGATTTTTTAATTTAAAATTATATTATTTTTCACTTTTTAAGAGACATTAAACTCACATATTAAATAATTTTGCGAATTCAAATATAAATTAAATCTATTAGTTTTTTATTATTATAAATTATTTGCTCGTGTTTTGAAATTAATGTTTGGTTATAAATAGAATTATTTGTCAATATAATTTATTTTAAGGCGGATATACTCTACTTTAAATGATTTTAATTTTTGCAATTTTATTTTAGCTTAATGATTTTTTGTGCAGTTTAATTAAATTTAATATTATATTTATTTCAAAGCCATAACAGCAAGCATTATCTGGAATGAATATCAACATCTCTGAGGAAAAGGCAAGCAGACAAGAATTCTACAATATTTCACAAATCCTAAGTTTTTTATTTGTGACTTTTGCACTGTCTACCCAAATACAGTAGAATCTCACAAATTAGAACAACTTTGTGTACTGGGCAGTTAAGTTTTGGAAAAGTTCGAATTTCTGGACATTTTTTTTTACAGAAAATGATAAAATTATAATAAAAGTAGTTTATTTATTATTACATTAATGATTAAACAAATTATTTGTGGTGGAAATATAGAAAACAAGAAAACTTCCAGATCCCACCTTCTAATTTCAGAGCGTCTAATATATTGAAATGCCCGCTTTTAATTTCTGCACGGTTTGAACTTGTGAGATTTTACTATATTGCTTATTGTTGTATCTTTTTAACACTAAAAGTGTACACTTTCTCTGCACTAATAGGTATCAAACGTTAGATTAGTTTCAAAGGACGTAGACGAGCCTGTAACCTGAAGCTTAGAAACATACACTTATGATTGTACGTCTCTCACTCAATTTTCTTTTTGCTGCAAACAATACCAGTTTTAATATTTATTCATTTTAGCAATTTTGAGCAGCATCTTTTTGTTTTATTTGTGGAGTCACTGCAATTTGATATGTCAAGCGCGTATTAAGCGAATAGAGTTTCTTTTGCATGTGGCTTATAATATTGAATTTAAACGTGGGAGAGTCGGCTCAAATACTCGTCCGATAAAAGAAGCCCGAAAATATTTGAGAAAGCGTGAACTTAAAGAGCAAATAGGAATACAGATTGATACTGTTAAGCAAGGCTCTGGTACGACAAATTCAGAAAAAACGTCAAGAAGATTCTATGCTAATCCTGTTTTGATTTCTGAAATAACGGGTCTAGATGAAAACATAACCAAGACGTTTTCAATAATTCTCGAAGCTATAACAATCACCGAGGTAGTAGTCCACAAAAAAATTTCGTGATTTTTGTTTGGAGACGGCAAAAGAGTTTGTTGCACTGTACGAGTGGTACAATATGCCACCTACACTTCACAAAATTCTGATTCATGGAAAAGATATAATTGAAAAGTGTATTTTTCCTGTAGGCCTACTATCCGAAGAGGCTCAGAAAGTTCGTAACAAAAATTCAGTCGAATTGTCACGAACGCAGATATTATGCACCAAGTGATGGTAACATCAGATCCCATGATTTCACATTTGACGCCTTCATTTAGCCAGAAAAAGCATAGTGTTATAAGCGATGAAGTTAAGGCTCTTTTAGAATAATAAATTAAAAATAAAAAAAAAATCATTTAAATTTTTTTGTTAGTTATGGCTTTTTACATTGCAGGTAGCGATCGACATTTCTTTAACTTTCTGTATTTTGATTACTTTTGTGTATTACTATATAAATAAAACTAAATTTGTGATGAAATCGATACAAAAATCCCCAGTGTGTGCCGTAGCTGCACACCAAATGTGCATATGTTGCTTTGTGCTATTTCTCCCATACGGAACAATAGTTTTATCAATTGAAACGTACGATGATTTTATTGGCAAAATTAGCAATAAGCATTTGAAAACTTTGACATATTGAATATTTGAAGCCAATGCGATACTATCGCTCAAATGTAAATATGATTGATTGTAGTTTAAAAAAGCGATTATGATGGTATCTGGTCCGTTTTATTTCCCCCAAAACATTTTTATGTACTTTGGTAATATGTATCCAGTCAACAGCAGTACAGCAACGTAAACTCTGATTTCATTTTCGGGCATATTCAATATATTGTTACGCTGTAGAGCAGATAAATTACTTATATCTGTTATCAGAGTTAATAAATCTTGGCTGTACACAGCGATTTTAATGTTTTTCTGAAATGTGCTCAGAATATCTTGATCGCTGCCCGATTTACCGCTTGCGGATGAAACTGAGGTGGTTTTTAGGTAATTCTTTGCCTTAATTTCTTTCTTTTTCTTCTTCGGACAGGTTTCTAGTCCTCAAGGTATAATGATACTTGCGCCGAGTGCATGAAATTGGCATCATTTTCATCTTCACTGTCTTCATCGGCAACGCAAACATTCTCAGGAGGCAAGCAAGCAGGATCATGTGGAGGATCATTTGTGCAATTTTGTCCAACTTTAATCTTTCATAAAGCACAACGAAAAGCAAAGGATAAAATTTTGAAAAATATAAAATTATAAAACTAAATTTGTGATGAAATCACTACATTTTATGACAAATATATTTTTTTCCTCACCTCCTTACAAAAATCTCCAGTGTGCGCCGTCTTGTCAACATTAGTCAATTTTGACCACAAAAAATTAGTTATCAGGATTTAATACAGCAGAGATTTCACGGCTCATTTTCGTAAAAATTCGGGCTTACAATGCTGCCTGATCATAATAGTTTTGCGAGGACTCGATTTTGTGAGCCCTATATGCCACAGTTTTTTTTGCTTACATAACCGCCTAATTAAATGAAAATTAAATCTCATCACTAAAGACGATTTATTTGAAAAAAGTGTGTTTTCGTTTTCAAATAGCCAACTCATTAACGGTCAACGCATACAATGGTCGGCCGGCTTTAATTGTTGAACGAGTTGAACTTTATAAGCGTAAATATGGCGTCGACGAATTGATGTTCTAGGCTTATTCTCAATACTTTGCTGTACAGCGGCTATGTTTGCATCTATACGGTCACTACGAGCGTATTGTGTTAGTCGTTAGTTGTTAACAATAACACAATGAGCCTCGTGTTTAGTGATTATGAGGAAAGGTGCTCGAACTTTACCAGTGCAATTTTCACCATTTCGATAGTAAATTTTCACAATCAAAATTTATTGCTCAAAAGAGTAACGCTCCATGCTTCAAATAAGGACACTCGTATCAAGGAGGAACAAGCTACAACTGCTTAACTTTGCCTTAAACATTTACAATAACTACGCATGTAATAAATAAATTTATTGAAGCTCCATTCAATTACTGGAAAGACAATCTACTTTCTAACCTCAAATTTGGCAGTTATTAATATGTTTATACTTTACATATGATCGAATGTCCACAAACACCACTCCCTTTTTCCTTTTTCCCAATCTAATTTCCTAATTCTGGCACAATGCATTGCATGAGTAGGCGTCTTCCCCTGAGTGCTGATCCAAAAACAAAACAAAAAATAACTACGGTTATATTTAACAATGCCATAATTTTGTTGGATAACAATATGGTGCCAATAATAATGATAATATGATTTGACATAACCATATAATACAAATATAAAATTAAGACCTTTTAAATTATGTTCTTTCTTTAAGCGTATTTCATTTAATCTTCTCTAGATAACAGATGAACAAAAACAAACAACGTGTTTGTTTTAAAAGTTAAAGATTTTGAAAATAAACAAATCTCCGAAATGAGCTTAATTAAACGCGTGCTGTTTTCCTACCGTAAACCTCGCATATCTTTTAAAGAAATAGGTTAATTTTATTCTTATATTTTAGATTTATCTTATTATCATAACAATGTTCGCTTTAAACTCTTTATTAACAAATTAAGATAAATTGTTAACTTTAGCGGATGAACGGCAGAGCAAACTGAAATAATTAGCATGTGAAAAATTCATTAAATGACTATTTTATGTAAATTACATTAGTTGTGTTTTAACACTATAACTGATTCATTTCATAGATAATAAAGGGTTTTTCAACGAGAGGTTTTTTTCTAAAACAAAATGAAACAAAAAATTTTGATTAAGATAATTCAAACTTTTATTGTTTAACGAAGAGAAAAGTTTGTGCAAAATGATATCTGACAAATGTCGACCACGACTACAAAGTTTTTAATCCCTTTTTAGCAAAATGACGGTCCTATTTTGTTAATTACATCACGGATTTTGAGTTTTAAGGCTGAAATCGATTCGATTGGCTCCGCATAAACTCTGTCCTTAACATAGCCCCACAAAACAATAATCCAATGGTGTTAAATCACACGATCTGGCTGGCCACTTAAATGGTGATTGTCGTGAAATTATGGGAACCTGAAATTTGCTTTGCAATAAATTTATCCTTTCATTGGCACCGTCTGGTTGAAACCCCATGTCAGTGATATCCACATCGTCAACAATAGGCCAAAATAGGCACACCGTACAGTGGCACGTTGAGTATGCAAAGGCTTCTCAATAATTGCTCGAGGATTTTCAGAAGCCAACAAGTAAAAATGGGCATTGTCTGAAAAGAACCGTAGATTCGCTAAATGAATTGAGCGAATCTACGGCGATAAGAATGGTCGGTCGGCTTCAATTCCTACACTAGTTAAACCTTGTAAGTCTTTAATGTCAAATCCTGAAGCAAAATTCGCCATGTGGTGGTTCTGGACTCCTCCCCCCGGGGGCACATTTATGGTCTTTATAGTACATAACAGCTATCTAGAGTTCATTATTTGTCTCTTTAGACATTTAATAGTTTTCTGACTGATCATTGAGGATGGCCCCTATGTGGGAGTATCGTGGTGATTGTGGTTTCGCGGCCCCATAACAGCATAATGGTTATTATGGTGGCCAGGATCATCTCACTGATAATGACACGCAAAGTGAATGATCCAGTCCAGTGAGCATGCTAGACATGTGTTCTGGACAGGAGTTGAAAGTCTCCAACTCTTTAGCGAGGTGTGATGGTTTGCAACCCTGCCCGGGAATCATTAAAGTTGCAGCTAGGTGGTTCTGTTGCTTAGAATTATGTCTTCGGCTTCCTAGGACGCCGGTATGACGTTCCAAATTATACAATAGTGGTTTGTCCACCATCTGATTAAGGCTACATAGTCAGGTGCGGATGTAAAACGAATCACACTCTGTGGTGGTTTTGGATAAAGCCAATTGTTGAGAACGTCGATGAATCTTAACACTGCGACCTATCTTAACATTGCGGCTCATCGCTGCGATGTTTTTAGATGAACAAACCGATCGAACACACGTTGGAATTCGCATATTTTGTGTCGAGCCTGTCGACTCAAATTTAACGACCAAATTCTTAACAGCGATCCTAGAAGAACGATTATGTTGTCCAAAAATATCACAAATTTTACGAAATGTAGCTTTAACAGAACCACCATTTTCTTAGCGGATTTAAATTATTTTAATGCGGTTTTCGTGCGAAATTGAATTCATTGTAGCAATTGCTAATGCATCTACAACGAATACGGTAAAAAAATAAATGTCAAAACTATCATATTGTTGGTGTTGCAATAATTTAAAAACAAACTTATTGTTAAGAAACCCGATATTTTATTGTGATGCTAAATTAAATTAAAATTTATTTGTGTTGCAAACTCAACTTTTGTTGAAACATAAATCTCTTATAAAACTTAATCTAACAACAAATATTTAAATATTTGTAAAGTTTAAAGTCTTTATTAAACCTTATTGCTTTTAATGAACCTTATTACAAAAATAACTTATTAATATCTTAGTTATTAATTAGTTATTAAAACTAAACAAAATTATTCATTACGAAGAGTTTATGATGCGATTATTGCCCTAACAAATTAATATTTTTTAATCAACTATTTTAATCTTAAAACAACATTATAAATTTAAAACAATAAATGCACGAAACACTTACTTTACTTGCGTACGAAGCAGATACATTTATTTATTCAACCATTTGAACAAACATGCCACTCCACTTTCTAGAAGAAGTGGCATTAAAAAAATATGCTCTCACAACTTTGTAACAAAAAATGTGTAAAATATACAATAATTTTCACTATCACTTGATAAATTACAATGACGTTGAAATGTTGATAAAAACAAATAATTATTAATTGAAAAAAGTGTTGCTACCTCAAATTTATGCTTAAAATCTTCCAAATTTTCCAAATCTTCCAAAAGTTTGGTTCGATGCACGTTTGAATGAATTGATGGTGCAACATCCAGGCAATGCAATGAGAAATCAAACATGTGCTACAAACGATTGGACAACATTTCTGTTGTTGCAGCAGTCGATTATGATTTCAATGATGCCAGATGGTTTAAATCACATCTTTCTCAATATTCATTAGGAAAATTTTGTTAAAATAATTTTACATAAAGTTATCAAAGGAAATAACCATTCTAAATTGTTTAAACAAAAACAAAATTCTCTATTTAGAATGAGAGTTAAGTTAATCTACGTTAATTGCACTTAATACCTTTAAACATAAATATTTAATGATATTCTCGTAAAATATTTATTATTCAAAAATTAAAATGTACTACCATGGGGAAAGCATGTCCATGTGGCCATTTAACTACTGTTCATATAGCTTATCTGTAGATTTTACCTAAATTATGTATAGAAAACCCTAAGTTAGAAAAAAGAAAATAAGTTAATAATTAGTTTTTAATGGTTATTGTATTTTCGTATAAAAAAACTCAAAAAACATTTGTCCATGTTTATGGACAAAATATGCCATGATGGCAACACAGTCGCTGAATTGGAAAACTGGCGGGTTTTTTCCAAAGGAAGAAAACCGCAAGCTTTTTGGAGGGTATAAAAGGCAGAGCGGCGAGAGGAAATCAATCAATAACGTTTTGGCAGCCAAAAATGAAGACAGCAAATAATTAAAAGTGAAGTGAATTTAAATTTGATTAAGTGATCTTGATGAAATGATAATAATAATAATTAAGAATTAAAATATTTAATTTTATGATTTGTGTTAATGAAGTAACTAAAAAAAAAGAATTAGAATTAAACAACATTTTGGTGGTCTTTTGCTTTGTTGGTTGAATATAATTCTTATTTCATCAATTTGGCTTGATACATAGGACTCTTCAATTTTCTATAAAAAAATTGGCTAAAATTCACTGATGAGCTGTATGAGCAGTATCAAAATAACCATATGAATATGGTTTCCTTACGGTAATGCGTTTAAACTTTTGAATAATAAATATTTTATAAGAATATTACAAGACATTTACAGTTAACAAAAAAAAACTTGTACACTTACCAACTCAGAATAAAAAAAGGCAAATTAATAAAAAATATGCGAAGAAAGAAAGATTTATTAAATACAAATTAAAGCTTGAGATCCATATTATAAATCTACTTCGAAATTGTTTATGTAATGCTTACATATAACGAGAAAAATAACAACAATAAAAATATGTCAATATTTTTGGACAAAAAAAAACTTGTACAACAACACAATACAATACATTTGTACAGTACTTTTACAAATTACAACAATAAATAAAGAAATTGTACGTATTTTAGTATTTTTTGTTTTGACATTTAGCTTCTTTAACGGCTAAGAGTCTTTTCGTCATTGAATGGACTTAATTTTTTGTTACATCTATAGGAATAGAACTCCATATATCCTTTAAGGCTATTTTTAGGGTTTTTTTGCTAGAAATCCGGTAATCCTTTAGTTTAGTTCTCATATATGACCACAAATGCTTTATCTGGTTTAAATCTGGGCTTTGTGGATAATGAGGCAATACTTTTTCCTATTATAAAGCAGCCATTCCTTTACTACACGGGCTGAGTGCTTTAGATCGTTATTTGGACGAAAGCAAAGCAATCACCCAAATCCATTTTTTGAGCAGATTGAGCCAAATTGCTTTTTAAAATATGTAAATAATCCGTTTTGCTTCTGTCTCTTTCTACAAAAACAAGGTTTTCCACTCCATTTGCACTCATAGCACCCAAAACCATTACATTTCTACCATCGTGTTTAACAGTATGTGTTATATTACGTGGATTCAAAGCTTTTCCTTTCTTTCTCCACACAAATTTTCGTCCGTCGCTGCCAAATATATTGAATTTAGATTCGTCTGTAAAAAAACCGGTTTCTCGGAAAGCATTGTCATTGCCAAAAAACTCATTGGATTACATTAGGCGCTTTTGGGTATTTAATTTAGAAAGGAGGGATTTCTTGCAAACTGCATATCCATATAATTGTGTCAAATTGAGGAAATTTCTTACTGTCTGTGGAGTCACACCAGCTATTTTAGAGTTTTTAAGTTCTTTAGCAATATTTACAGCAGAAATTTCTGGATCTTTCTTCACAAAATATAATATTTTTCGCTCAATCTGAGAAGCATTTACTTTTTTTGGGGCGACCATTTCTACTAGGTCTTTCTAGAGAATTATTTTTTTGGAAGAATTTTATTACATAGTGTACGCTACAGTGTGCTTTTTTAACTATTTTCCCGATTTCACGTATTGAATTATTTTCCTTCCATAGATTTATAATCGGTTCTTTTAAATCTTTTGAAATTTGTTTTTTTCTCCATTTCCTTTTTCAAATTCGAAAATGCGTGACCAATTAATTAATTCTTGAGTAAAAGATTTGTAACGAGACTTTTTGTGTAAAGAAAATAAGAAGTGTACAAGTTTTGTTTTTTTTTTGTTCAAGAAAATTGACATATTTTTGTTGTTGTTATTTTTCTCGTTATATATGTATAAGCATTACAAAACCAATTTTGATATACATTTGTAATATGGATCTCAAGCTTTAATTTGTGTTTAATAAGTCTTTCTTTCTTCCCATATTTTTATTAATTTGATTTTCTTTATTCTGAGTTGGTAACTGTACAAGTTTTTTTTGTTTATTGTATATTAAAAGGAATTTAGTACAATCAACGTCGATTAACTAAATTATTCAGTCTAATTAGTTTTTCAAAAATGCAGTTAAATAAATAAGAACTTTAAATAAAGCTTAAAAATTTGTAGGAATGTTAGAATGTGTTTAGAAAATAAAATTTGAAATGGAACTCTAATCTCACAGAAACTGTATTATTTTTCAATTAAATGTAATTTTTAAAAGATCTAAACTACAGTGCATTTTTACAATTTTTCAATTTACATCTATATATATAAAAGAAAGTGATGTTAGTTACTACGCTTACAACTCGAGAATGCCTGGACCGATTTCGGTGATTAGCACCAATTCGGACAGGTCCCCGGCCAAATAAGAAGAATACACAAGAAAATTTTGGAAAATTTCCCAAAAAAAAAAATTATGAAGAAAATTCATTTTCACATACATTTTTTTTACAACGCTATCTTAACTCAAGAACCCATAAAAAACATGATTGTAAATGCTATATTGCCAGTAGATGGCGTTGTATGCACACTTGGCAGATGCAATGACATATGTGACTGGAGTTTTAGTAACATAAATATTGGAATTTTCTTCAGCTTTTATCAGCTTTCCTTATTTATTTAAATCAAATTTGATTTAATACAATATTTTGAAGAAAATTTTGGAAAATTTCCCAAAAAAAAAAATTATAAAAAAAATTGATTTTCACATACATTTTTTTTACAACGCTATCTTAACTCAAGAACCCATAAAAAACATGATTGTAAATGCTATATTGCCAGTAGATGGCGTTGTATGCACACTTGGCAGATGCAATGACATATGTGACTGGAGTTTTAGTAACATAAATATTGGAATTTTCTTCAGCTTTTATCAGCTTTCCTTATTTATTTAAATTAAATTTGATTTAATACAATATTTTGAAGAAAATTTTGGAAAATTTCCCCAAAAAAAAAAAATTATGAAGAAAATTCATTTTCACATACATTTTTTTTACAACGCTATCTTAACTCAAGAACCCATAAAAAAACATGATTGTAAATGCTATATTGCCAGTAGATGGCGTTGTATGGACACTTGGCAGATGCAATGACATATGTGACTGGAGTTTTAGTAACATAAATATTGGAATTTTCTTCAGCTTTTATCAGCTTTCCTTATTTATTTAAATTAAATTTGATTTAATACAATATTTTGAAGAAAATTTTGGAAAATTTCCCCAAAAAAAAATGATTATGAAGAAAATTCATTTTCACATACATTTTTTTTACAACGCTATCTTAACTCAAGAACCCATAAAAAAACATGATTGTAAATGCTATATTGCCAGTAGATGGCGTTGTATGGACACTTGGCAGATGCAATGACATATGTGACTGGAGTTTTAGTAACATAAATATTGGAATTTTCTTCAGCTTTTATCAGCTTTCCTTATTTATTTAAAAATTAATTTGATTTAATACAATATTTTGAAGAAAATTTTGGAAAATTTCCCCAAAAAAAAAAAATTATGAAGAAAATTCATTTTCACATACATTTTTTTTACAACGCTATCTTAACTCAAGAACCCATAAAAAAACATGATTGTAAATGCTATATTGCCAGTAGATGGCGTTGTATGGACACTTGGCAGATGCAATGACATATGTGACTGGAGTTTTAGTAACATAAATATTGGAATTTTCTTCAGCTTTTATCAGCTTTCCTTATTTATTTAAATTAAATTTGATTTAATACAATATTTTGAAGAAAATTTTGGAAAATTTCCCCAAAAAAAAAAATTATGAAGAAAATTCATTTTCACATACATTTTTTTTACAACGCTATCTTAACTCAAGAACCCATAAAAAAACATGATTGTAAATGCTATATTGCCAGTAGATGGCGTTGTATGCACACTTGGCAGATGCAATGACATATGTTAGTAGTCAAAAAAGTCATGAAAAATGTGATTGAAGCAAAAATTTTAAAAGAAAAATATAACGGCGATGTGTTGAAACCACGCATTCCTATGATTCCTCCAGATTTGCCGTTTGATTTTAAATGGCTTCAGTTCCCCATACCTGTTGCTTTTCAATGATCCCTGTTTTTTGCACTTTCAGTTGTATGTATCACGTTCACGTGGTTTGTTTTTCAATACCGCGAACCAAAATCGATCAAAAAATATCGAAGAAATGACTTGCAAAGCAGTCACGGGCACGCTAGTTATTTATAATTCCTGTCACAAGACATACATAGTTTCTATCACAAAAAAAAGTCTTTATACGATTGTTAAGTTTAAATTTAGCTCTCCATTTACAAAACCTTACATAGTTCTGTCAATAACAGATTTTTTTAATCCTATTTAGGTGTTATGGAGATGATATATGTATAATTAAAAATTAGAAATAAAAATGAACCAATGAAATCAGTATGTTTTTTCAAATAGAGGCTCTTTATTACACCTTCATTTGCATCAAAATACTTGAGATTTTTTAAAGAAAGGCTTAAAGTAGTTGCTACGGAAAAAATTTCTATTACCAGCTAAAAGATATTCATGTGTTTATAGGAACCAAGAAGATATTTCTGTAAGTTTATAGGATGTTTTTTTTTATGAAAAAATGAGTTGTGCCTGCAGTTTAAAACCAAGATAAATTTTACCATGACTCCTTGAGATGCTAAAAATTAGCATCTTCCGGGAATCGTTTGCTGCAAAGTCAAAACCAAAATAGGTAGCATATTTGCACCATTTTTTTATAGTCAATGAAAAGTAAATCCCTTATGAAATTAAAACATTATCGAACAATAACAACAAAAAAAAAATAGCTCAATACCACTAGAACGTTGTTTCGTAGCACAACAATGCTGGACTTAATTATGCACAACTGATAAAAGTTTACCTGAAAACGCTCATATTCTACTGAGCACATTACATTTTAGAGACATTTCCTCTTCCAGTTGTTTAGATCAACGAAACGTGAATAACTTATTCAGAATTTTTAGAAGTTAAAATTTGGTTATGTTCCTGTATTGACTAAGTTAGTTATTAGAAAGATGAGGAAAATATTGACTGATTGACGAAAATACTTTAAGTTATATCACAAGAAATATCAGAAGAAAATTTATAATAAACGAACTATTGCAGAAACACCACAATAGTGTTTTAACTTCATACTACGGCTAAATCGTTAAAAATTATAAATTGGATCACATCACAAAACAGAATCTCTCAATTTGTAATCATGGAAAAAGTACGTGAATGTAACTAAAATGTCACAATAATTTTAATTTACAAAAAGTTTTCGTTAAAAATTTATTCTAATCACTAATAATGCGTTTTCTCTCTTAAACTTTTCTCTGGCAACTACAAGCAATAGTTTGCCTTAATGCAATTGTAACTAACGGTATCTGTTAGACTGCCATCGCTGAGTTGAAAATGTGTTACAAAACCATTTTCAAACAGTCCCATATAGATCATTCATAGTAGAAAAGAAAAACAACATTTTTTGTTTGAGTCGACATGATTGGGTTTGACAAACACTAGTAGCATAAAATTAAAATTTATGTTCGGTAAAGATAACCACGATGAGCCTTACATATCATCAGAAATGAATTTAATGTTTGAAAAATTTGAGATAACTTGATTTTCATTTTTTGAGATATAAATAAAAAAGTTAATTAATTAACTTATTAAAATTTAGATAAATATTTTTTTTATAAATTAAATTGTTGGTGTAAGATTATTTATATTTCATTAAGCTGTAAGTTATGTTAGATGATTTAGCAAATTTCATTTTGCGCAACACAGATTTTAACTCAATTAATTTTGGAACACTTTTTGGACACAATTACTTTCAATATCAGATAAATCATACTTCACTCATGCAAAGAACATACGTCGAGTTGTCAGATGGAAAACCCACCTACATTGTTGAGAACTTTTAGATTTCGTTTTATCTAAGCATTTGATCGCATCCATTTGTTTCAGTTTTTTTATACGGAAAAGTTTAGCTGCTTCTCTACAAAGGCGTTGTGTTCTTTTAAGCAAAGAGGAAAATTTTATGTTTGATACTAACAGACTCTAATAAGGTATTCTTATTTAGAATTTTTATACTGCGCAGTGCATACCTATTTTGAAGAAAAGGATTTGAAATCCTATCTATCGATCTATGTCTGCATTTTTGAGCTGGCACTTTTCTTAACCATTGATGCTAAGCTTTCGGCTTAAACTTCTTCGTCATTTCTTATTTATTAGCTATTTAGTTATACTAACCATATGAGTGGATAAAGGTACCTCGCTATCTAAAATCTTGAAAGCGAATCGAGTTTCAATCCTGTTAAAATATTGAATATTTCACATAAACAAAATCGAAATGGATGCTTCTTTCTATTTTTAGAATTTAACTTCTAACCTGTTTAAACATACGTTTGATATAAATTCTAATTTTTTATATTTTTTTGCAACAAATAGTACCAATAGCTCTTCTCCTTAATACTCTTACGCTAATTTTAAGCCCTGAACACATCCTGAATTACATAATTTATAGTAAAAGATTTTGAGGAAAAATATTCAACTCATAAGTAATTGAATTTGAATTATCTATTAACCTATTATAATAAAAAGGTTATTGATCTAAACTTGAGAGATCTAAAAAATTAAAAAAAAAACCCTTTTATGAAAACCTTTTTACTTAACTTCATACAAGAAAAAGTAAAAAAACGCGTTTTTAAATTAGTTTTTTTATTTATTTATTTCGGATTCCTAAATAATAGTATATTAAAATTGAGGAAGGCTTTATATCCCTTTATCTACTAGAATATATTTGGGATGTATTAGCTACATAAAAGTATACTTCCTTAGAAATTTATAACTAATTTTGTCAGTTCGATCTAGAGTTATTTTAGTGTTTATTTTCAACTGGCAAATATTTTAAATCAATTTTGCAGCCCACGAAATTTTTCTGCTGGAGTACCACAAGGATCAGTGTTATTACACACATTATATTTAATACATATTGCAGGTTTTTAAAACTTCTTAGGAATCATTTAGCAGCATTGTATCTGAGGAAAAATTTTAAATGCAATAATTAAAAGAATGAAATATGTCCTCTTACATGCCCTTAAATTCTACACCAAATGAAAAATAAACGTAAACCAAGCCAAAATTCAAGCCACAATTTTTCCATACAATAAATTGGCCAAAAAAAAAATTTCATCTACCAGGGTCATTGTTAATGGAATTATTTTAATTCTGAATGATGTGGAAATTTTTTTAGATAAAAAAAAAACATTTAGACACTATATTCTACAAATATGTTCTTCAACAAGAAGTTTTTTTTTCAATTGTGGCAACACTAACAACGTAACAGTTTTAACAATTAATTTTTTGATGTATGTGTAGTAGATTCATTGGAAATTGTTACAATGAATTCAATTTCGCACGAAAATCACATTAAAATTATTAAAATCCACTATGATAATGGTGGTTCTGTTAAAGTTGCATTTCGTAAAATACGTAATATTTTTGGACAACATATTCGTCTTTCTGAGACCACTATTAAGAATTTGGTCTTTAAATTTGGGTCGCCAGAATCGAACAAAATGTGCCAACACCAATGCGTTTTCGACCGGATAGTTCAACTGAAAATATCGCAGCCGTGAGTCACAGTGTTCAAGCTAACACATATTTTTCAATTTCTCCACATTCTTAACAGTTGGGGTTATCCAAAACCACTAAGTGGCGAAAACTGGTGCAGGAATTGAAGCTGACCGACTCTTCATATCGCCGAAGATTTGCTCATTTCATTTCGGAACAACAAAAATCATTTTTTCAGACGAAGCTTATTTTCACTTGTCAGGGTATGCTAACAAGCAAAATTGCCACATTTGGGCTTCTGAAAATCATAGAACGATTATTGCGAAGCCTTTGCATGCTAAACGTGTCATTCTATGGTGCCTTATATTCTCTGGGAGCGGTTTTTTAGAAGCTGAGGCTCACTGACCTGTGTTTTCAACACAACCAATGAAGCGATCAATTTATTTTAAACCAAATTTCCCAATCGCATAATTTCACGACAATCAGCAGTCAAGTGGCCAGCCATATCGCGTAATTTAACACCACTGGATTATTTTTTGTGGAGCTATGTTAATGACAGAGTTTATACGAAGCCAATTAAATCGATTCGATTCAGCTTGAAATAACGAAATAGGAGCGCCATTTTGCCAAAAAGTGATTAAAAACTTTGATGAAAGGATCGACATCTGTCAGCGTGGTCGAAATGGACATTTGACAGATATCATTTTTAATTCATAATTGACGAGCTTTTCTCTTCGTAATACAATCAAAATTTGAATCATCTTAATCTAAATTTTTTGTTTTATTTTGTTTTAGAAAACAAATTTCTTGTTAAAAAACCCTGTAAGTTATTTTATTATACTTTAAACAGTTATTCGAAATAATTATTAAAAGAGTGGATTAGCTATTTCAAGATGTAGTGGAAATTTGGTGTGATTTTTAACCTGTAGTTTTGGGTTTTGTTAAAAATGTGCTATTGTAAATGATTACCGACGGCGGCCAGTTTTTGTGGCGAAGTTAATAAACTTCAACTATTCCAGAAGCTATAATTTTATTATATATTTTAAATATAAGCGCAATTTTATTTCGTGTGAGCAATAGTGAAATTGCAATATGGATATGCTCACCCCCATTACAATACATTTCAAATTTATTTTTTATTTTTTATTTTGATTTGAATAAATTGTTTTATGAGAATATCATAAAATGTTTATTTTTAATAAAAATTTTTGTAATAAATATTTTATGAGAATATCATGAAATATTTATTTAAAGGAATCAAGCACGAAATAAAATTGCGCTTATATTGAGAAAGATTCCGAATAATTATAAATTACTTATTATATATTTTATTTAAAAATTTATTTTAACGTCTTAAGAGCAAGTAAAAACTATTAAAGTGTTTCATTTTAATAATTTTAAACATTACAAAAATATTGACATGGAATCTAGATCAGCTGCCGATGTGTAGGGCATAAAAGCAAACTAGACCAGTTGCTCAGCTAGTGCAATTACTTTGAAATTGTGTTTAATCACTTTATAATATTGACAATGAAATAAAGATGCTTTCAGCAAATCGAATACTTTCTAAAGGATTTGCAAAGGCCAACAAACAACAACAACAAGCAGTTCAAAAGTAATAATACATACACGTTTCAAATACAACAAATTTTAAAATAAATAAAAATAATTACCGCTGAACTGATCTCCATCATTTTTTGTTTGCTTATTTATTTATTGACAAGTGAAAACTCTGATTTAAAGACAACTTGCACAATTTTCTATCCAATGTGACAGTGGGTGTTTTCAATTTTTATTATCGGATGCTGTTAATTGTGTTTGCTGCTGAGAAGCCACCGCCGTTAGTTGTGATGTGGACTGCTGACAAACTTCAAAACTTCAAGGTGTTGTTACTATTTTCTTTTTATTTTCAATAATTTTCAAAACAATTGTCAGGAGAAATTTTGTTTTTTATGTTGTCTACTTTTTTGGTCGCTTTAAATTACAATTTGAAGAAAAAGTGTGAAAATTCCTGTTTAATTTTAAGGCGGCAATTAAACTTATCAAATTTGTATTTTATTGTCAAAAGATATATTTTTTGCACTTTTATTACAATAAATAATTAATTTATTTTTTTTTTGTGTTAGAGAAATATCAATTTTATTAATGAAACTTCAAATTTATTAAATGCAAACGAAATTATTTTTGAAATATACGACATACATACATATTCTTGTAAATACCATAAGTACTCGTATTTCTTAAGCTGAGTTGATTTTAGAAAATTTTTTTTAAAAACTATATCGGTTACTTTTCTTTGCTTAAACAACACTTTTTTTATATTTGCAACACCATCCGCTTTCAAAACCGCAGCACATCACTCATGTTTCACCTCTCGAATCGAACTGTTTTAACAACAATAAATAAAGAAGTTGTTTAGTTGAGCCGTTTGCATCTGCCAACAGTTTCACTGCCACTACCTCTCTACCACAACCAAAAAGTGTCTTTTACTCTTTCATTACAACAACTATATGAAAATAGTATTTCTGTTTTTTTTTTAACTTTTAATGTTGTTGGGTTACAACATGAATAAAATTATCAAATCATTCATGATGTTTGCGTCTTCCATTTATGGCTTTGTTCTTTTATTTTATTTTATTTTATTGTTTTTTTTTGTTTGCATTATTTTTATCTTCTCTATCTTGTTATTTTAAACTAGTCATATTAGTAATAATTTAAAAATCATCTTTGATTTCAAATAGAGTTAATTTCGACATTTAACTCAAAAATGACACCGAGTTTCCAAGTTAAAGCAATATTTTATAATTTAATAAATTACGCTTTTGCTCTTCTATTGTATTTTAATTTCTAATTTTTAAACGCTTTGTATCGGGCTTTTCAACAAGAAGTTTGTTTTTCAATTGTGACAACACCAACAACAAGATAGTTTTGACATTTCGTTTTTGGACGTATTCGTAGTAAATGCAGTGGCAATTGTTACAATGAATTCAATTTCGTACGAAAATCTCATTAAAATAATTAAAATCTACAATGAAAATGGTGGTTCTGTTAAAGTTATATTTCGTAAAATATGTGATATTTTAGGACAGTGCGTGATCTGATTTACATCTGCACCGACTATATATAGTCATAATCAGATGGTGGTCAAACCACTTGGTTGATTGGACATCACCCACGCCTTAGAAGGCCATCGAATACGTATATCCTCCGGTCACTTCTAGTGTAAATTTAGAAAGACCGAAGTAGGCCGCAGCCTTCACTCCTTGCTAAAGAGTTGGAGACTTTCCAACTCCTGGTCCAGAACGCATGAAGCTCTTTTTTATCAAGAACACGACAGCATTCATACTCACTGAACCTGAACCATTCATTGTGTTAATTTGAATGATCCGACCCACAAACTCTCACGTGGGTCCGAAACCACAACCACCACGATACTCCCATATAGGGGCCAACCTCAATAACCAGTCAGAGAACAGCGAATTTTCTCAAGAGACAAATAGTGAACTCTGGGGCAACTGATTCCCGTGGAAATATGTGCATTGTCCAGGTGACTCCTACTAGCCTTTGAGGGGCCTGGGCTCCCTTTTACCCCGCAAGACACCAGTCTAAATGGAATAGTAGGTTCTGCCCCCGGGGGGAGATATTTTAGGACAACATAATCGACCGTTACTAAGAATTTCACCGTTAAATTTGAGTCGATAGGCTCGATAGAAAATGTGCGAACACCAACGCATGTTCGACCGCTGTGTTGAGGCAGAACCAAATTTGGCAATTTCTCGATGTTCTCAACAATTGGGGCTATACAAAACCACCACATGGCGAATTTTTGCATAAGGATTTGATTCTAAAGCCTTACAAGGTTCAACTGGAATAGGAATTGAAGTCGATCGACCATTCACATAGCTGTAGATTCGCTCAATCCATTCAAGAACAACCGGCTGATTTTTCTCTAAAAATCATTTTTTCAGGCGAAATCCATTTTCCGTTGTCAGGGTATGATTAATTTATTGCAAACCAAATAACCCGATCGCACAATTTCACAACAACCAGCAGTTGATTGGCCAGTCAGATCGTGTGACTTAAAAATACTGTTTTTTTAATCTCTTCTCTTGAATTTTTTACATAATGAATTGAATGAAAAGAGAGCAACATCGTACTTAATTAAAGGCAGAGCTTTTTCTGTTTGGTAGACTGCAAAATCTCATGGGTTTCTATAAAAAAATAATTCTGAGGTAAAACAGGATAACCGGAACAAATGAAATATTGTGAGAACTGTGCGCCATAATTTTATATGGCAACAAATGATTTATTATGCGGCATATCACACTCTACACTAATAAATGAACATTTAATAGCTTTAAACGTATTAAATATCGCGATTCCTAAGTCTAAACCTGTGTGACCTTTTAAATGCTGGAATCATTGACATTCAATTGAACTCTGAAAGAATTTTTAACATGGCTTCTGAAGAAATGGATTTCTTTGTATAAAAATGAAGAAATTAAGGTCAAAGTGCTTATATTTGCTAACAAGTTCACCCCAAACAGTACTATTATTTCGTAAGCCGAATGTTATTTATTTACATTTTCTCAAAATGCTTAATAAATTACCTGAAAAAAGTAGCCGAGGGGAAAGCAAGATCATCTAAATAAGAAAGCGTTACGCCATTCTCAGAATATTGTAACGATTCTTTCTTTTTCAAATATACGGTTCTTTATTTGTTCTCTCGTTTCTTTTATTTCTTACTCGCTAGATTTCGGCTTGATTTGTATCACAAAAAAAAGGTTTGGAGGTATTGTTTCTACAAGAAATTTGTTTTTTCAATTATGGCAACACCAACAACATGATAGTTTTGACATTTAGTTTTTTACAATGAATTCAATTTTGCACGAAAATCTCATTAAAATAATTAAAATCCACTATGAAAATGGTGGTTCTGTTAAAGTTACATTTCATTAAATTCATGATAGTTCTTAATGTCGGTCTTTCTGAGACTGCTATTAAAAATTTGGACGTTAAATTTGAGTCGACAGGTATGATACACAATGTGGGACCACCAACACGTGTTCGATCGCGTCGTTCAACTGAAAACATTGCAGCCGTAAGCCACAGTGTTGAAGCAGATCCAAATTTATCAATTTCTCGACGTTCTCAACAATTGGGGTTACACAAAACCCCAAGGAATTGATTTTGAAACCTTACAAGGTTCAACTGGTGCAGGAATTGAAGGGGACCGGCCCTTCACATTGCCACACACATCACATCGCTATCGCGAGATGATACCAAGTAAATTTTTTTTTTTTTTAGAGAAGTAGCACTTCAGGCAATAATGCCTATTTAGTCAAGTACCGTGCTACCTTCTTTAGGAAAGAAATAAAGAAGAGATGAAACAGCTGGTGAAAGTAGAAGGATAGTCGGAATTTAACTGCCGTATATAAGACAACACAGCGACCAGTGACTATGCATTTATCGCTGAGCAGCCCCACCGACAGCCAATTTTTATTTTTGTAGTGAAAAATCGAACCCACAACCCCCAACTGACAAGCTAGTACACTACCTACTAGCCTACAGGGGCACCTAACGACATGGATATCACTGACATGTGGTTTCAACAGCACGGTGTCAGATATCACACAGCCAATGAAACGATCAATTTAGTGCAAACCAAATTTGCCGATCGCATAATTTCAAGACAATCAGCAGTTAAGTGGCCAGACAGATTGTGTAATTTACAACATTGGATAACTTTTTGTGAAGCTATGTTAAGGGCAGAGTCTATACGGAGGCAATCGAATCGACTTCGGTCTTAACACTGAAAATCCGTATTGTGATTAACGAAATGGGACCGCTACTTTGCCAAAAGGAGATTGAAAACTTTGATGAAAGAATTGACATCTGTCAGCATGGTCGTGGTGAACATTTGCCAAATAGCCTTTTGTCTTCGTAACATTTTATTAAGGAAGCGATCGAACATGTTCAAGGTTTCAACAGGCCTACATAATATTGAGGAATAAAGACGAATAACTAAAGACATTTTTATATTGGTTTCATTTCCGTAACACACCTTGTTTGATGAAAATAAATGTTTTTAACAGAAAACTCATTGTTAAACGTTTGAACGTATTTGTCATTCCTAAATCTTTCTTTTAGAAGATCATTTATCTTTTACACCATAATGCCCCAGTGAGTGTTAATTAATGGAAAGTAAATATTTTAACATTTAAACATAATAATTGAAATAACTTAATACTTATTAAATCGGAGTTACATATATACATCTATATAAATAACTTTAAAGTGAATATAACAAAATAGAAAAAATACAATGGAAAACATAAGCAAATAGATTTGACATTTACACAATAACAACAACAACAACAACAACAAGTTCATACATTTTTTGTGGCCATTAAATATGGGAAAAACTCTTCAAACTTAACGTTTGAAGCAATAGCATTGCTGAGCCACAGCACAAGTTGGATAAGATGCACATACAATCAATGGTGTAAGATTGTTTCTCTAATTTTGCATTCAACATAACACAACATGGCATTATTGTGGCATTTACCTGTGGTGATTTTAATTGATTGTTATTTGACTTGTGGTTGGGGTGAAGAAGAGGATTTCTCTGTTGTTGAAGGCTTTGTTTGTGTGAATATTTGTTAATTTTTAGAGAAATGATTGCATTTCATTGATTGTAACAAAATTTTCTGCGTTTTTCAAACTTAACATGTTAATTGTCTTATTTTTTCTTTCTTTAAACTACAGTTTAATAACAAGATAACAAAAGAATTGAGAGCTTTATTATTTTTATTTATTTGCTGTACAAAAAAATCCGATTTTAAATAGCAGATATGCCAGCTTGTTAATGTGGATATATCGATATAGAGGTGTTAGATGTGTCATAGCTATCACCTGGTAATTAACACGTCTTGCTATATACATGTATTCTTTTTAGGAATGTGCTAACACAAATAAAAAAGGGTGGGCAAAGTAAATTGGCTGCAACACACATTTGTTTTCACAACTTCAGTTTTATTGATGCCAGTATGCATGTAAGCATTATATCCCTCCTATTCGAACAAATAACCAAATAATATCTGAACTCAGGGATCTGGAAAAGCTTTGACGCAAATGAAAGTAAAAGTAATACAAGTAATACCTGCTCATTGGCACATCTCCGCTTTACAATGTGATCCTAAACTCAATGTAGTATTATGCAATCCTGTTATGAGGCAGCGCCTTAAAAGATTGCAAATGATCACTGCAAAGAAGCCGAACTGACACAGAACAAAAACCTGAAGCTGCAATATATTAAACTGGTTTAGTTTAATAAATTAACGACACGTTTAATTTTGTGTCGTTTTGTCCTTTGCGATGAATACGGCAGAAGCAATGAAAAGGGATTTACCAATTAGTTTTATATTGGTTATTGCTCCAAAACACAAAATGTACATTAAATTAAATGTACACAGCCAGCAGAGAAAAATAATGAGATGATAATGCATTTGCTTAATAATACAGGGTTTTTCAACAAGAAATTTGTTTTCTAAAAGAAAATAAAACAAAAAATTTAAATTAAAATGATTAAAATTTTTTTTGTATTACGAAGAGAAAAGCTCGTCTATTATAAATGAAAAATGATATCGATTCTTTCATCAAAGCTTTTAATCACTTTTTGGCAAAATGGCGCTTCTATTTCGAGCTTTAAGGCTGAATCGAATGGATTTAATTGGCTACGTATAGACTCTGTCCTTAACATAGCCCCACAAAAAATAATCAAGTGGTGTTAAATCACACGATCTGGCTGACCACTTAACTGCCGATTGTCGTGAAATTATGCGATTGGGAAATTTGGTTTACAATAAATTGATCGTTTTATTGGCTATGTTGGCTTCTCGCGAAAGTGTGATCCATTGACCGCTACCGTATTTCTGGAATACTTTTTTCTTCGAAAAAGAAACGACCCAATCACACTTCCAGGCCACAGAGGGCACCATACAGATAAACGTTGAGCATGTAAAGGCTTCTCATTAATCGCTCTAGGATTTTCAGAAGCCCAAATGCGGCAATTTTGCTTATTATATTAACAAGTAAAAATGGGCTTCGTCTAAAAAAATTATTTTTTCAGAAAAACCAGCTGGTTGTCCTTACGGCGCAGTGAATGGTCGGTCTGCTTGAATTCCTGCACCAGTTGAACCTTCTAAGGCTTCAAAGTCAAATCCGTATTAAAAATTCATCATGTGGTGGTTAACCCCCCCCAGGGGCATATAAATATGGTCTTTATAGAATTCCACTATCTAGACTCAGTGCAACTGGGGAAAAAGGGAGCCCAGTCCCCTGAAGTCAGACAGGGAGACAACTGGAAGCTCCACTTTATTTCCACGGGGATCAGTGAACCCGCAGTGTTCATTATTTGTCTCTTAAGACATTTAATAGTTCTCTGACTGACCATTGAGGTTGGCCTCTATATGGGAGTATCGTGGTGGTTGTGGTTTTGCGGCCCCATAAGGGATTTTTGAAAATTATGGTGGTCAGGATCATTTCACTGATAATGACACGCAAAGTGAATGATCCAGTCCAGTGAGCATGCTTGACATGTGTTCTGGACAGGAGTTAGAAAGTCTCCAACTCTTTAGCAAGGTGTGATGGTTTGCAGACCTGTCCTGGAATCATTTAAGTTGCAACTAGGTGGTTCTGTTGCTTAGAATTATGCCTTCGGCTATCTAGGACGCATGTATGACGTTCCAAATTATACAATTGTGGTTTATCCACCATCTGATTAAGGCTACATAGCCAGGTACGGATGTAAAACGAATCACACTATCTGTGGTGGTTAACCCCAATTGTTGAGAACGTCGAGGAATTGATAAATTTGGATCTGCTTCAACATTGTAGCTCACGGCTGCGATGTTTTCTGTTGAACGACCCGAATTTTAGGAAATGCAACTTTATCAGGACCACAATTTTCATAGTGGATTTGAATTATTTTAATGCGATTTTCGTACAAAATTGAATTCATTGTAACAATTACCAATGCATCTACTACGAATACGTCAAAAAACTAAATGTCCAACTAACATGTTATTGGTGTTGTCGTTATTGAAAAACAAACTTCTTATTTTTTTTTGAAGAGAAGTAGCACTTCAGACAACAATGCCTATTTAGTCAAGTACCGTGCTACAGTCTTTTAGGGAAGAGATAGAGAAGAGATGAAATAGGTGGTGAGAGTAGAAGGATAGTCGGAAATTAACTGTCGTATAAAGACAGCACAGCGACCAGTGGCCATGCCTTCATCACTGAGCAGCCCCACCGACAGTCAATTTTTATTTTTGTAGTGAAAAAAAACCAAAGGTCTTCACTGACAAGCTAGTACACTACCTACTAGCCTACAGGGGTTAAAAATGTGTTATATTTTGCCTTCTAACGTAATGATTGAACAATTTTAAAAATGTTTTGTTTGTTTTCATACACTTAAAACAATAATAATAAATCTTTTTAAATCTTCTTAAAAAGTATAATTCTTAGATGTATGATTCGAATATTTATTTAGTTCAATTACACTGAAGATACAATAATTAATTTGTCGACGCTGCCAATTACATTTTCCATATACAAATTTGAACAATTTTAAAAATAATAATAACAAAATAATAAAAGCTTAAGCAAAAACATGAAAAGACACTTTTGTAGTTGTTACATTATAATTATGACGGGTTTGAAAACCATTCTATGAGCTGGTTTGAATGAAATCTTAAAAGAGTTTGAGTTTAATCACTGTGCGCAATTGGTGTAATGTGCCTTTTTTCCATCAGTAGCGAAATGTCATAAAAAATTAAGATTAAGATAATTTTTATTAAATCTTTTCACTTTAAAGTTAACTTAAAAAACAGCTTTTAACTTGAAAAAACAATTATTATTTTTATTTAACAAACGCTTTTAAATTATGAAAGGCGTTTAAGTTAATAAATTCATTACTCCGAGTATTGTATTTAATAAGCCTCGGTTTTGTTTTCTTTATAAGTATACAAACACACACACACACACAAACATACATACACAAGTTTTATTTAACCACAAGATAAAGGCTAAAAGCCTCTTAAAAATTTCTTTTTAAGTAAAAACTTAAATTTTATGTTTTGTGGAAAAATTAAATTTTAATTTTTGCTTTCATGGTTATAAATCATGCAACTGTTTTTCTTAAATACATACTTACATAAATATACATTTTTAATTTTTTTTCAGCTGTTATTGAATAATTTTTGCATACCTTTAAGCTTTTCTTTACATTTGAATTTTATTCAAATTAAGTTGGCGTTACCTTCACAGCTAAACATTATTTGTTTTACACGTAATGGAGTTATACGTTGTAAACATTTATATTATGGGTATTAAATGGAGCTTTAACTGGCAAGAAGAAGAAGAAGAAAATCCATTAACGAGAAAATGAAAGTTTTTCCATATATATAGTTAATTATGAAACAAATAAAATTCTTGATGGGAATTCATTAGGAAACTGTTTTGTTTCGGAATTAAAAAGTTTAAAATGTGTTTTTAACAATTGCGCTCTATTTTCTGTTTTACAACACAAAATGTTTATATGCAGATGTTTGTATACATATGCTGCTATGTTTTCCACTATTTAAATGTAAGTACTATATTTAAATTAATTGTAAATATCGGGTGTTTTTTATAGAGGCATAAAACTTTAAGTAGTTAACACTTTTTTCACAGATGCCCATTTTACCAGCTATCAAGTTATTTATGTATTGTTTAGTTTGGCATTTCAACATGATTAGACTTGTAAATTGGGGCTAAAGAATGTTGTAATTGATTCCAATTGGCATAAGTGAACTTTGTTTAGCGATAAAGAGCATTTTTGTTTGAATGGATACGTCAATAGACAAAACTACCATATTTGGAGTAATAACAATTCTAAATTGTAATTTGAGACACCGTTACATTCAGAAAAACTGACTGTTTGGTGTGCTTTATGGGCTGGTGGAATCATTGATCCATACTTCTTTAGAAACGGTACTGGTCAGAACGTTACAGTCAATGGTGACCATTATAGAGCCATAATTACTACGTTTTTCCTTCCACAATTTAGGTGTGGTTTGACCAAGACAGCTCACGATATCTCACAGCGTGTGTCACAATTGATTTATTAAAGAACACGATCTGTAATCGCATAGTTTTACGTTTCGGTAATTGGCCTCCAAGATTCTAAAATTTAATGCCGTTAGAGTATCTTCTGTGGAAATATGTGAAGTCCCTAGACTATGCCGATAAGCGCGAAACGATTGGAGGATGAATTTCGCCATGTTATTGACGATATACGGCCACAAGTGTTGGAAAAATTCATCGAAAATAAGACCTTCAGATTAGTCTACGTCCGAGTCAGCCATAGTGGTCAAATACTAGAAGCTAGAAGACATATTTAAATTATAATGCCAGAAGATTATTTTTTAATTAAAAAAAAAATTATATTTGTTTTATTTCATTTCAAGGTTTCAACCTCTATAAAAACACCTCCTACGAGCACATCTGTATTTTGGAAACATTCTGTTCCAGCCATATGTGACCTCATTATTTAGTGTTTACTTAACAGTTATTGCCACACATCATTATGCCTTCATGTGGCACATGGATTTTATGCTCTGCTAAGGTTTGTACCATGATTTTCTTGCTTTACTGTATAGGAAGCCTTAATAATTTGTCATACTTTCGCCCTCGCTAAATTCTATCTACCGCGGCTATACAAAAAATGTTTTCTTTTTCTATATGAGACTTCTTTTTCTTTAAAAACTCATTCTTCTGCAACAGGAATTATTTTTCTTCATTTTCCGGAGCCTCCCTTGGGATTTAAACAGATGCCTTTAAATTTTTCAATGACGTAGACAACTCTACCAATACGGCTACTAGGCCACCCTAGAATTGTTATCTATTTTACTTTGATTTTGTGTACCACATGAGAGTTATTAGTGATAGAAAGTACTAACTTTTGGGCAATCTTTGTTTTAACACAATTTATCGTATTTTTCAGATAACACTTTTAGCTTAACCTTTATGGTTACAGAGTGTAAATGATTTTAACATACCTTTGCTAATATATTTATTATATATGAACATATTATATATGAACATATTATATATGAAAATATTATATATGACATATACAGTTCACTTAATAAACGAAAAAATTCTAGGTTATCTGATTCTTTTAATCTATGAAAAATAGGAGGTATGTCTCACAAACTTTACGCATCCTTGTAAGGGAATAAAGATATACGGCTGCTGGTAATTACTATAGCATATATTTTCGATCAAAAGGGGCAAAAAATTCACATTTTATCCTCATACTTCTTGACTGGCCTGCATGAAGGGCCAATAAACATCTGAAACTATTTTAGGTATATAGCAACTGCGACTGTTCTTAAAGTAACGCATTCTGGTCGTATGTCAGGAATAATAAAATAACATTGTTAAAGTATCAGATACTAGTTTATGCTAATAATAATTTTATGTGACCATAGCGAAAACAATTGAGAGTTGTAATATCGCTCGATCTTAAAGACCACGTGACAAGACAATTTAACGAAGTAATCTTTTCGGCAAATTTTGTTTTTATTAAGTCAATGTTTGTAATCATTGTATGGGGTGCGGTGTGATCCTGATGAGACAATATCGCGCCAGGATTTATTTCGTACGTACTTTAAATAAAAAATCATTTATCATAGTTCAGTTATAATCTCCACCGACCAAAAAGATTGTTTGGCTTCATATTTGAAAAAATAATATGTGAATGTTTGGATTACCAAAAATCGAAAAAATATAGACAACCAAAATCGCAGGAATAAAAACAAAAATAGCAAAGAGAAGATTGAAATATATTGTTACTTCAAGTAATAAAGTAAACGAAATAACTGTTTACTAACTGCGTAGTTTTCTAAGAAAACTTATACACGCAAGACAACAACAACTTGCCAGTTAAAAACTACGTAGAAATTTTATACACGCAAGAAAACAACAACTTTCTTAAAATAAATTCCATGAAGAAACTTGTAACGACACGTTCTCGCGTTATGCTAGGGTAAAGCTTGCGGCGTCCAGGGTTCGTTACAAAAAAAAAATGTTTTTCAAGAGACACTTTTGTTTTTATAAAAAAATTCTTTTATTTATAATTCACTCTTAAAATAAGTTATAATTAAACTGCACCACTACTGAGCACGCCAACGATGATCATCCGCTTCGTGGCTCTCAAGAGCTTTCGTCTCCACTTTCCGTCGGCTAGCCTACTGCTTCTCACACTGGAACGAAAAAAATTCTGTTCCAGTCTGAGCAGAACAGTTGGCCTGTCTACCAATTTTTGACTTGTCGCGGTTGTCACGAATAAGATTCTGAGACAACCTTTCCACGTCGAAATTGGTATTAACCTATTGACGATCTTGTCCGTCTTGTTCAGCTAGGGCGAATAAAATTCTGGCCTTGCTGACCAAAACGCGGCCTGGCTCTGGGCTCCGTCACCTGGGCGAATAAAATTCTGGCCAGGTGAAGTAGCGACAGCACTTACTGGGCCTGCCGATGACGATCAACCTCTCCGTGGCCTATTGACGATCTCGTCCGTCTTGTTCAGCTAGGGCGAATAAAATTCTGGCCTTGCTGAACAAAGCGCGGCCTGGTTCTGGGCTCCGTCACCTGGGCGAATAAAATTCTGGCCAGGTGAAGCAGCGACAGCACTTACTGGGCCTGCCGATGACGATCAACCTCTCTGTGGCCTATTGACGATCTCGTCCGTCTTGTTCAGCTAGGGCGAATAAAATTCTGGCCTTGCTGAACAAAGCGCGGCCTGGTTCTGGGCTCCGTCACCTGGGCGAATAAAATTCTGGCTTTGATTGAACGAGAGAAAACTATTTGCAAGACTATTTTAATTAAGTTGAATAAAATTCTAACTCACTTAAAAGAAGTCTTGCCCGGTTGCTTGCCCGTGGCCAACTCCCCTTCAATACGTAATTATCTCGCTTTTTATATGTTTCTGCCAGGCACACATACACACCCATACCACTAAGCGACAACTGCTTACGACTGTTCAGGGATGAGTTTGATGGTATGTTCTTCTCACGGATGTATCCTCGTGTTAATAGATGGCGCTTTTTAACGGCTATTAAAAATTCAAATCTTTCATTAACAAATAATAAATGCAATTATTAAATATAATTATGAATTATATAAAATGAAAAGAGTATAATAATAATGTACTCTTTTAAAAAAATTATGAAATTCATTAAACAATAAATATTCAGAAATGTAAAAAGTGTAAAAATTTGTGAAATTCTAAAAAAAATTACAAAATTTTAAAAACATATATATAGAGTCTAATTGCTTGTGATTGAATTGCTGTGTGATCCAAAAACGAGCCTGCCGACTTTTGGTCGTCACAAACTATAACAGCATAAAAACAAAAATACAGACAGGCCAAACTCTAGACCTCTAGCGGACAAATATAAAAGACAGCATCTGATTGGTTCCTTAGTTAGTTAAAGTATAAATCTTTAGTAAATTGTTCTGTAGTGTCAACGTACAAATCTTACTTTGTGTGTAGTTAAATTAAATAAACTTGTAATTAATTTTAAAACTCTAAAATCTGGTGTTATTTATTTTGCAATAAAGTATTTGGCAAAGGTATAAATGTAACAATATTTATGTTTTAAGGAATCTAGCAAAATTAAGGCAGATTAACTTAAAAAAGATACCAAATAATAAATACCTTATTGGAATATTAAGATCGTGATGCAATGTAAACATGGCATTAGATCCTAGAAAGGCAAGTCAAAACAGAATACACATTTCAAAAGTAAGAAGCTCTTTTAAGCTGCTTGAAAACGATTCGAAGTTGCACTAATTGTTCATGATTTTTAATTATAATTTTATAATCTGAGAATAACCAATTTTTCCATTATTTCCTCTTTACTCCATATATTGAAACAAAAAATAATTAAAAAATAATTAAGTCAAAACGCCGCAAAATGTTTTTCGGAAATTTCTTTTGGTTTTTAATTAAAATTGTTTTTTTAAAAAAACCTTATATGGAAATAATTAATAATTAAAAAAGCCTTGTTGGACAATAATTAATATAACTGAAGTAATATAAGAATCTTTATGTTAAACAAAAAATTCGCACTACTTTACATGAAACTAATTAACTTTGTAAAACGTAATATTTTCATTCTGTATCAATAGAATCAATTTTGAAAATTGTAAAAACAATAATCTGTTATTGAATTTTTATCTAAATGTAAATAAATATGCAAAGCATTGAAGTACATAACAGCAAGCTGTAGAAAATGAAAACATTCTTCATTAACTTATCTTTCCAATGTTGAAGTGCTCATGACAACTTTATAAAAAGAAGTTAATTAAAATATTGCTTGGAATATTTACAGGTTTGCAATTGAAACTTAATAAAATATTGAGTTGTTGTGTGGCTGTCTACAAAACCTCACAAGTTTCTCTTTTATTTATGATTAAGTATGATAGAAAATTTAAAATCCTTTTGAAAAGTTTTAAAAAGTGTTCGACAAGTTTTTTACATGTGGGGCAAATTTGAGGTTGGGAGGTAAATTAGCTTGAAACATATGCTCTTTTTTTGACAACTTAAATTTTAGTGACACCAATTTAAAGTAGACGTTAGCTCTTTTCACAAAATTTTGATTTATTATTATTATTTCACCTAAATCCGGTCATCCAAATGGCCCCAGAGAAAATAATATCGCCAAATCAATAACTGAATAACTGAATTGTTTGGGTGGCTGTGTGGCCTGTGGCATCGTCTTGCTAAAATTTAAAGTTCGTAATGTTAATATTAGCCAACTGTTGGCACAAAAAATTGTTTATTATGGCTTGACGACGACATTTCCTTGTTCATTTTTAAAAACAAATACCTACCGATGATGCCGCATAACCAATCGCACCATACACTAACTTTCTTTGAATGTAAGGTTTTCCGAGGACTGTTTGTGGATTTTTTGAGTCCCATATGTAACAATTTTATTTGTTTCTATAACCGTCTGATTGAAAATTAGCGTCAATACTAAGGATGGTTTTGTCACAAAATGCGTTGTTTTCATTCAATTTTTCAAACAGTCAATTCACAAACATAACTATGGTTGGTCTGCTTTAATTCCTGAACGAATTGAACCTTATAAGCGTGAAGGTGAAGATCTTTATGAATATATTACGCTAAGGGCCTCTAGTTATACCCAATTGTTTCGAACGTTGAGGTGTTGATATTCCAGGCTCATTCTCAACATTATGCACTTCAGCGTGGGCAAATTTGAGGTCAGGAAGTAGATTTTCTGTCAAATAATTAAATGCCAAAAAATAGTTGTCATCCTAACACATTTATTGAGCAAAAAAAGCAAAAAATTTTAATTGTGAAAATTTACTATCAAAACGGTAAAAATTTCTCTGCATAACTATGTAAAATTTGGGCAGCTTTTTCACGTGATCAGGCTCCCTCTGAGACCGCTATACATAATTTAATCATTAAATTCGAGGCACCCGGTATTGTTTCTGATAAAAGATCAAAACTATATATCTGTAGTGGCCGTAGTTATGCAAACATTGCCGATGTACAGCATAGTTAGGTGCCCCTGTAGGCTAGTAGGTAGTGTGCTAGCTTACATGACTGGGAGTTCTGGGTTCGATTCCCAACACAGACCTTGGTTTTTCCACTAAAAATAAAAACTGACTGTCAATGGGGCTGCTCAGTCATGAAGGCATGGTCACTGGTCACTGAGCTGTCTTATACGACATCTAATTTCCGTAACTCTCCTTCTACTTTCACCACCTGTCGCATCTCTTCTCTATCCCTTTCCTAAAGAATGTAGCACGGTACTTGACTAAATAGGATTTGTCCCCTGAAGTGCTACTTCTCTTTAAAAAAAAAGCCAATGACGTTCCTGAATTCTTTGCGTTACCAAACCATGATAAACAATTTTTTGTGGTCAAAGTTAGTTAATATGTACATCAATAACTTTTGGTTTCAGCAAGACGGCGCCACAGGCCACATAGGTCACTCACAGGCCACAATTCAGTTATACTATGAGCAATTTTTGGGTCGGCTAATTTCTCGATTAGGCTATGTCAAATTGGCAGCCTTGTTTTTGTGATTTAACACCGCTGTGTGAACATCCCACAATCAGCTAACGGGAAGCTGTCACTCGTTTTAAAATTTTGCGAAAATAACGGATGTCTGCCGACGTCCTAAATATGGACATTTGGGCGACATTATACTCTATTAATAATTTCCTCATATCTACTTTATACTGGTATCGGTAAAACTGACGTTGTCAAAAAAGCGTAAGATTTAAGCCAATTCAAGCTTTCTAACCTCAAATTTGGCCACCCTTTCCAAATTTTGTTTAAATTTTAACGGTATTGATATAGCAGACATGAAAGTGCACACTCCGTGTAATTTTCCAATGTTTAACTAAAACGGTTAAAAAAATCAAGCCATTTAAGTCAAATTGTGTCACCTATGGGAACACTCCTCCAAAACTTAAGTTTACTTTTGTTAACAAACATTCTGTTACTGTGAGCTAAAGTAACATCAAATTTGTGGTTGAATACGGCGACCGTTATAGTTTAATAGACGCGTAAAAATTATGTTTATTCTTTTTTTTTCAAATGGAAACAATCATAAAACAATAATTAAAATCGAGATCGGTTCAGAAATAACTGATTTTTGTAGGCACAAATAAAGGGTTTTTCAACAAAACGTTTGTTTTCCAAAACAAAATAAAAAAAAAATTTTATTAAGATGATTAAAATTGTATTATTCAATTATGAATGAAATGAATGACAGATGTGATCCATTGACCGTTACCGCATTTCCATCTTCGAAAAAAAGGACCAAATACGCCTCCAGATCACATAGCGCACCCAACAGTCACACGTTGAGCATGTAAAGGCTTCTCAATAATCGCTTTAGGATTTTCAGAAGCCCAAATCCGGCAAATTTGCTTGTTGACATGTCCTGACAATAGCAAAATAGGCTTCGTCTGAAAAAATAATTTTTTACCGGTTGTTCCTTTAATGGTCGGTCGGCTTCAATATCTGCATCATTTGAACATTGTGGTAGTTTTAGATAACCCCAATTGTTGAGAACGTCGAGGATTTGACAAATTTGAATCCCAGCTGCGGTCCCGGTCGAACACGCGTTGGTGTTTGCACATGTTTATCGAGCCTTTCGACTCAAATTTAACCACCAAATTCTTAATAGCGGTCCCAAATGGACGATTATGTTATTCGAAAATATCAGGTATTTAAGGAAAAGTAACTAAAAGAGAACCATCATTTTCATAGTGAATATTAGTTATTTTAATGCGATTTTTGTGCGAAATTGGAATCATTGTAACAATTGCCAATGCATCTACTACGAATACGTCAAAAAACTAAATGTCAAAGCTATCATGTTGTTGGTGTTATCACAATTGCAAAACGAACTTCATGTTAAAAAACCCGATATTAAAAAATACACACGAACTAATAACCGTCTCTTCTTTTGAAGCTGTTATTAACCAACTTCAAAGCAAAAATACACTAAATTTGGAAATTTCAAGAAACTTTACCACGAAATAGAAAATCCATTAAAAACTAAAATGACTAAAATCGAAAGTTTGTTAAAAAAAATCACCAAACCTTAATTATCCGCAGTAACGAAATAGAAATAAAACTTTAATGATTGCTGTTACCTTAGAAAGGAAAAACAATTAACTATTAAAACGTCTTAATGTATTTAAAGACATTTTACAAATCATACAGAAATTTATCTGCAACAGGTCTTTAACTATCGTAGGGTGTTTTAGTAACGAATAATGTCCATAATGTTTGTTTTGTATTTGGCAAACAATGTTCAAGATCAATTTGTTCTTTCATAGAACTCGTACTATTAGTTATTTTTTTCATAAGAAATTAAGAAAATATCATTGGTAAAGAAGAAAGTAAAGAAAATAAGTAAATAAACATTTTCATTTAAAATAGATTAATTTCAATGTCAGACGTGATCATTTTATGTTCAGTTTTCTTTTTTTTTCAACTCAATTTTATCGTCTTCATTAAAACACCCTTTTGAGAAACTTTATCTTTTTCAAGTTTAATTTCCAGAAATAAAATTCAAAAAGAAATATGATGAGGTTCAATTTCTGCATGTTAGCGGTTATTTTGGTTTATTTCCTGCCGTCATATTTAATTAGTTGAAAAGTATTATTAAATGATTTTTTCTAATTGTGTTCTATTTAATATAAAAACTAATTTGTAGTGAATCATTTGGTTAAATTACCTTTTTTATACTCTTTTTCTCTATATGAGCCGTTTATTTTGAAAGTGGCATAAGTCATTTTTCGAAAAATTAAAACATGGGCAGCATTAAATACAATTGAATGGTAACTTTTCATGTTTAAAAATTTGCAATCAATAAGTTGAGGGCTATTGAGAGTTGTTGGTTAATTGCCAACTCTTGGTATATATTTGTATATATATATGGATTCATTATACGCTGGATCTCGCCCTGTTTCTTCAGCAAAATACAAAGACATGATAGACTTGCTTAATTATATTTTTTTTTTGTCAGGGAATGGCCCCTACAGATGCAATGCATTGTGCCAGAACTAGAAAATTAGGTTATGGGGAGGAGGAAAGAGGGAGTAGTTTTTGTGGACATTCAATTTAAACTTTCCCACATTGAAAGTGATAGGAAAAACTTCTGGAGGGGCCAATCAACCACAAATGGATGCGCTCTCAAGAAAAATCGAGTTAAATGCAAAAACGTGTGAGTAACGGGAACACTCTTACTAATTTCATTAGAGCACCTACCATTGTAGTAGTGCTAAAATAGCAAAATACATCCCACATTGCATCGATGGTCCAGAAAATCAATAGAGTTGGATACCCTGCTGTTCCCAATTAGCCTCTTGGCCCTCTCCTGTCGACTTTGGAGCGTCGGCCGATACGTGCGAGTTTTATTCCATTTTTGGACGAATATAGGTGATATAAATAATACGAAGATCGGATGGAACCAAGTATCTTTTAGACCGTTTTAAAAAGCTGAGACACTTTAAAGCTTCTTTAGAAAACTGTCAAATGTGTTTAGTTCATCCAACATCACAGATATTTATGTCAAAGTATATGCCCCTTTAGGCTAGTAGGTAGTACACTAGCTTATAAGACTGGGGGTTGTGGGTTCGATTCCGAACAAAGACCTTGGTTTTTCACTACAAAAATAAAAATTGACTGTCAGTGGGGCTGCTCAGTGATGAAGGCATGGTCACTGGTCACTGTACTGTCTTATACGCCAGTCAATTTCCGTAAGTATCCTTCTACTTTCACCACCTACCTCATCTCTTCTCTATCCCTTTCCTAAAGAATGTAGCACGGTACTTGACTAAATAGGCATTTTTGCCTAAAGTGCTACTTCTCTTCAAATAAAAAATAAAAAAAAACATCACACTGAATTTTCATGCCAAGTATGTACATTAAGAGCTCCCGATTGCGTAATACCTTTATCACCAGATACAAATGCAGCACCATTTCCCAACACAGAACTATGTGTAAGTAGCAACATTGCATCTTACGGGCATTAAAATCGACACTATTCTCACGACCCCTTTGCAAGATCGAGATTGAGCGTATTATCCAGATTTCTCCAGATTTATCGATATAAATCTGGAGAAATTAGCAATTATTAACTAAATTTAGATGCGAAAGATGAATTTCTAATGGCGTTATTCTCAAATAGAAATGGATCCGCTATACGCTAGATCTCATCCTGTTTCTTCGGCAAAATACAAAGACCTGAAGGACTTACCTAATTGTATACCCCCAATCTACCATTTCTTTTAAAAATTTGAAACAAAACACGATTTCCGAGAACTTCTATTGTTCCAAAATAGACTAAATATTTTTGTATTTTATAAATTTTCAAATAATTCAAAAATTCATTTTAAATATTCAACAATTTTAGTAAATCACTGCCCTTTCAAAACATCACTTCAGTAAAATACGTCCGACAAAATTAATATATGTCAGTAATTTTTCTAAACTATTAATTTTAAAAGTGGCTTAAGTCACTTTATCGCAGTAAAAAGTGGTGATTTTTTAATTCTTATAAGAAATTATTTATACTGAGAAAAATATGAATATCATGAGATAACAAATACAAGTTAATCTATTTGAAAGTTGGCATCCATATTTTTAAACGTGTTAAAATGCAAACCCTTAAACATCTCGACTTACAAACAAATTGACTTATGCCACTTTCAAAATATATTACTCACACAGAGGCACAAGAGGTTGGTTGGATTAATTCGTTGGCTTTTATGTTTTCTTCGGTTTTATTATTTAAAATTTTTAAGACTTGAAAGTAAATTGAGGTCAATGGGTTGGTAACGTAGCAAAAGAAAACAGTGGTCAGTTTAAATGTTTTTCCGGCCTTTTTGCTTTCTTGCTCCCTTTTTATTTTTTCTTAATCAAATAAAACACACTAAAAATCTACCGCTTGCGTGTGCTTGATATCTATAGATGTCTTTTCTTCTACTGTCTTTCCATTTTCACCCACGAAATTTGTATTTAGAAAGGGCTTTTCCCATTAGATCTAATATTAAGAAATGCTATGATTTTAATGCATTTTTTTATGAACAACTACTGCTTCATTTTAAGAAGTTTAAGCAAGAAAAGATTTCAACTAAAATGGTTCTTGCACTGTTTTTTCTCTTTTGTCTTATTTTTTATTTGCTTAGTAATTTATAATTAAAGAGGGCTGATAATAATTTCCACTACAAATTAACTGAAGTTGTTCATAGGAGATGTGAGTTGTTTCTTTGTTAAAGAAAAATAATAAATTATTTTAATGATCCGTCATAAAGTAAAACAGCTTTAAATGTTTTTGGTTTGAATACATAAATTCTAAAAACCTTTTGTTTTTCAAACAAGAGCAAGAATAAGAAAATAAAATATTTTCATTAATTATTTTTCTACCATTTTGTAAATAAAATTTTGTGACATTTATATAAAAATTAGATTTTAAAGCAAAATCATATATGTATCTACATACATTAATATATGGGCATTTCCATGAACATCTCAATCATGTTTAAATATCTAAAAACCCTTAACACTCACTCTTTTTAAAATGAATAAAAAAGGCAAAACAAAAAATGTGAAGAAATTTATAGTTTTTTCATATAACAGTTTAAATTAAATATCCAGAGACTAAATACGGTTATTTTATGTTTTATAATAAATAGTTCATATAAATGATAATGAGAAAAATCGTATCAAATCGACAATTTTTGGTGAGTAAACTTTCAACACCAATAAGTTTTCAACAACAATAATAAAAGGATAATAATTTGGTAAATAAAAAATTATATAATTGCTCACCACCTCATAGTTAATAGTAAAACAGAAAATTCTGACCGTTCTTTTAGGAGTATGTCAATAATTCGTTGTCAATTAACACTTATATTTAATATTGTTTCGTTTATTCTTTGTAATAAACATTTTGTTATTTGACTTCTTTTATTGCCCCTGTAGGCTAAAAGGCCTGGGGGTTGTGGGTTCGATTCCCAACAAAGACCTTGGCTGTTTTTTTCACTATAAAAATAAAAATTGACTGTCGATGAGGCTGCTCAGTGATGAAGGCATGGTGACTAATTGCTGCGCTGTCTTAATCGACAGTTAATTTCCGTAACTAGCCTTCTACTTTCACCACCTGTCTCATCTCTTCTCTATTCCTTTCCAAAAAGAATGTAGCACGGTACTTGACTAAATATGCACTGTTGCTAAATATGCTACTTCTCTTAAAAAAAAAAGCTAATATTAGCACTTTAGAGTTTTAAATTATGTTAAACGATGCACATAAAATAAACACGATGGTAGCTTTGTTGTCTTTACTCACTGATGACTCAACTTGAATTAATTCATTTGGCCAGCCAGTTGTTGTTTTAAGCCAGTGATGGGCGAACTTTTTGGGTGGCTGGCCAATAAATTAAAACAAAAATCTTGTGCCGGGCCATTAAATTAAAAAAAAAAACATAGAGGGTCATTCATTAAAAAATTATGGGGTTGCTGTTCAATTAAAAGTTCGGTTAAGGCAATATATTTATTAGTTACATTACGTAATATTTTAAAACAACATAAAAATTTGATAAGATACAGTTTATTATGATTTTAAGATTTTCCAGATGTATGGGAAGCATGGATCTGTTTCTGACTTGACATAATTTCCCCAAAATCTGGTTCCAGCTGGGAGGATGCGACTTTTTATAAATTAAATAGACTCTCGTCTGACAATCGGTTTCTTATTGAATTTTTTCTGCATTTCATTACTGAAAAGGCCTGTTCACATAAATATGAGGAAGCAAAAATTGCCATAATTTTCTGCGCATGATTAATTAGCTTTGGAAATTCATCTTTTGGTTAGAATTTATAGAAATTAAGCTTAACGGTATTTAAAAATAGCTGTTTTAAGTCATTATTACATTGCAATTCTATAATTTGCAGTTGTAGATCAGATGGAACATTCTCAGGATTAACATTAAAAGGCATTGAAAAAATATCTAAACATGGTTGGATTTTTTTTTAAGTCAGCAAATCTGTCCTCAAATTCTGAATACAGTTATAATAAAGATTGTGAAAAGACTTTTGACTTCTCTTCACTCACAGGCCTCAAAGAATTAAGCCTTGGAAAATGAGTGGAACCATTTTTTCCCAAACATTTAGAAAATATAAACAATTGAGTTTTAAAAGACCTCAAACTGCCCCAAGTTTCATCTATAAATTGATTTCTTTCCTGTAACTTCTTTTTCAGTTTATTATAGTGCTCGAGTAAATCCGTGAAAAAAGCAAACTCGATGCACCAATTCTTATTCTCCAATATTTCCCACTCATCCCAAATTTCAGTTTTAGTTTTTAGAAAAACTTTAATTTCTTCAAAAAGACTCCAAACTCTCGAGAAGGCATGCCCACAACTCAGCCACCTGACCTTTGTGTAATAAAGTACATCTGAAAATTCTGCATCAACTTCCGATAAAAACTCTTGAAATTGTCGATGTAACAAACCGCCGGCTCGAATGGTATTAATTAATTTTAAAATAATATTAAGTACGTGGTTAATATCCAAGGCAGCCTTGCAAAGAACATCTTGGTGGATTATACAATGTAAAAAAATTGTTTCGCTTTTAGGATTCTGACTTTTATAAAGTCCTGCAAGCCTCGTATTTTTTCCCACCATGTTAGGTGCTTCATCAGTTGTTAAATTAATTAATTTGGAAATTGGGGCATTAAGAGATTCCATCCCCTCTCTAAATTCATCATAAATTATTTTTTCTGTCCTCTTTCCTTTCAAAGATCTCAAACAAGCAAGTTCTTCGGTTATTACAAAGTTTTCATCGACTCCTCTGATAAAAATTAGGGGTTGGGCTGTATCACTCCTGTCAACACTCTCGTCCATAGTGACTAATAAATACTTAAACTTTTTTAAAAGGCGTCCATCGAGTTGATTGGTTAAATTAGAAGAAATCGCTTCAATTCTTTTTGTCACCGTTCAACGTGACAGCCCTATAGATTCGAAATCTTTTACCTTTTCTGGGCATAATACTTTTCCAATGCTAATTAACACATCCTTAATAAATTCTCCTTAAAAAACGGTTTGTTACTTTTTGCTATTTTATAGGCAACAATGTGACCAGCTAACGTGGAGGATCGCTGGACACTTCTTTGATTTTTAAAAAACATTTGCTGACTAGATATTTTTCTTTTCAATTCCTCTGAATGAACTTTCTTGTCTTCATCTGTCATTTTATAGTACTTCGACCCAAGATGTTTTGAATTAAAGTGCCTAGCGAGATTATAATCTTTTAGTACAGCTACCGGGGTTCTTGGCAGATAAGACAAATAGGTTTTTGGTTATATTACATAAAGAAGTACTTCCATGTCCACTCTTCTTGAAATACTCGACATTCCGAATCAATTTTTCTCTTTCTATTTTCGATTGATTTATGGGGGTAAAAAACTTAGACTATTTTACTATTGCACTTATATTTACAATACACTTTATTATTTTAATTACACAAATAAAACTGTACGTTGGCAACTTCACAATTTATTCTTTACGTCACGAGATTTACACTTTTACTGATTGCTGATTAATCCATCGCTGGCCCTTTTATGTTTCTTGCGCATGTTGTCTTGAATATTCAAAAATCTTTTAGATCTCACATATAATAGTTGTTGTTATGTTATACGTTCAGTTTTCTATATTAGTTGTTAGTGTTTGATGATGTTTATGTTTCTTCTTGGAATATTGCATCAGAAAGTAGTTGTTCTCTTGTGTGTACAGTATTTCCTAGAAAACTACGCAGTTTGTACACAATATAATATGAAAACATCGCATTTTTTTGCTAAAATTGTCAATTTATATCTTTTTTAAAACATAATGTAAATTTATTTTTTGGGCATAATTTTTTTATAGGTGATTAATTAGTTTTTGAAAAATGCTCGGCGGGCCGGATTGAAACCATAGTTCGCCCATCACTGTTTTAAGCGATTCTCGCTTATACAAGAATATTATACTTTAACATATTGCTGTTGTTATTATCATTTAGTTTAGGCGGCTGTATTTTGTTTTGTTCTGTGTTAGCTGGTTTTGTTTTCTATCTTATTTGGTAGAATTTCTTATTAGCATATAAAATGCACGTGCATATAAAATGAACGCTTACTTTTTAAGTAATAATTATTTTCTTTTAAAACTTACAAACAAACAATCTTCGTAAAAATATATATGTATATAGATATATGTAGGTATATATATCTATACAATATTATTTTTATTTTTCTTCGGGCTATTTGAAACCCCGGTTTTACAGGTACCTGTCACACACAACTAGCGCTCTGAAAAATGAAATTCGGCGTTGCATTTAAGAGGTAAGTGAAGCTTTGCGGGGCTATTTGAAACCCCGGTTTTACAGGTACCTGTCATATACAACTGGCGCTGTGAAAAATGAAATTCGGCGTTGCATTTAAGAGGTAAGTGAAGCTTTGCTGCAGTATATGTTTCAAAATGTTGTAAAAAGTGCGATCGTCTGCCGACTCGCTTGACAATTATACTTTACATTGCAATTAAGACAACTGAAGTTATAAAATAAAGGTGTGTCTTAAGACATTTTACTTCCTAACCTCAAAACTAAAAATTGCAACTTCAGAAATATAATTTATGTCGAAAATAGCGCTGCATAAAATAAAACCTTTAAGAAATCCTTATAACCATCTAATACCTATCTATTCAATAATAGATAAGTATGTTTTGCTTCCTGTGTTGTGTTTTTAGCAAGCTATAGCTGATTACAACAGCGAGTAGCTCCGTTTACAAATTGAAAAACCATAATTTTTCAAAAAACAAGAGGTTGGCTTCTTTGTACAATAATAATATAAAAAACTATTATTATTATGTACAGAAGTAGTATAGCATATAGCATCCTATAATGTTGTACAATTTTCATTATCAAACTAATGATGATTGCATTAAATGGAAGAGATGGCGACGTACTATCTCTAAAAATATAAATATACCCAAAGAACTACAAAACGTTTAAGTAACTTCCATAACTCGATCTTAACCTAGAGCCGGTAATAGGCTGTGCCCTCTTTTCAACCTTAGATGCTGAGGAGCGATCTGAGGAACAAATTTCTTTAAGGTCCATCTATTTTCTTTTAATTTTCAAAAACAGATGGATGCTTAATTCAACGGCGTTATTCAGAACTTCGTTGTAGAGTAGAGAAAAGGGAAACCGGTAATTTTTATATGATTATAGGGATTTAATTAAAATTTTAAACATGGATAGTTCTCTGCTTATAATATACAGATTGCCATGCATGATTTCTTAACTCGCAACTTTAGGGGAGAAAATGGGAAACTGATATCTTTATGTATATACTTCACTCCACACGTTTATTAAAACTAAGTATTTTAATTTAACTTTTTTATTATTATTTTTATTTGGTTTTATTTTTTATTTTATTTTTTAAACTTCTCTAAAGCTGTGACTATAATTTGTAATAAATTACAAGAATAAGTTATTAAAAATCATCTCGTTACTTGAACGATTCACGAGCTACAGCTGCACAACGGCATGGAAATTATTTGATTTTATAAAATTATGGAGCTACTGTTATTTGCTTTAACCAAAATATGCATAACAGGTTAAGTTCCTTCTAAAGATTTTGTAAATGATTGTTTCGTTATCACAAAGTCTACCGAAAAACAGTTCTTCTATGGTTTGAATTTAATAGTAGATCTATCATCATTTTCACCAATTTTACATAATGTAATTTTGTAATTTCATGCAACATTAGTTAAATATAAAAGTGGCATTGCTGTTTAATATTTTCCGCTTTTTCCCAATTATATATTTTTAATTATTTTTCGCTACAAAAATAATAACTTTTCAGCATAATTTGTATAAAACTTAGAAATGAAAATGGCTAAAATTTCACAGCACTCACTTGTAAACAATTAAATAATTACATATAATACGTACATCATGCAAATGCTGCTAATGATAATGATGAGAAAGAAACTACTCATTTAAGGAGTGAGTAAATAAGTTAAATGGTTTGTAATTTGAAAGTAACGTTTTCTTAAAAATTACTTTAATTAACATGCAGTAACCGCTTAAATAAAGAAAGAGTTAATTTAATTTAATATCTCTTATGCTTTAACGTTTCTCAATTAAGTTTGTACAAAATAATGACTTAATAAAAAGGAAAATGGGAAAAAGATACTAAAAGGTTAGAAATAACTAAATTCCAAATTTACGGATTCTAAAAAAACTGCGAGTAACACTTCTTGCTTAGCAGGTTAAAATTGGAGCTCAGAAGACAGATCTTAATAAATATTTGTATTAAGTTTTTCGTGTGGACCCTATAGTGCTAAGGTACGCGGTTTTATGCCTTAAAATAGCACATTTGGTGTGTGAAAAATTAAAACCGTTCCAAAACTGGGATTTTAAAAAGTTTCTGGCATAAGCTTTTCTCAAGAAAAGTTCGGTAGTTATGAATGAAAAATAACAACCACGCTGACATGTGTCGATTCTTCCATCAAAGTTTTTAATCACTTTTTGGCAAAATGGGAGGCCAATTTCGTTAGACTCTGTCTTTAACATAGCTCTACAAAAAATAATCCAAGTGGTGTTAAATCACACGATTTGGCTGTTCACTTAACCTGAAATTATGCGCTCGAGAAATTTGTTTGGCAATAAATTGATCGTTTCAGTGGCTGTGTGACATGTGGCAACGTCCTGTTGAAACCACATGTCAGTGATATCCTCGTCGTCAATAAAAGGCCAAAATTGAGTTGTTAGCATCTCGCGATAGCGTAATACATTGACCGCATTTCCAGTCTCATCTTCGAAAAAAAATAACGTTGAGACACGTGATACGTTGAGCATGCAAAAGCTTCTCAATAATCACTCTAGAATTTTTAAAAGCCCTAATGCCGCATTTTTGCTTGTAGACATACCCTGACAAGTGAAAATAAGCTTCGTTTGACAAAATGATATTTTTAGAAAAACCAGCCGATTGTTCCTAAATGTATTGAGTCAATCTACGGCGATGTAAATGCTCGGCCGGCACAATTTTTGCACCAGTTGAACCTTGTTAGACTTCAAAGTTAAATCCTTAGGGTGCCCCTGTAGGCTAGTAGGTAGTGCGATTCCCAACGAAGACCTTGATTATTTTTCGTTACAAAAATAAAAATTAACTGTCGGTGGGGCTGCTCAGCGATGAAGACATACTCACTGGTCGCTATGCTGTCTTATTATACGGCAGTTAATTTCCGTAACTATTCTTCTACTTTCACCACCTGTTTCATCTCTTCTCTATCCCTTTCCTAAAGAATATAGCACGGTACTTGAAAAAATGATATTTTCAGAAAAACCAGCCGGTTGTTTCTAAATGAATTGAGACTTCAGAGTCCTTACGTCAAAAAATTGACAAATTCGGATCTGCTTCAACATTGTGGCTCAAGTTGAGATGTTTTCAGTTGAACAATCCGGTCGAACACGCGTTGGTGTACGCTTATTTTGTATCAAGGCTGTCGATTCAAATTTAACGACCAAATTATTAATACCGGTCTCAGAAAGACGATTATGTGGTCCGAAAATATCACGAATTTTATGAAATTAAACTTAACAGAGCCTCCATTTTCATAGTGGATTTCAATCGATTTTCGATTTAATCGAAAGTGGATTTAAAACGATTTTAATGCGATTTTCGTGCGAAATTGAATTCATTGTAACAATTGCCAATGCATCCATCTACTATGAATACGTCAAAAAACTAAATGACAGAATGTTAGTGCTGTCACAATTGAAAAACAAACTTCTTGTTCAAATACCGTAGGTTTTTTTATATACGCCCGGTTAGCAAAAGAAAACAAAGTAAAAATAAAAATATAAAATTAAATTAGGAAAAAATGAGAGACGAATAGAGAATGGATCGATTTGACTTCTTTTCAAAACAAAAAATTAATTATAATAGATTGATTAGTATATGTATACTAAAAACTGTTCTATTGCTAGCTCAACACAGTTATTATGTAGGAGTAGATATTAAAATGCAGAATTGTGTAGAAATTACAAACGGAATGAGAAGCCTGTAAATAGCATTTTATTTTGCAGTTAAACTTAAAAGACTTTCTTGAAACGTTAAAAGCTAATTTAAAGGATTGATTTATACTAAAGACATTTTTGTTCATTTATTTCCCACACTGTCAGCTACAAATACATAATAAGTTTTTTGCTTTTTAATTGAGGAAATAATTAAATTCAAAAAGAATGAAACGAATGAAATTAAGAAGCACAAAAAGTTAAATTTTAAATTTATAAATAATTTGCCGTTGAAGATAATAAGTAAAATTAATAGTCTTCTTTATTACCAAAAGTTATAGTTTCCCACCAATTTTTTTAATTATGTTATATTTTTCTATATAACGTAAATAGCACAATAAGTTTGATTTTGGAGATTTTAGACATTTTTCAAACGAAACGGCCAAAACTGAATAAACAAATAAAGACTTTAAGGAGCTACCGCGAATCCCAGAATTTAAAAAATTAAAGATTTAAGCACAAGTCAGTTTTGAAAACAATTCTTTAATTAAATGAACGTTTATACAGAAATACTCAATGAATGCTTTCCTACACTCCTCAGCATGATTAGAAAGATTGTTTTTTCTAAAATAACATTAAAACAAGTAAAATAAAGATTTTTTTTATGTAAACACTGGTTTATCTTTAATACAATCGAAAGATTTTATGAAAACTAATTCTCGTAATTGTTATGATTAAGACATTTTAAAACTTATTTTACAAATAGTAATATCACATGTTTTTATAGAGGTGTAAAACTTTAAACTGGCAACACCTTTCAACTGGCGGCCATTTAGTCAGCTGTCAGGTGATTAAACTTTAGTTTGGTTGGGCATTTCAACATGAATACACAGAAAAACACTTCCAAATTGTGCATATTGGTCCTAAAACAATGTTGCCGTTTATTCCGATTTTCAATAAGCGAATTTTATTTAGCGATGAAGCTCACTTTTGTTTGAAAAAATATTTCAACTATTAGGGGTACCGTTTAGTATGCTGTTTCATGTTCTCTATGGGCTGGTAGAATCATTGGTCCATATTTCTTTAAAAACGAGCTACGATTACTGCGTTTTCCTTCTTTAATTGAACAACCTGATGTGGGGGAGCTGTGATTTTAACAAGATGGCCCAAAATGTCTCAGAGCTAATGCCACAAATGATTTATTAAAGGAAAAATTTGGTATCCGCAAAGTTTTACGTTTTGGACTCGTGAATTGGCCTCCAATATCGTGAGATTTAACGCCATTACACTATTTTCTGTGAAGTCGCTAGTATAGCTCGATTAGCTCAAAACGATTAAGCACGATATACGACCACAAATGTTGGAAAAAGTCATACAAAATTTAAACTTCAGATTAGACTACTTCCGAGTACGCCGGAAAATATAAGTCATGAAACAGAAGATTATCTTTCGAATAAAGTAAATTTTATGTCATTTTTATGGATTCATTCTATTTCAAAGCTCTATACCTGTATAAAAACACCTTTTAAAATTATTGACGACCTGTAGGACTAATAAAAACTTCAGAATATTGTGCGAACATAGCTTTGTTATAAGTAGCTTTAAACAAAAGCACTTTCCAATACTGTAAATGTGAGTCACATGTACTATATTAGTATTACTCTTGTTTTTATTTACATAATAAGTTTCTTAAAAAACATAATAAAGGCACTTAAGACCTTGACCCAATAAGACCCTGACAATATTCTTTGAGAGGCGGATAATAATAAGAGCAGTTCAATTCATTAATGATACCACAATTAAATCAATCTAGGCATAACAATTTTTTACTAAAAATATTTTACTAAATTTTTTTACTAAAAACATTTTTCTAAAATTTTTTTATTAAAAATATGTTACTAAAATTTTTAAACTAAAAATATTTTACTAAAAATATTTTACTCAATTTGTTTTTACTAAAAATACGTTACTAAATTTTTTTAAAAAAAATATTTTACTAAAATTTTTTGTACCAAAATTTTTGTACAAAAGTTTTTTTACTAAAATTTTTGTACTAAAAATATTTTACCAAATTTTTCGTACTGTAAATATCTTACTAAAATTTTGTTTACTAAAAATATTTTACTAAAATTTTGTACTATTAATATTTTTCTAAAATTTTTTTATTTAATATATTTTACTAAAATTTTTCAACTAAAAATATTTTACTAAAATTTTCTTGTTAAATTTTTAAACTAAAAATCTTTTACTAAATTTTTTTTACTAAAAATACGTTACTAAATGTTTTTTAAAAATATTTTACTAAAATTTGTTATACTAAAATTTTTGTACTAAAAATATTTAACCAAAATTTTCGAACTGTAAATATCTTACTGCAATTTTTTTTGCTAAAAATATTTTGCTAAATATTTTTACTAAAAATATTTTTCTAAAATTTTTTTATTAAATATATTTTACTAAATTTTTTTACTAAAAATATTTTACTAAAATTTTCTTGCTGAAAATATTTTACTAAAATTTTTTTCACTAAAAATACGTTAGACCCCTTTCACACAGGCAAATTTTACTTTGACAAAGTATTTTTAATTTTCTTTTGAACTTTCTTTGGTGTTCAAACACAAAAAGTTTTCTTTTACAAATTTTGTTTTAGTCACTTGGTGCTTTATGCAATCTGTGTATAAGTACAACTGTGTATAAGCGACGAAAGAAAAACAAAGCAACTTTGCGAGTATATCAAAGTCTGTACACTCAATCATGCTTTCTCCCTCGCTCTCACATAAAATCAAAACTTTGCAAAGAAAAGTTTGCCCGTGTGAAAGGGGTCTTACTAAATGTTTTTTAAAAATATTTTACTAAAATTTTTTATACTAAAATTTTTGTACTAAATTTTTTTTACTAAATTTTTTGTACTTAAAATATTTTACGAAAATTTTCGTACTATGTATAAATATTTAACTAAATTTTTTTTTGCTAAAAATATGTTACCAAAATTTTTAAACTAAAAATATTTTGCTAAAATTTTTTAAACTAAAAATATTTGAATAAAATTTTTTACTAAAAATATTTGCAAAAATTTACTAAACATATTTTGCTAAAATTTTTTTTCTAGAAGTGTATGAATATGATTCCAATCACTTAGGTAGAAGAGTATAAAATAATAGAAAGACTGAATTGATGAGCGAAGGAGTACGCTGTTGATATTTGAATGAAAATTATAGTTCACTGAATTGAAGCGGGTTGGCATAATTTTAGTAATAATAATACGAGTGTAATTCCTCGGTGTTGGCGGAGAATGAAGCTAAGCTCATCGGAGAGACCAATTTTTATTCAAAGTAATGTTGCGGAGATAACGTTTTTTTCAACAAAAGCCACGGCTAGCTTCAATTAAACAAAAGACGTTTCCAAAAAAGATTTTGTTACATTTTAACTCTATTAAGAACTGGATGCAATAATATCGAAAGTAGTAATTTCGGCTAACAAAAACGTAAGTAGGCACAATTTAAAATTTCATCAGGTTGACTTAAATCTTTAGAAGTTAAAGTTATAAAATTAAAATATTAAGTTTAGCAAAACTATCAAAAATAACTAGGATAACCACAATTTAAGGCCGTGAATATGCTTAAGCTTTAACACACTAAGTTCTTTGTTTGTTGCGCAGCACAGTTTAATCAATCACATTTTTTTAATCTTAAATTTGCAGGAAACAATTAATAAAATTAACTTACCTGTGTGATAAAATTATATTGTAGCGCTTTTGTAGCCATTTTTGTTCTTGTATTGTTGCTTTATTATTTATAAATTAATTATTATTATTCTTTTCATAAACTAAAATATGATAATTTCGATAATTACACTAATTTCTTCGTTTATTTAATTCACAATCACCTTCTAATAAATCACTTTCCAATAAAATAAGAAGAGCATTCAGCTACGAAAATATTTGTAATATTTTACTCAAAACCCGTTATATTTAAAAAATTACTCAAAACATTAATTGAAATGCATTGACAACTCTGTTAAACAGTCTGTACATGAACAACATGTGCCTTTTTCGATTTATGTAAACTAGAACATTTAAAATAAATGGGTGCGTGTGTGTTTGAAGCAGTTTAGTTGCAAATCAAATGTCAACGTTTTAAAAATAATTTGTCTTATTTTTATAAATTTTCAATTGACGCCAGTGCACTTTAAGTTTATTTTTAAAAATTTTAATGTTTTACAAACTGTTCAACCACTTGTTAATTTGAGCCCTAACATTTGACGCTTTTCTTTTTTTTGTGTTGTTGTTTTTTGTTGTGTGTGCTTTTAGCATAGAATATGACCGCTACGTTTCCATTTGTTTTGAAAACTAAATTGTTAAAATATAATTTGTTGTTTATGGTCTGTCCGAGGGTATTTTGTTTGTTTGTTTGTTCTGTTTTTTTTATATTTTACTTTAAACTTTTTTTCGTGTTTTTATGTGTTCTTCTTGCTCTTCTGACTTCATGCTAAATAATTACTAATTCTTTGTAAATAGGAGTACTATTTACATATTTGTTAGCTTTCTGAAGTGTTCCTAAAAAATTCGGCTGCTTTGATTTTCAAATTATTCTCATTCTTGTGTGTGTACGGAGTAAAGAACTATAACCAAATTTCGATATCAATTGAATTTAAAATAAATATATGTGTGTGTGTGTAAGTACATGACAGAAAGAATCAAAGAATTGTCCCAAATTTATTAAAAATCAAAAGATCATGAGGATCTTTTGATTATGGAAAAAGAAGAAAAAAATGATGAAAGGTGAGGTTTACCACCTTTTTAAATAATAAATTACAACAGAGATATAAGAATTCGTATGAACACATACGCGCTGCTATGGGTGTATAAGACTTATAAAAACAAAATTAAGATTATAACCGAACCAAAAATCTAGGCGTGAAGTTATGATAATTAGTCACATATTAAGCCTATAAATGGGTCTTCAGACGAGCTTGAGTTATAGATTAAAAATTAAACTTATTGTTACATCTTCGAAAATTGCACAGCAAATCTTCTGGATTTTTTCTTTTCGTTGTCCAAAACAACATGAAACAGTTATTTCAAATTGCTACGTACTCTTCGAGCCTTTGCTGCAAGAGTTAGTTGAAAATCAATTGTCTAGACCACGAAATTTTCCGACTGGGGTAGCAAGGACCAGTGTTATTATATTTAATATACATTTCAGATTTTAAAACTTTTAGGGACCAAAGTCAGCAGCATTGTATGCAGGTGATACGGCAATAATTGCAAATCAGATGCAATCAATTAAATAGTGAAATCTAGCCTTTTACATCCGCTTAAATTCTACACCAATTGGAAAATAAAAGTGACCCAAACAAAATCAGCAATCATACATTTTTTAAACAATAATTCACCGAAAAGAATTGCAATTCCAAGTGAAATTAAATATCTGGGAATTATTTTAGATAAAAAAATTGACATTTAGTTATCACATTCTACAAGCATCTGATAAAACTATAATAAGCGAAAGAGATTTATTTCTTAACTGAAAGACGATACTCAACCGTAAAAATAATATGGTCAATTACAGCAGCTAAAACACATCTCAAGAAGCTACAATTTATTCAAAACAAAAACCTAAAAATTATTTGTGATTTACCAAGGCGGTACTCAACAAAACTTTTATATAGAAATGTTTAAAAAGAAATGAAATAAATAAAAAGAATTGAAATTAATCAGGGATTTGAAGTTCGAAGATCTTCAAACTATATTATATTGATTTTCTCTAGCACAAGGCTAGTATATCGCCACACCATTGTGTGGCATCTATAGGAAATGAAAATTGCATAAACAATTCAATAAATCAATCCTATTACTCGTATTACAAAGGTTTTTCAACAAGAAATTCGTTTTCTAAATCAAAATAAAACAAAAAATTTGAAATAAGATGATTCAAATTTTTATTGTATTATGAAGAGAAAAGTTCGGCAATTATGAAAGAAAGATATCTGGCAAAAGTCCACCACGATCACGCTGACAGATATCGATTCTTTCATCAAAGTTTTTAATCACTTTTTGGCAAAATGGCGGTCCTATCTCATTAAACACATAATGATTTTTAAGTTTTAAGGCTGAAATCGATTTGAGTGGCTTCGTACAGACTCTGTCCTTAACATGGCCCCACAAAAAATAATCCAGTGGTGTTAAATCACACGATCTGGTTGACCACTTAACTGCTGATTGTCGTGGAATTATGCGATTGGGAAATTTGATTTGCAATAAATTGATTTGGCTGATTTGGCTGTGTGATATGTGGCACCGTTCTGTTAAAATCACAAATCAGTGATATCCACATTATCAATAATATGCCAAAATTGAGTTGTTAGCATCATGCGATAGCATAATGCATTGACCGTAACCGTGCTTCCAGCCTCATCTTAAAAAAAAAACAGTGACCCGCTGAGCATGCAAAGGCTGCTGAATAATCGCTTTAGGACTTTCAGTAGCCTAAATGCGGCAATTTTGCTTGTTGACATACCCTGACAAGTGAAAATGGGCTTGGTCTGAAAAAATGATGTTTTCAGAAAAACCAGCTGGTTTTTCCTGAATTAATTGAGTAAATCTAGGGCGATGTATATGGACGGTCGTGTTTAACTCCAATTGAAGGAAGGCTTTTTGTAAGGCTTCAAAGTTAAGTTCTTACGCAAAATTTGCCATGTGGTGGTTTTGGATAACCACACCTCGAGTAATTGACAAATTTGGATCTGCTTCAATATTGTTGCTCAAGGCTGCGTTGTTTTCAGTTGGACGACCCGACCGAACATGCGTTGGTTTTTGTACATTTCGTGTCGAGCTTGTCGATTCAAATTTAACGACCAAATTCTTAATAGCGGTTTTAGAAGGAATATCACTAATTTAACGAAAATATCACTAATTTAATGAAATATAACTTTAATAGAACCACCATTTTCATAGTGGATTTTAATTATTTTAATGCGATTTTCGTGCAAAATTCAATTCATTGTAACAATTGCCAATGCATCTACTACGAATACGTTAAAAACTAAATGCCAAAACTATCATTTTCACATCAATGCCACAATTGAAAAACAAAATTTTTGGTGAAAAACCCGATATTACGAAATTTTTAACCTATATCAGTTGCAGAAATAAAGTCGATTTAAGAGTAAGAGCTGAACATTTGTTAAAAAATTAAAAAGTGTTTTCCTATCTTTTATATACAAACTGTGATTTTTGTACAGACTGTGATTTTTGTATAACTAAATTATTGTTAACTAAAACATGTGATCAATTTACTGCAATACTTTTTAGAAGTAAATTCTCAAGAATATAAATAGTAAAGTAAGTTTCTTATAATATAATTGTAAAGATGATAAAATAAATAAAGTAATAAAAAAATAAGATTTTAGAACTCCTATTTTTTTCTTGACTTATTTTTGTTATAATGTTAAACGTTATAAGAAAATGTTGTCATCCAGAACACTAATGCATCCGTATTTTAAACGAACAGCGTTTTAATTCTTGCTCTTCTTTTATTTTGTAGTTTTGTCATGTTTGTTGTTGTTTATATTAGTATAATGCGATGTGGGGTTGACCAAAGTAAGAAGTTTTTTTTGAATGAGTGATTTTTGTTTGGTGAAATTCTCGTGTGTATGTATGTTCGATTATAATTTTGCAGATCATAGGGGCTGTACACTAGGTAATATTGAAGTCAAACACTTGATAATAGTGAAACTGACTGAAATCTTCTTTAATGAGAAATCGAAGAAATAGTTTTTAATTAAGTAGAGTAAATTTTAAATTATAGTTAAAATTATGGAAAAAATATGTTTATAGTAAAAGAAAATATAATACAAGAATCATTGGAAAATTCTGAACACCCTGCACAATACCGTAAGCATCAAGTTAGTGCAGTTTAATTTTTTATGTGAACTTATTTGATCTTAGAACTATAACGTACATACATATAAACAACACGTATTTTAAATGTCAAATTTAGCTACTTCAGTTACCTGATAAATTATGGGGTACGATCTTGTACTTTTTGAGTAAAATTCGGTTCAATGAGAGCAAACAGAAATTATTCTCAATTATTGCCTTTCTAGCATATTTGGAAAGTTAATTTTATTATTTTTGGGGTAAAATAAAAATGTTGGACTTTTGTGAGCGTGAAACATATAATTTATTGTATTTGCTACAATATTATTTACCTTACAAACAGCTGATGGTTTTGCAAAAGTCTCTTAAAAGATTTCTGTTTTATTTAAACCCGGAATCCGGCGTGATCTCAAAGTTAGGTACGGGAACGGTAACTAGTTTACAATTTACCCAAAAAAGATCTGGATTGTTTGTTTCCGTAGAAGAAGAAGAATATTATTCAATCAAAAGATCTCACTTTGTACTCTGGAAACGGTTTTTGGCAACATAGTAATTTGGTGGGATTCCAAAGGTAATTGGAATTATTGTACCGTGTCCTTAATATAATATTTGCTATTTTTTATATAGCTAGCTCAGATAATCCTCTGCTGCTCTAGAAAAAGAGCTTCTAGTTTTACGGATGTCTAGCAATTTTTAAGTTAAGTTTGTTCCTTTGTTATGTCTGCTTTTTTGCATTGCATATCGAAATTAATCCGATTTTATTGCCTATAGCTTGGAGAGGTTTTATTTAATATTAAAACACCCATAACAGGCCACCTCTTCATAAGTTTTAGTCAACTAATTCGAATTAAAGTTTATTCGCCTAAAAATTTTTAGAGCTGATGTTCTACTGTTGTTGACACAACTCCATTAAGGATTTGATTTGTATTAAGGAACGTTAAAATTGTTCGGAATTTGCTCATTTGTAGTTATAAAGTTGAAAAAATTATATTTCTCTCAGTGTATGTCTACAAGAAGTTTGTTTTTCAATTGTGGCAACATGATAGTTTTGACATTAAGTTTTAAGATGTATTCATGGTAGAATTGAATTCAATTTCGCACGAAAATCGCATTAAAATAATTCAAATCCACTATGAAAATGATGGTTTAGCTAAAGTTACATTTCTTAAAATTCTTGATAGTTTCGGACAACATAATCCTCCACCTGAGGTCGCTATTAAGACACGACAGGCTCGACACGAAATGTGCGAACACCAATGCGTATTCGACGGAGTCGTTTAACTGAAAACATTTCATAAGGCAAAGTGTTGAAGCAGATCCAATTTTGTCAATTCCTCAACGTTCTCAACAACTGGGCTTATCCAAAACTAACACATGACGAATTTTGCGTAAGGATTTGACTTTGAAGCCTTTTTAAGGTTAAACTGGTGCAGGAATTGAAGCCGACCGACCATTTATATTGCCGTAGATTCGCTCTATTCATTCATGTACAACCAGCTAGTTTTTCTCAATAAATCATTTTTTCAGGCGAAGCCCATTTTCACTTGTCAGTGTATTTCAACAAGCAAAATTGTCGCATTTGGGCTTCTGATGTCACTATATGGTGTGCTATGTGGTCTGAAGGCGCGATTGGGCCGTTTATTCGAAGATTAGGCTGGAAATACGATAACGGCCAATGTATCACATTATTGCGAGATGCTAACGACCCAATTTTGGCCTATTATTGACGACGTGGATATCACTGATATGTAGTTTCAACAGGATACTGCCACATGCAGCCAATGAAACGGTCAATTTATTGCAAACCAAATTTCGCGATCGCATAACTTCACGACAATCACCAGTTAAGTGTCCAGCCTGATCTTGTGATGTATTACCACTGGATTATTTTTTGTGAGGCTATGTTAAGGTCAACTCAAAAAACTCAAAGTTCGTGATGTCATTACCGAAATAGAACCGCCATTTTGCCAAAAAAATGATTAAAAACTTTGATGAAAGAATCGTGATTGTGGTAGACATTTGCCAGACATAATTTTTTACCGAACTCTTCTCATCGAAATACAATAAAAATTTGAATCATCTTAATATAAATATTTTTGTTTGTTTTAAAAAACAAACTTCTTGTTGAAAACCCCTTTAGAATAGAAGTTATATAGGGTAAGATTATATACTTTCAAGTTAATCTACATTAATTTGTGCTAGAATCCTTTAAACATAAATATTTTGTGATACTACATAAAGTATTTTAAAATGTTTAAAAAAAATTTTAAATGTATTACTAGGGGGAATAGCATATCCATATGACTATTTCACTACTGCTCATATAGCTTATCACAGTGGCTTTGATTTCAAATTTTTTATAGAAAATTCAAGAGTCTTATATCTCTAGTCAAATTGATTAAATAAGAATTTTATTTGATCAGCAACGGATGTAATGTTCTAATATCAGCAATTTATTGAAATAACAATATCTCAAAAACTAGACGTGATAGAAAAAATCTGTGAACAGAATTGGATTCAGCATACAAAAGTCCAAATCAAATCACATAACAAGTTTCGAGCTCCCAAATTTTTTTTGTACACCAGCGTAGTAGGGAATAAGAAAGTCGGACACAAGTTGAGTTGAGGTGAACTTCTTTTTTTAAGGTGAACTTATTCGGTTATTAGTAAATATGTAAAAAGAGTAGTAATATGATTGCTTTATGAACACACAACAAACAAGCGGCATTTGAGTTTTAATTTATGTTCAAAGCTGTGGATATTTTGTTCCACTGTTTTGAATGGTATAGAGTTTTTTAATAGGGACACAACAATTTTGACAGTTCGAGCGGTTAAATGGTTTTATCTCTCTTATGTTTTGTAGACATCAAAGCCAAATCTATGTGGTTAGTCGAGCGTTGTTTGTTTCTAAGTCGAACAATTTTATTTAAAAATATTGTATCTAAAGTCATAAACTGTCAGTCATCACAGCTGCTAATATATTTTACACGTGCTTCTTCCAAGGTGGCAAAATTATACACTCGCATACATATGTATGTATGCATATAAATGTATATGTATACGGGTAAAAATACTCGTAATAGTTCTGCTATAATTTATTTGACATCTGATCACAGTGCTGTTTTCTTATACAGTCCGTTTACTTTTTAATTTTAATGTTGTCTATATTCTCTCTCTGAGAAATGTTTTAGCTCTCATTTTGGAGACGATTTTTTCCTATAATACAATATTTATACTTAGGCATAAAATCTAACGGTAAAAAAATAGCACCAAACATTGTTTTTGTCAAAGCCAATTGTCAAAGCCAATTGTTAAAGAGGTGTTTGGTAATAAAAATATTAATTAAAAATGACAAAAATTCATATTTATGGGATGTGAAAAGCGTTGGACTGTTGAAGAGAGATAAATTTTTAAAAACGTGATTTCGGATGATCTTACAAAAAAATATAAAATGCAAAAAAGAAAGAAACGCGTGGGAGAAAACCAGCAATATCAATCTTATTGATCAAACGATTGGTTTGCCAAAGCAAAAAGGATCCTCTTAAGGAACTACAGATAGAGACGTATGTGAAAACTGTTCGTAATCGATTGGCTACAGACAAAATTTGCAGCCCAAGAAAAGGGTCACTGTTGACTGGGAAGCATGTGAGTAAATGTTTAAGGTTTGCACAAGAACATTTAAACTGGCCCGCTAGTAAATGGAGATATATTTTGATATGTGCGTATTTTTTTTCGACGGGGTTTAATTTATTTTTGTTTGGGTACGGTTTTACGTCAACCCTCGTCAAATTTGGTTTGTGAACAAACCGGTACCCAAATAAAAGGAAAAAAATTTTATAATTGGATAAAATCAACAATGGAGCAACATTTTGTTTCTTCCCTATGTCATGGATGAAATGTTATTGATTTGGGTCTACCAACAAGATAACGGTCGAAAACATACAATTAGAAAGACATGTCAGTGGTTCATTGACAACAATATTGAAGTCACGGAGTGTCCAGCGCAATCACCTGACTTGAGCCCAATAGATAATCTTTGGACTGACGTATGTACTTATATATCTCCTAAGTAATATTGTAGTGAACAGTTTGCATGAAAATAAGGAATTGTTGTGTAACTTATTATACTGTTAATGGAAAACTAAAGAGAGGTGGACCAATATAAATTTTCTTTCCAAAAAAACTCAGTTGATCGCAACTCTGTTTTTGATCATTTTTAGGTGCTTTTGTTTTGAAAAATCAAAATTTTTTTGTAATTTGTTCGCCTTGTTTTGAATTTATTAACTTTTTATTGAAATACAATGCGCATCCACTGGGCATAAGATGAAGGAGTGTAACAATACAATACACGACGCAGAGCAACGGCCTATGGTTTGATGATAGTACGAAGACGGCGTCCATATGGATACTGGGCAGCGGCCCCCAGAGTTCCGCTAATTGTCTTTTTAGCCTTTTAGCTGTTCTCTGACTGATTATTGAGGTTAGCCCTTCGGGAATATCGTGGTGGCTGTGTGTTTCGAGGCCCTCGTTTGAGTTTGGGGGTCGGATCATTCATAATGAACACAATGAATGGTTTACGTCCAGTGCGAATGAATGCCGTCGTGTTCTTAAATCATATTAATCTTCATGCGTTCTGGACCAGGAGTTGGATAGTCTCCAACTCTACGGCAAGAAGTGCAGACTGCGGCCTGCTTCAGGCTTTTGAAGTTGCAACTAGGAGTGACCGGTGGATTTACGTATCAGTGGTAATGATCCACGTATACCGGCAGCGGAACATTACGTGTGTGGATCTCTGGTAGGGGAGGAACTCTGTTTAGTGCAATTGAACAAAGTCACTGTCCTTAGTTGCTTCTCACCCCAAGTGACGACAAGGTGGTGAAACTAGAAGGGATAGAGGATACCATAAGGGATCTCAGAGGAACTCTAATAGTAGCGGCCGACCTCAATTAGAGAGCTATGGACAGGAGAATATACACAACAAGCTCCAGAGGCAGAAATATCGTTCAGATGGTTATCACCAATGTCGGTAGTGTCCCCATATTTAGGCCACTAGGCTGCGAGGCCACAATTCCCGACGTGTCCCTGGTAACAGAAAGAATAGTTAGAAGAATCGTGGATTGTTAGGTGCTCGAAGCATACAATGCTTGCGAGCATCAGTATGATTTGTACTCCCTTCGAAAGACTGATATTGCTCTGTCGAGGAATGTAAATGAAAATACTCGCAAGTGGAATGTTAAGAGGCAACCAAGTGGGGGAGATGTCAGTTTTATAGCTGGCCAGGTTTTACACATTCTTGTTTTATATGATTTTCGTGCAACTTCGACTGCTAAGTGAAATTCTGATTTTTTCGCAATTTAAGGTTATTTTGTAAACTTTGGAATTTGAATAGAACAAAGCAAAACAATATTCACATAAGGAAAAAAAATATGCTTGCTTGTTTTAAATGCTATAAACAAAACTACACAGCTACGGCTGTGTGGCACGTAGCGCCGCTCAGTTGAAATCAAATGTTGCCAATATCCTTCTCTTCAATTTTTGTGAACAAAAATTCGTTCGACATGGCCCGATAACGATCGCCATTGACTGTAACGGCCACTCCGGAAAAATGGCCCAATTATGCCTCTAGACCAAAATCCGCACCAAACAGTGACTCGTTTTGGGTGCGTCGGCTTTTCAATGTATGCGTGCGGGTTTTCTGTGCCCCATGCGACATTTTTGCTTGTTTACACACCCGTCAAGATCAATGAGCTTCATCTGAAAAGATGATTTTTTTGCAAAATCGGCATCTTTTGTAAGTCGATCACAGGCCCACTTAGCGAAGCGTTGTTCAAGCGAATACACAACCATATTCATTCAGCGGAAGGATAAAACTAATTATTTGTCAAATCAAATTTGAGCTAAGTGTTGCCATTTACGAAATAAGCACTAGTTGAAAAAAAAACGTTACATTGCGGACCCTATACTATATCGATGTGTGCAGGGTATCTGGGACCATTGCGAACCGCTTTTCAACGTGAATATCGCATAAGGTGCAAGAGTGTTGTAGAAATAATTAACGAGAAACATGTACTTATATCATTGGTCTCATTGAGATGAGCCCTAATTCCAATTTTTATGAAATTTGGTTTCATAATTGAGATTCATAGAAATACACCTTGTAATTTTTATGTATAAAAACATCCGGTTCCGGCAAGTATTTACATTTTTAATGTTGCATTTTGACACATACAAAATTTCACTGTTTTTACCTTTTTCTGTAAAGTTACAATAATGTGAGTTAGGGCTTTTCTACATGAGACCCAGTACATAGAGTAAGTAAACTAGTTGTATTCAAATTAAACATCTATTCGTCCCAATTTAAAGCTCTCCTAAGTGTTTAGTTCTGCACTGAAGTTTAATTATATTTTTCGCTGGAAAATTAATTATTTTGCCCTTAAAACTTTTGTGTTGTTTTGTTCGATTTGGAAACCACCATTCATCACCATTTTTATACTAACAAATCACGTTCCAAAAACTATAAACAAGCAATTGATGTTTGAATTTATTGTATCCAGTTAACGATATTGTGGTTTCATGTATGACTTTATTTTGCTTGCTTTCAGTTTGTCTATTTAAGTTCATGATTTAGCATTGTGATCAAAAAGAAAAAAGAGTTACAACAATGAAGGAAAATCAACAATAAAAACGTAACATAAAAACACAATTATAATCATAGAATTTGCGTATTGTACTCATTGTGTCTGTCTATAAAACTAACGCTCTTTTTACATGTTTGCATGTCTGTCTGGCTGACTGTTTGTCTGATTTTCTGCTTGATAGTTTTCTCATATGACTCTACTCTTCCGTTCTGTTTTTTCTGTTATTTTTTATTTTCGTTTTGGCTTAAAATTAATTTTCATTTCTACCTTTCATTGGAAAAAAAATGGCTTTAAGCCAGTTTAAAAATTTGTGTTTAAAATTTAAATTGTTTCGAGTGTGACCCTAAAAATGTTCATTGTATTTAGCTCAAAACAAAAGTTGTGAGCAGCTTTTTTTTTAAACTTTTGTTAACATGCAGCTGCAAGCCATCCATGCGTAAATTCCTATTCTTAAAAAAACTTCCGTAATGAGAGTGCGATTTAAAATTGTGTACAGAAGGTACAACAAGTGACCTTTGTTTACCTCTCAAACGGTAGTTTAAGCATGGATTTGAATGTTTTTTAATTTGTTTTAATAAACGACCTTTTAGCCAAGAATACAAGAAGAAATTCTCTCTTCTTCGACCTCAATGAAGAAAATATTTCACTAAAAAATTTTTTTTGTTAACTTTATGGCCCAAGAACATACAGCCAAACTTGTATGCGTTATCGCTTGGATTAACACTTAAAAAGATATGGACAAGAAGTAGATTATTGGTTGTAGAGGCATATTTGTTAAGGTTCCATTAAGCTGTTGTTATTTCTTTCCGCCTTTGCTGGCTGTTTGTTGGCGAGCGCTTTCGATGTGAAGACATCATTCTCAAGTCTGTACTGGTGAGTCAGTGTTCGGATTTAGGTAGTTCTGTTGTTAAGGTTGTATGTCCTCATATCCCCCCCCCCCCAGGGGCATATAAATATGGTCTTTATAGAATATTCCACTATCTAGACACAGTGCAACTGGGGGAAAAAAGGGAGGCTAGTCCCCTGAAGTCAGACAGGGAGAAAACTGGAAGCTCCACTTTATTTCCACGGGGATCAGTGAACCCGCAGAGTTCATTATTTGTCTCTCTAGACATTTAATAGTTCTCTGACTGATCATTGAGGTTGGCCCCTATATGGGAGTATCGTGGTGGTTGTGGTTTCGAGGCCCCATAACAGGTCTGTTTAATATGGTGGCCAGGATCATTCACTGTTGATAACACTCTAAGTGAATGATCCAGTCCAGTCAGCATGCTTGACATGTGTTCTGGACAGGAGTTAGAAAGTCTCCAACTCTTTAGCAAGGTGTGATGGTTTGCAGCCCTGTCCTGGAATCATTAAAGTTGCAACTAGGTGGTTCTGTTGCTTAGAATTATGTCTTCGGCTATCTAGAACGCATGTATGACGTCCAAAATTATACAATAGTGGTTTGTCCACCATCTGATTAAGGCTACACAGCCAGGTGCGGATGATACTTTGTGGGGCTAATGTTTAACATTTCAATCTTTTATTATTATCTAGGTACATGTGTCCGTCTGAGGGTATCTTCCGTTTGTTTGAGTGTAGGAGTAGTAAACTTCCATGTTTTTAAGAATGTTTTGTCTTCGTCCTTTTTTGCTAGGATTTAGTAATAACATATATTTCTCTTGGTGCGTGTCCATGAGTGTAAAGGTGTAATGCAAAGTTGGATCCATCTCTTTTTCGTTTATATGAGCGTATGTATTCTGTAAATCTTGTTTTTAGTGTTCGTCCAGCTTTGATGATTTTCTTTCTTAAATTATGATTTCTGATTTATAAAAATTATGATTTTTTTTTATTTCAAGTGTGTACTACTTTCATTGTAATTGTACTACATAGCGAAGTTAAGTTTTGTATCAGCTTGTTGTTGAAAAGTTTTATGTAGTTAGTTAACAATAAAAACAGGTTTATCAGGTGAGGAGGAAATTTTTTGTACAATATGCAATTTGATTCTTGGCAGAGCGGATCTAGTAAAGCACCAATCAACCCAAAAGCACATAAGCAGAGCGAATTGTATAAGTTGCAGCCAAACAAAAATTGAATCACAATTTTTACCTTCAGATGAGATGAGGAGTGCAAAAAACTTAGAACTTCAAATAAGTGCGTTTATTGCATAACACAACCTTACATTTTTGTGGACTTAACTTTATTTCTAAAATCCTCCATTTCTGATTCAAAAATAACATGGGCCGGACCCAATTTTAATTCGTTTGCAATATACTGAATCAGTAGAAATTTTCCTTATGTGTAGATGAGTCTACTGACATAAGCAATAAAAAATCGCTTTGTTTAGTAATCCGGGAACTATAAATTATAGAGTACAAGACTTATTTTCTGGCTTAATTGAAGTGGAGAGTGGTGAAGCTTTAACAATATTTAATTGTATAAAAAGTTATTTTCAAAAACACAAAATACTGTACAGGCATACCTCGCTGAACGCTACCTCGTTTAGCGCTGTTTCGTTATAACGCTCTTCAAAAAACAATTTTTTTGTCGTTATTTTTTAAAAATTTTTTTGTCATTTTTCGAAATATAGTCGTCATAAAAAGCAGCAGCAAATATACATAATTTGAATTTTTTTCCATACGTTTTTTTTAAAATGAAAGTAGGCTAAAAAAATTCCCTAATTCTGGGAATTCCCCTATAAGGATAAATGATTTGTGAAATCTTGTCTCATATTAAATAAGTCATTGGAAATAGTGATATGGTCCGGTACAGACTTAGTTATTTTGATTAAATTAATAAAATTCATTAAATAAAAAAATTATTTGCATATCATAAAAGATGGCTGAGAAAAGAATGGGTGCTAAACAATCTAGAAAAAGCGTATCGTTGGAGTTGAAAATGAATGTTGTAAGGCGTATTGAAAACGGTGAACGGCAGTCTGAAGTTTCCTCCAGCCTTGGGTTGGCTGGATCAACCATAAGAACTATCCTTAAAAATTCTGATAACATTAACAAATCTTTTTCTACAACAACTTCATTATCTGCCAAAAAAGTGACTCGTACAAGAAACACACAACTAGAAGAAATGGAGAAATTATTGACATTCTGGATTGATGATCAAACACAGAGAAATATGCCGCTCACCCAGTGCATCATAATAGAAAAGGCAAGGATATTGTATTTGGATCTTGTAAAAAGAATTGAAGAAAACTCTACAACCGGGAGTTTTGTTGCAAGTCGAGGCTGGTTTGATAAATTTAAACTTCGTGCAAATTTACACAGCATCAGACTCGCCGGAGAATCAGCTAGTGCCGATAAAGAATCTGCAGAGGCTTTCAAAAAAACCTTGGATGATATTATAAAAGAAAAAAATTATCCTCCACAGCTTATTTTGATGAAACTGGGCTTTTTTTGGAAAAAGATGCCATCAAAAACATTCATCTCTAGAGAAGAAAAATTCGCACCTGGTTTCAAAGCTGCAAAAGATCGTTTAACGTTATTACTTGGTGGAAATTCAAGTGGAGATATCAGGATGAAACCGTTGCTAATTTACCATTCTGAAAATCCTAGAGCCATGAAAGGAGTTTCTGAACAAGCAATGCCTGTGATTTGGATGACAAACAGTAAAGCATGGATGACTGCAATATTATTTAAGACATGGTATCAAGAACATTTCTGCCCTGCTGTTAAATTGTATTGCGAAAACAATGGATTAGAAACAAAAGGCATTGCTGATTCTTGATAATGCTCCAGGACAGCCACAAAATTTAGCTGAACTTGAAACGTGTTTACCAGTTGAAATAATTTTGACACCTCCAAATACTACATCAATTTTGCAACCGATTGTTCAAGGAGTAATTGCTACTTTTAAGGCCTGTTATATTCGAAAAACTTTTAAACAACTAGTTGAAGCAGTTTACAGCAATCAATGTTCAATCAAGGAATTTTGGAAGAAATTTAATATCATGAATGCCATCAAAAATATCGGTTCATCATGGAATGAAATACAACAAACTTGTCTTAAAGGTTGTTGGTAAATCTTGCTAATTAGAAGAGCTGTTGGAGCTGAAATAATTATTGAACTACCACAAGTTATTACCGAAATAACTACAATAGCAAATGAAATTTGGTTTGAAGAATTTGATGAGGGAAACGTACAAGAACTAATAGATAGTGATGATCATGGTATCTTCAATGAGGATCTAATCGCTAGTTTATCGCAAATACCGGCAGAAATTGCGGAGTCTGCGCCAGAATCGGAAGAACCGCCCGAATATATTCTAACAAAAAAATGTTTAGAACACAATCTAGGAATAATCCAACAAGCATTAGAAAATTTAAGTGAAAATGATCCGAACTTTGAAAGGTCCTGCGCGATAAAACGGAAAATAACGAACACTTTATCACCCTACACGGATTTATTAAATGAAAAAAGGAAACACTCAAAGCAAACAACCTTAGACCTGTATTTAACAAAAAATAATTATATATAAAATTTAATAATATATTTACTTATTTTATATATTACTTATCATTTTATTTGTTTTTTATTGCAATATTGTTATTTTGAATTATAATTTAATTTCTAATTTTAAAATGAAGTACACATTAAATAAAAGATATATTTTTAAATAAAATACCCATCTTATTTGTCATTTTTTACTTCAAGGCAGCAAAAAAAAAAACGGAACTCCATATTTTAATGCAAATAGTGCCTTTTTTTACCGCTATTTCGGTTAACGCTCAATCTTCAGGAACGCAACCTGAGCGTTAAACGAGGTATTCCTGTACAAAGGAAATTTAATAGGATTCGGAGCAGATGGTGCTCCAAATAAGACAGGCAAAAATCATTCCGTTGCCAGATTATTTAAGAATGAAATTCCTAATTTATTTGTTGTCAAATGTATTTGTCATTCAATTGCGCTTTGCTCTTCTTTTGCTTATCTTAAGCTTCCACCTGAAGTAGATAATTACATTGCGAATAGTCCAAATCGTAATTAGCAATATCAAAAATATTTTTGCACCCCTCTCAGGTGGTTATCATTAGAGTCTGTAGTTGCACGGGTTCTCGAGTTATATGAACGATTAACCATTTTCTAAAGTATTTACAATATGGAGCTAAATAACGTAAACAAAATTTTTCAAAGCTCATTCTGTGAAACACATAGAATGTATGAGGAACTGCAACGCCTTTACTTAGAAATTAAAAAAAAAACAGAATTTATGAACATGAGTCTCAATAACGACCTTAATTTTGAAAACAAAAGTCTATTTCTACATAACGAAGAAGTCTATCTGGGTGTTTTTGTTAAACAAAAGATTTCTAGCTCAAAGCTAACTGCAAATGATTAAAAATAACTCATGCTGACAACATTTCAGCTTTTCCGGTGCTGTCAAAATTTGTTCAAAACTTAATATGCCTTTCCATTTCTTCAGCAAATGTCGAACGAATATTCCTAACAGTCAATTTAAACAAAACTAAATATAGAAATAGATTAGACAACAGCACTCTTGAAGGTATCTTATATGCAAAAGATTACTTAGCAATAAGAAACTGTTCCTGCTATAATTTAAAAATAGACCAAGAAATTATTGAAAATATGAAACCCTGTATATATTATAGTCATAGTTCTTCATAAAACTTTTTCATAGGACATGTGCTTTTTAATCTACATTTTTTTTAAGCTTTCTTAAATAAGTAAATATTTATTTACATAAACACACACCGTTATTGTTTTAATGAAATCAGTTGAGTGTTTTTCTAAATTTTCTATTTGTTGGTTGGTGAATGTGTGATTAAAAATTTAAGTTTGCTTATTTTCACTGATTTTGTTGGATCAATGACGACAAAGCCAGCAAAATTATGGTTTGTCACCATATACACATAAGTACACGTTTCGTCATAAATTCTTTAAACAATAATAATTTAAATACATAAGTATGTTAATATATATTAATTGTTATTTTTAAATAAAATGTTGTTTTAAAAAAATGATGATTTTTTTCCATAAAATATGATTTTTTTTTCGACATATGATGATTTTCTTCTCAAAGCTTCTGGCAACGCTGGGCGCAAGTAAGTCTGTATACTTCGCTGGGACTGAATTTGTCACTTGCTTCTGTCGATATTCTGAAATTATATTTCAGAGTGTTACCGGTTTTTAATGCCGTGAGCAAACCTTCTTTGTGAAAAAGGTCAACTAATCTATATATTTCTGTTTCTGTGTAAGTAAAAGTGTACAGTCATGTTGTATCGGTTGTCTCTCTGTCTTCTTTATTCCTATTTTTAGTGTTGTATTTTCTAAGAATTTATCGATAGTAGTGGGCTTGTAGCCGTTATTTTTATCTATTACTAGCAAACCCGGCGAACTCCGTTTCGCTACCAGACGGCTTCGTTTTTTGTAACATTTCGTTTGGGGATTAAAAGATAAAGAAAAATATATTTTTTTTGTTTTATATTTGAAAAGGAAAAATTTTATTTCATTGCACAACAGTAATGAATTCATTTCGATTACAAAAATGAAGCGGAATTTATTTGAACTTCTCTAAGTAAAAAATTAAAGTGAATCCAAAGTAAATATTGAATCGAAAACGTGTCCGCAAATTATCCGTTTCATTCAAGTGCTCTTTGGTAAACCACATTTTTTTATTTTTTTAACTGACGTAGGCAAACAATTAAGATAGAATAATTAATTTATTTTTTGAGAATACGATGTGACTTCTGATCATGTGATGGTGTAGTGTGTGGTGTATGTGTGAGTTGTTATTTGTTGCAATTGATTGATTGGTGTGGGTAAAGCCATGAATCCGCCTTATCGAATGATATTAACTCCAAAGGAAGTCAGTTATTGTATTCAAGGATGCGTTGAAGAAAATGGTTGGAATCAGGATCAGTTCTATCGAACAATGGTTTCAGTGGCTGTGGTGGTGTAAGCCGTTTCTTTTTTGAACTTTAACGCATTGCAATATCGGCATACAGTCGTCATTGGTCAAATATCTAAATTGTCATCATCACTGTAGTTCGCAGTGGGATCATATTGTAATGTCAAACGATTGTATGATGCCAATGATCTTCGTGTGCTCACGGGTTGTCTCAATCGGGTATTTTCTCTTATTATATTTTGCCTTTCTTCGCTTAAGTTATGTGAATACACTTGTTGCTGGCTTGCATGTCTTGTGCGGCGTCCGATGTTCGCGCGTCGTCCTCTCGTCATTTCGGACTATAGACAGACTGGTGAATTTTACCTCAAATGCATGATCCACATAATTTACACAGTTCAACTTACCACCTTATGGACTGATGCCTGCTGTTGGAGTTGAATAAAAATTTGCACAATACGTATAATTGATTTGATGGTTTCCAATTGAACTGTTAGGAATCGAATAACTTTAACCTCAATTTCACGTGCGCATGAGTAGATGTCAAACAATGTATCACGCACCGGCGCCATCTACTTAAAATGAAACGTGCTTATTTTCGTGAGGGATACTCACATACCATGTACTGGTGCCGTTATAGTACATGCTATGTATCATAGATGGCGCTGTATGTGAAAAATGATTTTCCATGTTTTCCTGCTTTTCTCTTGAAATGTTTCCTAAATTTTCTTTGCTCTAAACCTCACGGAGCCCGAGACTTTTCCAATTTCCAACTAATGCAATCGTGGAAATCGGTTCGTGCATTCTAAAGTTATAGCGTCAGGAAGGAAACCCGACTTATTTTTATTTATATAGAAGATTATTATTTGTAGCTATGGTGTTGTACTTATTTGGAGTAAGTGGGATTAACCTAAGTCTGTGTATCTATCATATGTCTAAATGCTGCTGGTTTATATTATAGGTAGGGTGGTACAAGGTGATGTAGATGGTATTATCCATCGCAGTTAGTTGCCTCTATATGTCAAATGTTAACCTGTCAGTTCCTCATGTTAAGCTATTAAGCTCTGGAACATCGACTTGGGAACTACTTGAGCTCTCTTTTCTACCAACTCCAAGTTTGCTTGAAGCCTATTTTAGAGCCAAAGAGTTTAGAACAACACCCAATTTTCGCTTGTCTAATGTTAACGTTTCTTCTTGCAGTTTTAAAGTCAACCTTCAAGCATGAAGTTCGTTTCATGAACGAATAAGCACAGTCTCTTGTAGCAATAGACGCTTTGTAATGGTAAGACATTTTTGTGTATGAAAAGGAAATGATTATTACCTTGAATGTCGGTTTGAATTCGCGTTCATTAACAATATCTGTTCCAAATAAAGTCATTCGATAGCATTCGTTATTATTTTGAGTGTTTGATAGAAAGTAACGTGATTCTAGTGTTTCGCAATAATGCAATGGCTCTGGTAGTTACGGCAATTGTGATAATTTATTCTTGCTACTGGGAAAGCTCCATCCAGGCGTTTCGCCAGTGAACTCTAATGCACCGCAATGCAACTTCCATTGCACCCATTTAAACAAAAAACTGCGAGCTGTAGTCAAAACTGCAATTGTAATGAAACGCTACTCGATTAAAATCAACACTTGAAGTCCTTATTCTTACTGAATTGTTTGATTTGCTCAACGATTTCTCATTCTTAACCGAGCTGTTTCATTTGCCGCCTGTCTTTCTTCATATGCTTGTATGCACCAAGTCGGGCCATAATAATACGGCACTGTCCTCCTGCGATTTTTATCCACCCGCATTCAATTGATGGGTGATATTCCGAACTCTACTTGCATTATAGGTTCGAAGCGAATATCACAAAATCAATTTTCAGAAGATAAATGTGCATAGATGCCATAACCTCACAAACCATAAACATCGATGCAAACTGTGCTCAAATATTATAACCTCACAAAAATAAAAACTTTCGTTGGGAACTTACTGTTTGAAAATAGAATTTCTCATCAAAATGATCAATCAGAATGAAATGAATATCGTATTCGAATTGATCGTCAGAGTAATCGACCTTAAAATAAATTTCACAATTGGAAATTAAAGCTTGGATTGATTATCGACAAGCACACAATCACGAGGAACATAAAAATTTTCTACTACGATTAAATAGAACGCTTTTGGCCCACCAGTAAAAAATGCTAACACATGGCATAAAACGTAATGTAAATTTAGTCCATTTTTTATTTGTTTAAATTTTCTAATTTTGGTTTTTAATATCCCGATTTTCCTCTACTTTGTGCCAACATATGATTTTTGTTTACTTTTTTTACAGTGTTGTGAAATATATTTGTTTGGGTTTTTTGCAACACTAAATTATTAATTCGTTTTGTATCGTGTCAAGTAACAGAATTAGAAAAATTTTTTGTTATCGAAGTTGCTTTCGGAATGAGAGCAATTTTGGCCAGAAATTTTACTGTTAAAATCAGAAAATATGTGAATCGTCAATCCGTTTGCAGTAATTATGTGCAATAAAATTTCTGTAAATTGCGATATATAAATTGACGTTTTGGTTGGGATTATTGGAATTGTTGGAATAAGAGCTTCCTCACCTACATATGTACTTTATTTTCGTATTCTTGCATGAAGACATTGCTCGTTAGTTTTATGACCGCTAAAGAATTTACTCTTGGTTCTGTTGAGTCGATCACGAGATAAGATTATTGTGCAGTTAAATGCGGAATCGAATTGTTTGATTTGCTTTACGGGAGTTGATTGTTAACCGACCACGAAGTCGGGCCATACTACCACGGTGCTGTTCTTGTCTGATTTCTTATCCATCCGTATTCATTCCTTGGCGACATTCCCAACTCTACTTGCATTAAAGGTCCGATGCGGAAGACTGAATCTTCTGGGTTGCGGCATTGTGAGTAATACTGAGAAACGAATGCCATCACAAAAGCAATTAAGGAGTTATCAGCACATAAATGTGCACAGATGCAATGACCTCACAAAAAAAAAACATTGATGCAAACTGTGCTTAAATATTATAACCTCAAAAAATAAAGAAGAAAATAAAGAATTGAATTCTACATCAAAATGACCAATCGGAATGAAATGAAGAGCGAATTTGAATTGGTTTTCAAAGTAATCAGCCCAAAAATAAACTTCACAATTGGAAATTAACGTTTGAATTGATCATCGATGCGTACGCAATCGCAAAGAAGATAACCAATTACAATCTGCACTTCATCAAACTGAATTTACCTCTATGAAATCACTTTTGAAAAAATACTGATAAGTCGCAACGCACGCCTTCCCAACACAATAGCATGTGTGCGAGGACAGGACTGTGCAAAGTAATCAGCTGTCAAAAGTTTATGCATAAAGTGCCATCTACTGGCAATACCGAAACCAGCATTTAAAATCATGTTCGTTTTTAGTACGACAAAAAATTGGTAGAAAAATAATTGTCACAAAATTTGATAGAAAAAACAATTTTCACCACGTAACGTAAACATAAACGTCATAAAATTACTGTAAAATGTATGGAAAAATAAATTTTTTTGATTTTTTTTTAAGTATTTTTGGCATTTAGAGCTATTATTCTTGTTTGGCCGGAGAGCAGTCCGAATTGGAGCTGATCATCGAAGTCGGTCCAGGCCTTCTTAAATTACAAGTGTAGTAACTAACGTTATTCGATTATATTTCAGTGTATGTCCTTAAATTTAAAAGCCTTTTACGTGATGGAAGGTCTTGCTGATTTTCTACATTTTGTATGTATGAATTTTTGTCAATTTTATTTGAAAACAAAATTTTATGTCTCAAGCAAGCAAGGTTTTTCAGACGATATTCTTTTTTAAAAAGATAATTTTTGATTTAAAGAGAAATTTTTCAAAATAAGGAAGCGAAAATTAGTCTTAAATTTGTCACAAAATTTTATATTAGAAAACTAAAAAACAAAAAAATAAAATACACAAAGTATTCGAAATTCTCTTAAAAATATTAATTTTATTTAGATATATTGATAATAAAAAAGGGAAATAAGTTAGTGTTTGATTGGTATAAGAAACCAACATCTTTTCGAAAACTTATTAATTTTTATTTCAAACATCCGAGAAAAATGATAATAAACAGGGCGAAAAATATGATAGACAGAATATTGACTATAAGTGATAGAGAATTTCAGTTGAAGAATAAGGACACAATAAGAAACATACTTCATGACAATGATTTTCCAGTAGAATTAACTAACCGATTAATTAGACAATATGATAATCATAGGCATAATTTAGGAAATACTATGGCAGAACCAAGAATTTATAAACCATTAACTTATGTTCACGGAATATCAGAAAGATTAAGAAAGTCTAAATTATATGACACTGATAGATATAAAATTGCACACAAAACATATAACACATTAAATAAATTATTTAGCAATATGAAGGATAAAATAGGAAAAATGAAAATATCTGATGTAGTATACAGGATACCATGTGGAGGAAATGACCCGGTGAACTGTGACAAAGTTTATATTGGGACAACAAAAAAATAAACTTAAAACAAGATTAGCTGGTCATAGATGTGACCAAAAATATAGGAATATTTCAACACAGAAGACATCCTTATCTTCACATTGTAAGAAATATAATCATTATCCAAAGTTTGATGAAACATCAGTATTATATATAGAAAAAAACTACAAAGATACGTTATATGTTAGAAATTGTTAATGTACCAAATGTAAGGAGAATAAATTTCAAAACAGACACAGACAATTTAGCGCAGAATTATAGGTAGTTAATACAAAATACACATAATTTGTTATAATTATTTCATAAGAAAGAATTTGTTATTTAATTTCCGTTTCCTTGTTATTGTATGTTTAAATATTTGAAATTTTAATTTTTGTATGTATGAAGAAAATTATTTTATGTTTTGTCTAATGTTTTTAAAAAAATTTCCTTTTCAAATTGTTATAATTTTTTGTTTTTGTAAAATATAAAAAATAATTTCCTGAAGAAGCTTTCCACAGGAAAGCGAAATATTGAAAAAAATAAATCGTTAAAATTTAATTTAAAAGACTGTTTAAAAGATTAGTACAAATTTAATTTTAAAATTTGTAAACAATAAAGGAAATCACCGACAAATAATTTTAAAAAACATATAAAGTAAACAAATAATTTTTAACGAGATATAACGAATTTGTTAATATTTCTACCTACAGCAGGCTTGACAAATTACTTAAAAATAAATATAAAAAAATAAAATATAAATTTCGCCAATAACTTGAAAAGGGAAAACAAAAAAAGTTTATAAATTCAATAAAAACTGTACCGAAAGATCTGAAAGTTTAATTAAATTTTCAGAAATCAATTACAAGCAAAAGTATTTTGAAAATTATTTTATGAAAAAGGTTTCTGCATTAAAGACAAAACTAAAAGGATTTATTTTTATTCTGGTCCGAGGTCAATCCTTTCTAATAAAACTCTCCTTTTGTTCTATTAAATATTATTTTATCATCTCAATATTTCCAAAATTGTTGGTGCTCTTCATCAGGAAAAAATTAATAAGGCTATCCGCTTTCTAAAAGTGCAATGGTTACGTGTTATTTGAATAGAAAGAATTAATCGGTCCTGAATAAAATCAAACCAGTTTATAAACTAAAGATGGAATTAAACAATTAATCAAAAAAAAAAAAAAACCTTAAAAAAACAAACTGTTTTTTTTTATAATATTTATATACATATATATTTATATATATATATATATATATATATATATATATATATATATATATATATATATATATATATATATATGTATAAATGTAAATATTTTAATTGTCAAAATAATGTAAATAGTAACTATTAGGTAATATAGCCGAGAGCCCTAATAAGGGACTTGGTATAGTTTTAAAAAATATATCTACTACTATTTGTTTATTTATAGTTTAGGCATGTTTAATCTCGTCATATAAACTTCAAATAAAAAAAAACAAACTGTTTTTAAAAAAAGAAATTTGTTTTGGAATTTTATTTCAAAGTTTTTAAAAGATAATTCGATTTTTAAAATACATAATTTACTTTTTTTAAAAATAGACTCTATACGGAATAGAATTTCCCGATTTAAACGAACACTCACTTCATCTGTTGCTTCTTCTTTATAAATAACAACTTTAAGAATTTTAAAAATTTTTTAATATTATTATTAATTTATTTGCCATCTTGCGTGTAACACTAACAAACTTTTGATTAAATGCCAAACATTTAGCTAAACCACCACATAATATACCACTTACTATTTTATTACCATTATTATCCAAATATGCCGTCATGATACTGTCAATTACTAAGTTTCGCCTGTTCCAAATTTTCATTAGCTACAACTTCACCGCACTCATAACGCTGATAGTCAATAATGGATAAATTATTCTGCTGCAGTATTTCACCGACGATTTTATCTTCATCAATTAAATATTCTTGGTATATCAGACATGCTTCATTGTCCTTATTGGGACTAGGTACATCCTTATCTATCTCACCTACTTTTTTGGGATTCATGCCCACAATGTGTTGACAAAGATTTTTGTGTAATTCTTCATCGCTTGTATTGCCGCGGAATGCTACTATCGCACCATATTTACCAAGTTGGATAACATTTTGTGTTATTTCTTGGGTAGTAGCCTGAGGATGGGCATAACCCGATAATTTCAAATCATTATTGACTTTAAAACAAATGGCACGCTTAATGGTGGCATTTTCGCCCACCGTTCCTATCAACAACGCTAAATGATCAGCTAAGGATTTTCCATCTGAAGATTTTAGATTCTTTAATGCCTCCGATTCAAAGCCGGACTGAAATATAATAATTAATAGTAACTAGATTATTACTTAAATTAAATATGAGTTTAATACCTTCCACAAGTCTCCATCAAATTGAGTTATTTCTGTGTATTGTGCGCAAACTCTGGATACATGATCAACAAAGCTTTTAAAATTTTCGTTACGTGCCACAAAATCTGTTTCACAATTAACCTCAACCATGGCTCCAATATTTCCCTTTATTAATACTCCAACTAAACCTTGCGCTGTAGCTCTATCGGCAAGTTTAGTAGCCTTAGACCAGCCAAGACTTTGGGCCTGTTCATTTAACCATTTTTCTGCCTGCAAGCAAAAAAATTTTTTTCTTTAAATTTTAAATTAATTTTTAATGTGTTATTATTAGTTCTAGTTTTTTTGGGTTTTATTGCATTTTATTAAATATGCAATGTGCAAGGAATTTAGAAATTGTTTTTATTTTCTGCCTAATTATATAAAACAGTATTTTATAATTAATTGGCATTTAAGTATAATATTATTCTAGGGAGGGAAAATTTTCAAAACTCTCTGAATATTTTTTGATTTATTTAAAGAATACTTAAGTTATGTGGATAACATTATGATAAGATCAGCTCACTGATATGGTTGAAGTCCGTGGGACGCCATCTGCTTGTAAGCTTGTGGATGCGTTTGAAATATAGATTTAAGTATGACAGTCCTATTTGAAATACTGAGTTGGAATTTCTGTTTATTAGAGGATCAGTATTCTAATTATCTTGTTAATTTTGTTTATCAAGTATTATCCTTAAAATTAAATTTCGCATCTAATACAACTCTCAGGTATTTAACTTTGTTACCCAGGCTATTAAGTTGTTATTGCATAAAATGGATTGTTGAGATAGGTAACACGATTTACAGCCCCTAGAATTCCTTGAGGCTTTTGTGTATTGACTACAATAGCAAATATAAATATATTACATCCATTTAATGTGGGAAAATCTGCGGTAAATATATTAAATAAAATAGGGGAGAAACACGAGCCTTGAGAACAACCAGCAAGAATCTCTGGCTGAGTGGATTGTACGTGATCACTATATACTTAAAATATGCAATTAGAAAGAAAACTTTGAATTAATTTAATCAGATGTATTGGAAAATTATAAAGTATCACCTTAAAAATCAGCCGGTTGTGCCACACTGAGTATAAGGCAGCTTTTATATCCAAAAATACCATGCTACAAGAAATTCCCTAGTTGAAACTGGAAGTTTCTCATCTGAACGATGTGGCTACACTGTCTTAAGCTGCTTACGAAAATCAAATTTTCGAGTGGGTAATATATTATGTGCCTTTAACGCTAATTGCTCTGTAAGATCGAAGACAATTAGCAGGCTTGTTAGTTTTTCTTACAGGAATAACTTTGGTATATTTACATACTTTAGGAAAGTAGCTTATGCTATTTAGGGACTTTTTTAGGCAAAATCTTTAAACATTTATTATTTATCCCAACTCAAGCCCGGAGATTTTTTGTTATTTAATTTCTTTACGATCGTTTCCGCTTTATCAATTGAAATGAACATGTTACTCTCTGTGTAACTTTCTAACTGTCCGAAAATTATTAATTGCCATATTTACTTGCGAAAGAGTTAACGAATCGCTAACGTTTGAAGATGATGAGTTGTTTTCACTAAAAAGTTATCACAGAATCTCACATTTATCTCGCCGAATAAGATATAATTTTGAGAACGGAACGTTGTTAGATTTCTTTTGCAGCATTTTTAAAATATTCCAGAAAGGAGAATACCTCCCTATTCTAGTAACGAAAGTTTTCTGTTCCTTTTTTTTATTTTTTCCAAGTATTCTACGGTTATACATATTTCTTATTTGAATCATATGCTTTAAATGTAGTGTTAATATATGATGAAATTCTAGTCAAATTTTGCGCTATCAAAGTCAAAACAAGATTTTTGCGCAATTAAAAGTCCTGAGCTATGACTAATTTTATATATATATATAATCAGAACGCAAATCATATAGGACTGCTACAGACGAAAGTCTATCTGAGATATTTCTTATAAAATATCCAGTGTAGAGGCTTGAATCCTTAAATCAATTTAACTCTTTGATAGTCTGTTATTGCATTAAAATCACCATCGACAAAGAAATTTTTATTGGTACTTGCAAGTTTCAGAAGGTCCGATTTGAATTGTTCTTTTTGAATGTCCTGCTGATCCATCTGGAAAATAACACGAATTGATGCTTATATAATTGTCGTTGGTCATACGAATTTTTACTCCAAAATTTTCAATGGGTGGCATTAATATATGTTCAATGTTATCCATTTCGTTACTGCTCTATCAGCTCATCAGAAAAATATCTTATATTTAAAAAAATATTTTTAACTAGATAAGCACTAAGCAGAATAATAATTATTAAAATTTTAAATATCTTATTTTGAATGTTTTCTTTATATAAATTGCATTTTAACAATATATATAACATACAAAATAGAGTATGTTGAAAAGAAATTATATATAAGATGTTTTATTTTAATTGGAATTAATATACACTGTTTGCTCGCGGGGTACTTAGGCGCGACTATCAAAGTAGATAAAAAATAATTTTACGAAATGTATTAGAGCTAATTTTAAACTTGTTATAACTTCCAAAATAGTGAACCGATTTAAATGAAATAAATATGCACATCTGCAAAAAAGTATCTTTAAAATGTTTTTTTTTTCAATAAAATCCACTGCATGTGAGCGTAAAGAAAAATTTGTGTTGCCTATTTGAAAAGTTGTTTATTAACCTGGAGAAGTAAATTGAATAAAAGAATAGATAAATAGATATTTTCGGAGAAAAGCAATTTAATCAGACATAAGTTTCTAGGGGTTCGCTAAAAATGGAGGAGTATTATATTTTTAAAGTCACCTGCAAAAATTAAATTGGTAGCGTTTAAATTATTTTGTAGACTTTATATACAAGCTGCAACACCAAATACTTCTTATGTTCTATAAAATTTATTCTCTGTTTGTCAGCTGGTAACATAAAACATGATTTTATGGATAAAAAATAATACCATTTTCAAAATAAAAATAGTTTTAACTAATATGTGAATCAACCAAATTTTTTTCCTAACGCTCTTGCATTTTTGTCTTGCGACAAGCTGCTAAATGGTAAACCAAGACTTTTTAAGAGTATTAAAAAGATGCAAGAAAGGAATTAACACTATTAAAAAATGCTCATTTTTTGCTATCAATTTTTGAATCTTCTAGGCATTGCTTGTCAATAGTTTTTTGCTCTCGACAGTTGGTTTTAAATAAAACCTAAAGTTTGTTAAAAGGTTCTTTATTGGTCTCCAAATGTTGACAAATTGTGTTGTGACTATTGAAAGTTTTATTTTTTAAGTTTTATAAATATAAAAAACTAGCTGACCCGGCAAACGTTGTTTTGCAATAGTAATAACGAAAAAATTGGATTTACTTAATTTTAATTAATCTCTCGTGTAGAGAATACCTTAAAAGTGCTATGTTATGTTATAGTTCGACTTGTAATAGAAGTTAAATGTTCCCAGATTGAAATATGCCATAAATGTTGTTGAATTGATTTGTGGAAAAATCCTAATTTCAATGCAATTCTGCCGAATCACGTTTTTCAGAAATTTTCCGAGTTTTCCACTAAGAGTTTTCTATTTTGCAATTCGAAAAGCTACAACGGAACAATTGCACACAAAATTCCATACTAAAAATTAATTTTTGATTTTTCCAATTTCCCGGCTTTTCCGTACGGTTTTTCCAAAATTTTCGTACTAACATTGTCCTGGCAATTACGAACAACTGAAAAAAAATTTGAGCCAAATCGGCCCAGCCATTCTATCAGCAGCTCTAAATGAAGATGTACTGTCACGCATTTGCTGAAGCCGTGATTCGCGTTGTCTCTCCGTTTCTGCGGCTCTAGACGTAGATGCCCTTTCACGATTTTCCTGAAGACGTGATTCGTGTTCCTCAGCTGATGCAGCGGCTCTTCTTGTCCTCTGCTGCCGCGTTGCGATGGTTTTTTTTAGCAAGAGCTGTTTTTTTAGGTGGCATTTTAGTAAACTGGAATAGTGCAAAAGGAACAATGATGTGTTTTGTTTTTTTACTTTTATAACATATTACCTATTTGATGAATTGGCATTAAAAATAATTTGTGAAGTTATTTCACTATTGTAAATTTAAAAACACTTGTTATTTACTAAATTGATTTCACTTATAGGTTTGTCACTTATGAACACAAAACAGCAAAGTTTGTTGGATTGTACTGTTATTTTTTACCAGCGTAGCGGGGAATATGTTGTATTATATAGTAATGTAAATATTTTGTAAATATAAATAAACCGAAAACTCGGATTTTTGAATGCAACATTTCGGAAGTTCTAAAAATTTTGATATTTTATTATATATTAGTGAGTTTTTTTTTTGTAAATATCTTCGGAACTACATAACCGATTTAAGAGATTGATATCTCGTTTTGAAAAGCATAACAATGGCTTTAAAAAAAAAATAAAAAAGAAAAAAAAAATAATAAATATGTATATGTCATTGGTGGGTTTTGCCACGCCCTCCGCCCACAGATCGAAAATCAAAAATCGGACTTCACAGTGTCACCCGCCTGAATATTCTGAAGATTCTCTGAAAATTTCATCAAAATCGGCTCAGCCGTTTTCGAGTCCATTTCTTACATACATACACACATCCTCTTTTATATATAAGAGATATGCAGTATTTTATTTTCTATTTAGTCTACGGATTCAAGATCCGTACAGACATTGAAAAAGTAAATAAGAATATTACATAAAACTTAAATTTAGCTATTTAAATATAAAATAAAATTATAGCAACATTAACATCCAAAGAAAGGTCAATATGCTTAAAAAATTTATTGAATTCAGTACAAATTCTTAAAAACGGGTCAGTGTTAGTATAATTTGATCTGAATACTTTAATTACAAGTGGATTAAAATAGCGCGTAGGACGAAATGGAACGTTAAATAAAATATTACTAATCAAAAAATTTGAACAGACATTTCCTTTTATTACATTTGAAAGAAACGTGACATTTAACATTATTCGTCGGCTTTTTAGAGTCGGCAGCTTTATTAGAGCAAGTCTACTAGAGTAGGATAGCAGATTTAAGGGATTCCATTGTAAACCGCGAAGACAAAATAACAAGAACTTCTTTTGCACCGATTCCATGCTATTACAATAAACTTTATAAATTGGATCCAAAATTATTGAGCCATATTCGATAACAGGTCTGACAAGAGAAGTATAAAGATGTTTTGTGACATATGGGTCACTAAACTCCTTCGCCCAGCATTTCATAAATCCAAGAATTGTACGTGCTTTGTTAGTGGCCAGCGAAATATGCTGTATAAAATTTAGTTTAGCATCCAGTAAAATACCAAGATCTGAAACCACATTCAGTTCACAGCCGCTTAAAATATACTGCACCTTTGTATGACATCTTCGGAAGAAACACATGAATTTGCGCTTTGTAATGTTTAACTCCATAAAATTAATATTACAACATGAATTAAATGCATCTAAGTCGTTTTGCAGGAGAATATGATCAGCGTAATGATTATATGTACGAAATATCTTCAGGTCCCCTGCATATGGTGGAATCTACTACCTTTTATTTTACGTGTGTTTTCACATTCTAATAATGCTTTTTGTCTGAAACTTATGTTGTTTTTCTCGTCTTCTTGAGAAGCGCGTATCGGAAACTGTTTTTGCTACTGATTTGGACCTTTTTAGTACATACTACCCTTAAATTGCTATCCTTTAATTATTTTTAGCTGGGGAGCTGGTAATTGTATTCTAAAATTGTATTATGATTCTCTATATCATCATTTCACTTAATATACTTAGGTTTCATTGCTGTTAGGTAATATAAGCATTATGGCCTTTGGGGCTATTTATTACATATTGTTTGAATAAAAAAATGAAATATAATACAACGTTGGCATTGGGTAGATCATTAATAAACAATTTAAATAATAAAGGACCCATATGGCTACCCTGCTGCAAACCAGATGAAATGAACATTTCCTTGGAAGTAAGCGTGTTAAAATAAACTTTTTGAGCTCTGTTTGAAAGATATGAATTAATCCACATAAGTAAACTGTTTGTGAATCTCATAAGGTCAAGTTTCCTTATCAGAAGTTTGTGGTTAACCTTATCGAATGCCTTACTGAAGTTAGTGTAATTAACATCAGTTTGCTTACGTTGAACAAAACCCCCGTTGACTAGCGTTGTTAACTCCAAAAGATTAGTTACGGTTGAACAACCCTTTCTAAACCCAAGCTGAAAAGGAACCTATGTCGATGATACTTGATGGGAAAGGTGATCAGTAACAATTTTCCCAAAAAGTGTAGGTATAGCGGTGAGTTTAATATATTATTCCTACAACCAGATTTCAGTGATAAGTTGAAGATTATTGTAAGAGGTTTTTTCAGTGTCAGAGCACATTTGTTAACTATGCAACTCGGAATACCATCCGGATTATATTTATACGAAAATTTAAGCTTTTTTAAACAGCTTAAAACTGTTAATTTATCAAGAAATGGAATTTATATAGCCCGATATGACACCTCTGATAGTTGATAAGAGCTATCGTCAATATTTTTATCAGAATAGGTGGTAGAAAAGAAATCTGGAAACAAGTTACTTATTGTCAGCTCATCATCAGATTCAAAAAATTCCTTTCGAAAATCACTAATTAGATATTAGTCAATATCTGGAATTCTGAAAACAGATATCGTATACATTTAATTCATCAAATTGCAGCTTAATTAAGTGTTGCTCTATATACACAATGGGAAAAGAAGATGGTATTAGTTGAGAGTTTTGTTGAACATTAAACATTGATAGCTTCAGCCAGCTGTTGTGTAAATTTTTTAGTTTCTTTACGGATAGTTTTGACAAGGGGGATCTAAAGTTTATATCCCCATCCAATTGATGGACGTTCCATCAAAAACTCATCAAAGAGATCGTTGTGACCAACTGTACACGTGTTAATCGGTTGCTATTTGGCAGATTAGGTTTTGCATTTATAGTTTGCACTACTCGGTGCATTCAAGTTGATCGCATTTTACATTTAGCCGCTAATATGACAGTTGAAGAGATTTGCATATCTACATGTGTATGAATTTTTCTTATATAATGTTTTAAAAACAGATTTCAAAAAGGAATATAGTGAATAAACTAGATCTTTACTTTCTAAAGGAACATATGATAAGAAGATCTAAATCTTTTTAAAAATACTTGTGATTAAAAAAAACTCTTACCAACTTTATGTCATTATTATGTAATTCCAAAGCTTTTTTGCAATTGGCAAAAGTGTAACCAGTCTTTTTCCGCAGCGCAGCCAATGCGCTTTTTTCTGAACCGGCAAAAACTATGCGGCTTGTGTGTAAAGCTCTGGTGAATTGCTGAAAAACCATAGTGCCTTAATGCTAAACTGGTTGCGCTGTGTTATAAAATACAACTGTTGCTTGTTTCCTCTGAATGCAGTTCTGCTTGTACTATTCTGAAAATTTTCCAGTCAACACCTAGGAAACCAAACACAAAGTTTTGTTTATAAAATGTCAATAAAAATTTCAAAAAAGGAAAATTTAAAAAACATAATTTTCCAACTGTCTAGCAAACGAAGAAAAAATCAATTTTCAACAGTCAGTTGTAACGAGAGGGCGAATTTTAACTTAACAAAAAGAAATAATTAAATAAATTCGCAAAGTTTTTTAACGCACTATATAACCGCGTGTGTATTATTTAATATATTTATTACACGATTATTATTTTGCTAATGATTTTAAAATAATGAAACGTTATTTGAATGAAGGTATCTTTATTTAACAATTTTTTTAAAAGTTTAATTGAAAATATCTTTAAATTAAGTGAAGAAAATCAAAATTTACTTTTTGCACCAAGAATAAATCAATTGCACAATATGTCAAAAAGAATCTTTTGACATTAAGCTAGTGGTGAGAAAATGGAGTGAAATAGAAAGTACAAAGTCTGTTTTTTACAGTTTACGGCGTTAACAAACTCTTAATATTGTTAACAATATAAAAAAAACCTAGTTTGAACTTGAATTTGGTACAAAATGAAATTGGCGTTGTTACATATCGCTGTAGTTTGCAAACTGACATATAGAGTTAGTAAATTTAAAAACGTTTGATTTTCTGTTTGAATTGACAAAGGAATAACAATATGTTTAATAATTTGAGTTTAATTATGAATTGATTCAAATGTGTCTTGTAATTATGTGTTAATTAAAGTTATGTTATTTAGGACGTATTTCAATTTGATCAATAAATGTACAGCAGCGAAAAAAAAGTAATTTTATAACTCAGCCTTTTTTTAAATTAAAATATAATATAAATTGCTCAATATTATTTTAAAAATTTATGTGAGGACGTAATATTAATTATAGTATTAAAAGTAAATTAAGATTTTGCTGCAATAGTAAGACAGATTATATACCCGCGTAAGTAAACAATTTTATTAAGAAAGTGAGAGTTTTATTGTGTAGATGTTTCATTAAAAATAAACATTCTCTTCCACAATAAATTACAAACATTTTTTAATGTATAGTTTTTCAATTTATTTTCTTTAACGTTAATAAAATATTATTTGCTTACAGTTTTTTTTTTAATTTCTGTTTTTGGTTAAACTGAAAGTGTACACGTATTTGAAACAAATCAATCGATTGAAAATATCGTTTTTTTTTTTAATTGAATAACTTTGAACTGTTTTAGATTTATCTATTCCAGTTTTGTTTCAATTCCACATAATTTCGTCTGCAGGCGGCTATAAACCTGAAACAATTATTGTTATCATTTCTTTCGATGAAAACCGCCGTTACGGGCTAAAAATAATTTAATAAAAAATTCTAAATTAACCAGCTAAAAGAAATAATAAGTTCGATAAACATAATAATTTCTGGTATAAAGTTGTTTGGATTTGTTCCGCCAGTAAATGAAATACTGTTGTCATTCCTTTCGGTAAACACTGTCGTTACTGGCTGTTTGTTTGCTACGATCGGTAAGCACTTTGGATGCAATGACATCGTTATCAAGCCGCGCTTTTGATAGTACTGGAGAGTTAGTATTGGCTCTGCTATCATAAATAGCGTTGGGTTTAGGTCGTTCTTTAATTGGCGTCGTATCTATTCATGCAGGTAAATCGTACCGCTACCTGTAATTTTAATATTTCCGCCTTTTATTATTTGCCAGGTAAGTGATAAATAATAAAAGATGGAAATATTAAATTATCTCCGCATCAAATGCAAGGAGATGTATTAGAAAAGTTTTACATTGAGTTGGCAAAATACAAATTACAAGCGTGAGACTAAACTTGTAAGATTCCAGAAAATTCTTAGTCACTATTTCGTTGACCCTAGATCGGTGGCATAAAAGGAACGCAATTAATTTGCTTGGTCCACGTTACTTTGTTGTCTTTCATGGTCTCCTCTAGATACAGTTATGGACTCACATCTATGGAAGTTCGATGACAGGAAAATTGCTTTTCTATCCATTCATTTTCTTATCAGGCTTCAGATTTTGAGGAGTAAATTTTCTGTTCGAGTAAATAGTACCACAAGCTAAAATTTTTTCAGTCTTTAATACTTCGAGTAGCCTAACAGAAGTGAAATGTTTATCACAGTAAATCATTTAGTTTTTCCCACATTTTTTGTCTGTTAATAAGAGAACTATTCTTACATCGAGGCGAAACCCGTCAGATTTATCTTCTTCTTCTATACACAAACACAAATGAAACCATTATGTAGAAATATTGTTTTTCAAGTATTTGTTGTGTTTTTGAGTTTTGTTAGGTGTCTGGCGTGTTGTTTCAATGAGAACTCTCATTTAATCAATTTGGCTTAAGGTAAAAGACTCTTGAATTTTCTATACAAAATTTGGGGTGAAATCCACTGCAATGGCCATATGGATATGCCTTTCTCCGCAGTGATACATTTCAAGTAAATTTATTCAAATAATAATAGGGGAAATTAACGTAGATTAAATTAAAAAATTATTCCAAAAAAAAAAATTATTTTGTTGTATTCCAGCAACTATTTGTGATAATTTAATGTTGTTAAAGGTTTTTTGTTGTAAAAAAAATGTGTAGATATAATGGGTAAGCAAATGAATAAATGTTAAGAACTGTCACTTTTTCACATTTATTTAGTAAACAGTTGGAGAAATATTAAGCATTAAACGTACGTACTCACGAGCTAAGAATTGTGAAAATTTCACCGTATCAGTTTGTAAAACTCGAGCATCCTTTTCTCGTAATCAGACTCTTTTCGATACCGCTGTGTGTAATTTAATCACTAAATTCGAGGCCCATACTATTGTTGCTGACAACATAGCCACTGTAAAGCAAAGTGTTCCAAATGAGCATGTAACATCAAATCGTCAACGTTCATGAATTCTCTGCGCAATTAAACCATGATAACCAGTTTTTTGTGGCCGCAATTGGCTAATTTTTTCTGGGGCTATTTGAAAGAACAGACTTATGTAAACAACCCACAAACTACTAACACTCGGAAAGATGAAATTCAAGTTCATTGACGAGATAATCGAAGCTTTATGGGAAAATGTGCTTCAAAATTTATTGAAAAAGATGGACGTCTGCGAGATGCTAGAGGTGGATATTTGCCCGACATCATATTCCATAATTAATTCCCATATTTCTATTTTACATTGGTATCACTAAAACTGACGTGGTTAAAAAAATTTATGTTTTAAGCCAGTTGACTACGTAAGATGAAATTTGGCCACTCTTAGCTTAAAATTTTTTAAATAAAAATTGTCCAGACAATTTTGCTTATCGGAAAAGGAGAGTAAAGAGAACGAAAGTTATTTTTGTTATGTTTATCTATTGGAAGAGTAATTTTATAATTATGAGTTATTTTATTAAGAGGGAATTCCATTTGAAAACAGAGTTGCAAAGATAGATAAATAATTAAAAAATAATTAATAAATATAATTAAAAAATATGACTTAGTTGAAAGAGTGGGTACGGTGCAGAGTACGTATTTCTTTTTTCTTTCATTTTTAATATTCATGAAGCTGTTGACTTGTTGCTTTTTACTGCCCATTAAAGGAATTTTGTTTTGCTTTTGTTTTTTCACCGCTTTTAGTACTATTTGCCTTAAAATATCTTCTTCGCATATGAAATGAATGAAGCAATTTTTTTGGTTTCTAACATGTTCGTTTCACAACTCGTACAAACGAAAAAACAAAATCATACTCAAAACATATTTAACCTAAAGTGACGAAAAAGAAGCTACACATAACTTCGTGAAAAATGAGTGGTGAGAAATTTTTGAAACAATTTTTTGCTTCTTTCATGAGCGGCGAAAAAGAAAGAAGCTGAACATAAATTACTTCATAAACAATGAGTTGTGATCAGTTTGAAAAGCAAACATTCACGAAGATGAAAAATATGTGGTGAAAAAACCAGAGTAAAACACACTTTCATTCATGAGAAATGATAAGAGAACAAAAATGTACTATTCGTGCTGAACAAATACATATGTACCTTATTATGATGTGATTAATTTATATTTAATTGAAGTAGCGAAGCGCATCGGAAATAGCTGGTTTGTTTTAATTCATAGTTATTTATTCGACGCTCAGTTAACCTACAATAAAAACAGGCCTTTGTGTTTTGATTTTACTGTATTTTAGGCGCTCAGTAAAATTCCATTAACGACGACTTTCTGATGATATGTGCTGATATGTATAAGGAGAACACTGAAGATGACAGATGGCCGAAACCGGTTTGTTCACAAACCAAATTTGACGAGGGTCGACGTAAAACCGTACCCAAATAAAAAACTTTCTGATGCTTATTGTACTCTCTTTGTAAATGGCTTTGTAAATTGATATCGCTGTTAAAGACTAGAGCTCTTCGTTATATTTTATGTGCCCGCCATAATTGCAAAGTTTCCGTATTTACACAATAAAGAAATGTAAAGAAAAAACATTTGCCACAGTTGCCCATGACATGACAATTAAGTGGAATTAGATTTTTTATTTAATAGAATTAGAGTTACTCACTACTTCATTGGCCTAGAAGCCATTAAAAAGTGTGAGAGCACTATTCAACGAAAAATTAATTTCTTTGGCTGAGCAACATGCTTCCAGCATTCGATAGTGGCAGATGCTATTGGCCATCAAAAGCGGCAGATTTCAGCCTTCTCAACATTGCTTTTGTAGTTTTTCCAGGTACGTCAATAAGTTTTTCGATGCTCTTGTGGTCATTATAATCCAGGGCGTGCTTCAAATTCACGTATCTTTAACTTTAAGATGTGTATGCAAAATTTAACAAGATCGTGCAAAAATTTTGCTCTTTTTTTTGGATTCTCTTTTTCTTTTAAGGGATTTTGCAGTCAAATATTATATTTTTATTAACTGTTTATTTGTAGGCAACGGTAAGCCAACCAACCGAACAACGTTAAGCCATACATCCAGCAGTGGATCCAGCGCTGTCAAAAGACCATGTTCAAAACAAAAATTGGTGTATAATCGACCCAAGCCCGATATGCTTCAGAGCATATTGCGCTCAAAGGCAAATCCAGAATACAATTCACGACGTCTCTGGTATGAACTGAATATGCCAGAATGTACAAGTGAAATATTAGATGGGAGAATGCTATCAACCACTATACCTGAAAGTTTACTATGTCACACCAAAGAAATGAGCTCAAAACGTCGAAAACAAACTGTAAAGAAGGAGAGTAAGTAAAAAAAAAAACAAAACAAAACTGACATTAACTGATGAGTAAGTAGGTGGGTGGCTAATGTGATAACTGAAAGTTAGTTGCTCCATTTATCTACATACAAAGTACTTACATGTGTATATGTTAGCGATTTGTTACACTTGATTACACCTTAATGGAAATTCATATTATTTGTTTTATGCCCATTTTTCTTACTCTCATTCCTGCTACATTTTGGGCTCTTAATGATGTAGAGCGCATATCTTATATGCAAATGCGTTTGGACCGAGAAAACTTTCGCAAAAAGTTAGTAAAATTAATTGCCCGTAAAGAGGATGATGGTGATGAAAATGTTGATGCTGCTGGTGCCATTGATTTTGTAACTGAATTTCCCAATAAAGACGAAAAGGAGGTTTTACGTTATTACTATTACATTAAACATGGCATCGACACCATACATGTATCGCCCATAAACAAAAAAGTATTAAATAGGTAGGTTGGCCTGACTTAAAATACAATCTGTAAATTACTACAATATTTGTTTGGAAAGTTTTATTTATTTAGTTGTCTCTGTATTTTGGTTTAATTAATTCTAGAATTAAAAGTCAAATACCAGATATTTTGTATAGATGGGATAGTGCTCTTAACGAAAATATTGAAGAGATTAAGTCCGATTATGTTTTTGCCATGAAAAAGGCAGTCATTGACTTTGTTTTGCAAAACTCGTTAATAAATTTAAATAAGAATTCACAAATGGAATTAACGCCTGAAAGGAAAGAAGCAAACAAAATGTTTAATCGATGGAGATATCGGTAAGTAGATGTCAATAAATTTAACTAACTTTATTTCACTTAATTTTAAATATTAAACTCAAGAGTTAATAAATAATTTTTAAATGGATGTATCTTTTAACTTCTAAAATTTATTTAAGAAAGAAAAATTAGGTGTAACTTTTTGTCACCAGGATTATTCGCATCATGAAGAATGACACCATTCTGAGTAGATTATGCTCTTAAATAAATAAAAGATAAAACTGTTGTAATAGAGTTTCATTAACACAATAAAAATAAAAGAAAATCCGCTACATTCTGACACTTTTTTTTGTATGCGGTTTGAATATTAATTCAAGTTTAATAAATCTGGTCGTTTTCATAGTGATACCTATTATTGCTAACATTGTTTTTGTGCACTTTGTTGGAAATATGTACGCAACAAAAAGTAATAGCACACATAGCGTACTGTTCAAAGAACACAAACGTTTAACTTATTTTTAGCGATTTTGTGTATGTACGAAAACAAAATATCCTGCACTATCATTGTTGACTGATGAACAGAAACACTCAAATAACGTACTGATTTTTTTTTTGCGTACTTTAGTGAACTCTTTATGCATGTATGTGAACTGATCTTTAACTGTTTAATTTTGTTTCGAAAAACTTTTTTTGTCTGCTTAACTATTTTCCAGCGAAGACGAGTTTACTCGCCATAAACAGAGTAAAATGTTTCTATTTATAAAAGTAGGCAATTATGACTAAAAATCAAACGTTGCATATTGGCTTTTTAGAAAAAATATATTTTTATTTTTTCTTAGCAAACAAGATTTATTTCATTGATAAACAAATATATAATGAAAACAGAAGAAATAAAGGGTTTTTTAACAAGAAATTCGTTTTCGAAAAAAAATTAGTTTAAGATGATTCAAATTTTTATTGTATTTAAAAGAGAAAAGTTCGGCAAGTATGAATGAGAAATAATATTTGGTAAATGTCCTATTTCGTTTATCACATCACGGATTTTGAATTTTAAGGCTGAAATCGATTTGATTAGCTCCGTATAGACTCTGTGCCTAACATAGCCCCACAAAAAATAATGACCCAATCTGGCAGGTCCCAATGATCAAAATTTTATCACTTAACTGCTGACTGCCGTGAAATTATGTGATTAGAAAATTTGATTTGCAATAAATTGATCGTTTCATTGGCTGTGTGACATGTGGCACCGTCCTGTTGAAACCATATGCCAGTGATATCCAAGCTTTTTTTTTTTAAAGTGAAGTAGCACTTTAGGCAACAGTGCTTAGTCAAGTACCGTGCTACATTCTTTAGGAAAGGGATAGAGAAGAGATGTGGCAAGGTGGTGAAAATAGAAGGGTAGTTACGGAAATTAACTGTCGTATAAGACAGCTCAGTGACCAGTGACCATGCCTTCATCACTGAGCAGCTCCACCGACAGTTAATTTTTATTTGTAGTGAAAAAAAACCAAGGTCTTTGTTGGGAATCGAACCCACAATCCCCAGTCATGTAAGCTAGCACACTATCTACTAGTCTACAGGGGCACCTACGTTGTCAATAATAGGCCAAAATTGAGTTGTTAGCAACTCGCTACAGCATGATCTATTGACCGTTATCGCCTTTTTCAGCCTCGTCTTCGAAAAAAAACGGTCCAATCACGTCTCCAGACCACATAGCGTACCATACAGTGACACGTTGAATATGCAAAGGCTTCTTAATAATCGCTCTAGGATTTTCAGAAGCCCAAATGCGGTAATTTTGCTTGTGGACATATCCTGACAAGTAAAAATGGGTTTCGACTGAAAAAATGATTTTGATCGTGAATGAATTGAGCGAACCTACGGCGGCATGAATGATCCGTCAACTTCAATTGAATCTTGTAAGACTTTAAAGTCAAATCCTTACGTAAAATTTGCCATGTGGTGGTTTTGCATAACCTCAATTGTTGAGAACGTCGAGGAATTGGCAAATTTAGATCTGCTTGAACATTAGGGCTCACGGCGCCGATGTTTTCAGTTGAACGATCGGGTCGAATACGCTTTGTTCACACACTTTGTATCGAGTTAAGGCAACTCATATACATTCATCAATTGCGACCAATTACCAATCAAGTTTTATTCCCGCGGGCGTTGTAATAAAACAAAACTATCAGTGTGGTCCTGGTGGACATTTGCTAGATATCATTTCTTATTAATAATTGCTAACCTTTTTTCTTTGTAATACAAAAAAAATTTGAATCATTAATAAACAAGTATTTGTCTTTATATAAAATAATAAAAAAAAAATTAAGTCATCTTAATCTAAAATTTTTTGTTTTATTTTGGTTTAGAAAATAAACTTATTGTTGAAAAACCCTTTATTTGGTCGCGGGTTTCCATTTGCTTTAAAATAACTGCTATAAGAATAATGTTAAGAAAATATTAGAAGTTTTCCACGTATTTTTTACATTTTTAATTTCAACAATTCTTGAATCGATTTTTGTGTATAGTGAGAAATACTTATTTAACAACGAATTACATATATGTGAAAGTACGCAATTGATGGATTCCAGGCTAAATCTTGAATACAAACCGAAATAATAAAAAAAAGTTTATAATTTTGGGTTCCCTTAAATTTAACTTATTTGCATAAAATTCCATACTTAAGTTATGAGAGAATAGCAGACAGTTAATACTTGTGCGGCCAACACAAAACACAAAAGAGAAAAGAATTAAAAAGTTCATAAAATACATTTACAGAAATATGAAAAAAGAATACAAAAATAATTGAAACAACTTTAGAAAATATTCAACGAGGCATAAAGCGCAGAATATAAATGTGGGAGTACAAAATTTAAAAAGAATAATAATTTAATGGCACAGTCTTAAGCAAGAGACACAGAAATCACAGCGAAAATCCTCTTATTCTTGCATGTTACATTTTTATTTGGTTTAATTTATTTAACTTTTAATCGCGAGCACAAAAATTCGAAAGCTACGTCTTTTGGACTTTGTTTTATATCAAAACAAAATTTAGCGTTATTTGCCTAAATTTTATTACAATGAAACAGTATTAAGTTTGGATTTGTTCCGCAATAAATATAAATACTGCCGTCATTTTCTTCAGTGTAAACCGTCATTGCTGACTGTTTGTTCGATGTGAACGGCGAGCGGTTTCGATGTGATAACATCATTGTCAAGCCGTGTTCTAGACTCTACTGGTGAATTAGTCTTCGTTCGGGTTTAGGTAGTTCTTTCATTAAGGTCATGTCTACTCATGTGGGTAGATTGCCCGCTACTTTGCATTTGAAGCAGGACTAATCTAATATTTCCGTCTTTTATTATTATTCAGATAAGTGTGTCCGTCTGAGGGTGTTTTTCGATTATTACAGTGTATAAGTAGTTCTAACGGTGTGAAAATTGTATCTGAGGTCGCGTTTATCTGTTCATTTATAATATCACTGTTAAAAGTTCTTGTTTTGTAGATTTCCATGTTTTCAAGAATGTCTGGCCCTCGTCCTTTTTTGCTAGGATGTAGTAATGTCGTACACTTATCTATTTCCTTTGGTGCGTATCCATGAGTGTCAAGGTGTAATGCAAACTTGGAGTTTTCTCATTTTCGTTTGCAATCTTATTTTTAGTGTTCATCCAGCCTGTCCTATATAAGTATGTTTGCAGGTACAATTAAGTCTGTATACTCTGCTGGAACTAAATTTGTCAGTTGTTTCCGTCGATGTCCTTATATTATGTCACGGAGTGTTGCCGGCTTTTAATGCCGTGAGTAAATTTCCTTTCTGAAAAAGGTAATTAATCTATAATTTTTCTGATCCCGTGTAAGTAAAAGTGTATCGTCGTGTTGTATCACTTGTGTCTTTGTCTTATTTATTCCTGTTTTTAGTGTTGTATTGTTTAAAAAGTTTGTCGATAGTTGTGGGTTAATAGCCGTTGTTTTTAGCTATGGTGTAAATTGTTGTACTTATTTGAAATAAGTGGGATTATCTTAAGTTTTTATGTCATATGTCTATATGCTGCTAGCTTATATTGGATAGGGTGGTTCGAGGTGATGTGTATGGTAGTGTCCGTTATAGTTGGTTTTCTATAAATGTCAAATGGTAAACAGTAAGTTGCTCGTTGTTCGATTTAGTCTCCTGCCAAATCGGAATATCGACGACGTTACTTTATTTATGGATGGGAAAGAAATTATAGTAATGTATGAGAGCTTTTCTTCAAAGTAATTTAACATGGCAAAATCGTAGTAAATACGTTCCAAAATATCCCCAGCACTTTATTTAAACTTAAATATAATCTTAATCAAAATACAAAATTTTTAATCTTTTAATCTCTTATTCAAAGTCATTTGAATTAATTAAGATTTAAATATGGATTCAAAAGAAGAGCTTATCTAAAACTGCAAATTATTCAAAATAAATCACTAAAAGCTATATTAAGTACTCCCCGGCTGAATCGTACATTATCGCTTTATAAAGATGTTATAAAAAATATGTTACCAATTTAGGGAATTTACAAATTCCATTTATTGCACACATGCCACTGAACACCACACAATCCGTTTTTTTTATAATAAGATTCTGCCCTTAACATATCCCCACAAAAATTATCCAGTGGCTTTAAATCACACGATCTGGTCTTGTGTAAGTAAAAGTGTTCTGGCGTGTTGTCTTCTTTATTCCTGTTTTAAGTATTCTATTGCCTAAGAAGTTTGTTGATAAGTAGACACGACCCTAAAGGAAGAACTACCTAAACTAGAATGAATATTGACTCATCAGTATGGTCTAGAACACGACTTGATAATTGTGTCATCATATGGAAAGCGCTTGCCGATCGCATCGAACAAACAGCCAGCAACGATGATTTACACTGGAGAAAATGACAACAGTTCAATAGTTTTTAATGGTATTGACAACCTATTTGACAGAAACCGAAGGAATGCACCGTTAGCATTCTACACAAAAAAAATTGATTTGTATAAAAACAAAAATTTTACGTAGAAACATGTTTCCTTTCGCTTAATTTGCGAACGAACGCATTCGAAAAATGGGTGTGCTTCTTAAATGTTTTTGAACTTATAAAAATTTTAAATTAAACAATTGTATTTTTCGTAATTAAGTCCACCCTGTGCTAGGCGAGTAATTCATTTTTGTAGTTACTTTTATCGTTAAAACCTCATTTCTTTCTTAGCTAAATTTAACCGCGTTCGTTTAAGCTTTTACAGGGAGTGAATTTGAATGTAATTTAGATTTCTTTAGATGCGCATTTTCGTACTGAACGGCAACTTTTTGAGCTTAAAATCTTTGTGAACGTTCAAAATTAACTTATGCCAGGAGAATATTTAAGAGACAGTGTTCCGTTTCTTAAATTCCACTACTTGATTTAGAATTCAGATTATACTATACAAGTTTTTAATCCAAGTTAACGGTGAGGTAGCTGCCAATAAATAAGTGCGAATAAGCCCTTTTTTGTTTCATCTATGTCAACATAACTTCCATATCGGTTTCCAAAGTTTATACCCTATGAACTATTTTCTTAACTAGTTTTCCAAATGAAGGATTTCTGTAAAACAAACTTCCATATTGTGGTCGCTCTTTGATATAATTTGCTCATCAATTCGCTTATTTTATACAGCAATCCATCCATCGAACTTTGGATATTCACTAAATAATGCATAACAGCAACACGTTCAAGGAATGTGTTTACTGAAAAGATTATGAATATGAAAAAAGAATCCCCTTAAAAGATCTTGGCCGAAAATTGTTTAGTTACAACTGGTAGAAGAATTATTATCTTTAGCTAAACATCTTTAGCAAAATTGCAGCATATGAAACTAACCCACAAAATAACCCAAAAAAACTGCAAAACATCTCAAAAAAGTACATCTTATTAAAAATTTAACGCTGTATATTAGACCTTATTTCATTAAAAAAATTATAGCAAAAATCACGTTACGGCTGACGGAGATTGTTACCACAACATAGTGTTGAAAAATATTGTTCAGGTTATTGAGTTCTTTTTTTTATTGCAAAATATAAACACGCGTCACTTTAGCCATTTCAGACCTGTACCTTGTATTGCGTATAAATTTCTTCAAATCAATAATATCAACAAAATTCTTTTGCATTTAGCCAAAACTTAGCCTATTAAACTGTTTCAAAAGGTCCTTTTTTGTAAGCAGGACATCGCACAATTGTGTGGTTTTTTTTTTAAGAGAAGTAGCACTTCAGGCAACAATGCCTATTTAGTCAAGTACCGTGCTACCTTATTTAGGAAAGGGATAGAGAAGAGATGAAACAGGTGGTGAAAGCAGAAGGATAGTCGGAAATTAACTGCCGTATAAAGACAGCAACAGCGACCAGTGACTATGCCTTCATCGCTGAGCAGCTCCACCGACAGTCAATTTTTATCTTTTGTAGTGAAAAAACCAAAGGTTTCGTTAGGAATCGAACCCACAACCCCTATATTTTTAAGCTAGTACACTACCTCCTAGCCTACAGGGGCACCTATTGTGTGGTTTCGGTCATAACATGTAAAATAATCTCCCAAAAAACTTAGCAATTTGTTATTTGCTTCAAATATTTTATTTAACATTTTAGTTTCTAATGTTATATGAACTTAAAAATATTCAGGTGACAATTCAGGTATTTATATATTTATCACATAAAAAATATTAAATACAAAAACAATAAGTTTATTCTAAATAAACAAAACAAAAAAAAAGAAACTATTCACTAAAAAAACTAAAAAACAAGCAATTCATTATAACTTTAAATCAATAAAAGAAATATGAAGTAATATACGATTATTTTAAAAGAGATCATTTTGAATGATATTTCTCAAAGCAGTCTTCATTTTTTTCTATGCAAAGTGCAACTTTACACTTTTGGGATCTTCCTCTGGATCGACTACCACAAGTATTGCGGCAAACTCTTGGTGGCTCATCAGTAAATTGTGGCCAATGGTCGTATCTATCAAATCTAATATCGTCCGGAGCATTATGTGGTAGATATTTCGTACGAAGACGCTAACACAGTACCTAGTTCCATTTTGAAGGTTAAAAACGACTTTACCCTTGCTTTAGGTAATCCGACTAGATTGCAATCTTTCCTGTACTCCATCCAAGAATTATACACTGAAAGATCAAGAAAATGGAAAAACACGTTGACAGTCTATTTCTTAGTTTTCATTTTAATTCTATAACACTCCAGCTTCAACACCACCCATAAATTTTTTTTGTTTTAACTTTTCTCTTTTTTTATTGTATCTTCAAAAATATTTCAAACTAACAATAAGTATTCAGATCTTAAAACTAGAATTTTCTAATTAAGTACAGCCACTGCTGGACAAAATACATATTTCGCGAAAATAATTTATTTGCTTAAATTATAGGCATCTTATTCAAATTCGACCAAGGGCCAAGGTGTCTCTCCTCTTCAATCGAATGGAGCCACTTTCGTTAAGAATGTTGCGGGCTAGAAGGTTTGGATGATATCCAAGCTTGTTTCTATAAGTTAGTGCGTGTTTAACAATCTCTTCTCTTACCAAGGGAACGTGAAGGTCCTTATGAATATTGGAATTTTTAATATACCATGGGGCGGCTGTGATCATTCGAAGGAATTTATTTAGTCTCCTCTGTATTCTTTCTACAGTTTTCACTGAAGCAGTGCCCCATAATTGAATACCATAGCACAAAATAGTCTTGTATATTAGAAGTTTGCAGTCCAAGCTCAGTGTAGAGTTTTTTCCAATCAGCCAATGTACTTGAGCTGTTTTTAGTCTTATTTGAGTCAGTTTAGCATCTATATGGTTTTTCCAAGTCAAACGCCTGTCCAGGTGAATGCCGAGATATTTAAGCCTCGAGTTTTGAAGTATGATTTGACCGTTAATTGTAATTGGTGCGCATGTTTGCCTACACAGGGTAAATGTTATATGAACACACTTTTTTCCAACTTAAACACATGAGTCTGAAGGTTCTGTGATGCCCGTTGAGGGCATTTGTGTATGCTGAGAAAAGCCGTATCGTCAGCAAATGTAGAAGTATGGATTCTACCATCGGTTGGCATATTAGATGTAAAAAGATAGAGGAGCGGTCCAAGAATACTTCCCTGGGGAACCCCTGCTCCAATTGGCTGAAGCGAACTCATAAAATCCTCTGTCGTACGACAAACTTTCGACCGGTCAACCAGCCAACAACTTGCTAAGGTTTATAGGCAAATTCTGTCCCATGCACTCTTTCTCATTCAGAATCTGAATTAGTCTTTTTGCTATTAGTTTTTCAAATAGTTTTGACATGTTAGGCAACAGACTAATGGGCCTATACGATTCCACCTTTGTGTGATCCTTTCCAGGCTTAGATATCATGATGATCGCTGAGACCTTCCATTGTTGCGGAAAATACTCGAGCCTCACTATGGCATTAAAAATAAACAGAATAATTTTAACTACTGAGTGAGGAAGCTCAATTATCGTTTTGTTGCTGATATTGTCCATGCCCGGAGATTTCTTGGGTTTCAATTCTTTAATGGCTCATTGAACCGCTTGAAGCTTAAACCTTATGCGAACAGCTTGTACATAATTGAACGAGCTCAGATCGACAGTATCAGATGCAGTGTTCGGGGTAAATATTTTTTTCAGATGTGTAGCGAATAAATTACCCTTTTCTCTATCGTTTCTAGCCCAGTCTCCATTTGAATTGCGCAAGGGAGGTTTATTTATCGTGGGTCTCTTCAGATTTCTTGTTGCGTGCTATAGTGAGTAATCCGATTGAGGAGTTGCATATAAGCTTTTCAATTATTTTTTAAAAAATGCAACTTTTTGAGACTGTAACAAGTCTTTTAACCGTCTTGTGCATTCTCTTAACTTGGCTTTAAGTTATGGTGATATGTGCTGCTGCCACTGTCTTCGAGCCCTTCTCGAAGACAGTGGCAGACGTTATACTTTTTAATAACTGCGAGTATTTGCACAGGACAACGGCGTTTAAGACTTTTGTTCCTACTTTCCACTTTACCACACATGCTAGAGGCAGCTATAACAGCTCTTGTATCCTTGCATTTGATAACGGCTACGTTTTTATTTACAAATTGACAAATATCACCCCGATTCATATCTTTGTCCAATGGAAATTTAACACGTTTGGTATCCATATTGTGTAAGGATTGTAAAAGGGGAATAGTTGTAAAAAACCTATCCAAATATATATGGCTGTTGTTTGGCAAATTTTTAATTAGTCTTATTACTATGGACGGTCCATGCCCAAGACCGCAATCTTTAAATGTCCCAGCTCCCTGAAAGACTTCAAAGTCAACTACCCCAATAAGCATTTTGGCTGGAATTCTATTGAAATTACACTTGAAATCCAGTCACAATTTCTAATTTCCAGCGTTGAATTACAGTTGAAACACAGATGAATTCAATAGCGAATCCAGCAAAATTAACCATTGAATTGCAGTCGAACAAAACAGTACCTTTACAGTGTAATTCCAGCCTTGAATAACAATGCGATTCAAGTCGAACCGAACCTGTTTTTATAATTGAAATTGCAGTGGAATTCAATTCGAACCGAACCTATTTTTACCGTTGAATTCAAGCATGGAATTTCAGTGTTATTCAAGTACTGTTCCAACAGTATTTAAATAGTGTTATAAGGCCATAGTACATTAACTTACCCGAACCCATAGCTTCAATATCTGAACAATATCGGAGTGCTCTTTAAAGTTCGGGCATCCGATGGCAAATCCTTATGATGCTGGGGAGGGATTTGCACTAAACTGTTTATTGCAGCATTCGCAATATTATATTGGATCGTTTATAAAGCCAGCTGTATTTTTAAGCCCCTGTCTCCCACAGAATTAATTTTAGTATCAGATATACCATCTTGTTTTATAATTGTGCCCTCACAGACAGACGGTTCATTGTTCAAAGCGACGTGGACATCGTTGGAAGCCATTCCCATTGGTTGTTCATTTCCCAGAATATGCTGATTCTGGGTAAGCAGTGCAAAAATGTTACGAGCATCTGCTTTTGGTTTTGACTACATACCTTTATATTTATTTATTCCAAATTTTTTTATATTGTTTAATTTTCGATTCTTTATTCTTAATTTTCGTTTTGCTTATTTTTACTTTTATTTTTTTATTTTCACTTTCGCGTTGTAAAGTTGTTCACCATTAATTAATAATATTTAATATTTCTTTATTAATATTATAATATTTTGTGATTAACATTTAGCTGACTCTGACTATTGTTTAACAAACTTCAAACAGACTGGAAAGCGGATGGATTTCAAATGTAATTCAAGCTTGAATTCACACTGGAAATTCAACATTGGAGTTCACAAAAAAATTTGTGCTTATTGGGACCGTACCATCATAAGTGACGTCGACCAGGTTTTTTAATCCAACAGGCCGTGGCTTTGACCTGATTACTTGTCGTGCAGGGCACCTACCTATAAATGGAATCATCTGTTCGTCTATTGAATAATTTGTGATTTCAGTTGCCAATTCGTTGCACCGTTTTCTAACCATGTCGATGACTGCTTAAATTCTTTAAAGTGTATGTCCGATCAAAGTTCCAGACATGGAATTAAATATAGCCGGAATTTTATAATCATGAGACCAATACATTCTTATAGCCGGGTAACCTAGACGTCCCATAACCATTGCGGATCCGTAAAACCGTTTAATGTCTGATGGTACATAGCGCACTTCCTGACCACGATTACTCATAACATACATTTTAGTATAATTCATAACATCTTCATAATGGTTTTCTGGAAAATATCTCTTGAAATATTCCAATGGGGTATTGATGACTATATCTTGCTGACAACCCAATGATGTCGGAAACGATATACTTTTCCATATGTCTCGCCTAATGCGTTCTTTATATTGGCAAGTCGAAGGTTGCTGTGTTGTAGCTGTTGGGTAAGTGGAGTTTGATTGTTCAGTCGCTTTATTTGACTGTTCATTCATAGGCTAAAAAATATCAGTATCATTGATACTTTCATCGCTCTCTTCTTCTTCAGAGTTTATATCTAAAGGAATTCATGTTTCCATGTTGTTGCATCAGATTCGTCTAAGAGCTTTAAAACTGCTTCAACATCATTATCATTGTGCAAATCGAAAAATTTTCCTATAAAATTTAGTGTTAACACAAACGTGAGCATATATTGAAATGTTGCATTGTGCCTGATCAACGCAATTGCGATATCTGTATTTCTGTGCACCCAAAAAAATTGTTACTATGCAAAAAATAAACCTTATGCAGTCGAATGGTTTTAGGTATTCGTTATACAGTTACCTCATGCTAAATCAACACATTCCTCTCGAAGGCATATCTGCATGTGCTGAGCGACAAAATCAAACTGAGCATATTTTTTTGTTTGCAAATTTTTTTTTACTTTTTTGCTTTTGATTTAACAAATCAAAGAACGCACAACGGCTGATTTCAGGTAAATTCACGAGAAATGATTTTTTCGTAAAATTTAAGACATATTAAAGAAGACCTCACAATCGATTAAGTTAGGTCTGAAAGGATTAGAGTTTTAAATAAATTTGCATGAGCTATTTACTTTTTTACATACAAAAAATACACGATAGTAACTTGACCACTTTAACGCCTAAAAGCTGCTATATCAACTTTAAATCTTTACTCGAGTATAGACTTATTGTTCTCATTTAGACTGTGCTATTGCTTAAAAGGGGCTGCTTTTATATTGTGTTTAAGCGGTTGTAGTGTTTACTCATATATTTTACTTCAATGAGATCAGATATCTTTTTATTCTATGTTAGCTGTGTTAGCTGATTGTTGATCTTAGTTCATGAAATTTTACTGAAACATGTTGTTGTTGTTGTTGTTTTAAGCTCATAAGATTTCTTAGAAACTTTTTTTTTATGTAAACAGACGCAGTAGGTCAGTTCAGTATATTTTGTTTAGTGATAATTTTTTTTATAACTTTAACTAAGGATCTTCGTAACAATATGAATGACATTATTTCGGATGAGAAGTCGTTCCTATAAAATGTGACATATGAAAATGCAATTTTTATATTTATTGAAATCTAAATGAAACTACTACTTTATAAACTAGTAACGACTAACGCCTTAGAGGCCATATGCACGAAATCATTTTAAATATTAAATTTAATTTTATGTGTTATTTTTTACAACTTCAATTTCTATCGGGCTTACAAAAAATATATTTAAAATGCAAATGGACATCTTCGAACTAATGTAGGACCTATCCATAAGGTAAACCATTCACGGCTTTCGTTTTAGAGGAGTCACCCTAAAATTTGTAGTCGTCATTTCTAAATTTGAGCACTCCTAGAACATTTTCATCTCATGTTTAGTATTTTCAAATTATTTGTCTCTTTTGTTTAAAATTTTTTTATCAAAGCTCCAAAATACAATTGTACGAAAATTTAATAAGCCGTAATATAGAACAAAAGCAACGAATGAAAGAAAACTTTTACAAGCAAAACCAATCTCTCTGCAGGACTTGGTTTTGACATTTTACCTTAACAAATCATCATATACTACGTTTCGAATTAAATTATTCCATTCAATAACGAAATTAGTTGCTGTAACTGTATTACGTATTCATATATAAATATGCAAAATTTCACTTTGCTTGCTTGCCGTGTTTATTTTCCTCTTTCGCTTTATTTTAAAAGCATATCACAACAAATGTTAAAGTAGACCGCTGGAAAAGAAAATAAGTGGAATAAGAGGAAAACTAACATTTGAGGATGATGAAATATGGCGTAAGATTCCTTTTTAATGGTGAATTGTTTTAAGTCTTTAGTTAACAAAAAAATATATGCATAAGAAACAGAAAATGCCAATTTAAATGTTTAGTAGGTTTATACTTCTAAATAACAATTGAAATATAATAGTCTTTTGAAATCAGGCATCGCAAAACGCTTGTAAAATTCCTTTACTTTAATTATTATATTTTTATTTTAAATGGTGGTTTTCCTAGAGGTATAGAACTTTGAAATGGAGTAAAAAAATTCAAAAAATCTACTTCTGGCATTATAACTTAAATAACTTCTGGCATATAACCCTACATCTGGCGCGGACATAGTCTAATCTGGAGGTTCAATTTTTAATAACTTTCCTCAATATTTGTGGCCGTATATCGGCTATAACGAGGGAATGTTGTTTTCCAATTGGTCAATCGTTTCCGAGTTATCAGCATAGCGGCGTTAAACCGCACGATATTTGAGGCCAATTTACGTCTTTGAAATATGCAACTATGCGCATACAGTGACACATTGAGCATGCAAAGGCTCTGCAATAATCGCTATAGGATTTTCAAAAGCGCAAATGCGGCAAGTTTGTTGACATACCCTGACTAGGCTTCGTCTAAAAAATCTTTTTTTCAGAAAAACCAGCCGGTTGTTCCTAATTGAATTGAGCGAATTTACGGATATGTCAATAGTCGGTCGGCTTAAAGTCAAAACCTTACGCCATGTGGTGGTTTTGAATAACCCCAATTGTTGAGAACGTCAAGGGATTGACAAATTTGGATCTGCTTCTACACTATGGCTCACGACTGCAATGTTTTCATTCAAAAACGCTTTGGTGTTCGCACATTTTGTATCGAGCCTGTCGATTCAAATTTAACAACCAAATATTTAAGAGCAGTCTCAGAGGGACAATTATGTTGTCCGAAAAAATTACGAATTTTACGAAATGTAACTTTTGCAGAACCACTGTAGTGGATTTTAATTATTTTAATGCAATTTTCCTGCGATATTGAATTCGTTGTATTAATTGCGAATGCATCTACTACGAATACGTCAAAAAACTAAATGTCAAGACTATCATGTTGGTGTTGCCACAATCGAAAAATAAACTTCTTTTTGAAAAGCCCATATTTTGTTTTAAGAATACTTTCTTATTTTAAGGTGCTTAAATATTTTATTCCCTAAAGAAACTTTTTCCTGAAAAGCTGTTGAAAAGTGGAAACACTGTTTTTAAATAGATAATAAAGTACTAAAACAAATTACATATTCATTTTGATAAGAAAATTCGAAACGGAGAGGGTTAAGTGTGCTAAATATTTACTAATATAATTATAGCCGGTATTGTGTGGGTCCTGATGTTGGTTTTTTCTATTCTGTAGCTTTACTCCCCAAATATAGCAAAAATATTTCTTTAACTGAACTCGAAAAATAATTTCTAAGAAAAACGTGTAAGATCTTTGCGTCACATATTAGGTCTAAACTGTAGTATAGAAGAAGTATAGAAGAAGTTAAAATCGAGCTTTGTAAATGCGATCTTCTAAGTACACAAGAGAATAAGTGCTTATAATTATGACTCTCGTCTCCCTAATCGCCTTTTCAGATCAAAATTACATTTTTGTTATCTCCTCCATGAATTACACATAAACAAAGAGATTTGATACGTAATAGTCGCCGTGTCGGAAATCCTATTTAACCATGCAGACGCCGCTATCAATGCCACGGTTTTGATCCTCTAGATATATGTATGAGAATACTTTTGGCACCTCTCGACTGTTTAAATACTATTCACAAATTTTTTAAACAGAGTTTCAAAGTAGGCTTCTCGGAATTTGAGCTACGTATAGTGGTTATAATTTCTCCAATAATTTCAGAATGTAGAGCTACATTAAGTAATACTCTTTTGCTATTAGTTTAGTAGATTAGTTACTTTTTAACGAAGATGAAGTACTGTGGACAACAAACCAATAAAGTTTTCGTTAAAGAAACTGAACTGAACTGAATAGTTAATGCTTAATTGCTTTAAATTTCATAAGTAATTGTATTGGAAATGAAAATATTGACGGTATCGGAAAGTACTGGGCCGCTTATTATTGCCACGTTTATTTCTTTTATTAAACGATTTATTATTTTAAGTTCTTTTATTGCTAAATAATAACACAGCACTTAAGAGTTTAAAATTAAGTTAAACGATTTATTTAGTTTCAATACACACAAAATAAACACGATAAAATATAAATAAATCGTTTCGTAACAATATCAATATCGAATCCATCCGTTAATAAAACTAAAAAGGAAGCTCTGACATATAAAATGACAGATAGATAGAGTCTAAACCTCAGAACTGCTCGCATACATTTTGCAATAAAAGTGACAGGAAAGACGTCTGGAGGGAGTTTATTCCATATACGGACTGTTCTGCTTAAAAATAAATTTTCCCAATAATGCGTAGTGTGATTTACTGCCCAATCAACCACAACGAAAATTGAGTTGAATGCAAAAACGTGCGATTTCGGGCACAAGTCCACTAATTTCTTTTGAGCACTTACCATTGTAGAAACGATCAAACAGTGAAATACAACCCACATTGCGTCGATGCTACAGAGAATCAATAGCTTTTTGGCCCTCTCCTGTACGCGGTCGGGCAACTCCAAAACAGACTTTGGAGCGCCGGCTCAAACATGGGAGTTGTATTCCATCTTTGGACGGATATAAGTGGTATAAATAGTAAAGAGATCGAATGGAGTGAAGTAACTCTTACACCGTATGAGAAAATCGAGGCACTTGAAAGATTTTTTAGATACCTAAAAAATGTGTTCAGTTCATCGAACATCACACTGATATTTCATGCCAAGAACATCAAGAGCTTTCGATTCCGTAATACTTATATCATCCATAGTAACAGCTGCAGCACCATTACTGAAGACAGATCTATGCGTAAGCTTGCAACATTGTGTATTACGGGCATTTAAATCTACTCTATTCACACGACCCCATTCCGAAGATTGTTGCAAAATCGTGATTGAGCGTATCATTCATGTTCCGCCTTTGGTAACCCACCCCCAACTGGTCCGGTCTGTTAATAAATGAATAAGAATGGCAAATGGTGTTGTCTACGAAGGAGTATATGGGGTTGAAAGTTTGACAATGAAGATTATGTTGACAAATAAAAAACAGAGTAATAGAAAGAACGGAGCCTTACGGTACCGCTAAATTAATCTTGAACTCGTCTGAAGAAATCCCACCTATATCAACTCGTATAGTGCGATTCCTGAGAAAACTCGATATAAATCTGGAGAAATTATCACCGACACCAACTGCAACATGTATGGCGTTGCTCCATTGTTCCGACAGGAAAGCCGGCAAGTCACCCGGAGAGCGCCCCCTACGAAAACCATACTGTCTGGCGCCAAGTAAGCTTTCGGACTAAGTAAGCTGTTCTTACTTAACACTTATCAATGCAATTGGTATGTTAATTGTATGACATTTTTTGTTCGAAATCGGAAAGTTGTTTGTGTGTTATTTCAAATCAAATCATATGAGTCAAATGCTATAAATCACCTGAAAACGCATATCGGCGAATGTTGCGTGAAAAAATTGTTTTGTTTAATTTTGTTTGCCACATTTTTACGCTAATAGAAATAAATTACATGATTTATTTAGACGACCTATTTACTTTAAACACAGAAATACAAGACGGTTACTTTACCAATTTAACGTCTAAAAGATGCTGTATTAAACTGACCATTGCCCAGGAGAGGGAGTCTTTGTATTCTGTTTTGAGCGGTTATAGCATTTACTAGAATCGCATTTTATACAGATGACGTTGTTATTATTATTAAGTGTGGTTGCTTGTATGGTTGTGTCTTTTTGTGCTGTGTTAGTTGTTGTTATTTCCTGATTGTTGATCTTAGTTCATGGAATCTTAATGTAGCGTGTTGTTATAGTTTTGACTTCTTAAAAATTTCTTAATTAGTAAGCAGACACAATAGACCATTTTCACTTTTTTTTAGTGATAACTATCTTTTTATAACTTGCACTAAGCTTCTTTGTAATAAAATGTAAGAGTTAAATTGTAAAAAGCATAATATACTCATTAAGTAAGATATGTTTTGTTTATGTTTAGATATAATTTACGTTCATTCTAGTTTCATTCCGGTAGAAACTATCGAAAAAGACTGCATAAATATCTATTTGTAGTTTAAAACTATTTTGCCGTGACAAATAGTATATATTAGTAGGTGTTCAAAAATTTGTTGACTTTATATTACATTTTTGATCTGCTTTATTTCATCGTATAATGCAAGTCAGATTCCTATAGCTTCAAATTTTATTAATCCTTTTTTTACAATTATGATTTTATTTTCTATTTTCAGATTTGATGAAAACCGTTGCCGTCTTAAGAAAACACTTTTCTGCATTCACCGACCTGTGGCTAATATTCTCGAACTATGGAATATGAAATATAAAGATCTTACTTTGGTCGATGCAAAAGAATTATCGAAAGTGGAAGCACCGTTTGAACTATTCCAATTTGCGGTAAATAAAAGATAATTACAGCAATAACTTTAAACATAATTAAAGCATAAACTTCTATTAATTAGTACACGGTTGGAAAGCATATTGATACTGCCAAAACTACTTTGGAAAATCAATGGTATGGAGAAATTCATAGCATTTTGCTTAAGGCCAGCTTAAAGAAACTTTTGCCAGATATTAGAAAGCTTAAGCTTATTCAACGTTTTTTCAATTGTGTGGCTGCTTTAATGACCCAACAATTGGAGGATATGTGCATACGAAGTTTGAAAATATTTGCAGATTTTATATGCGCTTATGGGGTAACGAAATAAAATAATGAGCGTTAATTTCTAAATTCTTACTCATATTATTTGATAAAATAGAAAACAAATCCCGGCTTTATAATCTCACTGATGCTGGAAGAGGAAGACGTTATTGTTTTTAATCCAAATTTTTCTAAAATACAAAGCGAAATGACTCGCATTATTGAATCCATGCTATTGGCCATACAAAATTTACCGCGCATTGAGTCGAAACTTTATACCGATCTGCGAATTACAGAAAAAATGCATTTAACTCCTGCTATACCAGAGTCCATAGTAGCCGATACGCGCAATCGCATTTGTGCTCTTTTAACAGAACAAAGAGTTGGTCCGGAATTAAGATTGCAAGATTTTGATCCATATATTGATTTAATGAATGGCAGGGATTCCGAAAGAATATCAAAGTTTCTTGAAAGCAATCCATCGTTTCAAGCCCTTTGTGATATGATTTATGAATACCGCGAAAAAGAAAACGAGATTGTTCAAAATGTATGGGGTGTAATACGCATGGGTCTATACGAATTTCATCGTGCACAGTTCATTTTGAATTTAGAAACTTTTGCACGTTATATGCAGGACGAGTTGCTGCAATTTATGGTTAATGATCAACAAGCCAAGATTTCCAAGTTGGGCAAAGAGTACGAGGCAATTGCTAAAAAAGCCATAACTATTCCAAAGGATACTGCTGAGTTAATGAGCTTGAAAGCTTATGTCATAAATGCTGAAGAAAATCTTATACCCGAGATGGAGGAAAAATTGCGTGTTAATATGGGACAAATTTTATGGCTAATGGATCATACTGCATATTCGCCATTGCAAATAAAAAATAATAGCAATGCTATTCAATGGTTCTTAAAAATAGCTTCAGTTTTTGATGAGCACCGCTTAATGATAAGCGATAAGACGTTAGAATATCAAGACTTGTTAAAGAAACGTATTGAAGCTTTTAGACGTGAACTGCAGTCATATTATGACCAAGTTATAACCATCTGTGACTGGGGTGACATAAAGCAATTAGCAAAATATAAGCGAAGAGCTCAAATGCTGGATACTCGTCTTGTAACTGCAATGGATACCATAGACCGCATTAACGAGGAAGAGACCGCTTATGGTTGGGAGTTATCTCAGTATGGTGTTAGAAAGAAGGCTCATGATATATTGAGACCCTTTAAAACTCTATTCGATGCGGGCCAAGAATTTGTTGACAAATACAATTTGTGGATGAATTCTCAAGTTGGCAAATATGATCCAGATGAAATTGATAACGATGTGTCAAATGTATATCGTATCATTCAAAAAATTGAGAAACAAATGGGCGATCGCCCAAACACTTTGGCCTTAATAAAAGATGTAAGAAATGAAATAATGAATTTTTAAAAAATGAAGGATCATTTATAATTTTGTTTTTCAGATTAAAGATCAAATTGATGAGTTCCGCACTCATATGCCCATTGTATTTACCTTGGGCAATCCCGGCATGAAAGCTCGTCATTGGGAATTAGTGTCTGAAATAATTGGTTTTCCTATTAAAGTTTCACCAGATTTAACTTTGGCTCGCGTTATCGAATATGGCTTAGAGGACTATGTGCCTAAATTTGAGGCCATCTCGGAAAGTGCTACGAAAGAAAATAATTTGGAGAGAGCAATGTCTAAAATGGTAACGGAATGGGAAGAAGTATCCTTCACAATATCACCCTATAGGTATCAGCTTTAATGCGAGAAAAAGTTGTCTTTTTTATTTAAAATTCTTTCTTTCGTTCAAATATAGAGACTCTGGTACATTTAAATTGTCTGCTGTTGATGATATCCAAATTCTTCTCGATGATCAGATAATAAAAACGCAAACTATGAAAAGTTCTCCGTATATTAAACCCTTTGAAAAAGATGTGTTGTAAGTCATTTAAAATTTAACTAAACTGAAATTTAGAAATTCGGGGGACTGACAAACAATTTGATTCAAAGATTTTGAATGTAGAAGTCTGCAATTAGTTCTTCATATTTTTTTGTCCATAGGCTGGGGCTTAATGACATCACAAGACAATACGAAAACAGCATCTGACACAAAGATGAATTCAGCTGAAGTGTGACGAAAACTTGGTTATTTGGTTGGTAGTTTACGCGGAAGATGACTCCTTCCTTTTCCAATTGCCACAATGGAGACTAGAAGGGAGTTTGAGTCGAAATCTAGCACGTCGCTCTTTTCACAAAATTGTGAAGCCTATTTTCCAACAGATCTCTCAGTGTCAATTGTTTGTGGGTTGTTCACGTAAAGCCGACCTTGCATATGGCCGCAGAGAAAAAAATCTAGCGGCGGTAAATCAAGAGAACGGGGCGGCCAATTGACATCGCCAAATTGAGAGATTACGTGACTGGGAAATTTTTAATGCCATAACTGAATTTTTAGTGTGGCTGTGTTCTTGCTGCATTCAAAGGTCACTTATGTCAACATTAAGAATTGTGGCCACCAAATTTGGTTATCACAGCTTGGTAAAAAAATATGGGACGATGATGATGGTAACAACAATTGTGAGCAACAATTTTGTTTGTTTGCATAATCGCCTGATTGAAAATGAGTCTCATCGCTAAAGATGATTTCATTAAAAAATGCCTTGTATTCAGTCAGCCTTTCAAAGGGATAATTCACAAACGTTTTGCGCAAACAGTGGTCGGCTGACGTTAATTCTTGAACGAGTTGAACTTTTGCCAAACTTTTTGCAAGCGTCGACGAGTTGAATAAGCTGTAGGCCTATTCTCAACACTTTGCTAAACAGCGGCTGTGATTGCATAACTAAGCCCACTACTACGAGCATATTGATTTGGTCTAATGCCAGCAACAGCAACAATATCGTGAGAATCGAATTTACTGATTAAAGGAAGGAAAAGCTGCTCGCATTTTACCAAATGATATTGTGAAATTTTTTCCATTTTGATAGAAAACTTTCACAATTAAAATTCTTTGCTCAAGATTGTAACGTTTCAGGCTCAAAATTTCCCAAATTTTTACTAAATAAGTATCAAAGGGTGACAGCTGAATTCGCAAAGTTTAATCATATGATAGACAATTTATTTCCTAACCTCAAATTTACCCATAAATTACAATTTACAGTATAATTAGTCTGGGTTGAAACAGCTGATTGCTATAATTTTTGTTATATTACTTATACACAAGCAACGCAAGAAATTGCCAGTCTGAATTTCGACAAATCATATGTAAAAAAGTGTCGATTGCAAGAAGGGCCTGACTGGCAATCAGAGGAGTTTGTGTATTGGAATCTCAACGGAACCGCACTGAATTGGGGCCTGACCCCATAGACACAGGATAAACATGACACAAGAATAATAACAATCATTGCATTTGAATGGCCGCTAATGGTTGGCATAATTTAATTCCACGTCATCGACTGTGACAAAGAGTAATGAAAATTGCAAGCAATAGTCTTAGCAGCTTATAAAAAGGCTTTTTTTCCCTTCATTATTTATAGCCTATTGCCTTTAACATAAAACATAATAGGTTTTTAGAATGTTTCATATTGTAAATTTTCGACTTCATGACGTCAATCCTTTTAATGTGATAAAACAAATAGTTTTTCCTCTAATGTTTCAGAAAATGGGAGGCGAAATTGATTTTACTGCAAGATATATTAGATGACTGGCTTAAAGTTCAAGCCACTTGGATGTACTTGGAGCCCATATTCTCTAGTCCTGATATACAACAACAAATGCCAGAAGAAGGCAGACGTTTCAGTGCTGTGGATAAGGTATGACACAGTTGATGTTTTCTAACTGCAAAAAAAAAAAATAAAATAAAAATTTCATTCTATAAAAGATCTGGAAAGAATTGATGAAGCAAGTAAATAGTGATCCAAAAGTTATGTCAGTAGTGGAGATAAATAAAATGTCAGAAAATTTGAAAAAAGCCTACAACTTGCTGGAGATAATACAAAAAGGCTTAAATGCGGTAATTAATAAGAAATTAACATAAGTAACAGTTCATTGAATTTAGTATACATTCTTTTAGTACCTCGAAAAGAAGCGTTTATACTTTCCTCGCTTCTTCTTTCTGTCAAATGATGAGCTATTGGAAATTCTATCCGAAACTAAAGATCCTACGCGTGTACAACCTCATCTAAAGAAATGCTTTGAAGGTATTGCTACACTCAAATTCACTGAAGAGTTAGAAGTCGTTCTAATGCGTTCCTCGGAACGTGAAGAGGTTGTATTAGTTGACATTATATCTACTGCTAAGGCCAGAGGTCAAGTAGAGAAATGGTTACTCGAGTTGGAAATTGATATGAAGAAGAGTATCCATAGAAAAATGAGTGAAGCTTTTTACAGTTATCCAAAAAGTATACGACATGAGTGGGTACTGGTGTGGCCAGGTCAATGTGTACAATCTATATCGTTAACCTACTGGACTTTTTATATCACCGAAAGTTTTTTGTCCGATAATCCATTACAAAGTTTGCAAGACTATTTACAAAAGAATATAGATCAAATTGGTAAAATAGTCGATTTAGTAAGAGGTGAATTGAGTGGCCAAAATCGGATCACTTTAGGAGCTTTAGTAGTATTAGATGTACATGCCCGTGATGTTTTGGCGGAAATTGTAGAGAAAAAAGTATCGGAATTAAATGACTTTGAGTGGTTATGCCAGGTAATACAAAATCGAGAAACATTATTTGTTTCTAAAATTTTTACAAAATACTTTTAGTTGCGCTATTATTGGGAGGATAATAATTTGGATACACGCATGATAAACTGTTCGCTGAAATATGGTTACGAGTATTTAGGCAATACAACACGCTTGGTTGTTACACCTCTGACTGATCGTTGTTATCGTACTTTGTTTAGCGCCTTGCATTTGCATTTGGGTGGAGCTCCAGAAGGTCCAGCTGGTACTGGTAAAACGGAAACCACAAAAGATTTAGCTAAGGCAGTGGCCAAACAGTGTGTTGTATTCAATTGCTCAGATGGCTTAGATTATTTGGCGCTAGGAAAATTCTTTAAAGGTTTGGCGTCTTGTGGTGCCTGGTCTTGTTTTGATGAATTTAATCGCATCGATTTGGAAGTATTGTCTGTAGTCGCACAACAAATCTTAACTATACAACGAGGAATTAACTCAGGCAGTCCTACTTTAGTTTTTGAAGGTACCACCCTAACTTTGGATCCTACTTGTGCTGTATTTATAACTATGAATCCGGGTTATGCCGGAAGATCAGAGTTGCCAGACAATTTGAAGGTAATAAAACTTCAGCATTGCTGTACATTTTAATAAATTAATTATTACTTCAATTTAGGCCCTGTTCCGCTCCGTAGCCATGATGGTGCCTGATTATGCTCTGATTTCTGAAATTGAATTATATTCATGTGGTTTTCTAACCGCCAAGCCGTTATCCATTAAAATTGTTGCAACTTATCGTTTGTGTTCGGAGCAGCTAAGCACCCAGTGCCATTATGATTATGGTATGCGTGCTGTCAAGTCAGTCCTTAAAGCTGCTGGTGCTCTAAAGCTTCGTTATCGTGACGAGAATGAAGACATTTTGGTATTGCGATCTATTAAAGATGTAAATCTACCCAAATTTCTTAATCAGGACGTACCACTGTTTCATGGCATTACCTCGGATTTGTTTCCCGGCACTGTTCTGCCCGAACCGGATTATATTGCTCTAAATGGTTGCTGCCAAATAGTTTGTGAAAAGAACAATAAACAGTGTACAGAATTCTTTTTGGAAAAAGTTCAGCAGGTGGGTTCAATGATTTAGTTTGATAAACAGAGATTTAGGACTTTAAATATTTTATTTTAGTTGTATGAAATGATTGTTGTGAGGCATGGTTTGATGTTAGTTGGTTTGCCGTTTGGAGGCAAAACAACATGTTACCGAATGTTGGCAGAGACATTAGAATGTATGGAAAAGAAAGTAAGCCTTATGGGAAAATAATTCATCTCAAAATACATTTTAGCTTCATTCATTCTGAAAAATGTTGTTTTACAATTGATTATAGAATGCTGGCGAAAATCGTGCTATTTATACTGTTATTAACCCTAAAGCTATAACTATGGGTCAACTCTATGGACAATTCGATGCGGTATCTCATGAATGGAGTGATGGAGTTTTAGCTGTTAGCTATCGACAATTTGCTGTCTCTGATACACCAGATCGTAAATGGTTAATATTTGACGGTCCAGTTGACGCTATTTGGATTGAAAATATGAATACCGTTTTGGATGATAATAAAAAATTGTGTCTAATGTCGGGAGAAATTATACAATTATCACCTACTACAAATTTAATATTCGAACCGATGGATTTGGAAGTCGCCTCACCAGCAACTGTTTCACGTTGTGGTATGATTTACTTAGAACCCTCTTCATTGGGTTGGGAACCTTTAGTAACTTCCTGGAAGAATAAGCTACCGGCCAGTTTTCATGCTGTCGCTAAACAATTAGTAACAGCCTTAATTTCTCGATTCTGCCCTATTCTGCTATATATTGTAAGAAAATCGAGCCTTACAGAGATTGCTCCTACCTCAGACGCCAATTTAATAACCTCCCTAATGAACATATTCGATTGTTTTCTTGACGACTTTAAAGATGAAAAATATATACAGAGTTTATCCGATTTGGATATGAGAGCACAAATTGAAGGGGTATTTTTATTTTCCTGTATTTGGTCTATTGGCGGTTCTTTAAATGCGAAAAGTAGAGAAAAGTATAACCTGGTCTTTCGCGGTTTAATGGAAAAAAATTTTCCGGAAGAATTATATGAAAAGTTTCGCATACCAGAAGATTATCACGTGCCAGTTCTGGCGAAACCCTTTATATTTCCCATACCCAAAAAGGGATCAATCTTTGACTATAGATTTATTAAGGAGGGTAAGGGAAAATGGAAACCTTGGCAAGATGATGTAGAAGCAGCTCCTCCCATACCACGTGATATACCAGTTAATCAAATCATTATTACCACAAATGAAAATGTGCGCATGACAATGATTTTGGACATATTAATAAGACACAATAAACCTGTGATGTTTGTGGGTCCCACAGGAACTGGCAAGAGTTGCTACATTATTGATTACTTGCTTAAAAAAATGGATTTAAATGTTTACAAACCTTTACTGATAAACTTCTCAGCTCAAACTTCGGCTAATCAAACACAGGATATTGTTATGTCCAAATTAGATAAGAGACGTAAAGGTGTATTTGGTCCACCGTTAAATAAAAAATTCGTAATATTTGTGGATGACGTTTCGATGCCTTTAAAAGAGAACTATGGTGCCCAACCGCCTATAGAACTTTTGCGCATGATGTTGGATCATTGGATGTGGTACGATCGCAAAGCTATTGTGCCAATGAAACTTATTGATCTGCTAATAATTTGTGCTATGGGCCCCCCGTCTACTGGTAATACTGTTACACCCCGTTTTCAAAGACATTTTAACGTTTTATCCATCGATGAGTTTAATGATGAAATCTTAAAAACTATTTTTGCCAAAATAATTTTGTGGCATTTGGACACAAGGTAACATTGGATAATGGTAGCTACTATATATCGTTTATAGCTGAATATACATGATGATCTTTAATGTTTTCGTTTTAATTTTGAAAATGTGAACTTTTAAGTAATTTTTACCAAGTTAATTTTTGTTATTTGCTACACATACATATGCAATAGTAGAACAAATCCAAACTGACATGATGAGCGTTCGATAAGATTATAGAGATGACTTCAACTTTAACACTATCCATATAGTCTAGTTAGGTTGTTTAGGATTGCTTTTACCATTACTCTCTTCTTCCTTTAACCCTCGTTTATTTGAAGCGTTTAATTTCGGTCTTCTAATAACTTATAGCAATGTATCTGGATCGGCACCTCTGACATCTTCTTTATTCTGGTGAAAATTAATAAAATATTAATAAATAATTTTTCTTAATCATTGAATCTTTCACATTATTACGAAATTTACAATGAGTATTCAAATTTTAGCCTAAGTATAAAAAGTCTTCGTTGCCACTGCAACTACAACATTAAGTTCCCACGGGTGTTGTCTTCATCTGATGAGTTCAAAGGTTCCCCTCCTTTTAAGACGATTATGGCCCTCAAATATGAGCAAGTCTCTTGCAAACTGATTTGGATGAGTTGTAACTTTTGATTTATAGTTTGTGATAACTTTCCTAGTTTCCTCACGAATAGTGGGAATGCTGAGATCTCTGTGAATATTATTATTCCTGATGTACCACGGAGCATACGTTATTATTCGCAGGAGTTTTGACTGCCGTCTTTGTAGTTTTTCGATGTTTGATGACGAAGCAGTTCCCCATAGTTGTATATCGTATAACCATATGGGCTTTTAAATGGCCTTATATAGAAGGACCTTGAGGTCAAATTTTAATGAGGATCTTGGTCCGATAAGCCAGTAAAGTTGGGCAGATTTCAGCTTTATTTGTGTTATTTTTGCCGCTATGTTGTAAGTCCATGTGAGACGTCTGTCAAGATGAATTCCGAGATACCTCACAATATTTTGCTCAGGAATTCTTATGCCGGAGGACAATTTTCTCTTCTCAAGGTAAAAGTAATGTGAACTCTGGTAAAAATAGCAGCCAAAAATAAATATTCTATAAAATAAATGGTAGCTTCAACAGCTTTCCAGCACCAACTTTACGTTATTTTGTCGTAGTTGGATCTATCCATCTATCAATTTACTCACTCTTCAGTTCTTGTTGTATTCCATGTAAAAAAAGTGATAAGAAAGCGAGAGAGAGAGAGAGAGCGAGTGAGAGATAAAGAGAGAGATATTTAACTCCTATGCTAAAAGTTAAGATGGCAACTTGACTGCTTATGTAAAAACCAATATCGCTGCTATGCTATGCATTACTGTCATGACTGTCATGACAAGATTAACGGGACTCCCTTTGTTTCATATTTTGTTGTTGTTATGCTATTAATTCAATATTTAGGCGCCTGTTGTTCTGTGTGTATTTTTGTTTTGTTTTTTGCTGTTAAAGTTTCTTCCTGGAATTTATTTTAAGATAGTTGTTGTTGTCTTGCGTGTATAAAATTTATTAGAAGACTGCGTAGTTAGTAAACAGAAAAATTTTGTTGTCTTGCTTGTATAAAATTTCTACACAGTTTATACCTAGAAAGTTGTTGTTGTCTTGCCTGTATAACTTTTCTTAGAAAGCTACGCAGTTAGTAAACAGCATACCCAGTTGTTTACTTAATTACTTCATAATTTTTTTAACTCAAACAAGACGCGTCCGTAACAATATTAAGATTTAAAAATATTTTTGACATATGACTGTTTTTGGGAAACCGCCGTCTTGAAGGCCAATTTTTGGCAGTAATTAGTTAGTAATTAACAAATACGCAACCTTTGATTTCGATGGTATGCTACGTTTAAGACATGTCTGACTTGGATTATGGCATTTTTTATTTTTAAACATATAATTAACCATGGTGTAGTAACAATCTTCATCGGCCATCATGAAGAAATAGGAGACAGTGATGCCACCAGCTTACAAACCTTACAATACGATTAATTTTTGGATGTGGTGGTGTGTAGGGCCTGTTTGCACTCCAAATCTGTTAATTTTATTTATTAATCCATACTCTTAGCGGAAAATAAGTCGTTTCGCTAAACACAATTTTGCGATAAAAGTTTTCGCATTTAAACTGATAGCATTGATAGCGTTTTCCAAGCTTCAATCGATTTGCGATGATTGGCCAGAGTCATTACTAATCATTAATGTTAAAAGTAAATCAAAGATTTATTAAAATATTGATCTCGTAAATTACCAGGGGTAGTTTGAAAACCTATTCCATCACTTTATTAATATTAAATTTATTCTATTCTCTTGTCATTTTATTAATGATAGAAGCGTTGTTAAACATTTATATTCGATATTACTAATGTATAATTTCAATATATTTAATTATAACTAACGTGCTTCCAATGAAGCTTACTTGGTGAAGTATGCACTAATTTATTATTAAATTACTTTCCTATTTACAGAGGTTTTTCCAAAGATTTCGATCCCTGTATTGATGAAATTGTAGGTGCTACATTAAATGTCTATAATCATGCTAAGCAAAATCTCTTACCTACCCCAGCTAAATCTCATTATCTATTTAACTTGCGAGATTTTGCTCGTGTTATACAAGGCGTTTTGTTATCTGTGCCTGAAGCTACCGAAGATATAAACGCAATGCGTCGCCTATGGGTACATGAGGTGCAAAGAGTCTATGGTGATCGTTTAGTAGAAGATGCAGATCGGTCTTGGTTATTTAAGGCATCATGTGAACAAATAAGAGAAACATTTCTTACGACACCGGAAAGTCTATTTGAACGTTTTGTGAAAAAAGGCGAGAAACTGACAGAAGCCGATCTTAGACTTTTGATATATTGTGATTTTACAAATCCCAAAGCGGACGCCAAGCATTATGTAGAGGCGCTTGATTTGGAAAATTTGAGAAATGTGGTGGAGGCGTATTTGGCAGAGTATAATAATATGTCAAAGAAACCGATGAATTTGGTACTTTTTCGTTTTGCCGTGGAACATTTATCGAGAATATGTCGCATTATAAAGCAGCCACGTAGTCATGCTCTGTTGATTGGGGTCGGTGGATCCGGACGTCAGAGCTTAACTCGTTTGGCTTCGCATATTTGTGACTATGAGTTATTTCAAGTTGAAATATCTCGATTATATGGACCCAATGAATGGCATGAAGATATTAAAATTATATTGCGCAAAATCAGCTCCTCCGAAATGCACGGAGTGTTTTTATTTACAGATGTACAGGTAAACTAGCGCTTCGAAGCTTTAATTTATTTTAATCTTAAGGATTTTTTGTTTTGTTTAGCTGATTGCTTTATTAATGTGTTCATCTTATTTCCAGATTAAAGATGAATCATTTTTAGAGGATATAAATAATTTACTTAATACAGGCGAGGTACCAAATTTATTTACGAATGAAGAAAAAGTAGAAGTTGTGGAGAAAATGGCTCAAATTGATAAGCAGCGTGATAAGTCAGTACAAACTGATGGCAGTCCGGTTGCGTTATTTAATTTCTTTGTGACGGTAAATAAATATGTTTGTTGTAATTAGCGATATTGGAAAAATAAACTATTTTATTTTATATTATATTAGACTTGCAAGGAACAACTTCATGTTGTTTTGGCCATGTCTCCCATTGGTGAATCTTTGCGTGTTCGCATACGTAAATTTCCATCTATTGTTAATTGCTGTACTATTGATTGGTTCCAGGCTTGGCCTGAAGATGCCCTTTTAGCTGTATCTACACGCTTCTTGGCCTCAGAGGATCTGACGGTTTTAGAGAGAAATGCTGCTATTGATATGTGTATGGAATTTCACACTTCTACTCAGAATTTATCGGAAGTTTTCTTTTTACGATTACAAAGACACAATTATGTAACGCCCACTTCATACTTGGAATTAATACAAACCTTTAAAGGTTTGCTGAATAAAAAGAGAACGTAAGTTATACAATCATTTCTTCATAAATACAACAATACAATACATTGCAATAAATTTATTTTAACTGTTTACAATTTTTAACAACTCTTCACTCAAATGGTAAGAAGTCTGGAACAGTAATAACTAGACAGCTGACATTATCACACTTAATACAGTTAAAAATTAAATAGTGACGTGATGTTTTTATATTTCAAGTCATTGTGGACAGACACTTTGTTTAAAAAAAAATTATTAAAGCATACTACTACTTTGTATAGAACTCCTTATATTGGAGTCACACGCGCTTTCGGTTTAATATTTTCTAAACCAATGTCCATCTTAATAATAATGTTTGTTGCCTTGCTATTGAGCTGTCTTAGCATCTGGCAGTATTGTAGCTGTATTGTGATGTTACTTCTTAATTCTTAAAAATCATATATCTGCACAGCTACTCTGAAGAGCGCAAATTTTATAATTTGGTAAGTTCGTCGAGAAAAACGGTCACAGTATTATTTAAAAATTTTGATTTGTTGAAATAATATTAAAAATGACCAAGCTGCAATGAAAAATATTTTATATAACTTTACAACAACGCTATTTCCACATATAAAAAATTCAAGCCGAGAAAGTGTTAATTTGTTATAGTTGGTGTTGTAAAATTTTAAATTGTAAATAAATTCGAGTAAAAAAGCAATAACTAAAACAAGCTGCCAGACTATTCCACAGTAGAAAGTTTTATACGTTTTTAATCGTCTATATATAGAAATTACAATTGCGATCGGTATTACAATATTAAGGAAAATATGTAATAAAGTTTGTCTAAGCAAGCTTTTTAACAATACTGTCAAGAAATAATTGTTATTACATTTGCATTTTATAATTGTCTTCTAGTTAAGGAACTTGCACATAAAACATTTTGATTTCTTACTTCTTCAGCACTATAATGACAAACAAAAATCGCTATCTAACTGGCATTTCACAATTGGATATAGCTGCGCAACAGGTTGGCGTTATGCAAGAACAGCTGGAAGCTTTGGAACCTAAATTAAAGGCTGCTTCTGAAACTGTAGCTATTCAAGTAGCCAAAGTTACTGAGGATAGTATCAAAGCTGCTGAACAACGTGAACTTGTGAAAAAAGATGAAATAGCAGCCACTGAACAAGCGGCAGTAGCTGCAGCTATCAAAGAAGAATGTGATGCCAAATTGGGTGAAGCGTTGCCAATATTGAATGATGCTTTGGCAGCTTTAAATACTCTTACAACTGCCGATATTGCAGTAGTGAAGACCATGAAAAGTCCTCCTATAGGCGTGCGAATTGTAATGGAAGCTGTTTGCATTTTGAAGGAGGTAAAACCTGAACGCATTGCCAATCCCAATGGTGTGGGTATGATTGATGATTATTGGGGTCCATCGAAGCGAGTTTTAAGTGATATTAAGTTTCTGGATAGCTTGTTAAATTTTGACAAAGACAATATACCACCTGCGGTAATAAAAAAGTTGCAGGAGCGTGTTTTAAGCAACGATGCTTTTGATCCGGAAAAGGTACGCTCTGCCTCAACAGCCTGTGAAGGTTTGTGTAGATGGGTTATAGCTTTGACCAAATACGATGTGGTGGCTAAGGTGGTGGCTCCTAAGAAAATTGCTTTGGCCGAGGCTGAAGCTACACATGCTGTAAGTTTTGCGAAAGATAAATGAATTTCGTTTTAAAATTATTCTATGTGATTTTAAAACAGGCGGCAAAAAAATTATTGGATGAAAAAATGGAGCAACTGGCAAGGGTAGAACAAAATTTGGCAGCAATTCAAAGAGTGCTGGACAAACAGATGAAGGAATATGGGTTAGTTCAGTTATCTTTTTGAATAACTATTTTCGCTAAAAAATTTTTTATAGAAAAGAATCTCTTATAATCAGATAAATACAGATAACACTTTTAAAAATAAAATTATTTCAATTGCCCATTTCAGTATCCTACAAGCAGAACATGAAGCTTGCACGAAAAAATTACAGCGAGCTCAAGATCTTATAACTGGCTTGGGTGGTGAACGTACTAGATGGTCAGAAACGGCAAAAAAACTGGGACTTACTTACAATACTCTTACAGGTGATGTATTAATTGCATCGGGAGTTGTGGCCTATTTGGGTCCATTCACCATTGACTATCGCGTCCAACAAATTCAGAAATGGGCTGATAAGTGTGCTTCGTTTGGCATAGTTTGCAATCAAGATTTTCAATTGGTCAATGTTTTGGGCGAGCCGGTCGAAATACGCAACTGGAATATATGTGGTCTACCCAGTGATTCATTTTCCATTGAAAGCGCCATAATGATGCAGTAAGTAATTATTTGCTATTTTTACTTTTGTAATGCTAAAATATCGCATTCTCTAATTTGCTGGAAATTACAAAAATTAACGTTTAATAAGATAATAATAGTAATTTTAAAATACTACTATTTACTTTAAATCGTTTTAATTAAAGTAATTGACTTCGTTTAAGCATGTACTTTTCTACATGCTTTCTTTTCTGGTATAGTTTTTTTACGTTAAATGAAATTAATTACATTTACATTACAAAATATTTTAATTACAAAGTTCTTTTACTCGTTTGATAACATGAATTTTAAGAGCAGTTAATTCAGTTTACGTTGATGATGTGAGAAATTTTTTCATTACTCTTGCAGTCGTATTAATTTACATTAGTTCTTTTTTAACCCCTTGACATGAATTGAAGGCTACAGTACAACTGCAGCTAAATTAACAAGATAGTTTGTAAGTTGTATGCAAAAAAATCCACAGCTTATTACGCAAATAAGAATTGCCAACCTCTTACTCATTTTTCTCCAGATTTAAAATAAAGGTTATATCGAGTTTTCTCAGGAATGTCTCCCTCTTTCAGCATCAGTGAGATTATAAAGCCGGGATTTGTTTGCTATTTTATCAAATAATATGAGTAAGAGTTAAGAAATTAACGCTCATTATTTTATTTCGTTACCCCATTTATTTCGCGGTATTCATAAATCATATCACAAAGGGCTTGAAACGATGGATTGCTTTCAAGAAACTTTGATATTCTTTCGGAATCCCTGCCCTTCATTAAATCAATATATGGATCAAAATCTTGCAATCTCAATTCCGGACCAACTCTTTGTTCTGTTAAAAGAGCACAAATGCGATTGCGCGTATCGGCTACTATGGACTCTGGTATAGCAGGAGTTAAATGCATTTTTTCTGTAATTCGAAGATCGGTATAAAGTTTCGACTCAATGCGCGGTAAATTTTATATGGCCAATAGCATGGATTCAATAATGCGAGTCATTTCGCTTTGTATTTTAGAAAAATTTGGATTAAAAACAATAACGTCTTCCTCTTCCAGCATCAGTGAGATTATAAAGCCGGGATTTGTTTTCTATTTTATCAAATAATATGAGTAAGAATTTAGAAATTAACGCTCATTATTTTATTTCGTTACCCCATAAGCGCATATAAAATCTGCAAATATTTTCAAACTTCGTATGCACATATCCTCCAATTGTTGGGTCATTAAAGCAGCCACACAATTGAAAAAACGTCGAATAAGCTTAAGCTTTCTAATATCTGGCAAAAGTTTCTTTAAGCTGGCCTTAAGCAAAATGCTATGAATTTCTCCATACCATTGATTTTCCAAAGTAGTTTTGGCAGTATCAATATGCTTTCCAACCGTGTACTAATTAATAGAAGTTTATGCTTTAATTATGTTTAAAGTTATTGCTGTAATTATCTTTTATTTACCGCAAATTGGAATAGTTCAAACGGTGCTTCCACTTTCGATAATTCTTTTGCATCGACCAAAGTAAGATCTTTATATTTCATATTCCATAGTTCGAGAATATTAGCCACAGGTCGGTGAATGCAGAAAAGTGTTTTCTTAAGACGGCAACGGTTTTCATCAAATCTAAAAATAGAAAATAAAAATATAATTGTAAAAAAAGCATTAATAAAATTTTAAGCTATAGGAATCTGACTTGCATTATACGATGAAATAAAGCAGATCAAAAATGTAATATAAAATGAACAAATTTTTGAACACATACACATATATACTATTTGTCACGGCAAAATAGTTTTAAATTACAAATAGATCTTTATACAGTATTTTTCGATAGTTTCTACCGGAATTAAACTAGAATTAACGTCAATTATATCTAACCATACACAAAATATATCTTACTTAATGAGTATATTATGCTTTTTATAATTTAACTCTTACATATTATTACAAAGAAGCTTAGTGCAAGTTATAAAAAGCTAGTTATCACTAAAAAAAGTAAAGTGAAATGGTCTATTGTGTCTGCTTACTAATTAAGAAAGTTTTAAGAAGTTAAAACGACAACAACACGCTACATTAAAATTCCATGAACTAAGATCAACAATCAGAAAATAAAAACAACTAACACACCACTAAAAGATACAACCATACAAGCAACCACACTTAATAATAATAACAACGTCATCAGTATTAAAGGCAATTCTAGTAAATGCTCTAACCGCTCAAAACAGAATGCAAAGACTTGTTACATTGATAATTGTTAAGTAAGAACAGCTTACTTAGCGACCGACAGTATGGTTTCCGTAGGGGGCCGGCATTCCTGTCGGAACTATGGTGCAACTACATACATGTTGCATTTGGTGTCGGTGATAATTTCTCCAGATTTATATCGATTTGTCTCAGTAATCCCACTATACGAGTTGATATAGATGGGATTTCATAAGACGAGTTCATGATTAATTAAGGGGTACCGCAAGGCTCCGGTCTTTCTCCTACTCTATTTCTTATTTTTCTAAATGACCTTCTTTGTCAAACTTTCAACCCTATTTACACTTTCGCAGATGACAGCACTGCTTGTCATTCATATTCATTTGGTAATAGACGAACCCACGTGTAGGTCACAATCTCCCGACGATCTCCGAATGAGATCGTGCGAATTGAGTTGATTTTAATGCCCGTAAGACGCAATGTTGCATGCTTACGCATAGATCTATGTTCGAAAATGATGCTGCACCTGTTACTATGTGTGTTGTAGGTATTACGGAATTGGAAGCTCTTGATGTTCTTGGCATGAAAATTCAGTGTGATGTATGATGGACTAAACACATTTTTCAGGTTTCTAAAGAAGCTGTCAAATGCCTCCGTTTTCGAAAACGGTGTAAGAAATACTTCACTCCATTCGATCTCTATACTATTTATACCACCTATATCCATCCAAAGATGGAATACAAATCTCATGTATGGGCCGGCGCTCCAAGGTCTATTTTGGAGTTGCTCCAGCGCAACTCCAAAGGAAAGGGCCAATAGAGTCATTGGGGATGGTAGGGTATCCAACTCTATTGATTCCCTCCCCCCGGGGGCACATTTATCGGTCTTTATAGAATACTTGACTATCTAAACCTGTGCAACTGTGGGAAAAAGGGAGCACAGTCCCCTGAAGTCAGACAGGGAGACAACTGGAAACTCCACTTTATTTCCACGGGGATCAGTGAGCTCGCAGAGTTCATTATTTGTCTCTTTAGACATTTAATAGTTCTCTAGCTGATCATTGAGGTTGGCCCCTATATGGGAGCATCGTGGTGGTTGTGGTTTTGCGGCCCCATAAGGGAATTATGAAAATTATGGTGGCCAGGATCATTTCACTGATAATGACACGCAAAGTGAATAATCCAGTCCAGTGAGCATGCTAGACAAGTGTTCTGGACAGGAGTAGGAAAGTCTCCAACTCTTTAGCAAGGTGTGATGGTTCGCAGCCCTGTCCTGGAATCATTAAAGTTGCAACTAGATGGTTCTGTTGCTTAGAATTAAGCCTTCGGCTATCTAGGACGAGCATGACATTCCAAATTATGTATAGTGGTTTGTCCACCATCTGATTAAGGCTACATAGCCAAGCGCGGATGTAAAACAAATCACACTCTATTCCCTAGAGTATCGACGCAATGTAGGTTGTATTCCTCTTTTTTATCATTACTACAATGTTAAGTGCTCTGATGGAATTAGGGAACTTCTTCCCGAAACTCGTAGTTTTTTGCACTTGACTCGATTTTCATTGAGAGCGCATCTATTTGTGGTCGATTGATCAGTGAATCGCACTACGTATTACAGGGAAAATTCTTTTTTTAGCAGAACAGTTCGTATGTGGAACAAACTCCCTCCAGAGGTATGTGCGTATATTTTCCGACGGGGTTTAATTTATTTTTATTTGAGTACGGTTTTACGTCGACCCTCGTCAAATTTGGCTTGTGAACAAACCGGATTCGGCTGTTTGCCATTTACAGTGTTCTCTTTATACTAGTTGCGTTCTATTTTCAGCTGTAATTATATAGTTCGTCTTGTTCGCGTTTCTCTTCGTGTTATTGCATTCGTCACTTTCTCTCTTTTTTGTCTGTATCTCTCTCTCTCTCTTTTTCGCTTTTTTGTTTTTACCAAATTTGTTTCTCCATTTTCATTTGCCTCTCTTCCTACCTAAATCCAAAAGGATTCACAAACCAAATTTGACGAGGGTCGACGTAAAACTGTACCCAAATGAAAATTCCTCCAGAGGTCTTTCCTGTCACTTTTAATGCAGGAAAACTCAAACACTACTCCCTTTTTCATCCTCCCCATAACCTAATTTTCTAATTCTGGTACAATGCATTGCATGAGCAGGGGTCATCCCCTGAGTATTGGTCCGAACGAAAAAAAAAATTTGGATTACGTCTACGAAAGAAAAATCAGGGCAGAATGTGTATTACTACCACCAGTTATAGAGGCGAAAACTGTTTGTCTGTTAAACAAAGTAATTGCTTCTATTCCCAGTAAAGCCTTGAATAAAAAACAACCAATAATTTACAATAAATTGGAAGAAAAGTTGTTGCAGCCTCATGGTTGTAAATTCTTTAGTTTTAAAGTTTGGCAACAAAATACGTTTGCAAAAAAATGCACAAACGAGCAAAAGGAATATTCAGGATGGCTACTCAGTCGAAATCCATGTGCAGTAGTACCTATTTTCCCATTATATCTTGGTTAACTATATAACAGAAATGAAGCATATACTGTGTTATGGTATAATTTGTTTATTATTTTTATTTAATATTAAGAATATTATTTTTACAAATAATATTTAATAGCCTCAGCGTCACTAGGATCGTGTTAAGACAGACCACGGTAACTATGTTATATCAAAGATATAAAAAAAAAAATAAATCAAAATTAATAAATAATATTATCTAACATTGCTTAAAAAATGTTCTTTCAGTCGATTCTTAATTGATGAAATTGAGAAACATTCTTTTAAATGTATTGTATAACTAGCGGTATACTAAATTCTTTGCTTAGTCGTTTCCAGACGACAGCAAGCAACTAATAGATTCGAATTAGTATTATTTGAATTATTATTATTGTGGTGTCCAGTAACAGATATGAGTTTAAAAATATTTAAAGGGTTTTTCAACAAGAAGTTTGTATTCTAAAACATACTAAAACAAAAATTTTGGATTAAGATGATTCAAATTTTTATTGTACACAAATTTTTATTGTATTACAAGGAAAACAGTTTGGCAATTATGAAAGAAGAATGATATCTGGCAATTGTCGACCACAACCACGCTGCTAGATGTCGAATTTTATATCAAAGTTTTTAACCAATTTAATCACGGATTTTAAGTTTTAATGCTGAAATCGATTGGCTTCGTATAGAGTCTGTCCTTAACATAGCCCCAAAAAAATAATCTAGTTGTGTTAAATTACACGATCGATCGAGAAATTTGGGTGCAATAAATTGATCGGTCAAAACTAAATCGTTTGCTTTTATGCTGATCGTCTAGTTAGAAGCAGCAAAATTCTTTCTTCATCCTTTACAAACCCGTTCAGATATTAAACTGTTGTGTTTTATACATCAGGATTCGCTTCAGCTTCTACAAGAAATGCTTAGGCATAGTTTTGATTTTCTTACTTAAAACTGTGAACAAAAAATAGTGACATCAATTCGAAATAGCCTTAATTCGCTGTTTTAACGTTGTGTTTTTTAATCGAATGACAAAAAAAGAAAACACTTCAATTAAATGCGTAACAGTAATAATGAGCAAAAATAGTAAAGTATAAAGTATGAAAAATATAACAGCAATAAATATTTTAAATAAAGGTTGAAAGCGTGTTTAAAGGGAAGCTAAAAGATTTGCCTGTGGCATAATGTAACCAACGACAAAATGAAATAATTATTTGTCGAAAATTCATTTAATTAAAAAAACAACAACAAAAAACACAATTTTGCATGTTAACAATAGAAATAATGTTTCTATTCATCCTTACGTTCACTAATACACCAGTATACTGTAAAAAAATGCTACTTTACTACATGCGAGCGTGTGTGAGAAGGGTATTAGAGAAATTGTAGCTTGCGTCGAAATCCCAAAAATTTTTGAAGATTTGCACATCTGATGTTGATTTTCATTTCATATTGAATTAAGCACAGGAAGAAGAGATGAAAAAAAAAGATAAATGAGGAAATGATGTTGAGTGTTGATTGCTCTCAGTTTAATTTCTTTTTATAGAAGGGTGGCTTTAATATATAATAGTTAAGGGTTTTATAATAAGTGCGAACAGATTTTCATACTTTAGTTTTTTAAGTCGGAGAGCAAATAAAATTGTAGCATCTGCAAACGATAAAATATAATAAAAGCGGGTGCTATTTTTCTGCAATGTTGCATTAGCTGTAAATGGTCGAAGGGTGGAGGGAACAACGACGCACATTGGGGATTTCGCGGAAAAAAATCAAATTCTCAACATACTCTTCATGCAATATTCAATGATATTTTGAAATTTTAGACTAAATCAAATAAAAAAGAATTAATCCGATCTGACTGCTATTTTTTTTTATAGCCGTCCCAACTCAGTACTTGTATGTTTTACTGACTCAACTTAATTTAAACCTAAGAATTTCAAAGCGAATATTATTTTATTATGTGAGCTAACGTTTTTCTTTTTATTTTTTATTTAAAGTAGGATACCTCAGTATACTAAAATTGAAAAAATTAACTCTGCAGAGATTTAAGTTTTTTTTGTTTGCCTTTTTTTATGAACATATAAAAAAATCCCTTTTTCCTCCAAACATCTGGACCTGCAATTTAAGCTTTACTTTCCTGCAGTCCGGAAATCACCGCTAATATATTGCCTCATATCTCTTTTTACATTTTTAATCAATTTCAAGTGCCACCAGGTGCCACCTATTAATTTGTTGCATTTTTCAGCTGATTGATTCGCAACTCAATTCTGATAAGGCCTTTTTGTTTAACATAACTCAAGAACCACTAGTCGGATTTTACTTAAACAAATTTAGAAAAATCAAGAATTACAAGTACTTTCATCTGTTTATATAACGTTTCGCTACATAAGCAACAGTTTTGAAGTTATAAATAAATGTATGAAGAAAAAAAAATATTTTTTGCCTAAAAAGTTAAGTTTCTTTTTGTTTTTAATTCATAAAAAATCCAAACCGGTAAAAAAAGTGTCAAGTCCTATTACTTTCACGTAAAGTTGTATAACCTATGAACAAAATCAGACATAACTCATGAAAATCGATGAACGCGTTTCGCTTTTATGCACAATTAAGTAAAGGTATGAATTTAAAAAAAATTGCTCGAGATATGCACAAATTTCTGACTCTCCTTTATAAACGACATCAGTTGTATCGCTTAAATTATCATTAAGTGATGACATAAATAACATAGTATGGAACAACAATTGACCTTCTTCCATACAGTATTGTAGAACACTACAGTTTGCGTACGTTAAACAGACACCTCAAGTTATACGAGAAGAAAAGAGAAGAGTCGACGAGGAGATATCTCAACTGAAAGAATTTGGGTTAACAATAAATAATCGTGACTTTAAAGTAAAACAGGAATTATATTTTACAATGATTGACGGCAAGACAGCGCAATTAGTAATAGAAACACCATCACCATCTTCGTGTTTTATTTGTGGAGCCACAACATCCAAGATGAATAAAATCGAAGAAGTTCTAGCTATGCCCGTAAATGAACAAGCAATTTGGTATGTCACCACTTCGTGTGCGTATTAAGCGGATGGAGTTTCTTTTGCATGTGGCTTATAATATTGAATTTAAACGTAGGAGAGTCAACTCAAATACTCGTCCAATAAAAGAAGCCCGAAAATGTTTGATAAAGCGTGAACTTAAAGAGAAAATAGGAATACAGGTTGATACTGTTAAGCAAGGCTTTGGTATGGCAAATTTAGGAAATACGTCTCGAAGAAACTTGCTAATCCTGTTTTGATTTCCGAAATAACGGGTCTAGATGAAAACATAATCAAGAGGTTTTCAATATATCTCGAAGCTATAACAATCACCGAGGTAGTAGATCCAACAAAATTTGGTGATTTTTGTTTGGAGGCGGCAAAAGAGTTTGTTGCACTGTACGAGTGGTGCAATATGCCGCCTACACTTCACAAAATTCTGACTCATGGCAAGGATATAATTGAAAAGTGTATTTTTACTGTAGGCCTACTATCCGAAGAGGCTCAGGAAAGTCGTAACAAAGACTATAAAAAATATCGCCTTAGGCACTCCAGAAAATGCGGTCGAATTGCCACAAACGAATGATGGTAACATGAGATTCCATAACTTCACATTTGACGCCTTCATTTAGCCAGAAAAAGCATAGTGTTATAAGCGACGAAGTTAAGGCTCTTTTAGAATAAAAAATTAAAAATAGATTTAAAATAAATAGTAAATTTTGATTACTTTTGTGTATTACTATACAAATAAAACTAAATTTGTGATGAAATCACTACATTTTTTAACAAATATATTTTTTTTCTCACCTCCATACAAAAATCCCCAGTATGAGGCGTTAAATCACAAGAACGAGGCGGTCAACTGACATTGCCACGTCGCAAAATTACGCAACGGGGAAATTTGTCATTTGAGCAGAGGTCACTTAAATCAACATTAGGCAATTATGGTCACAATAAATTGCTTATCATGGTTTCTTGCTTATTTTCGAAAAAATACTTATAACACTAAGCGACGAAGTTAAGGCTCTTTCAGAATAATAAATTAAAAAAAAATCATTTACATTTTTTTTTGTTAGTTACGGCTTTTTACATTGCAGGTAGCGATCGTCATTTCTGTGTCTTTCTTTATTTTGATTACTTTTGTGTATAACTATATAAATAAAACTAAACAAATATATTTTTTTCCTCACCTCCATACAAAAATCCCCAGTGTGCGACGTAAGAAATTCCATACATTCCAACAGGAAAACCCTGTATTAAAAACTTAACTTTTCGTTTGTGTTTTTTTGCGTGTACAAACACTCATTTTACATGATTGTGTACGTAAACACAATCAGGCGACAAGACTTAAGAACTACTGGGCATTTTACTAAGACTGCAGACTTTTTACAATTCGTTTTTCTGCTTCTAACTTCTTTTTTTTTTTGTTTGCTATTCTTTCGGTTTTATTCGCCTAGATCATATATTTGATTTAGCCCCGAAAAAAGGGGTTCAATGCCAGTTTTTGCTGGCTATAAATAATTGCTTATCTGTAAGATAGTGCGCCGTAGGAACTTGATTGCGGCAAGTTCAAATCGTTGGTATGTATGATAAGGTTTACGTCAGTGTTCGGCGGTTTGGCCTTAATCTGATCGTGGTCTTACCATTGGGTGCAGGAAAAGCGGCCACCCGCGCCCTAAAACTCATACACGTCTTAGTCGCAATTTTCAAAATGAGATACACTATTTAATTATAAAAATTTGCATAATAAATGCAATTAGAGTTACAAAGGATTTCGTCCCAAAATTTGAATTTTTCCCTGCCTTTAATTTTATATTTTTTAAAAATTATAAGTGTCGGCCTATGGCGGTTTAAAGGAAGCTATGCTAATTAAAAGGTTTTTGCATTTGTTGTGTCAATCGACCATAGTTGTAGAGTCCACTACCTAACTATAGTAAGACAAGATATATACCGTTATATTAGAAAAATAAATTAAAATTAAAAAAGTGAATATATTATTTGCCTGCTTCTGTGACCGATACACAGCCATAGATGCTATAAAAATCTTGAAGATATAAACAAAGAAATCGCTTGCGCTCAATACTTATAAAATTATCACATTTTGGTTTGCAGGGTTATTTGAAAATAAGTCTTGGATACAAAAAAAAACAAAAACAGAGAAAAAATAATATAAAACAAATGAACGAAGTGAACGCATCTGCTGTAACAATTTTTCCGTAAGGTGGTAAATACTGTTATTTGTGCGTTTTTGTTCCACATCAACTTCAACGTCAACAATGGCTACCGCCTCTACAACTGCCACTATTTGCCAAACAATGGTAACTACCATACATATTTGCCATGCACAGTCATTAGTCGCAGCAGCCTTATAGATTTTTACATGAACACACATGCACACACACACGCTCATGAACAGGAACAACAAAAAATTGATTAATGTGCTCTACACTAGATTAAAGCACATTTGCTATTAAAACATCCATTTCATACATCCATTCCTATAAAGAAAACAAACAACAACAACAACACCAACAATGGAAACTAAGGAACGAATTCAACATCAACTACTAACTCTCACTGTCACTTTTATTTTCTCTACGGTTTATGATTTGTGAAGGTAAAAATGTTCGAACTGGGTTGTTGTTGGTGGTGTTGTTTTTTTATGTATGCTGCAATTGGTAAAACGGGGAGAATAAGTATAATTCCTTTAAATTACATAATGGCATTGTAACCATACTAATGTGGATGTATAAAATTACTTTAAGGGATTTAGTTTTATTAAAAATTTTTCTTGTTTATTGAACAAATTGGCAAGCGAAAAGTGAATAATTTGTACAATAAAAATATTTTTATGTTTAATATGATAGTTCGTTGATTATATACTGAGGGAAAGGTTACTGTGTCTAAAATATAATTATAATTATGAGAGAAGGCATGCAACAAGCGCACCGGACAAAGACTCAACAGAGTCTAAATGCTCGAAATTTTATTGTTTCAAATATTTTTACAGGACTTTTCATTTGTATACTTTGGTTTTAAGCGATATTCTTGTTACGTTACTAAAAGATTTGTGGATAAAATAACTTAAATATTGAAACGAAACCAAATTGCGTAAATGTTAAAAGTAATGTATAAGTAATGTTAGGTGCCCCTGTAGGCTAGTAGGTACTAGCTTGTCAGTATGGGGGTTGTGGGTTCGATTCCCAACGAAGACCTTGATTTTTTTTACTACAAAAATAAAAATTGACTTTCGGTGAGGCTGCTTAGCGATGAAGGCTTAGTAACTGGTCACTGTGCTGTCTTATACGGCAGTTAATTTCCGACTATCCTTCTACTTTCATCACCTGTTTCATCTCTTCTCTATTCCTTTCCTAAAGAATGTAGCACGGTACTTGACTGAATAGGCATTGCCTGAAGTGTTACTTATCTTTAAAAAAAAAAATATTGCAAATGTCCATGAAAATCTCTAAAGTATTTCAATTTTCCGAATAGAAATCGATAATTCCAAACAAAAAATATTTTTATCTTGTCTCTTTGGAGATAAGACGCCATATTTAAAAATACTGACTTTAAAACTTAACCGCTCGAATAGTAGGCTAATTAGAAAGTTCCCTGTTATTCAGACTATCACCCATTTGTCGTTTTGGGTTTTTCAACAAGAAGTTTGATGATTAAAATTTTTCGGCAACTATGAATGAAAAATAATATCTGGCAAATTTCCACGACGACCACGCTGACAGATATCGATTCATTCATCAAAGTTTTTAATGACTTTTTGGCAAAATGGTGGTCCTATTGCGTTAATCACATCACGAATTTTGAGTTTTTAGACTGAAATCGATTCGATTGGCTCCGTATAGACTCTCTCCTTAATATAACCCCACAAAAAATAATCTAGTAGTGTGCAATCACACGATATGGTTGCCCATTTAACTACTGACTGATGTGGAATTATGCGATCGGGAAATCTGGTTTCCAATAAATTGATTGTTTCATTGGCTGTATGAAACCACATGCCAGTAATATCCACGTCGTCAATAATAAGCCAAATTAGAGTTGCTAGTATCTCGCGATAGCGCGATCCATAGACCGTTACCGCATTTCCAGCGTAATCGAAAAAGAAAGCTCAATGACGCCTCCAAACCACATAGCACATCATACAGTAGCACGTTGAGCTTGTTGAGCTTCTCAATAATCGCTCTAAGACAACTTAAAATGGGCTTCGTCTGAAAAACCAGCCGGTTATTTTTGAATGAATTAAGCGAAACCGGCGATGTCAGTTGTCCTCAATTCCTACACCAGTTGAACTTTGTAAGGCTTTAAAGTGAAATCCTTACACAAAATTCCCCATATAGTGGTCGAGGATCTAACTCCCCCCCGAGGGATATTTATGGTCGTTATAGTACATAACAGCTATCTAGATCTGTGCAACTGGGGGAAAAAGGGAGCCCAGTCCCCTGAAGACAGGCAGGGAGTCAACTGGAAGCTCCACTTATTTCTACGGGGATCAGTGAGCCGCAGAGTTCATTATTTGTCTCTTTAGACATTTAATAGTTCTCTGACTGATCATTGAGGTTGGCCCCTATATGGGAGTAACGTGGTGGTTGTGGTTTCGCGGCCCCATAACAGTATAATGGTTATTATGGTGGCCAGGATCATCTCACTGATAATGACACACAAAGTGAATGATCCAGTCCTGTAAGCATGCTAGACATGTGTTCTGGACAGGAGTTGAAAGTCTCCAACTCTTTAGCAAGGTGTGATGGCTTGCAGCGCTGCCCTGGAATCATTAAAGTTGCAACTAGAAGCTTAGAACTAGTTGCTTAGAATTATGTCTTCGGCTTCCTAGGACGCATGTATGACGTTCCAAATAACACAATTGTGGCTTGTCCACCATCTGATTAAGGCTACATAGCCAGGTGCGGATGTAAAACGAATCACACTATCGAGGAGTTAACGAATTTGGATCTACCTCAATAGTGTGGCTCACGGCTGCGATGTTTTCAGTTGAGCGACCCGGCCAAACACGCATTAGTGTTTGCACATTTTGTATCGACGCTTTTGATTCAAAAATAAGAACCAAGTATTTCATAGGGCTCTCAGAGGGACGATAATGTTGTCCGAAAATTTCACGAATTTTACGAAATATAACTTTAACAAAACCACCATTTTCATAGTGGATTTGAATTATTTTAATCCGATTTTCGTGCGAAATTGAATCCATTTTAACACTTGGCAATGCATCTACTGCGAGTACGGCAAAAAACTAAATGCCAAAACTATCATGTTGTTCGTGTTGGTACAATTAAAAAACAAACTTCTTTTTGAAAAACCCGATGCTTAGGTAAAAATCAAATAAAAAATAAATTATTAAATATCTCTTATTCTTTCTTACGGTCTTTTTAAATTAAATTAACAATATATATTTTTTTTCTTTTCGATATTTCGCTTTCCTATGGAAAGCTTCTTTAAGATAAAAAGTCTTTTTCCTGAAGAAGCTTTCCATAGGAAAGCGAAATATCGAAAAGAAAAAAATATTTATTGTTAATTTAATTTAAAAAGACCGTAAAAAACAATAAGAGATATTTATTAAAGATAAAAAAGGACGATTAAAAAAAATATAAAAAATAAATAGAAAAGATTTTTGTAAAAAATTGAAAAATAAAATATTTGTATGACATACAAAAAGCTAAAGTATTTGACATGGTGCATGATAACGTTAAAAATAAAAGAAAATATTGATATACTGATGTAATAGAATCGTTTCTTACACTATTATGTGAATGGTAGCCACAATTCTCTACTTAATATTACAACTTTTTAAAACAATAAAACAAATTCGCATTCCATATTTATGTGGAAAAATTTTTTCAAAATCTCATTTCTTTAAGTGTTTCAGTTTATTGTGTCAGTTTGATCGATAAATATATACTATATATATATATATATATATATATATATATATATATATATATATATATATATATATGTATGGATGTGTGTAAAAACCAAAAATAATGAGAATGAATTTGTTCTTAAAGCAAAGAATGATGGTGTTGCTATATATTCAGGTAGGAGAAAACAGTTTTTCTTTATATTTTGTTAAATTTGTTTTATTAGAACTGAAGTATAAATAAATATAAGCAGACATACGACTTATTAATCCATCACAATTATTATTTAAAAAAAAACCACAAATATTGGCAAAAAAAGCAGTAACAACGCTCAATATCGCTTAGTCAATGCCAGTTAGTGAGTTTATCGTTGGTTCATATATCCATGCATTCAAATTTTTCTTTTTACATGCAGTCATGCATTCAGTCGTTCATCCGTTCTATCAGGAACATCAGTTGTTGTTGTCGTTGTCTATTGTTAACTGTAGATACGATTAAATTCATTTGAATTCCAATTTAAGCAGGTTTTTTTTCTCTTCCTTATTAAACAGCAAACCAGCGAGGTTAACTTTACAAGTTATTTTGTAATAAAAAGTATGATTTAGAAAGCAAAGAGCTTTTATGATGACATTTGTTATGTTCCGGTAGGTAAACCAATTAATTTCTGTTGTGCTGATTAGCTTGAGGTTCTGGAAAGTTTTTCCGCAATCAGATCTAATGAAATTGGTATTGATTGATCGATTTTCGAGGGTATTGATACCGAAGCTCTTACCGATTCTAACTTACTAGTTCAATTATATCCTCATGCAATCTATTTTTCCTAAAGAATGGAAAGCTTAAAGGACCATTCTCATTTCTAAGACCGTTGAGACTAGCTATTTTACCGTTTTTATTTAAGGTATTCTAAAATATCCTCAGCAGGCAATTAAATGAGTATCGGTCAGCAAATGAATTTTTATATCGTGTGCAATTGGGCTTCATTGCGGGCAGAAGTTGTACAACTGGTTTAGTAGACGTATTTGAAAGCCTCAGATCCGATGCGTTAGATGACGTGATTTATGAAAATTATTTCATTTCTCAAGCTCGGCCTGCATTCTTATATCCTCCTACTTTGCTGACCAATCTCAAATAGTTTGTGAGAAATTTTATCTGCCTAAAGTAAACAGTGGAATACCATAGAGTTCTATTTTGGAACCACTTCTTTTCGGACTTAACATAAATGACTTACCTGATGTTGCTGTCAGCAGTAAACTGCATATAATAGTGATGCGTGATAATATTTACACAGCGTAAGCCATAATCCGACGGTGGATCAAACCACTGTGAGTAATATGTAGCATCACCCTCGCCCTAGAAAGCCGTCGGATATCTTTATCCTTTAGTCACTCCTTGGAGCAGGCCGCCACTCCCACTCCTTGTTTAAAAGTCGGAGACTATCCAACTCCTTGTCCAGAACACATGGCAAGCATGCTTCCTGGACCTGGATAATTCTCCCTGTGTTAACGTCAAAAGTGCATGATCTTGCGAAACCACAACCATCACGATGCCATCAATAATCAGTCAGAGAACAGCTATAAAGCCAAAAAGCTGAGCTCTGGGGCTTACTGATTCCCGTTGAAATAATGTGAACTTGTCCAGGTGGCTCCTGCTAGCCTTTAGGGGACTGAGTTCCCTTTTATTCCCGGCGACACATGTAATGATGGTGAGATTCCGTCAATACATTTAGATGTGCCCCCGGAGGGAAATATAATGGTGATATGCGGGTTTATAATTGTAGTAACATAAATGATGTATCCGTGGGAAGAATAAACATCCACTTAAATATGATCAACTGCTAGCCAATAAATAATGGCTTGTACATCCACGCTTCAAATCTAAATCGAATCTAACTTAGATGCAGTGTTATATGTGATATGATTTACATCTGTACCTAGCTGTGTAAGCCATAATCAGATGGTGGTCATAGCACTGTGAATGAAAAACAGAGTCATTCTCGCCCTAGGAAGCCGAGGACTAATTTCTAGCAACAGGTTATTCCTAGCTGCAATTTCGGAGGTTTCAAAGCAAACCACCACTCCTCGCTGAAGTTGGAGACTATCGAACTTCTGGTCCTGAACACATCACTTTCATGCTCACTGGCTCCGGATTATTCAACCATTGTTCTCAGTAAAGGTAAGATGATCCTGGCCCCTGAGTCAAATTCATGAGGGCCGCGAAACCACAACCACCACGATACTCCTGAAGCGCCAACCTCAATAATCAGTCAGCGAACAACTAAAAGGCTAAAGAGACAATTAGCGCAATTCTGGAGCTTACTGAATCCCGGGGAAATAACGTGGAGTTTCCAGTTAATTCCCTGCCAGCTTTCAGGGGACTGGGCTCCCTTATACCCCCGTTGACACGTTTCTAGATGGTTAAGTAATCCATAAAGACAGATAAATGTGCCCCCCGGGGGGGGGGACGCCGAGTTATAGACTACCCTGGAGTAAAACAAAAAATTTAGATTAAGATGATTTAAATTTTTATTGTATTACGAAGAGAAAAGTTCGGCAACTATGAATGAAAATTTATAACTGTCAAATATACATCACGATCACGCTGTCAGATGTCGATTCTTTCATCAAAGTTTCTGACAAAATGACGCTCCTATTTCATTAATCACATCATGGATTTTGAGTTTTAAGGCTGAAATCGATTCGATTTGCGCTGTATAAACTTTATCCCACACAAGATCTGGCTGGCCACTTAACTGCTGATTGCCGTAAAATAATGCGATCGGAAAATTTGGTTTGCAATAAATTGAGTTTTTCATTGGCTGTGTGACATGTGCCACCGTCTTGTTGAAACCACATGTCAGTGATATCTACGACATCAATAATAGGCCAAAATTGAAATGTTAGCATCTCACGTTAGCGTGATCCATCTATCGTTACCATATATACCGTTACCATACAGCGACATTTTCAGCATTCAAAAGCTTCTCAAAAATTGCTCTAGGATTTTCAGAAGCCCAAACATGGCAATTTTGATTGTTTACATACCTTGACAAGTGAAAATGGGTTTCGTCTGAAAAAAATATTTTTTAAAAAAACCAGCCGGGTGTTCCTTAATGAATTGAACGAATCTACGGCGATGTAAATGGTCGGTCGGCTTCAATTCCTGCACCAGTTGACAAATTTGAATCTGCTTCAACACTGTGGTTCACGGTTGCGATGTTTTGAGTTGAACGACCCGGTTGGACACACGTTAGTGTTCGCATATTTTGTATCGAGCCTGTCGACTAAATTCTTAAAGAAGCCTCAGAATGGCAATTATGTTGCCCGAAAATATCATGAATTTTACGAAATGTAACTTTAAGGGCACCACGTAAGATTCCTTAAATAAAGTTTGTTAGATAAAGTTAACAACCACACAAAACTTGTTCTTGTTTTTTCTTTCTTTACTGATCGTCAGACCTTTATCTTTGGCTCAGAACACAAACTTGCGTTGGCTAGCAGCAAACGAAATTTATGATATTTATTTAGATATCGTATCTTTTCCTGGTGTCTTTACATTAGTTGACAATAGTTTTTGTTCTTTAGGAAAATTATAAATAAAAACGAGCTTATTTGTTACTTAAATATAATGGTGCAACGAAACAAAAACAAACGGCAATGATGCACTATGAGATAAGTTGCTAGGTTTTTTTTTAGACACGGCATGTATGGTCAAAAAATTAAAATATGTTACAGATTTTGTGACCAGAGTTGTATTTTGAGTTACAAATTTTATGTGTGGCAACTATGCACACATTTTCTTGAAAATTTAGAACATATATCTTTTAACAAAATTTCAATTTCTAAAATGGTTTCAAATTTATTACACAAAAAAAGTTGAAAATTTTTTTCAAAGTTTTACTTTCAGAGCAAAAAAAACCTTTTGCTTAAGAATAATGCCGCAGACCTATGTTGCACCATATTTTAAAATTTTGACTATGAATTTTTTCCTTTATTATTTAAGTCGTAAAAATTTTTTAAGTAAAGCTTTTTAAAGGTATTTATTAATCCATCAATGACTTTCTAGAATAGATCTTCAATAGAAAGTGTCAGTCCCACAAGAAGGGATAAAAAAAAGGGATTTTTGTCTATGCTCGGATAGTCACATTTCACCTTTATTTTGTAATGGTTTAACTCGATAATGCACTTTACTTCCGTCTGCCATTTTCTAGAAGGTCCAATGACGACTGGTGAAAAACTGATTTAAAAAAAATTCTGCCGGTGCATTCAAACTAAATGTTTAATAACTTCACTTATTCTTTTGAAATCTGCTTGTACTTATCGTATAACCTTTTAGCATAAGTCTTGATATACAGAAATTGCGTTCTGCGAATTTAATCATATGGTGTTCCTAACCCTTACACATTCACATTCGCTGATAATCAGTAATGCTCTTACATTTGAAATTCATAATGGAATTGTAAGCTGTCAGTGTAACAGTTTGTATATTTGTAAATTCTGTGCCGGTATGTGTTTGTTTGTGTGTGCCTCTGTGTTGGTAACATATGCGCAATTGGGATTATAACAAATAAATTAGTTTCTTTTTAATAAAATTTTCATGTGTTTTTGTTTTTTTCTATTCTACGATTTTTATTTTTGCCCCTTTAATCTGTTTATTGCCGAAAAGACTTTTCTAAATGTGCGCTGAAATGGAGTATTAGGGCGTCACGCTTACCAAGCATGGATACTATGTAATTTATTATTACTTTGGTTTTCCATTAATAATCCAAGCAGAAATTGGACAAAATTACCGTAATCATATTTTTTTTTAAATCGATTGAAAACATTTTGTGTCCTTTTAGCATATTTTAATGAATATCATGGTGACAAAAACAACGAGCCTTAACCACCAAAAGCCTTCAATCGGCTTAAGGTAATTAAGTAGGTTTTAATTAAAGAATCTAATTTAAATTTGCTGATGCAGGCATTCATTATTTGGCAATAAAATTTCACGCATAGCAAATGTGGCATCTGGAAGTAAAATATAAAATATTAAATTACAGTGGCCGACAAGAGTCTTCGTACCGAAAACAAGTAATGCAAGTAATGCAAAAAACTAACAAAATTTATTATATACTCGTACCTAAACTTTTATTCAGAAAAAACTAATGAACTCGATTGCCTGCCGTTAAAATATGATCTGCATACGAAGAAAGGAAACAAGGTTTATTTCTATATTAAAAGTCATTACTGTTCCTAAAGTCAATGCTTCATTTACATTTTACGAAGCCGAAATCTATGCCTGCTCAATGGCATTGAAATTCGGACTTTGTAAAGCTGAGCGGGATCATGGTTGACAATTTGAGCCGAGTACTACAGATCATTATCTTTATTTTTGTTAATGATTCATATTATCCTCAACATCTCCAACATACTTAATATTATGAACTAAGATCTACGGATCTACTGCTGTTTATAATTAATTTCTACTTGTAGGTGAACAAAACTCTCTTTTAGAAATTAATGATTTTCTAAGACTAATTTGTTACACTTTTTCAAAGAATTTCAAGGGGTTTCTTCTATGACTCCTTTTCGGTCATTGTTTTAGTCGTTTAGAACGAAGCTAACATCTCTGCCACTTAGTTTCTTTGCCACCCTGATATACGGTTTGCTTTAAACCTGATTTCCTAGTTCTGTATATAGGGGTCATTCCCTTAGTGCTTATCCGAAACAAAAAAAAAATTTTGCTTGATTGTAGATTTATTTAAATTAAAAACACGGGAAACAAATTCTTTTCTGCACTTATTAATCAAATTTCAAATTTCATCGATTGAAATTGCTTTACGAAAAGCGATTACCACATTTAAATATTTAAAAAATTTTCTCACTCTTTAACTGAATATCATTTAAAGCAAACAATACAAAAGAAAAAAAATTGTTTACAAATATATATATATATATATATATATATATATATATATATATATATATATATATATATATATATATATATATATATATTATATATACAGTCGTGTGTATGCTTCTTTAATGTTTAACTATAAGTTTATAAATAAAACAGCAGGCTTTTTTGCTTATTTCGTATTTATTACGAGGCTTTTGTCAGCCACTGTAACAGCCACGACTCGTGGGCTTCGCATAAAGTGAAAAGTAAAATTTTATATAAAGGATCTGCCAAATAACGTTTTTGTTTCTTTTAAATGCTATAAACAAAACTACTGAATATTTTCGCAATTTTTTTTTTCATTTGAAAGTTCAATCCTTCCGGTTAATAATGGAAAAAAATGTTATTCAAATGGCTGCCTCGGCCATGCAGTAGCCTACACGATCGCTCCAATTTTTAATCACATTATCGATTGTGTGCAGCTGTATTTCGCCAATGGCTTCACGAATATTGTCCTTTAAAGCGTCAATTGTCTATGGCTTGTTGGCGTAACACTTATCTTTGACGCACCCCACAAATAATAGTCCAGCGGTGTCAAATCGCAGCTCCGAGGTGGCCAAACGACATCAGCTCTGCGGCTGATAATGCGATCGTCAAAAATAGGGCGCAAAACATCGAGGGTAGCTTCGGCTGTGTGGCACGTAGCGCCGTCCTGTTGAAACCAAATATTGCCAATATCCTCCTCTTCAATTTTTGTGAACAAAAATTCATGCAACATGGCCCGATAACGATCTCCATTGACTGTAACGGCCACTCCTTGCTAATTTCGAAGAAAAATGGCCCAATTATGCCTCTGGACCAAAATCCGCAACAATCCGGGTGCATCGGCTTTTCAATGTATGCGTACGGGTTTTCTGTGCCCCAAATGCGGCGTTTTTGCTTGTTTACATACCCGCCAAGATCAAAATGAACTTCATCTGAAAAGATGATTTTTTTGTAAAATCGGCATCTTCTGTAAGTCGATCGCAGGACCACTTAGCGAAGTAAAAACGCATTGGATGGTCACTTGGCTTCAACTCCTGAACCAATTGGACTTTGTATGGTGTCATACCAAGGTCTTTATGCAAAATTCGTCTCAATGATGTGTCTGAAATGTTAAATTGTTGAGAACTACGGTGAATTGATGTTGATGGGGCTTCACGCACACTTTCTGTCTTAGCAGCAATATTCTCGGGTGTACGCACTGTTTTTGGCTTTTCGCGCTTTAGTTTATCGATGAGGATGCCAGTTTTTTTCACTTTTTTCACAAGATAACGAACATACGGAGCTGACGGTGCTTCTCTTCTTCCATAATCCGTACGCAATTTTCGCACACACATTCTGCAACATTACCATGATTTTCAAAGCAATTTCGCAATATTTCCCAGCATTTTTCAAGCGTATACACAATTATATTCGTTCAGCGGAAGGATAAAACTAATTATCTGTCAAATCAAACATGAGCTAAGTGTTACCATTCACGCAATTAGTACTTGTTGAAAAAAAAAAACGTTAGATGGCGGACCCTTTACAGTAATTATGGCCCTTTACAGTGATTATGATTCAGCATTTTTTTTTGTCAAATCTGGCGATTTTATTTCACCCTTTGAACATAGATTTCTTAGGTCAGCGCATTTCACCAGATAAGTGCAGTTTAAAGTCTCTTTTTTATGCAATATTTTGTTAATATCGCTAACAATCTATGCATAAAAAATGTATTTTAGACGTGAAAAACAGTTTTGAATTAACGTGCCATGATTTTAATTTAAAAAACAGTGTGAAGCACTTATTTGTTGTTCCAATGTAATATGGACACCGTTGGGCTTAAATGAATAAATTAAAATTGGAAGGGAAAAATTAAGTTAGACTGCGGTATTTGAGCCACTTTTTATTATAGAGATCTTAAAAATAAGAGATGTTTATAATAAAGATTTGCTACATTTTATTCTCTAAAGGGTTGAGAATTCATCATGCATTTTTTTTACTGGAAGTGGAACTCGTCATTAATATGATAACCCAATCTGAACGTGGCTCTTGAATTAATTGTGTTGCTTTCAACTGTCGGAAAACAAATTCGCTTCTTTGAACTTAAAACTATTTATCTGATCAGATCGCTAGAATTCCATTGATAAGAGAATTTCGAATAATTAAAACATTTTCGGCGTGTATTTAGATGAGCATTTAAATATTTTTAATGACGCAGCTAACTTTCATTAAAAAAAAATAATTCGGAAACAAATTATAATTCATTTGATTATTGGATAAGTTTTGTTATAAAGATATAGCGATAAATTAGTAAAAGCGCAAAAAAATATTTGCGATATATCGGACGTTTTTTTTCTAGATATATAGAACTTTAAGGTGGCAACACAATTTTAACTGGTTGACGATTTGTCAGCTGACAAGTGATTTATGTTTAGCTTGCTTTGTCATTTCAACATGAATATACAACAACGCTTTCAAATTAGTTCAAAAAAAAAAAAAAGATTGCCGTTGATACCGATTTTCATAAGCGAATTTTCTTTAGCGATAAAGCTCATTTTTTTATTGAATGGATATGCCAATAAACAAAACTGCAGTGTTTAAGGTGATGATAGTTGGCAAATGTATGTTGAGACACCGTTATATCCAGAAAAACTGGCTGTTTGGTGTACTTTATGGGCTGGTGGAATAACTGGTCTGTTCTGCTTACAAAACGATGCTGATCAGAACGTTACAGTGAGTGGTGACCGCTATAGAGCCATGATTACTAACTTTTTCGTTCATCAATTGAATAACCATGACGTAGAGGAGTTGTGGTTTCAGCAAGGCGACGCAATATATCACACACCCCGTGCCACAAGGAAACTTTTGGAACCTCCATAGTTTTATGGTTTGGACTCCCTTTCTGTGGAGATATATAAAGTCGCTATTCTATGCCAATATGCCCAAAACTACTTTAAGCACAGCATTCACCGAATTGTTGGCGATATATGGCCACAAAGTTTGGAAGAAGTTATCGAAAATTGGTCCTCCAAATTAGACCATGTCCGAGCCAGCCATGTCATTAAATTATAATACCAGAATGTTATTGTCTGAGTAAATTAAATTTCATGTCAATTTAAAAATGCATTTTTGTTTTATTTCATTTTAAAGTTCTTACCTCTGTATAAACACCTTTTTTAATAAATATTTTTATTGTTATCAGTTTTACCCCCATGTGATACAGAAGCATAACCAAAAATTATGAAATGTAATAATTTTAATTAAATAAAAATCGAAAAATGCCCTCGTTATTTGCTGCCAATATTGCCAGAGATTTTTTACAATTTTAAACATGTTTTCAACAGTTACTCGTTCTTTTCAAAATTACATTCAGTATGCTTAGGATTTCCACAATCGATTTAAGTACAGCGACATGAATTCTCTGCGTATGTGACAAATTTTCATAAAATTTTGCACGTGGCGTTTTCGAATTTACATTTTTTTGTTTTTCATTTTTATTATATTCTATACAAGAATTTGAGAAGATTTAATAATTTCACTTGGTAAAATGATATAAAGATTCTTTTGTAATGCAAGAAATAATTAATTAATATTTATTTGATTTTAAATATTTCAGAAACGCTCGTCGTTGGCCTCTAATGATTGACCCACAAGGGCAGGCTAATAAATGGATTAAAAACCTAGAGAAGAATAATCGTTTGTGTGTTATACGTCTAAATCAACCCGATTACACCCGAGTACTCGAGAATGCTATACAATTTGGTTTACCCGTGCTGCTAGAGAATATTGGAGAAGAATTGGATCCTCTACTAGAATCGATTTTACTAAAGCAGCTTTTTAAACAAGGCGGCGCTTTATGTATTAAATTGGGTGATACTGTTATTGAATATAATCACAGTTTTAAGTGAGTAAAATAAGACATTTTCTTTTATAAAAATTTATAATTTTAATGTAGAAACGTTAGCTGAAAATTGGGGAACTTTCCTCAATTAATAGTAAAAATAATAACATGATTATTAATTATTATTTATAATTTATCTATGTATTTTCAAACTACATATGGTTTTAGTTTTTATTAGTTAAAGTTTTATTAGAATACTTTAATGGGCTTAAAGTTGTTAAAAATGCTTCCATTTAAAACGCGTTAGGAACAACTGGCTGATTCAGGCGAAGCCTATTTTCACACAACAAGCAAAATTGCTGCATTTGGCCTTCTGAAAATCCTAGAGCAATTATTGAGAAGTCTTTTCATGCTCAACGTGTCACTGTATGGTGCGCTATGTGATCTGGAGGGAGTGACTGCGCCGTTTTTTTCGTAGATGAGGCTTGAAATGCGGTAACAGTCAATGGATTACGCTATCGCGAGATCCTAGCAACTCAATTGTGGCCTATTATTGACGTCGTATTTATCACTGACATGTGGTTTCAAAGGCATGGTGCCACATGTCACACAACCAATGAGACGATCAATTTATTGCAAAGCAAATTTCCCTAGCGCATAATTTCACGTCAATCGGCAGTTAAGTGTCAAGCCAGATCGTGTGATTTAACACTACTGGATTGCTTTTTGCGGGGCTATGTTAAGGACAAGATCTATACGGCGCCAATCGAATCGATTTCAGCCTTAAAACTTAAAATCCGTGATGTGATTTACGAAATAGAAAATAGAACCGCCATTTTGCCAAAAAGTGATTAAAAACTTTGATGAAAGAATCGGCATCTGTCAGCATGCTCATGGTGTACTTCAGGCAGATATCATTTTTCATTCATAATTGCCGAACTTTTTTCTTCGTAATACAATAAAAATATGAATCATCTTAATCAAATTTTTTTTTAGAAAACAAACTTCTTGTTAAAAACCCTTTATATATAAATTTGTATTTTGTACTATGTGAATTTTTATTTAACGACAAATTTTAAGCCTTCAATCCGCTCAAATAAAAAATGGACATTAGCTGCAATAATTTTGACTTACTGAGTTTAGAACCGAATACCTATTGAAAAACGAGCTTCACAAAGATTCCTTAAATCTAAAAAAAATAGGCAGACCAGGATTGCTTTTGCCAAAAATAATATAAAGTAAATTCACCAGAGACAGCGTGGTATTTTGAATTCAAACTTTAGTTTACAAGTGTCGAAGAGATTAAAGTAAAGGGGAATGAGTAAATTCACATTACTCTAAAGCACAGTGTTAGAGAGGGGATGAGATTTTGGTTTCTGGTTATGGCATTGGTCAAATTCATGCAATAAGTGGAATTGTGGATTGTAAGTCTACAGAGCCATCCTGGTCAATGCAATATTCCACATGTAGGGCATGAAATGTCATTTGATGTTAGATAACTTAATTTTTACTAACCCAGACACACCTCCAAAAGTGTAAAGAACAAAAACGCACAGCCTAATAGCCCATTCTTAATACCATAAAAAATATTAATAGGAATATCTTGCTGGCTACAAAAGTGAGGATCAGATCTGTAAACATATCGGCCAAGCTTAGTTGACTCCATGTCACGCAGATGTGCAAGTTTTAATAAATAATGGCTACGCAACTAACTATTGAATGTGCTTTAGTTTCGTCGCTGAAATATAAAATTTGTTTGAGTGCTTTTTTCACGTTCTAAAAAATTTAAGCTGTAGAATCTATTCGAACAATACTCACAAAATTAACGTTCAAACGCAGAACTGTTAAGAATATAAATTTATGTCTAGCGCGTTTTTCTACAAATTATATCTACTTTTGCAAAACCTCACTAATAAGTAGGCCATTACCTAAGTGTTAATGCATTCACGCGATTGCGTTTCTTGCTTTAACTTAAAGATTCATTAATGTTTAATGCTTTTTAAAATATTTATTTTTTTAATCCTTAGATTTTATATGACAACAAAATTTCGCAATCCACATTATTTACCAGAAGTAGCTGTTAAAGTAACTCTTTTGAATTTTATGATCACCACTCAAGGCTTGCAGGATCAGCTGCTAGGCATTACTGTGGCTAGGGAACGTCCCGATTTGGAAGCGGAAAAGAATACGCTTATCGTACAGAGTGCTGAAAATAAACGCATGTTACAAGAAACTGAAGACGAAATTCTGGAAGTTCTTTCAACAGCTGAAAATATTTTAGAAGACGAAACCGCTGTTCAGGTTCTTAGCTCGTCAAAGGCATTGGCCAATGATATTAATGAGAAACAAATCATAACTGAAGCGACTGAAAAACAAATTGATATTGCTCGTTTGAGTTATGTTCCAATAGCAGAACATTCAACAATACTATTTTTTACAATTGGTAAGTTAATTTTGGAATGCGAAACTATTTAAATTTTAAATTTAAAAATTATGTTATTTTATGAAACGAGTAAATAGTACATTAATACTCTTTAGGATTAGAACAAACAGTGCTTAAAATGATATTAATAAATTATGACGTCATCGTGAATTCCTTTAGGTGACGGCTTAAATAACTAAGAATAATAAATAAATTGGAAATTTTCAAGAAAAAAATTGTTGCGAGTGGTTATCAAAGGGCGTTCGTAAGCCTGTTTGCCGATAAAGACAAAGCTGGAAAATAAAACAATGGACTTTTTAGTAATTTATTTGCTTTGATGTCTCTAAGGTGAATCCATAACATATTAATGAATTGGCTCATGGGCTCTCTGGATGTCAAAATTGCTTATTGCAATTGTTTGAAAACTAAACCGTATTCTGCAAAAGAGAATTTGAACACTCACATCTCTTTCTAAATATATATTGTCGGTTTTTCTTTTTTATCCTGATCGGATATTAAATCATATTTTACGATTCATAAATTTACGATTTTATAGATTTATAGTTTTGTAAGAGACTTCCACAATTATGGGTGCCCTTGTAGGCTAGTAGGTAGTGTACTAGTTTACAAGAATGCGGGTTGTGGGTTCGATTCCCAACAAAGATCTTGGTTTTTTTCACTACAAATAAAAATTGACTGTCAGTGATGAAGGCATGGTCACTGGTCACTGTTGCTGTCTTCTACTTTCACCACCTATCTCATCTCTTCTCTATCCCTTTCCTAAAGAATGTAGCACGGTACTTCACTAAATAGGCATTGTTGCCTCTTAAAAAAATCATATTTATTGGTTTAAAGTTTAAAACGCCGATTTCCATAAGCTTCTTAAAAATTAAATAGTGTTTTCTTTTTGCTTTACCGTTTAAATATAATTCTTGTTAAATTATTTATCTACACTTGCTTTGTAGTTATTTATCTTCAGTTTCTTAACAAAAGTTCGGTAAAAGCATTATGAGTACCAGCAAAATAGTTATGGGAGTAGTTAGTCCCCACTGTTACCTACTTTGCTGCTTATTTTCTAATGATTAATATTTTGTGATATGGCTATGGGAATCTATCTATACCCATGTCTTTGGATCTATAGCTTATCCTTCTACCTATTTCTAGAACTATAAAGATGATATAAAATTAAAAATGTTTAATTTCTACTACCCCAAACCCCGAACATACTTAGCTTGTCAGCTGGATGTTATTAAAAAGTTAATGTTAATAAGCAAAATAAAGAAAAATTGATTTAGTTAAATTATAATTAAAATGATAATTGTAAAATTCTTAATATTATGCTTAAACTATACATTATGAGTCAGGGACTTTTCATTTAATTTTGATGGAAGCTTAAGTTTGCTGATGTACATTAGCAAAACTCCGGCGAAATAAGTTTTGTTTAACGTAATAGTTATAGTTTTTTAACCTTTTTAATATTTTTTAGTAGTTAATTATAAAGCACTAGGTCAATTTAATAAAAAATTTTTAAAAACTTTTATTTTTTATTATTTTTTCGATATTTCGCCACACCGTTGGTTGGCATCATCAGGAAAACAAAAATAATGAACAAACAAATTGAAAAAATTTTTTGATTAACAAATTCAAAATAATCAAAAATTTTTTTCAAAAAAAAAAAACAAAACAAAAAAAAAAACAATAAAAAAGGACAAATTGAAAAAATTTTTTGTTTTACATGCATACAAAAAAATTATCAATATTAAAAAATTTTTAAATGAAAAACAATTTTGAAAATACATAACAAATTTACAAAACAATAGTAGCTTACACATATATTCTAAAACATAAATTTAATTAGCAAACGTTACAAAAAATTAAAGTATTAATTATTAATATTATGCAGATACAGAGTTTTGTTTTATAATTTTATGCACTAAATGTCTATAATTTTGTGCAACATTCTCCGTATCTGCTTTAAAATTTATTCTTTTGGTTAATGGTACGATTAACTAATATCTTAATTAATCAATTTAATAATAGGAAGAAAAGAGTTATAAGTAGTGGAACGGAACCCAAAATATATAAATCGATAACTTATATACCTGTTTTGTCTGAAAGAATAGAGAATTCAAAAATTTATGATACAAATAAATATAAAATGGCATATAAGAATACAAATACATTAAAAAGGTTGTTTAGTAAAACTAAGGATAAAATTCAAAAATTAAATATGTCCAATGTAGTGTACAAAATTCCTTGTAACGGTAATGATAAGGAGGATTGTAATAAGGTTTATGTAGGCACAACAAAAAATAAATTGAAAACTAGAATCGCAGGACATAGGTCAGACCAGAAATACAGGAATAATATTATTTACAAAAAACAGCATTATCTTCGCATTGCTCTAAAGTTAATCACAATCCTAATTTTGAAAATGTTTCAATTTTAAATTTAGAAAATAATTATAGACGTCGCTATATGTTAGAAATGTTACAAATAATTAAAGTACCATTAACCAAAAGAATAAATTTTAAAGCAGATACGGAGAATGTTGCACAAAATTATAGACATTTAGTGCAGAAAATTATAAAACAAAACTCTGTATCTGCATAATATTAATGACTAGCTGCAATAGTAATAACGAAAAAATTGGATTTACTTAATTTTAATTAATCTTTCGTGTAGAGAATACCTTAAAAGTGCTATGTTATGTTATAGTTCGACTTGTAATAGAAGTTAAATGTTCCCAGATTGAAATATGCCATAAATGTTGTTGATTGGATTTGTGGAAAAATCGTAATTTCAATGTAATGCTGATGAATCACGTTTTTCAGGAATTTTCCGAGTTTTCCACTAAGAGTTTTCTATTTTGCAATTCGAAAAGCTACAACGGAACAATTGCACACAAAATTCCATACTAAAAATTAATTTTAGATTTTTCCAATTTCCCGGCTTTTCCGTACGCTTTTCCCAAAATTTTCTTTCGAACTAACATTCTCCTGGCAATTACAAACAACTAAAAAAAAAATTTGAGCCTAATAGGCCCAGCCGTTCTAGAGTTATGGAACGACAATAAAATGTACACTTCTTTTTATAAATATAGAAGATTAATACTTTAATTTTTTGTAACGTTTGGTCATTAAATTTATGTTTTAGAATATACTTATGTGTAAGCTACTAATGTTTTGTAAATTTGTTATGTATTTTCAAAAATGTTTTTCATTTAAAAATTTTTTAGTATTGAAAATTTGTTTGTATGTATGTAAAACAAAAAATTTTTTCAAATTGTCGGTTTTTATTGCTTTTTTTTTGAAAAAATTTTTTGATTATTTTGAATTTGTTAATCAAAAAATTTTTTCAATTTGTTTGTTCATTATTTTTGTTTTCCTGATGATGCCAACTAACGGTGTGGCGAAATATCGAAAAAATTAAAAAATAAAAGTTTTTTAAAAATTTTTTATTAAATTGACCTAGTGCTTTATAATTAACTACTAAAAAAAAGTTTTGTTTAACTAAAACGAAGCTGTACGCTTAGAAATACTGGGTGCAATTTCTTATTGTATTATTAATGAACTTATTAAAATGAAAATGAATACTATTTGAAAATGGCATTCTCATGGTAAAAGGGTCAATATAAGAATATAATTTTGTTTTCTTGCCAGTGATAGGAACACAAAGTTGTTACGTTGTGTCACCTAAAATTATTAAGGAATAAATTATTAAAATTTGTAAATAAAGATCCATCTAAAAGCCATATGGATTTATAAATTTGATCCAAATGTAGTAAGGAATTAAGCGATTTTATTATGAAGTTTATTATCGTTAGTAAAAAAAATATAATTAAGAAAAAACGCTAACATTAATTACTAGTGTGGTTTTATGTCATAGTAATTGCTTAAATAATGCCAATGAAATTTCATAGATAATGTAACAATGCTAAGTGTTTTACATATAACATGACATAACATAAAAGAATTTAATTTTGTTTGGAACGAAATTTTTCTACTGTTGTTGTAATGTTGTAAACACATGCGTATAAACTAAAAAACTAATATCCGGGGCTTGTGGGCTACTATTCTTATTTATTTTGAGTTATTGCCACACTAAAAAAAATTGTATAAAATAGTTTGTGTTTTTAATTTCCGTTTTATATTGTGGTCATGAAAAATTGAATTTGTCTTTTTTGTTGGTTGTTATCACCGGACATATAGTATACGAAGTATATATATCTAATAACCGAAAAATTAAAAAAATGCTGTTTAATACACATTTTAATATTTACAAAGTAAAACAAAATGATTCTAAAAAAATAAAGTCTTCTAAAAATAAGTCTAACGGCCTGACTAGGAAGCAGGATATAAAACTCTAACTTTTAAATATAAATGAAAATCATTTTGGACAGTATTTAAATAAAACGACTATTTTATAAGTAATTTATTAATTAAGCACTAGTTCTTTATATAAAACCAGTTAATCTTTGTTTTTTATATTACTTCTCGATATTTCGCCAAACCATCTTCAGGAAAAGGAAAGAAAAAAATTATATAAACAATTTATCAAATCAATTAAATTATTAATTAATTAAATTTTCAAATTATTAATTCATTAAATAATTAATTAATCAAATTATTAGTTAATCAAATTATTAAGTAATTGTTAATTAATTTGATCAGTTTATACAATTTATTTTTCTTTTCCTGAAGTTTTCCTGGTTTAACAAAATATCCAGAACTAATATAAAAAATAAAGATCAACTAAATTTTTTATAGGAAAACCCAGTGCCTAATTAATAAATTATTTAAAGGGTTCGCTAAGTAATCTTTTTTTGTTTTAAATGCTATAAACAAAACTACTGAATATTTTCTCAAAAATTTTTTCTTATTTGAAAGTACAATTCTTTCGGTTAATAATGGAAAATAATTTCATTCATATGGCTGCCTCGGCTGGCCATGCAGTAGCCTATACGATCGGTCCAATTTTTAAGCACATTATCGATTGTGTGCATCTGTATTTCACCAATGGCTTCACGAATATTTTCCTTTAAAGCGTCAATTGTCTGTGGCTTCTCGGCGTAATACTTATCTTTGACGGCACCCCACAAATAATAGTCCAACGGTGTCAAATCGCAGCTGCGAGGTGGCCCAATGACATCAGCTCTGCGGCTGATAATGCGATCTTCAAAAATAGGGCGCAAAACATCGAATGTAGCTTCGGCTGTCTGGAACGTAGTGCCGTCCTGTTGAAACCAAATATTGCCAATATCCTCTTCAATTTTTGTGAACAAAAATTCATTCAACATGGCCCGATAACGATCGCCATTAACTGTAACGGCCACTCCTTTCTCATTTTCGAAGAAAAATGGCCCAATTATTCCTCTGGACCAAAATCCGCACCAAACAGTGACTCGTTTTGGCTGCGTCGACTTTTCAATGCATGCGTGCGGGTTTTCTGTACCCCAAATAAGACAATTTTGCTTGTTTACATACCCGCCAAGATCAAAATGAATGTCATCTGAAAAGATGATTATTTTTTGCAAAATCGGCATCTTTTCGGCTCTGCAAAATATCATTTGGGTTATGTTTATCTTATCCCATATGAGCAGAAAAAATTTCTGCATTAAAGAAATAAAATGGTAAAAAATATTTTATTCAATTACTCATGGAAATTCTGCCTTAAATAGGCAATTGTACATTTTAAATTAACCGTGCCACTTAAGGGGGGCAAATCTGAGTTTTGGAAATAAGTTGATTCAAAACAAAAGTAAATTTGCAATTTTGATAACAACAGTTTTATTAATACGAATGTAAAGTAGATATAGGAATTAATAACGGAAAAGTTCAGGTAAAGGTCAACATCTAGCGGGACGGTGGCCGTCCTAAGTTTACTATTATTTTTATTTTATCTATTTTTTTGAGAACTTAGTATTTAACAAAAAATTGAAAACAAAAAGAATATATGTATTTTCAAACAAGAAAGAAAACAATATTTTTTTTAATAAGGAAATATATTATTAACAAAAAAAAAAAATATATATATATATACATATATATATATATATATACATATATATATATACATATATATATATATATACATATATATATATATATACATATATATATATATATATATATGTATATATATATATATATATGTATATGTATATATATATATACATATATATATATATATACATATATATATATATATACATATATATATATATATATATATATATATATAAATATATATATAAACTGTGTAATCTGTATTGGTTTAATACTATTTCAGTCACGGTGTCAAGATGGACCTCTTCCCCATCTTAACATGTGCTTTCGGTAGTAAAAGGCGGTATTAGTCGCCTAATCTGGCAAATCCTACTAGTGGACTTGAGCATATGTATTTATACCATGGAAACCAGTCGTGCGCTGAGCTACGGCCCTGTTTGTGTTATTTTTGAATCCCCTCGAGGGAAAACATGGTGGCTGTGGTTTAGTCTCCGTTGTTTTTTAAAGCCTCCGAAAATATGTTACGTATGATAATACCAATGTGTGATGTTACGCATGTAGCAGGACACGACCCTGCTTGCTGTGCTCTTAAAAATTGCTACAAAGGCGTATGAACCTAGGTGTGTATGCGCTTTAGAGCGAGGGTTAACACATTACAAACACCTAATGGTAAGATCACGATCAGATTAGGACTAAATGGCTAGGAGCTGACGTTAATCTGTATTACAATCAGATCGTCCGTTATTTGTTGATTTGACTTTTTTGTAAACCCGGTCTTTTGAATGGGCGTAGAGAAAATAATCCAGCGGCATTAAATTAGAAGAACAAGGCGGTTAACTGACATTGCTAAATTGAAAAATTTAACGAGCGGGAAATTATTCATGCAATAAATGAATTGTTTTAGTGGTTATGTGCTTGTGGCGCTGTCTTGCTGAAACCAAGGGACACTGATGTCAACAATAGCTAATTGTGCCACAAAAATTTAGTTATCAGAGTTTGACAGCAAAGAGAATCCACTGTACAGCGAAAATCTTTGCGTCACTACGGTCACTACGAGCGTATTGTTTTAGTCTAATGTGAGCAACAATAACCTCGAATGTAGCTATTTAATTACGTAGCGGAGCTTACGAAGAGTTTTATGTTTTTTTTTTTGATAAAGAGAAGTAGCACTTCAGGCAACAATGCCTATTTAGTCAAGTACCGTGCTACATTCCTTAGGAAAGGGATAGAGAATAGATTAAACAGGTGGTGAAAGTAGAAGGATAGTCGGAAATTAACTGCCGTATATAAGACAGCACAGCGACCAGTGACTAATGTCATCCTTTGACAGCTCAATTTTTGACATTTATTTATTTGACAGACAATTTACTTTCTAAATTAAATTTGTCCACCTATTATATTTAGACTTATAGACCTGATTTCGTCATTAAACAGGCTAGAATCACCTTGTTGAAACAAGCTTTTTCAAACAACAAACGTCATATCATAATCATAGATATTTGGCATCATTACTAGTGATGCTTTAAGCATATAGGATGCGGTTTTAAGAGCTGCTGAGGGCAACAAAGTTGTGTAAACAACAGCAACGTCAGCAATATAGTAAGCAACAGTGAGTTTATTGTTTTCTGGTGCGGCTGTGGGACTTTAGAACGATTCCTGGTTATCTAAGCCTTTCATAAGAAATAACTGTAGAAAAGGACTAGAAATCTGGAAATAAGTTGCTTAAAAACTTTTATTTGGGTACGGTTTTCCGTCGATCCTCGTCAAATTTGGTTTGTGAACAAACCGGTTTCGTCCGTTTGCCATCTTCTCTTCGTACTAGTTGCGTTCTATTGTCAGCTGTGTTTATATAGTTCGTCTTGTTAGTGTTTCTCTTCGTGTTATTGCATTCGTCACTTTCTCTCTTTTTTGTCTGTATCTCTCTCCTTTTTCGTTTGTGTGTTTTTACCTAATTTGTCTCTCTTTTTTCATTCGTCTCTCTTCCTACCTAAATCCTTTTACGACCATGCTCGTTATTCGTTTCTGTTTATGTGTGAACCTATTAGGTTTTTTCCATGACATAATAATCTGTAATTGTAAGTTTATGATGTTCTTTATTGCTTTGGGCTTGTGCACCTGCGTAACGTGTTTGTGTTGGTGTAATGTTTGTTTTCTTGTAAAAATGTTTCAATGGTTCAAATATTATGTCCGAAGCAGTGTTTATTTGTTCATTTATTATTCGTCCGTCAAATGTTTTCTGTTTGTATATTTCCATGTTCTCCAGTACATTTAGTCTCTTTGCTTTGTGCTGTGTATGAAGCAGTTTAACCGTTGTTTTTGTATGTCCTGGTGTACATTTGTTGTTGAATATATGGTTTGCAAAATTTGATTCTGGAGTTGATTTTGGTTCTCGTAGTTTTCTGTTATAGTCTCTAATGTGTTCCCTAAATCTGGTCTTAATTTTTCGTCCTGTTTGCACGATATAACTATAATGGCATGTACAATTTGTACACTCCATGTTTGTCTAGTAAATTTGTCTCTGTTGTTTTATTCCGTAGTATTATGCCTAGGTTGTTTGTTGTTCTGAACGCCGTATTGATGTTGTGTTTTCAGAAAGTTTGTAGCTTGGTGCCGATTTGTAATTAATTATGGGTCTCATCGGTATGTTTGTGTATTTTTGGTAGTGTTATCATAGATAATGCGGATGGGTTCATCATTGTTAATGTGTGCGATACGTTTGGTTTTATTATCCTTGTTGCCTTTTTTATAATCTCCTTAATTTTCGTTTGAAATTCGTCCGTAGGAATTTTACCAATTCTCTTGCACTTTGAGACTTTTATTAGCTGTTCGGTCTTTGCGATGCAGTCATGTTTGCGGATGAGCACCGTTGTGTTTCCCTTGTCTACTTTTGTGACTAAGATGTTGTTCGATTCCAGTTTACGTTTTAGTTTCCTAATTGTATTGTGCTCTCCGTTTAAGTGTTTTGTAGATTTGGCCTTCTTCTCTATTATTTGTTTGCATATGTGTGTGGCTTGCTCCTGTTCTTCGCTTGGGATCATCGCTATTGCGACTTCTGTGTCTACAATGGTTTGTTCTATTTCCTTTTTCTTGTTGTTTACTGTGGTATTGTGTTTTAATCCCTTTTCTAATAATTGAGCCTCTTGCCTGCTAAAGGTGACCTCTGTTAGATTCAAAAATCTTGTGTGGAAACTTTTATTCTTGCGCGTTTTGTTGTTTGTTGTATTTGTTAGTGTCTCGAGTTTCCTGCTTAAAGTTGCGTATTTTTGTTTTATTGTTTTCGCGTTTTCTGCTCGTATTTGGTCTAATATGTTCATGAGTATGTCGGTTGGGAGTCGTTCTGCTAGTTTAAGATGATTGTCTAGTATTTCCGAGTTCGTAATTTCTTTTTTGGCGTTAAGGTTTCTGATTTCGAATTTTAAAAAGTCTTTTTGCGCTCTTTTTATTGTCTTCCTGCTTGCTGTGGTGTTGATTCTAATCTGTATTCTGGCATATTTTGGTGTAACATTGTTTGTTGAACCAAATGTTTGCCTTTATTGTCATAACTTTTAATTGTCGTCGTTTGTAAATTGTTATTAGTCCAATTGTGTCTAAATTGTAGACCTGACATTTTCTGCATTTTCTGATATGTGCTTAAAAACATTTGTGGGCCAGGCCTAGTTTGAGGTGATTGAATACATCTTCTAAACTATAACGAAAGCAGTAATGAATTGTATAAAATGAAGCTTATAAGAAGGCAATTTGAAAGATACATCCATTTCTTACAAAGATAGACCCAAAATACGTCAATTTTCAAAATTTATCTAATATTATAAAAATATCATTTTATACGTATATAGAAAAAAAATCGAAAAATAAAACCTAATTAAGTTTTTTGATAATATTCTAAAAAGACTACAAAATAAATCGGCTCAATAAATTTTTATTTTGCAGTATTTGGAACACTGGCTTCTACAATGAACTTTTTCCTCATGCCGCTTAAGAACTTCCACCACTATAGTATGTTATTTGTTATGATTTGGGTACAGAAACTAAATACTCTAGTTTATAATCCCATTTCGAAACGCAGATTTTTACTTTTTTATTCAATTCAATTCATTTATTTTCCAAAACATTCTTATAAAAAAACAGTAACTTAAACTAACAATATACTCAACAAAAATTTCTTACATACTAAAGTATTTTCCAAGAACTACATCACTCTATCAAATAATAAATTTTGTACATTTGTTTATACAGCGCTTTCGAATAATTAAAAGGATAAAACAATTATAAAGAAATTCCCCAAAAAACGGAAAAAAGGGAGGCTTTTCTATCTTGAACTTGGATAATTAAAAGGCACGCGTTTCAATCTCAAATTTATTTCAGCAATCTTTTATTAACAGAGTTACTAACTATACCAAAAAGAATAATGATTTATAATAAAAAGGGTTACCATACTAGTATAATACAATGTTGGGTTATAACAATCTCCCACGCTTAAAATGGGATGTTATTAGCTTCTTTAACTATTCAACAATTCAATTAAATACATGTATATATTACTTATTTTTCAAACTATTACTCAGACACATAGTCTCGAAGATATGTTGGCATGTTGCGTTGTCTACTTGACCGACGAATAATTTGCTCTTGTGTTGTTTCAGGTTGTTGATGTTCATGCGAGCCATTGTCACGTTGAGAAGTTGATGAGGGTGTCCCAGTGTTAGCGGACTCGATTTCATTTTGTTGGCGATATTGATTTGAAGATTGATAAAAATACTGACAAAGATTTTGATTGTGTTGATTGTGGCAACTATTCGAATCTACGTTATTTTCGGTGGTATTCAATGCAAAATGAACCTTTTTTTGTTGCGCTTTTGTGGACTTGAGTTGGTCTATATGACGTTTCAGCATGTATCCGTCATCCAGTTTTACTAAGTAGTGAAGTCTACCAAACTTTTTTAGAATAATTCCAGTTTTCCATATTGTTTTGTTGTTTTTTTGGTGTAGCGCTTGTACTCTTTCTCCCACGCTTAGACTTCGAACGCCAGGAATTGAAAGGGTAGGATTTTGTTTTTTTGATGGTTTAAGAGCATCCAATCTTATTCGTATACACCTGTTTAAATAAAGTTCAGCTGGACTTTTTCCGCAGTTAAGTGGTGTTGCTCGATATACTTGAAGTATTCTGTTTACTTTTTCATGTATTGAAGCGGATTCGGAGGACATAGCTTTAAGCTTCCGTTTCAATGTTTGTACATTGCGCTCAGCTAATCCATTGGTACTAGGATGACCGGGTGCTATCAATTTTTGAAAAATACCATTTCCCTTGCAATACGAACGAAACTGTTCGCTGGTAAATATTGACGCGTTGTCGGATACCATTATTGAAGGAAAACCGTGCGTTGCGAAAATATTTTCAAGAAGCTTTATTGTGTTTTGGGTCCATGGTGATTCACGCAAGGCTCTTACTTCAGTCCATTTTGATTTTCCATCGACAACAATTAAGAAATTATGGTCTTGAAACGGGCCTGCGTAGTCTAAATGAATTCTTTCCCAATTCTCTTCCGGTTCTTGCCAATGGTGCAGAGGGGCTTTCGCTGGTTTATTTTGGACTGCAACACAAGATTCACAGGACTTTACCATATTTTCAATATCTTTATCAATTCCTCTCCAAAAGCAGTATCGTCTTGCCAGCTGCTTCATTCTCGTTATGCCTGGATGAGTGTAGTGCAATTCTTCAAGAATTCTTGGTTGCAGACTTTTTGGAATAACAACTCGTTGACCCTTAAAAATAACTCCATTGTTTAGTGTATATTCGTCGTCATCACCAAATAGCAAATTTGATAATGTTCTGGAGAGCTCGGGATCTTTTGAAGTTTCAGCTGCTAATATCTCAGCATTAATGTATTCGCTGGAAATTTCAAAAATTGATTCGAAACATAATTCATTTACCTCTTCATTTATAAGTCTTTCTGTAGACAGTGATTCGCGTGGTAGTGTAGCACGAGATATACAATCAACATTAACGTGCTCAGATCCTTTTTTGAAAACAATCTCATAGTCGAAATTCGAAAGAAATTCGGCATATCGTAGCAATCGGGCTGACGTAATGGCAGGTAATTTATTGTGTTGATGAAAAATACGTGTAAGGGGTCTGTTGTCCGTGACCAGTTTAAATTTTCTCCCATAAAGGTACGTAAAAAAATGGTTCATCGAGAATACTATTGAAAGTGCTTCGCGATCTAATTGACTATAGTTCATTTCGGCAGTTGTTAGAGACCTTGAAGCGTACGCAATGGGGCGTTCAATCCCGTTGATAATATGCGAGAGGACACCTGCTATTCCTGTTGGGCTAGCATCGCATGCTAAAATTATTGGCAGCTCTGGGTCAAATGGTACTAATACCTGATCACTTGAAATTATACTTTTAAGTTTCAGGAATGCTGCTTCACACGCTGCAGACCAGACAAATTTTGAATTTTTTTGAAGAAGTTGCCTTATTGGAAATGTTTCAAAGGACATGTTCGGTATAAACCTCGAATAGTATGTTACCATACCTAAAAATCTTCTGACATCGTCTAAATTAGACGGCCGCGGTATATCCCTTATTGCTTGTATTTTTTTCGGCGATTTAGAAATTTTGTTGAACTCTATAAGGTGTCCCAAATATTCTATTTGAGTTTGAAAAAATGAAGACTTGCTTCTGTTTAAATGTAAATCGTGTTGTTTGAGGCGTTTGAGGCACTCTATTAAATTTTGTGTACATTCAGCTTCAGTTGTACCATGTACTATAATATCATCGAAATATGACATGGTCTTTTTTAATCCTGACAAAATTTGTTCGATTATACGGTTAAATTCGGCCGGAGCAGTCTTTATGCCAAAAGAAAGACGGTTAACTCTGTATGTCCCCCTGTGAGTTGTCATTGTCTGTATTTCACTAGACTCCTGGCTTACACGGAGATGTAAGTAGGCCTTAAACAGGTCAAGGCGACAAAAATATTTTGATGAGACTGTTAAAAATTTCATCAATACGACGAATTGGGTAGTTTGAGGAGACTAGCTGTGGATTAATACCTGGTTTATAATCAACACATAGTCGAATGTCTCCGTTCGGTTTTGGGATAATAACGAGAGGAGATCCCCAATCGCTTCTTTCACATTTTGAAATAATGCCGGCTGCTTCTAAGTTGTCTAACTCTTTTTCCACTTTCTTTTTAAGGGCATAAGGTACTTCCCGTTCTTTAAAAAATTTTGGCTTTGAGCCTTGACGCAATTGTAGAATAACCTCATAATTTTGAACACATCCAATTTTCTCAGTAAAAACGTCTTGAAACTCATTTATGATATCTGTGATTGAACACATACTATTTATTGAAAATTGTTTAAGTTGATGGCCATCTACTTGTTGTAGGTCAATTTTCAAATGACGGATCCATACTCTTCCCATAAGAGCATCATATTCGCTGGGTACTATGTACATTTCTTCGTTTGATATTACGTTGTTATACTTGACTTGAACATTGACTTTACCCTCGGGGATTATAATATTTTTCGTATAAGATCTAAAAGCAATCGTTGAAGGTTCAAGTGGTTGATTAATTTCCAATTTTTCATATTGATTTTTTTGGTATTAGTGTAAAACCAACGCCGGTGTCTATTTCAAATTTTTGACGTCGGCCTTTTATTTCCACTTCGGCATAGTACTTGTCAACATCATTTAAATTGTTTTTGTTCGAAAATATATCTACTATTTTGTTTATTCCATAAATTTGGTGAATTGAGTCTTCATCTTCGTTACTCGATTTGTTTCTAGTGGCTTTTATTATTGATTTTATACATACCTTGTTAACATGGCCTTTTTTCCCGCAAGAGTAGCATTTCAAGTTATTTGTTTTTGTGCGGCAGTCTTGTGTTTTGTGGTTATCTTTTCCACAACGTATACATAGGTTATCAAGTCCTAACTTGCTGTAATTTATTTTTGATTTTTGACGGTTTTGTGATCTTGAAGAGCGAGATCTTGAGCGACTCTTATGGCGATCTGACATTCTGGTTTGAACAAAATTAACATCACTACATGTAGGCTGCTTGGCGTTTAACTCACGGCTATCTATCTTGGAGGCTTCTAATGACAATGCCTTTTGTACTATTTGGTCAAACTCCGCATTATCCGATTGCAGCAGTTGTTCGCGAATAGTGTTATCCCTTATACCCCGTATAAATTGTGCCCTTAGAAAAATATTTGAAATGTCAGCTTTTCAATCGCATGTAGAGACAAAATCACATTCGTTTATATCCCTGCGCAATATCGCAACGTACTCAGAAATTGTTTTCTCCTCACTTTGATATGTTGACAGGAATCTGTGCTGACTTACGAGAATGTTCGTTTTTGGGCATAAATGTGCCTGCAACTTCTTGACTAATTCATCGTATTCGACTTCATTTATAGACTTGGGTGCTATTAGGGAAACTAACAACTTGAAGTATGTGGAGCCGATGGAATTTATCAGCATTTGATGACAAACTGTTTTGTTGGTAATAATGCCTTTCAGTGTCAAATAATTTTCGAAACGCTGAAGATAGAACTTGAAGTTTTCTTTTTTCTCGTCAAAATTTTCAAATGGCGGCAACAGAACTTGTAATGGCTGCCCATTCTGATTTTGTTGTTGCTGCGTTAGTTGGTTAGAATTCGCTGTAATTTGTTCAATGAGGTTAAGCTGAGCTTTATTGAAGGATTCCAATAATTTTGCAAACTGTGATGCATCCATCTTCCGGCTTTTTTTTCCCTTTTATTTATATTGAAATTTGTTTGCACAATTATTTATTTTGAATTTACTTTTCCTCGTCGCCACTTTTCTATCTTGAACTTGGATAATTAAAAGGCACGCGTTTCAATCTCAAATTTATTTCAGCAATCTTTTATTAACAGAGTTACTAACTATACCAAAAAGAATAATGATTTATAATAAAAAGGGTTACCATACTAGTATAATACAATGTTGGGTTATAACAGAGGCCAACATTTACTTTTTTATTTTAATTAAAACATTCATGTGCATATCGAACACAAATAGCTTTTAATTCTGTTTATTAATGTTTATTTCCAATGAAAATAATTTGTTTGACGAATATGGAAATGCAAATAATAACCGTATGTCTGCGGTTTCTTAACCATTTAAATAACATGTCAATGACATGCTAGAAACTGAATTCTTCCGTCCATTTGCTTCAAATCATACAAACAAAAATTCGCTTAAACTCAGTGATGTATATGTATGTGTGTACTCACACATTTCAAAGGATTTAAAATATTCTAGAAACGTTAAAAACAAATAGAATAGTAAAAAAAGGCAAAAACTAACTTTATCTCATTTATTTTCATTACAGTTGTATTGGCCAATATCGATCCAATGTATCAGTACAGTTTAGCCTGGTTTGTAGCATTGTTTACCGCTTCCATCGACAATACGGATAAAGTTGACGACATAGAAGAACGTCTAGCTGACTTACGGCAACATTTTACATACAGTCTGTACGTAAACATATGCCGTAGTTTATTCGAGAGGGTAAGTACAAATACATCGTTTGCTTTTAATTCCTGTTTATGTGCATTATGTACCGAAGGGTTAAAAAGATTATAAAGCTTTTGGAATATTTTTTCGTTATTTCTTTTAAATGATGTTAATTTAACATTGAATTGATATTAATGGTTATATATACTTGCTGGATATTATAATGGATGTTGATTTAAGTCCGAAAGAACTTACTAAAGTATACAAATCTATCTGCTAGACATCTTATATAGATTGACGCTTGAACAATGCTTCTCAATTACACAATTATACTTTGAAAATTAGTCATCAAGTCAAAATCAAAATCAAAAGTTGTGTCAACAATGAGATAGCTTAATGGCTGCATATGGAATAAAACTACTCCACAATGGCCCCAATTTCACAATGGTAAAATTTAGTGTTTGAAGTAGCTTAAAAGCTGCTGGCATGGCCTTACCATAAATCAATGATTTTTTGATTGAAAATATGAATGAAATTAATCCAGGCGTTGCAGTAAATCAAAGATGGGTGATCACAACCACCAACTTGTTGAAAATCAAATGTGACCATTTCTGATTTCGAGAAATGTACTAGACAATCGCCTTCCAGAACTATGGGATATGATGCCTGGATTATTTCATGCTGATAAACAAGCAATAATTTATTGCCTTATAGGCCAACCTTTGTGTTATTCGTAATGCTCGAAAAAGTAGATCCAAACCTAGAATGCACATCACTAAAAGCAGCCACGGTGATCACATCTCTGAACTCATTTCTAAATCTTAATGCCATTTTGTGTAAAAACAAATTTTAATAGAAATTTAGTTTTTCGTTAACATTTTGCATTTGAAATTTCTAACGAGCTTAAGAAAATATTTTGTATTTATTTATGTAAGAGAGAATTACATTTTTTTTTTGGAATAAAACATGATTATATTTTCTAAGCGTGCAGTATTATTGTGAAATACTTGATTGCCGTATTTAGTCACAAATGAGTCCCACAGTTGTTTTAGTATTCATCTTCAATCTTCAATACTTTTAACTGTCTGTCTTTATCAGAACTGTGTCGGACATTTGTCTATCGTTGTTCACCGAAATACCATTTATCGCACTTCTATCGTGTTGCTTTTCTTTTCGGTCTTAAAAAAAAGCTTTGCAAAAAAAGCTTTTTGTCACAAATTTATTTAACTTTGAAACAGATTCGATTATTAGACATTTTATAAACTGCATCTTGAAGTTGTCTAAACAAATATAACACAATCCAAAAATATCATTTAAGTACTAAAAGATTTATAACACCTTGGTTAGCTGTTCATACATGTTAGTGAAAAAATGGTGTATGCGCTAGTGTCGGTAATTAACATTTTGCTAGGATTTTGAATAACTATATTCATCATAACATTTATTAAACGCAAAAGTCTTTAATCTTACCGTTTCCTAACATTTCAAAAGCGAAGCATTGTAAATAGCAGCAAATGTTAGATTCATGTATTTATTTGTTTAGTTGCAAATATATTATTTTTGTTAGACTTGCGGATTCGTAAGTTTATGGAAATGCAAATAACGAAATTTTAAGGCCTTTTTTTGGAAAGGGATTGACTATAGGACTTAAATGGTAAAGAAGAGTGACAGAAAGAAAGCTTTAACTTTTAGAAGTCTTTATAGGGCAAGGTGGAGGCATTTTCTGGCGGAACTGTAGCTTTACGCCCCTAGGTACTGGGCCCATCAAATTTTGTATTCTTCGGTCACATAATTTATTTTTAAAGAGAAGTAGCACTTCAGGCAACAATGCCTATTTAGTCAAATACCGTGCTACATTTTTTAGGAAAGGGATAGAGCAGAGATGCGACAGGTGGAGAAAGTAGAAGGATAGTTGCGGTAATTAATAATTGTCGTATAAGACAGCTCAGTGAACATGCCTTCATCACTGAGCAGCCCCACCGGCAGTCAATTTTTATTTGTAGTGAAAAAAACCAAGATCTTTGTTGGGAATCGAACCCACAACCCCAAGTCATGTAAGCTAGTACACTACCTACTAGCCTACAGTGGCACCTTGCGTAGTCCTTAAAAATATTTATAACATGAAATTGAAAGAGAATTTTTTGTAAGGAATATCCGAGCTTAAATTAAAAATAGAATTTATGATTGAATTTTTATTTTTGTATGTTGGGTGGGCAAGTTTGAGATTAGGAAGTAATTTTTGCGGCAACTAATGAAATATCAAGAACTGAGATGTCATAATTTGACATTTATTTACTTTTAGGCATGAAACGTTCGTTCTATTATTATAATGTAATAATAATATTACTATGACTAGATAAATGGTTCTGTTGATTTGGTTGATGAAATGTAAGTAGGGAGTTTAGGCAACAACAATACAATACTTGGGCTGAGATTCAACCTCGGGTCATCAGCTCCTTCTTCCTCACTAAATTAAATGAAATTGTCCTGACACTGGTGGTCTTCTTCTTTCTGACTAGTTATTTCTTTTGTTTATATCCTATTATTCACTCCTGCACACTTTTAATATCTTAGATGTCCCTTAAAGGGAGTTTGCGTCACTACCAGAAGGTGTAGTTTTCCTCGAGGTCATTATACCCACCCTGCCTGGAAAATTTACTATCAAAACGGTGAATATTACACCGTATCACTGTGCGTAATTTAATCGCTAAATTCGAGGCTTACGGTATTATAGCTGACAATAGAATATTAGAGTCTGGAACATAAGACGTTCGCATCTTTTGGGCATTACTGGAGACACTGTATGTAACATTTTACATAAAGAATTTCATCTTCATGATTATAAAGTTCAACTCATTCAAGAAATAAAGCTGGCCAACCCTTGATTGAATCAAACGTTTGTGAATAGACTGTTGGATATAATTTTGTTTTGAAACCTTTAATTACCGCAAATAATGGAAATTTCAGTCAATTAGATTTGCTTAATATAAATTACTTTGACTTTAAGTAAGAACTGGATATTGGAATTTGACTTTAAGTAAGAATTGGATAACAAGAGTACAACAGCAACTTTGCTAGAATCAGCAACAAAAAGGAAGATAGTATTTGATAAATATTGTTACGTTTATACCTTTTATATATAAACTTTTTGTATGTGCTTGTACTTTCCGACGTGGTTTAATTTATTTGGGTATGATTTTACGTCGACCCTCGTCAAGTTTGGTTTGTGAACAATGCGGTTTCGGCTATTTGGCATTTTCAGTGTTCCTTTATACTGACGAGGGTCGACGTAAAATCATACCCAAATATAAACTTTTTGTTGTAAGTTCTTTATTGCAAAATAGATAACACCAGATTTTAGAGTTTTTAAATTAATTACAAGTTTATTTACTTTAACTGCACATAAAGTTGACCCTACACAACAATTTACTTAAGATGAACGTCTTTATTTTATGAGGTTCATTTTTTCAGTAAACTAACTATCCACTCAGACCTGTCTTTTATATCTATCCACTATAAGTCTAGAAAAATTAAGAATCTTCAAACCTAGGCGCCTGTAGGTTTGTGTGTATTTTTGTTTTTATGCTGATAAAGTTCCTGGAATTTATTTTAAGATAGTTCCTGTTGTCTTGTGTACATAAGTTTTTTTTAGCAAACTACGCAGTTAGTAAATAGCATACCTAATTGTTGTTGTTTTGCGTGTACAAAATTTGTATGCAGTTTGTAAGTAGAAAGTTGTTGTTGTCTTGCGTGCATAAGTTTTCTTAGCAAGCCACGAAGTTAGTAAACAGCATACCCAGTTGTTTACTTTCTTACTTAATTATTTTCTTTAAAAACTTAAGCAAGACCCATCCATGACCATATTAACGTTGCCAACTGGCATCATGGCCTAATGTTGTTATTATGTATCAGTGCATTACTGCAGTAATGCGGTGTGCACTATAGCGTTAATATTACTCAGACGTGGAAAATACCTTAAATCCATCCGCTCTGTCAGCGACTTAAAGAACTTAATAGAAAAAATTTAGCTAGAAAAGTTACCGTTTGTAAGGTATGTAGGATTGTTTTTCCTATATACCTTAAATAATATTTGAAAATTACAGGGAAATATAAACAAATAAGTTGATTTATAAAAATCTTTTATTTCATGATTAGAAATAATAAAATCCATAAATAAATAAATAATGCCGTCGGGTTGTATCGGTTGATTCTTTGTCTCCTTTATTCCTGTTTTTAGTGTTATATTGTCTAAGGAGTTTGTTGATAGTAATTGGTTTGTAGTCGCTGTTATTAGCTATGGTGTAAATTGTGTCCAGTTCATTATTGCATTTGTCCGGACTAAGTGCGGTTTTTTAAGTCTATGTATCATATGTCTTGATGCTGCTAGTTTATGTTGGGTAGGGTGATTCGAAGTGATGTGGATGGTAGTGTCCGTCGTAGTTGGTTTTCTATAAACGTCAAATATTAAACTAAATACTCAGTTCTTCGTGTTATTGTGATGTCAAGATAATGTATACTTCTGCCTTTTTCTTTTTCCACTGGGTATGTAATGTTATTATGGATTGTGTTTAAGTCTGTTAAAATTTGTTCGGCGCTGTCTTGTTCGAGGATGCACATGATGTCATCCACGTATCTATAGTAATGGGTTATTTTGTTTTGTTCTATTAGTATCTTCATATGTAGTAATTAAAAATGCTGCATGAAAATTTCGAGTCCGTCAGATAATTTGTAGAAGTGGTTATTAAATCTAAAGTAGTTTTGTTTTATTGTCATCTTTGCAAAATTTCGATAACATATTCGTTGTCAAGTTTGTTCCGTAGAATAACTACAGTTTCTTGTGTGGGTATTGAAGTGTAAAGATCCTTGATATCGTAGGAGACAAGCCGTGTGCGTTCGGCTATCTCTGTATATGTATTATGCAAATTTATTTTTGCTTTGAGCAGGGTGGTTAAGTGTTTAGCTAGGTGATATTCAGGTGCAGGTCTGTAGTTTACAATGTGTCTCATTGGTATGTTCTTTTGTGTAGTTTTGCTATGCTTTGAGTGGTACTGGTTACATGTTCATGTATTTGTATACTTTTCCCTCAGTAAACGTTTTACAGCGCTTTCATAAGCTGCGTATTTCCCGTAGTTTTGCCCTTATTTGTTTAACAGTAGTTTGTTCGTTGGGATTTGTCTTTATTGTGTTCCTTTATCGTTTTTTCAAGTACGATGGCTACTTTGTGTCTCATTTGTTCTTGTCGGTCGGTTGGTAACTGAGTAATGGTTACTTCGGCATCCACAATTTGTGTTTTAATTGTTCTTTATATTTTGTCAAAAGGTAGGTTATGTTTCAGTTCTTCCTCTATTAGTTTTGTTTCGTTCCCATTGAATCTTATGCCTGTTAGGTTTTTGATGTGAGAGTGGAATTCTAGTTTGGTGTGCTTTTCGGTCCGTTTTGTTAGATTTGTAAATTTTAGATCCATTCGTTCGTATAACCCACTCATTTGGCTCCATAGATTGTCTAAAAATTGTTGAAATATGTGGTATATACCATGTCTAGTCAAAATGTCCGCTACCTCCAAATGATTCCTATATGTTTCAATTTTCAGTTTTCCCTTCTTATTTTTTTTTATAAAGAGAAGTAGCACTTCAGGCAACAATGCCTATTTAGTCAAATACCGTGCTACATTTTTTAGGAAAGGGATAGAGAAGAGATGAAACAGGTGGTGAAAGGAGAAGGATAGTCGGAAATTAACTGCGGTATAAAGACAGCAACAACGACCAGTGACTATGCCTTCATCGCTGAGCAGCTCCACCCGACAGTCAATTTTTATTTTCTCAGTGAAAAAAAACCAAGGTCTTCGTTGGGAATCGAACGCACAACCCCCATACTGACAAGCTAGTACACTACCTACTAGCCTACAGGGGCACCTTAAAGTATAGTGAGCATATCTCAGTTTTTAGCCATGTCAATTTTGCTATACGTTTAGCTTGTTGCGAGTCGTAGGTTAGGGTGGTGATGTTCAATGTTGCGTAGCGTTGCGTGATGTTGTTGTCAAGGTAACGCTTATTGTACCGAATATTTCGTAATCGCCCTTTTCGTCTGTAGAATCCTATTGGTCAGTCTATTTAACATCATTTTAGCCCGACTGGCTATCTTTGGTAGTAAATTGTTTGGGTTTATTCCGCCAGTGAATGAACTATTGTTTCTTATTCCTCCTCTTTTTTAAAATTTATATTTGGTTCACGGTTGAAATTGCTTTAATTATTCATATATTTAGAAAATTAATTGTATTAATTAAAATAATAAGTAAATTTAAATTTTTAACTCCAGTAAAAGCTTTAATAAATGCAGAATTTGTTTTTTTTTGTTATACATATACTCTATATATTCAAATAGTTGGATTGATAATTAATTTTATCTGCTTTCATACATAACAATTGTAAACCATTTTTTATATAAATCAATCAGACAGACTTTTTTATCGCATTAATATACATGATTCTATAAAATAAATCATTTGTTTAAAAACGACTGTTAAATCAATCCTATTTCCACTCAAGCGAACTATTTTTACTATCACACAAACGTGACTTTCATGCTGAGTGTATTGTTACAAAAAATTGAAATTATTTTGGAAAAAGCAATTTATATCACTGTCAATAAAGAATAAGGAGTGCTTTATTTTTTTATGAAAAAATATAGCTAATGTATTAAATACAATTTAATTTCACTACATTTCATGTTTATTAAAAATCATTAAATTAACACTTGCAATAAAATCTTTTAAAATATGAAAAATAACTCACTGGTTAACGAAGCTTAGACTCAGATTTTTGTTTTTGATTTTGTTTTTGAAACTGGGCTCAAGGAATGACCCCTAGTCATGCAATACATTGTGACAGAATTAGGATTTTAGGTTATGGGGGCGGAGGAAAGAGAGAGAGTAGTGTTTGTAGACATTCGATTTGAATTTTCCTACGTTGAAAGTGACAGGAAAGACCTCTAGAGGGAGTTTATTCCACAAAGCATGTTAAATGCAAAAACGTGCAAGTAACAGGAACCAGTTATCTAATTGCTCTCTAGGTTACTCTCTAGTTGCTCTCTAGTTACCATTATCGTAACTATAAAACACTGAAATACAACTCGCATTGCATCGATGTTCTAGAGAATCAATAGAGTTGGATACCCCACCGTCCCCAATGAGCCACTTGGCCCTCTCCTGTACGCGGTCAAGCAACTCCAAAATAGATTTTGGGGCGTTGGCCCATACATCTATGTGTAAGCATACAACATTGGGCATTAAAATCGACTCTAGTCACAAGAGTTTCTTGCAAGATCGTTATTGAGCATATCATTCATATTTTGCTTTTTAGAGCCCACCTGCAACTAGTTCGGTCTATTACTGAATGAATACGAAGGACAATAGATGATGTCATCTGCGAAAGAGTATATAGGGTTAAACATTTGGCAAAAAAAGTTATTTAGCAAAAATAAGAAGTTGGATAGGAGAAAAAACGGAACCTTGCGGGATTCCTGAATTAATCTTGAACTCTTTTGATGAAATCCCGTCTATAACAAATCGTATAGTGCGATAGTTCTTAGACTTTCACGGGCATTAATCGTATAAGGTACGATTAACAACCAAAATGTTCACTTTGCTTAGGCAATTTGGTTATATAAAGCTAAATTTTTCAATAAAACAGCGATACATCCTCTCTAACCATATCACCAAATTCCATTCGCTTTTATTGTGCTAGTTAAAAAGAAATAATTATACGTATTAGTTTGATCAATACCAAACTACTTTCGATTTTTATAGTACTTTTAATTTTCACTATCTGAAATTTGAAAGTAGTTTGATGTGTGTACGTAAGTTCTTCAAATTTTATATTTGACTTTGTTTTTGGCGTAACAACTTTTTCGATGATACAGTGCTAAATAAATTAAAGTTCATTGTGGTTCCTCTGCTTCTTATGTGTAAATTTGTATCTCTTTTTGAACTACTCTTTTTGTCTATTTTTAAGTGTAAGCCTTAGTGCGATGCCAATGCAAAATCTAATCCTGAAGTCGAAAGGTTGCCGTGATACGCAAAAATATACTAACCAAGCCATTAGCAAAATTTGAAAATTAGATTACGGCGCACACTGTGGGTTTTTGTATGGAGGTGAGGAAAAAAATATATTTGTCAAAAGATATAGTGATTTTATCACAAATTTGGTATTATTTATATAGTAATACACAAAAGTAATCAAAATAAAGAAAGTTAGAGAAATGTGGATCGTTACCTGCAATGTAAAAAGCCATAATTAACAAAAAAATTTAAATAATTTTTTTTAATTTTTAATTTATTATTTATTTTAAATCTATTTTTAATTTATTATTCTAAAAGAGCCTTAACTTTGTCGCTTATAACACTATTCTTTTCCTGGCTAAATGAAGGCGTCAAATGTGAAATCATGATATCCGATGCTACCATCATTCGGTGCATAATATCTTCGTTCGTGACAATTCGACTGCATTTTCTGGAGTGTCTAAGGCGATATTTTTTATAGTCTTTATTACAACTTTCCTGAGGCCTACAGGAAAAATAAACTTTTCACTTATGTCTTTTTCATGAATCAGAATTTTGTGAAGTGTAGGTGGCATATTGCACCACTCGTGCAGTGCAACAAACTCTTTTGCCGTCTCCAAACAAAAACCACCAAATTTTTTTGGATCTACTACCTCGGTGATTGTTATAGTTGCAAGAATTATTGAAAACCTCTTGATTATATTTTCATCTAGACCCGTTATTTCAGAAATCAAAACAGAATTAGCAAAAAATCTTCGTAACGTAATTCCTGAATTTGTCGTACCAGAGCCAGTATCAGTATCATAACAGTATCAACGTATAATTCAATTTTCTCTTTAAGTTCACGCTTTAACAAACATTTTCAGCCTTCTTTTATCGGACGAGTATTTGAGTCGACTCTCCCACGTTTAAATTCAATATTATAAGCTACATGCAAAAGACACTCCATCAGCTTAATACGCCCATGAAGTGGTAACATACCATATTCCAGTGCTTCTTCATTTATGGGAATAGCTTGAACTACTTCGATTTTATTCATCTTAGATGTTGTCGCTCCACAAATGAGACAAGAAGATGCAGCTGGTGTTTCTGTTAGTGATTGTGCTGTCTTGCCGTCAATCATTGTAAAATATAATTCATGTTTTACACTAAACTTGCGATTATTCACTGTTAACTCAAATTCTTTTAGTTGAAATATCTCCTCATTGACTCTTTTCTTCTCGTATAACTTGAGGTGTCTGTTTAACATATGCAAACTGTAGTGTTCTACAATACTGTGTGGAAGAAGGTTAATTGTTGTTCCATACTAATTTATTTATGTCATCACTTAATGATAATTTAAGTAGTAGAATTGATGTCGTATATAAACGAGAGTCAGAAATTTGTGCATATCTCGAGCAAATTTTTTAAATTCATACCTTTACTTAATTGTGCATAAAAGCGAAACGCGTTCATCGATTTTCATGAGTTGTGTCTCATTTTGTTCATAGCTTATACGACTTTACGTGAAAGTAATAGGACTTGACACTCTTTTTAAAGTTTTGGATTTTTTATGAATTAAAAGAAAATCAAATTAACTTTTTAGGCAAAAAATATTTTGTTTTTCTTCATACATTTATTTATAACTTTGAAAGTGTTGCTTATGTAGCGAAACGTTATATAAACAGATGAAAGGACTTGTAATTCGTGATTTTTCTAAATTTGTTTAGGTAAAATCCGACTAGTGGTTCTTGAGTTATGTTAAACAAAAAGACCTTATCAGAATTGAGTCGCGATTCAATCAGCTGAAAAATGTTGTACTGTGTAATGCAACAAATTGAGAGGTGGCACCTGATGGCACTTTAAATTGATTAAAAATGTAAAAACAGATATAAGAGTAGTGATTACCAACCGTGGGAAAGTATGGCTAAAATTGCAGGTCCCATTGTTTGGAGAAAAAAGGGTTTTTTTTTTATATGTTCATAAAAATAAGCAAACAAAAAAAAGTTAAGTCTCTGCAGAGGTTATTTTTTTAATTTTAGTATACTGGAATATCCTACTTTAAATAGAAAATAAAAAGAAAATCTCACATAATAAAATAATATTCGTTTTGAAATTCTTAGGTCTAAATTAAGTTGGTTCAGTAAAACATACAAGTACTGACTTGAGACGGCTATAAAAAAACTAGCAGTTAGATCGAAGTAATTCTTTTTGATTTGATTGTACGATTTAGTCTAAAATTTCAAAATATCATTGAATATTGCATGAAGATTATGTTGACAATTTGACTTTTTTCCGCGAAATCCTCAGTGTGCGGCGTAACAAATAACTAGTGGAAGATACGATAATAGAAGTTTCAAACAAAAACAAATATGCTCTATAATATTTCATATTGTTATTTTATTTGAATATTTAATAATAAGGACAATGTGAAGTAGATAGCTAAAAATTTGTTTCTTAGTTAAATTCAACTAAATTGAAAAAGAATTAAAAATTAAAAACAAAATGTTGTCTACCACGCATTGTCAAACTGCTTAAATACATATAACCGTATCATGCTGTTTGGACCAAAATATTTAGGCAATCGAAACACACACTTCTCCAGTGAAAATGTTTATTATATTATTTATTTAAAGGAATTAAGGTGGCAGAAAACTGTTTCGAAATCACTAATAACTAACAAACAAACCAAGTGCTGCCATATGTTTTAAACACGTATAGGTGTTGTCAATATAGTAAATGTTGAAAAATTTATTTTTAGTTTATTTTTAATTTTATATTTATAAGTATGCACGTACCCAGTATGTACATTTAATATAATGCCACGAAAAAGTACATTCACATGCATAAATAATAACGTACGAACGATTGAGGATATTTGTATGTTGAATTAACACAAAAAGATAACTGAGTGTGTGTATGTGTGTCTATATATTGATGGACAGTAGAGTAAAATCTATAATTATTTAAAGCAGCATAAATATTTTGTGTGTACCAAATACATTGGTTCAACAATTTATCGTTATAGCTACTGGAAGCTCTAAAAGAAATATATAATAGAAATGGAAATAGAATACTTCAGAAAAGACGAAATGGGTAGCGATAAAGTATTATTAAGGTATTATTTTCATCGCCACCAATCCTTTAAAAAGCAAAAAGAAGTCCTCGTATAATTTTCTGCAGGATATCAAATATATCCCGTATTTATGGAACGGTATATGATTGCCGCGTTGGCTTATTAAGTCAGTCCAATTTTTCAAGAGTTTGTTAACAAAGTTGGCCGTTGATTCAAATTGTGTTTGATAAGGCCACCACTTCAGAATCCACACCAAATTGTTACTCTTTGAGGAAACATCGGGCTGCCGAAAATGATTTGCGAGATTTCTGATCCTTAGAAGCGTTAATGTTATTTATCAAAATAGCATTGGGAATTTAAATGCGCACTTATAAGAAAAGAGGATTCTACAGTGAAGTTCCATAATCCTAATGAGTTTCTATAAAACCGAAATTGCGAACTCATTTTTCGCAATCCAGTTGATAATCTAAACGAAACGAGATTTTTGTATAAAATTTTCTTTCATCATGCTATTGCACTAAATAAAGAGTTGTTAAGATTAATAAAAAATTCTTGTCGGTATGCATCGTACGATTATAGAGACTATAAGTGTTATCCATTAACAAGCTTCGTTTTTTTTTATAAATTTGCAAACAGCACTCGCCGCGAGAGCTGTTTTAGTAAAGAATTCACTTTGTAAATAAGTTTAAAATATTTCCCAATATTGTGCAAGTATAAAGCAACTTAATTGCATACTATGATATAAAAATATATTTGTAATTGAACCCTATTGTACCCTTACCAAGGGAAATAGATGAATATATGACATTACTACATCCTATCAAAAAAGGAGAAAGACTAGACATTCTTGAAAACATGGAAATCTACAAAAGAAGAATTTTTACCAGTGACATTATAAACGAACAGACGTCCTCAGACACAATATTCACACCACTTAAACTACTTGTGTACTTTAACAAACGAAAAACACTATCAGACGGACAAACTTATCCAACAAATAATAAAAGACGGCAATATTAAATTAGCCCCCCATAAAATACCAGGTGGCAGGACAATCTACCTGCATGAGTAGATACGATCCTAATACGACACAGCCCAACACTATTTGTATTAATAGACATAATACTAACTCTCCAATAGTATATAGAAACGCAGCTTGAAAATGATGTAATCGCATCAAAAGCGCTCGCCGATCAAATAGTAACGTCGCACTGTAGGAACATTTCACGAGAAGGCGGTCAAAAATATACAACTTTTGAACGGATCGTAATTTTGATATGCGGTTTTTTGTCTACTAGATCATAGGCTTTCGTTTAGTGTATAAAAATTCGACCGGTTAGAAATTTTTGGTACCAAAGTAAAGTATTACAACTTATTCAAAGAGTTTGTTTTACATAAAGTCTTATATTTTGAGTCATGTTTAGAACTTATAATTATTAAAAACTGATGTGCATAATAAAATAACAATCAAGTCTTCATTAGTACAATATCTAGAAATTTTTCTTTTGTTGTGCTCGCGAAAAAATCTTTGTTTCCTTTGCTTCGTTTTTCTTGCGCCTCTTCAGATAGATCTCCTAATGGTAGAATGTTGTGTTGAATTATTTATTCCCCATTGTACAAAATTTTATGAACTGTGGAAGGCATATATCTCCAAGAATAATTTTCGTTGTAAAGTATAGTTGTTTTTTTGGCGTACTCTCCAAAATTTTTTTGCATTTATCTTTCTGCTGCATGCTAGAACTTGTAAAATAATACTGAATCTCCTTATTAGTTCCAAATCTACTCTACTCCTGCTGCAATTTCTGGATCTGAAAAAAATCTTCTTGTAGTGTTTTCATCATTTGTGTTCTCTTCCCATTGCTTTGGCAATATTTTTCTTTAGTTTGTTTTTTTTTTTTTTGGTTTCTTTTTTCTTCATTTTCCTTATTTTTTTCTCACTGTTTTACCTAACGGACCAAAATCGTAATCATAACCCAATTTAAGAATATGCTCCATAAAACGTATTTTAGTATGCAGAGGGAAAAATCAAAATTCGTATGCTGCCTTATCTTCTGGAACTGGATGGCTTAATTGACTTGATGTCCTTTGGAATATAATGCAGCTTAATGATGCTTTTGTATCAGTTAAAGCTTGTGCAACTTTTCCATCAATCATTGTGTGATACATTTTAAAATATACTTCGATTTCCTGTTCATCAACAGTAAATATTACAGGTTGAAGTTTTTTAATTTCATCTTCTATTTTTCGGACTTCTTCAGTTATGACATTGTTTGTTCCTTTTTTGAAAGAAAATTTTATTGGTCTGTAATATTTTGTTGGCGAGGGTATTTCATTTTTCCATACTATTTTACAATCTGTGCAAATCAATTTAAGAGGCAAAGTACTTTTGTGATTTTCTAAATTATATTAATTTACGTTATTTTAAGTAGGCAAATTATTTGTGTGACCACACTGTGCTTGACTTTGAAAGTAATAAAAAATGCTTGTTTTCCTTCTAAAAATACGCATATTCACCTAAACAACGACTCTCATAAGGGCGTTTTGAAAAATAAATAAAATTATTAGAAAATAGCAAAACAGAAAAAAAAATTTTTTAATTCCATTTTGCAAAAACTTTTCGACCTTGTGTCAGAAAAATTATTCTGGTGCTCACGGTCAGATCGAGCCGGGGACATTTAGAGATATGACAAAGTGCTAATGCTTTTACATTTCCTAACGAACTTTAGAAGTTATGCTCTATTTAGCAAGAGAATTTAGAACAAAATTGGACCTCTAAAAAAATTAATTTCTAAAAATAAAAAATCAATCAAAAACATTTCAGTTTTCTTATGCTAATAGCTAACAAATTACGCTATTTTACGAAGATTTGTTCGTTTTAAAACTTTGTACAACAAAAGCGTTATAGATACATCTATAACACAAAAATCAAAAATTTGCTAAGAAATTTCTCATTTTAGCAAAATACTCAAAATGCTCATTTTGAATCACCCTGTTCAGTATGATATACTTAAAATAAAGTTTTAATTTTTTGGCTTCCGAGGTATACAAGTATCTACTTTAAAATTTTACAATAACATGTAATTGACTAAATTTAAAACATATTTAAAAACTATTTTCTTTTACTATGGCAATGAGTGGGTAATGACCGTGATGAATCATGAATTAAAAATAACCATGACATTTCTCTTCCACCGGAAACCATTTTAGCGCAGTTTTTAAAGAAATGCCAAAAGACGACAGGTATATAACAAATTATGATTTTCAATTGCAAATAACGTGCTCGTAATTGTAAATGTACAAACTTATTTTAATAAATTATAAATAATGATAATGATGATAATGATGACATAATATACGAAAGTTTATTTTTGCAAAATGTTCTGTTTTACATGTCTATTAAAAAATATTATGCAGTTATTTTCCTCTTTTTTCGGTGCAAAAAAAATAGCATTTTCTGATGATCGCAAAGCGTTAGACCTAACTTCTTAATAAAACTTCTTAAAATTGTTCACAATTTGTTTTATTGTACTACAGCCTATTCTCTACTATATAAAAGGTGCCCCTGTAGGCTAGTAGATAGTGTACTAGCTTGTCAGTATGGGGGGTTGTGGGTTCGATTCCCAACGAAGACCTTGGGTTTTTCACTACAAAAATAAAAATTGACTGTCGGTGGGGGTGCTCAGCGATGAAGGCATAGTCACTGGTCGCTGTGCTGTCTTATACGACAGTTAATTTCAGACTATCCTTCTACTTTCACCAAATGTCTCATCTTTTCTCTATCCCTTTCCTAAAGAATGTAGCACGGTACTTCGCTAAATAGGCATTGTTGCTTGAAGTGCTACTTCTCTTTAAAAAAAAAACCATTTAGACTTAAATTACAGATTTAAAATTATGTAGCGCAGAGCACGAAAGCAGAGTGGCAAAAGGTCGTACCCAGGGCAATAGAAAGTTCGAAAATGAGAAAAAAGATAAATTAGGTTAAAAAATCAAAGATAATCCTCTTATCTTTTAATTAACAAATCTAATAAGTAATATTTTATAACGTATTTGATCAATATTGGTAACACGTAAATATCTTTCAGGGTGCTAAACTGCTTTTTTAATTTTGTTAATCCAGCATTTTAACTATTATATTGTTATTTTTGTACCTTTTATAAACGTTTTGTTGTGAGTTCTTTATTGAAAAATAAATAACACCAGATTTTAGAGTTTTTTAAATTAATTACAAGTTTATTTATTTTAACTACACAACGTTGACACTACTGAACAATTTACTTACAATTTAGTCTTTACTTTACGAGGTTTATTCTTACAGTAACTAACTATCCACTTAGACGCTGCCCTTTTATGTTTGTCCATTAAAAGTCTAGAAAATTTAAGAATCTTCTACTCCCTTTGTATCACATTTTGTTGTTGTACGTTGTTTATTCCATGTATAAAAATTCTTCTTGGGATTTATTTTAAAATATTTGTTGTTGTCTTGTGACAAGTTGTCTCAGAATACTACGCGGTTAGTAAACAGCATATCAAATTGTTGTTGTTGGCGTGTATAAAATTTCTACGTAGTTTGTAACTACAAATTTGTTGTTGTCTTGCGTGCATAAGTTTTATTTTTAAGCCACGCAGTTAGTAGACAACATACCCAGTAGTTTACTTTATTGCTTAATTATTTTGTTTTAAAACTTAAGCAAGACTCATGCGTAACAATATTTTTCTAATATTTTTGATTTTCATTTACCGAAACGTTTTTTTTTATGTTGGAGCAGCTATTTGAACCAAAAGTTGTGCCAATTTTGGAACTTCAAAAAAAAAGGCGGAGTAAACGCCGTAAATCGTTGTTGACAATTCCGCAAGGAAACTATGAGCTCTCAGATATACAAAATATCGAAATTTTTTTTATATTTATCAGGAGATCTGATTTGTCCGATCACAATACGTTTCGCTATGTTTTGTCCAAAGGACAGTTTATTTTACAAACATTCCGATTTTTTTTTGAATATTTCAAAACGTTCTTCCTTAATGTTAATTTTTTAGCGGAAAAATTTGTATGTGGAAAAAAATCAATCAATCCAATTCCAGTTTGGTTATGGGTTAATTCCAAACACAATGCTTTTTTTCGTCTCAAGCTTTTTATTTCTTTCATGTAAAAGAAAATAAAAAAACAAAAACGGCAAGTAAGCTCTAAAATAATTAGCAACAAACAAAAGTAGTTGTTATTATTGTAAAACTTTCTGCTAAATTGTGCAAATGGTGCTTTAACTGTATATCATGCCTATTACATACAAATATACCTGTCTCCACACATGTTATTCATTAAGCAACATGGAAAAAGAGTTGAAAACAATAGAACAATAATAAAAAATTCAACTGTTTTTCAATGATTGTATTAATTTTTATTGCTTTTTCCTGGTTTTACCTGAAAAATGTTATCAATGTCATTTTGACGTTCTAATTTTACTTTGTCTCTGCGTTTTTTCCGTAATGTCACATTTTTTTTATTAAGTCATAATCATTACTTGATTACTACTTAAAAAGTGCAAGAAGTGATAAATTGATTAAGATAAAAAATAAAATAATAAAATCAATTATTTGGTGTTTTCAAGTGTATAAATTCAAGTGTATAAAATCGCACGATGGTAAGTACAGCTAAAAATTTCCGTACTGTCACACAGTTATTTAATAAAATATCGTAAAAAATAAAATAAATAAAAATGTATATTAATATATTACGAAGTTTTGATCACTTTTTCTTGTTTTTATTTTCCGTGAAATAACTTTTTAGAAGAAAAAAAAAATATCACAAATTTCTTTACTGTCACTTTTAAGTAAACATTTTTTTTTTATTTTAAAAGCTTATTTCTCGAAAATTCTGATTGATTTCAATACTGTAGTTATTTTGATGTAAAGATAATTTGTTATATTACTTTGAATGACTATTGTTGTTGTTATTCTTCTAAAATCTTAAAGGTTAAAACAAAGGCAAAGTTGACGGGAGCTGAAAGAGCAAAACGTTATCGAGAAAAAAGAAAATTAGACAAGAAACGTGATGATGAATACAAAAAAAAAGAAAGAGAAAGGTACACGTTATATTTCGAAAATTTAGGACATTTTTAATATTTTTTTATGTGTAGAAATTCTAAAAAATTGAAAAGAAACGAAACGCCGAGGAAGATGCTGAAGGCTATACGAGCTATGGATAGAGAACGGAAGCGTGCCAATAAGGCCTTAGTGCGACATGAAGAACCTGCATCGATTGTTTTACCACATGCTTCGAATATGGAGCTTGATGAAGAACCATTTACTATTTCACAAATAAGCGTATCGGAACTTAATTCAGTTAGACAACGAAAGGAAAGGTACAGGAAACAGCTTCAATCCAAAAATTTTAAACTAAATTCGACAGTAAAACAGTTACACTTGAAATTTAAATTGGATTTTCTTTACTGTCACAAAAAATTCCGTACTGTCACTTTTTATTTTTTCAAGTTTTCAGCAAAATACAACAATTTCTTCCAAATTGTTTGAAGCAAATTTGTTACTTTAAATGTAAGTTGGACAAAAACAAATTTTTGTAAAAAAATTACTTTTTTTTAATTCTTGAATTATAAAAGGAAAAAAAAATTGGAATCTCTTCGAAAAATAACTTTTTGCTATTTTTTTTTGTTGTTTTTAAGAAAAACATTCAAAGCTGGTAAATAATAAGTGAATGAATGCGATAGTAGGCTTTATTCTAACATTTTTGCATTAATTTCTTAGTTTTGTAAATTTTTGTAAAAAGTGACATTCCGGAAAATATTTCACCAAAATGCAATAAAAAAGCAAAACAAATTTTTTTTAAAGAAACTAAAAGTAATTTCGCAATCTGAACAAATCTTAATGCAAGTAAACAATTTCAGAGAATGAATTCCTCAACCTTAAAAAAAAAAAAGCTCATGTACACTACTTTTGGAATTAACCCTTATACAAACTGCGATTTAGCCGACTTTGTTGTGGAATATTTTACGAACAGATTTCTAATCGTTGCAGTAGAGGGTCTCGAGCTGAAAATAGTTTGATATTGTTGTTTCCGTTTGCGAAAGTTTTCGGAGCGCTGTCTTATAATAAATGTATTTTATTATTGTAATGTACTAAACAAAAACAATTTCTATAGATATGTGCTTAGATTTTCCGACGGGGCTAGTTTTACCTTTATTTGGGTACGGTTTTCCGTCAACCCTCGTCAAATTTGGTTTGTGTACAAACCGGTTTCGGCCGTTTGCCATCTTCAGTGTTCTTTTCGTACTAGTTGCATTCTATTGTCAGCTGTGTTTATATAATTCGTCTTGTTCGTGTTTCCCTTCGTGTTATTGCATTCCTTTTTGCCTGTATCTTTCTCTCTTTCGTTTTTTCTATAGCTTGTTCTTTTTTTTGGTCATTAATCAATGAAGGTAATGTAAATAAAGCTATTTTATTTCATCTATTACTCAGTGTTTCGTCGACAACCTTCAACTTTCTCAGGATTATTTGGACTTTATTAAATTTAACAGAACATTTTTTCTTTTTACATAGTTTTGACGACTTTGACAATGTATAATTAAAGCTTGACTTACGATATTTAGTTTACATCAACCATTATTGAATTCATTATTAAATGAATGAACAACATTTAAAATAATAAATAAAATACAAAATAAATAATTTAAGCAAACATGTCAAAACATCCAACTAAAACTATATCACAGAATTTTTACTTTTGGTGTATTGCGGGAGAATATTAAAGTGTTGTTTGGTCTTGGTTTTCTTTTGTTTTAAGAGCTTTAGATGTATTCTTAAACTTTCCAATGTATATCTCTTATTTGCAGATGTCTCTTTGTCCAGTATTTTAACACTCTTAAAGTCTATCGTATGCTTACTTTATTTAATATGTTGTGCTAAAGTCGTCGTCTCTTTTCCCTTCTTAATATCTGCTTTATATTCAGCCAATCTTATGCCAAAAATTCTTTTCATTGTTCCAACATTCACTTTACTACACTGATTCCTATTACAGCCTTTAACTTGTCAATTTTCGGTTTTTTTTTGCTTTTAACTAGATGTCTTAGTATTTTATATGATTTGTGTGCTATTTTTTCATTTTTATTATCGATGATGTTCTTCAAAGTTTAACTTTCTATCAACTTCGGTAAAAAATGGTAATGGTACACTATAAAAATTTGCTCCTTTGGGATCTCGTTTTTTCACATTCTGATTTGTTTTAATTATTTTATTAATTACATTATTTACGATGAAAATTGGGAAGTTATTCATCTTTAGTACTTCCCTTATTTTGTTGAATTTTTTAATTCTAAAACTTTTGTCACTAATAGTAAAATGACTTTTCTAACAAGGTTTGTGACAGTGTTTATCTTCATCGTTAAAGGTTGAGTGGAGTTAAAATTAATCAGTATTCCTGAAGCTGTCGTTTTTATGTGCCAATCAGTGATTATATCTTTCCTGTTTCTTATAATTTTCAAATCCAGGTATGGAATTTGTTTATTGCGTTCAGCTATTTGACTTTAACCATTTTTAAAATTTTAAATAATGGAGCGTACAGCGTCTATACAGTGTACACAAGACTTAAGCAATCTACTTTTCTAGAAACCGCAAACCATATAACCTGCCTTAACAACCAATTTTAGGTAACAACAACCTAACAAATATCTTATCTAGGAGTTGTATTAGATCCAAAAATTAAATTTAAGGATTCCATCCCTTACTAGATAGACAAAACAAAAGAATTAGAATACTGTAGACTCTAAAAATCATAAATTCTAAACTTAGTTTAGTAATTCGAATAACTCTCTTACTTAAATCAATATTTTAAGCAAAAACCAAAATATTTTTTGCTGGCCCATTATGGTCGTCTGCCGCACAATGTCATATTATAAAGTTAGTTAGAGGTTAGTTACAAAAGGCAGAACATGAATGATACCCTTAATCACGATCTCGCGACAATCTTGGAATGGGGTCGTGTGAATAGAGTAGATTTTAATGCTCGTAAGACGCAATATTGCATGCTAACGCATAGATCTGAGTTCGGTAGTGGTGCTGCATCTGTTACTACGGGTGATATAGATATTACGGAGTCGGAAGCTCTTAATGTTCTTGGCATGAAAATTCAGTGCGATGTTCGATGGACTAAACACATTTTTCAGGTTTCTAAAGAAGCTTTCAAGTGCCGTGGTTTTCTAAAACGGTGTAAAAGATACTTTACTCCATCCGATCTCCGTACTATCTATACCACCTATATCCGTCCGAAAATGGAATACAACTCTCATGTATGGGACGGCGCTTCAAAGTCTATTTTGGAGTTACTCGACCGCGTACAGGAAGGGCCAAGAGGCTCATTGGGGAGCCTCGACGCAATGTGGGGTGTATTTCACTGTTCTATCGTTACTACAATGGAAAGTGCTCTAATGAAATTAGGGAACTTGTTCCCGATACTCACACGTTTTTGCGTTTAACACGATTTTCGTTGAGAGCACATCCATTTGTGGTCGATTGGCCAGCGAATCGCACTACGCATTACAGGGAAAATTCGTTTTTTAGCAGAACAGTCCGTATGTGGAATAAAATCCCTCCGGAGATCTTTCCTGTCACTTTCAATCTGGGAAAATTCAAACTTAATGTTCACAGACACTACTCCCTCTTTTCTCCTTCCCGTAACCTAATTTCCTAGTTCTGGCACAATGCTTTGCATATGTAGGGGTCATCCCCTAAGTGCTGGTCCGAAAAAAAATAACGCCATGGCATTTGCGGGTTCTGCCTCACTTTTCGCGTGTGACAAATGTTTAAACAAAGTTCTTTAGGTAGAGTAAAGGAAAGTAAAAAAAATAATTTCAAAACGTTTGTATCTCCTTATCCTTATAACATGATCACAGCCCTCGCAAGATATGTTATAGAATCATATAAAACATTAGTTTCTAATAAGTAATAAATTATAAAATTTCATAAAAAAAAACTTTGACTGTATCACCTTTATAATGTAGTGTCTAAATTAGAAACATACTCCTTTACCTTTTGCTCTCCCTTTTCCTCTCTCTCTCTCTCTCTCTCTATCTCTCTCTTTGTCTCTCTCTATTGCAATATTATTATTTCTAACTCTATTAGAAATGACAGATTTATTCTTAACATGGGCTCGAAGTCCATGGTGTGGGTACCACTGAGTGTTTCTCTAAAATAATCGAAACCCATAAACCCAAATAAGATTTTGGAAATTAGAGCGTAAAATTTGATCTGTAGTTATTTAAGTCTTGCAGATTGAAATATAATTTTAGTTGAAATGGTGTCTTTCATTTGGCCGCTAATTCTCGTTCTCTAGAAGTAAAATTAGAAGCAAAATAGTATGTTGCTTTTGAAAGACTATTCGCGAAACAACTTCTTAATAACACAAAATATACTAGTTTGTTTATGTTAAAACAGTATTTGAAAGCAATGTCAATACAAATTTACAAATGAAATACCAGTTGAAATAAATGAAGAAATTCTCTAGAGTTTATTTTCTTTTGCACCACTGTGTTCGTAATTCCCAACGCCATTAGTAATGATGCGTTGCTATTTCTCTTGCACTGAGAAGGGTGTTTAATGTACATAGTTTTGTTTTATATCTATTTTGCTGCTGTTGTGCTTTTCATCTTCTATTTTGTTGTTTTGTTGTTTTATTCATCATCTCCATTTGCACATTAGTATGGGTGTTCAAAACGGATGTACGCCATTTTATGCACTTTAAAGTCTTAATTGCAGCAAATGATGTTAACGGTTACTTTGGTATATAAGTGGTTTAAATGGAAACATTATATTGTAAGAATAAATATATGAAATAAAAATGTGTAGAGTTTTATTTTATATGTACGAGTATGTGCATACATGTACTTATGTACACACACACACACATTCCTCTCTACAAGAGTTTCATTGAGTCTTCAAATGTTTGGTATTTTATTAAAGAATTTAATGCAATTTACTTTTAACAAAGAAATTTATATAATAAATAGTGATGTAGAATGAATGAATGAAAATTCGTTTGCAGATTAAAATTGTAAAATACCTAAAATTCTATATCAAACAGTGGTGGGTGTAAAATATTACATATTTTTAATCTAATTTTTTTTCTTCGGAGAACTTTTCCAATATTTTCAATTATTCCTTTTTAATTTGACCCAAATCATGGAAATTCTCGCCTGTTGGCTGCTTAAGTAGTATAGTGATAATAGGTACTGTGCAAGAAGTTCATGTGCGAGTGATAAATTTTTGAATGCTAATTTAAGATTTATTCATAATTTTCAAATAAATAAGACAAATAAGATGCTACACCATGAATGCTTGTTGAAGGCAATTGCAAACATTAAATAGGAAATGACTTTAAATTTTTCTACTTAAGCTCTAAAACAGTTCCTAAATGCCCTTATGCGTCAAAATATTATAATCATTTAATTACAATAGACGGATTTCCAACAAGAAGTTTGCTTTTCAATTGTGGCGACACCAGCAACCTGATAGTTTTGACATCAAGTTTCTAATGTATTTGTAGTAGATGTATTAGCAATTGTTACAGTGAATTCAATTTCGCACGAAAATCGCATTAAACAATTAAAATCCACTACTAAAATGGTGGTTCTGTTAAAGTTACATTTCGTAAAATTCGTGACATTATTAGACAATATAATTGTCTTTCTGAGGCCGCTATAAAGAATTTGGTCATTAAATTTGAGTTAATAGCCTCGATACAAAATAAGCATACAACGACATGTGTTTGTTCAACTGAAAACGTCGCAGACGTGAGCCACAGTGTTAAAGCAGATTCAAAACTGTCAATTCCCCGACGCTCTCAACAATTCGGATTATTCAAAACCACTACATGGCGAATTTTGCGTAAGGATTTGACTTTGAAGCCTTTTTAAGGTTCAACTGGTGCAGGAATTGAAGCCGACCGACCATTTATATTGCCGTAGATTCGCTTAATTCATTCAGGTACAACCGGCTGGTTTTTCCGAAAAGGTTATTTTTTCAGACGAAGCAAAATCACCGCATTTGGGCTTTCGTAAATCCTAGTATGGTGCGGTAAGTGGTCTGGAGGCTGTTTTTTACGAAGATGAGGCTGGAGATGCGGTAATGGTCAATGGATCACACTATCGCGAGATGATAATGGCTTAATTTTTGCCGATTATTGACATGTGGTTTCAAGAGGACGGTGCCACATGTCACGCAGCCTATGAAATGATTAATTTATTGCATACCAATAGCCAATCGCATAATTTCACGGCAATAAGCAGCTAAGCGGCCAACTGGATTCTTTTTTATGGGCCTATGTTAAGGACAAAGTCTATTCGAAGCCAATCGAATCGATTTCAGCCTTAAAACTCAATCTCCGTGATGTGATTAACAAAGGACCGCCATTTTGCCAAAAAGTGATTATACATTTTTATGAATGAATCGACATTTGTCGGAGTGGTCGTGGTGGACATTTGCCAGATATCATTTTTCATTCATAATCGAACCGAACTTTTCTCTTTATAATACAATAAAAATTAGAATCTTCTACATATTTTGTTTCATTTTGTTGTAGAAAACATACTGCTTGTTAAAAAACCCTTTATTTAGAGTTAAAAATATCATCGCATCAAGTTCACTTCCTTTTTTATGCTGCTTTATTTTTATTTTTAACCAAAACCATAGCATTTCTTTAAGCCATCCATAAAATTTTACTTGGAAAAAAATCTCATAAATTTGTAGACGCTCCACTCTCTCGAAGTTAAAATTGCAATAGAATTTTGGATCTTTTTTGTCAAATAGCTATCATCAATCATTCAACAGCAGCGCTTGATAATGGCGATAAAGGCCATTATTTAGAAAATAAGAAGGAATAAACAAGAAATTTATTTTATTTCTCACACACTTGTCTTAAAATAGTTAACTTCCAAGGAAAAAGTTTACATCCAGCAGGCTTGATTGGTCCACACTTTATAATATAAATTATAATGAAGCCGTAACGTTTGTTCATCTATTTAAAAATTTCATGCATTAGAAAAAGATCATAAATTTATAGACAAAAACAGTGTGCAAATTACCATACAGAATTTAAAATGAAATACAAGATCTAACTTATGATATGGAAAAATCGAACTAAAACACCCAGTCACCGAAATATCATCCAGAAGATGTTTACAACCAGAGCCGTGTGCGTCATGACAACGTCTCGTACGTTTTGAGAAATATTTTTATAGAACGAGCACTGTAAACTTATACTTTACCTGCCTTGAAAATAATGTATTTTGGATGCAAATAACATCTTTGGTGGTACTGATCATGAATTTCAAGATAAGAATTGTATACAGACCTTGAATACACACGAGTAATTTAATGTTACACAAGGAATAAAAACTTCAATTTGCCGCCACAAGTAAAAATGAAGAATTTAAGAACAAAAAAAAAAAATAAATGAGATTTACGAATTGACAAGATAAATGTCTTTTTATTTAATATATTCGCGATATAAAAAATAACAAAAGCACAAAATCCAGCGGATTGACATTTAAAGGATGCAGATAAAATGTCTTTATCACTTTTCACTTAATTTATTCGCCTGAGAAAGAATCGCAAGAAAAATTATTTTTGTTTCTATTAAATTATATTTTTTCTTCCTTCTTCAAAGGAAGAAATAGCAGAGACTATAAAGTACACAAGGAATATCTTCTTTGAAATTGAGTGCAAAAAAAAAATATTCAAATTTAAGACATTTTTATTATATATTTTTTTTTATCTTTTAAAGTGTCACTTTGTTTGCAAATTTTACTTTTTGCAATTTCACTCTCAAATAAATCGCTCTTTGAATGGATTCTGGCTGAACATAAATATTTTTACAACATGAAAATATGCCAAGCAAAGTTACCTTTTTCGTTAGAATTCTTTATCGACATCTTTTCAAAGAAATGTTTTTATGCGATTTTGTTAATATAGAATTTTTTATGTCTATATTTACAGTTATAAATTATTTTATTTTAAATTGTTTCTAAAGGGTGTCCTTTTGTAGGGTTATAGAGCATTAAGTTAGGAATATGCTATAAACTAACACCCATTATGTCAAATGTCAAGTTATTTATGACGCCTGAATAACTCTTCCAAATTGTGCAAATTTATTTTGAAAATCATGGTTCTGTTCGAAATACGTTCGGGCAGCACGTTCAATTTACGCTCGAAATAATCGTGTGTGAGAGCAATGAAGTCGATTATCTATAAAACTTTTCGCACAACATTTACTCTAACAATAATACACATCCACAGAGATGTCGTGCAGTACGTACAGTGCTGCTATAGCACGTAGCGTAGAGGAAGACCCAATTCAGTCTATACTCCATCGTACACAGGAATGGGATTTGTGACCTTTCACTTTATGGAAGATTTTGCGAAACGATCTTGGTTTGCATGCTTAAAAAATCCAACTCGTGCAATAACTGAAGCTACACGATCACCAAGCAAGGCGTAAATTGTGTGAATGGGCCCAAAACAAGATTCCCACTGAACCTGAATTTTATAAGCGAATTTTGATTAGCGATAAAGCTTACTTTTATTTAAATGGATATGTCGATAAACAAATCTGCCATAATCGGAATTGTGATAATTCTGAGACTATTGACACTGTACGTCAAAAAAAAACTGACTGATGTACTTTATGGGGTGGTGGAATCATTGGTCCGTACTTAATTAAACCTAAAGGAGACCAGAACTACTAACTTTTCTGTCCATCGAACAATCATAATGTGCAAGAGTTGTGGTTTCAACAAAACGGCGCAACATGTCACACAGTTCGCCGCACAATGGATTTATTAAAGGAAACGGCTAGTAACCGCATAGTTTCACGTTTCGAATCCGTGAATTAGCCACTAAAATCATTTGATTTAGTGCCGCTAGACTATTACCGGTGGGGATATGTAAACTCGCTAGTATACGCCAATTGTATACCAGTATACCGCAAAAAAATGTTGGAAAAGTCAATGAAAATTGGACTGGATTTATTTGCTGAATCATTATTTGTTGCAGGCCCCAATACAGAAATCTAAATCAAAAAGTTTTGAAAAAAATGGTTTTATTTTACAAGTGTATTTTATATGTAAAAGTCTTATTCAATAGATTCATAAAATTTAAAATGGGAACTTATCGGTTCTGACCTTTGTGTGTTGTTATATGTACGACTGTAGCATATCAATGTTTCCAAAATTAGCTCTCGGTGTGTGTCTAAACAATTTTCATTTGGTTTACAGTAACTGCTGTCCATTACATGGGGAAGTTGCTTAGGGGTGTATAATGCTTGATATGAAAACAACAAAATAAGAAAATTGATGCTGCTGTAACTTGTTTCTTGCTAATACTTAACTGCAGAATAAAGATGCCAATAACTATTCCAACGAATAAATAAAACTGTTCGAATGTTTGCATGCATGCTAACTATTAAGTTTAGTCAATAATAATTCACTTTTTATTATTCTTATTGTATACAAAATAAAACCTTAAAATATTCTTTTAATAACTCTCAAATCAGCGTGTCTTGTCTCTGGTTGATGTGATGCGACTGACTTTTTTAACAATAACAACCCTCACACATCAACTGTATAGTGTAGACGACAAACTTAGTAAAAATACATTATAACTGTATTGCATTCCATTCGCACAGTGGGCCCAGTACTTAACACCCCTTAACGCCCGGATGGAGAAAATAATTGTGGAGCTTTTCTTTGCCGCTTTGAACGGCGTGGTGGCAACTGAGCAGTTAGCGGCGTCTGTGCTAAGCGTGAAGAAGCGATTGTCGGTACATCTGGCGATGGTGTTTGCGCTGATGGTGATGCACATACACATTCAATATCACTATCTGCCTCTTCATTGTCTCTGACGGAGACGTTAGAATTTGATCCGGAACTTCCATCTTTGGAGCTATTTGAAAAATCTAGCTCACAGCTGACGGGAGACGTTCGACTGCGAAGTTGGTCTAAATGACGTTTGAATATACGATTGTCCTCCATACGCACCTTGTAAGACAACGGTCCAGTTTGCGATTGTATGTGAGCTGGTATCCATCTTGGACCGGATGCGTAGTTGCGAGCCCATACAAAATCCCCTTCTTTAAATGATTCTTAAGCAGGTGCATTCTCGACGGTATCTGATAATTTATGTGGATGAAACTTGTCAAAGTAACTCTTCAGTTGACGATTAAACAAAGGCTCAGCCGGTGAACGACCTGTCGCAGCGTGAGGGGCTATGTGTTGGTTGAATACAAAACGAATAAGGTCCAGTTCAATATTTGAATTAACCGGCATTTTCTTTAAATAATTTTTGGTTGTTTGAACCATGCGTTCAACCTGTCCATTTGTGGATGGATGAAAGGGAGCACTTTTGACATGGCGTATCAGATTGTTGTCCATAAAGTTTTGGAATTCCTGCGACGTGAACGTTGTTCCGTTGCCTGACACGATTATGTCCGTGCGTTGCAAACAGTGAACGTAATGACCTTATTGCACATTGAGATGATGTGGACTTGACGATGTGCACTTCCAACCATTTGGAATACGAATCGACCACTAAAAAGAACAATTTACCCTGAAATGGACCGGCAAAATCAATATGTAGCCTCGACCATGGGGTGAGGTTATTGTCCCATGTGCGAACTGGTGCTTGAGATTTCTCCCGGCGAGTTTCTTGACATTGAACACAACGTTTAACCTCGTTTTCTATTTGGGAATCCATATTTGGCCACCAAACATAGCTTCTCGCAAGTCCCTTCATTTTTACGATGCCAGGGTGTCCAGCATGTAAAGCACGCAGAATGGCCGGACGATTGGGCGGAGGAATGATTGTTCTATTACCCCACAACAGACATCCCTTTAGGGTAGAAATTTCGTTACGGCGCATGAAGTAAGGATATGCTTGATCATCGCGATTAATACAATTTGGCCATCCCCTTAACGCCCAGCTGAGAACTTTAACGAGAAGTGGATCCTTCGCTGTTTGTTTCGCCACATCTTTGGCATTGACGACTTCTGTGCTGGCTAGTTCAATCATAAGGATTTCCTCTTCTTTAGACTCACAATGTTGTTCTGAATCATCTGGTAGGTGGCTTAAACAGTCGGCGTTGCCCATTTTCTTGCCTTCTCTATAAACCAGGTCAAAATCGTAAGCGTTTAGGAAAATACATCGGCGAAACATGACAGTCGATAATATTGGAGGCGTTGGCTTTGTCGTGCAAAAAATTCCCAAAAGAGGGCGGTGATCGGTCACCAAGGTAAATTTTCTGCCATACAAATAATCATGAAATTTTTTTACTCCCGCAACAACAGCGCTTGCTTCTCTGTCGATTTGCGCATAATTTCTCTCTGTTTTCGATAGAGTTCTCGAATAAAATGCGATTGGCCGCTCAGAACCATCATTCAACCTGTGCCCTAACACAGCCCCAATACCATAAGGAGAGGCATCGCAGACGAGTGTAAGTGGGAGACTTTCATCATAATGTATAAGCACACTTTCCGATGTTATTAATCTTTTCAAATTACGAAAAGCTGTATCATGCTCTTTTCCCCAATGCCAATGGCGATTTTTATCAAGAAGGCGATGCAATGGCTCCGCTATTGTTGCTTTATTTGGTAAAAATGAATGATAAAAATTTAATAGCCCAAGAAAAGCCTGAAGCTGCTTTTTGTCTGTGGGTGCGGGTGCATTTTGAATTGCCTTAATTTTTTCAGGCGATGGTCTTATGCCGAGGCCATCAATTTTAAATCCTAGGAAGTTAATGGAATTGACCCCAAATTGACATTTCTCTTTTTTCAAACGAATACCTGATTGATCGAACCGGCTGAAAACTTTACTCAAACGCTCAGACAGTTCCGATTCGGTTTTACCCATTACAACTACGTCATCAAAATAGGGTAAGACACCAGGAATGTCACCTATAAGCTTTTCAATAAAATTTTAAAATATGGCTGGAGCTGAAGAAATACCGAATTGAAGTCGGTTTACCTTAAATGCGCCTTTATGCGTTACAAGGGTTTGCATCAAGGCAGATTCTTCATCGACTACAAGCTGTTGATAGGCTTGTGCAAGATCTAACTTTGCATAGATTTTCCCCCCTTCTATCGACGAAAGTAGGGAAGTAACTGGAGGAATCTGAAAATTATGGGGCAATAGTGCCTTATTAAGTGTTGACTTATAGTCACCACAGATTCTAATTGTACCATCACTTTTAGGTACTGGCACGATGGGGGTTGCCCAATCTGAATATTCAATTGGTTCTAGAATACCTTGACTGCACAACCTATCCAGCTCAGCCTCTACTTGGCTTTTAAGGGCCAAAGGAATGCGACGAACTGGAAGTCTAATTGGGTTGAAAAAGTCCTTTAAACGCAAGGAAACCGGTTTACCACTAAACTTACCAAGCTCTTTAGAAAAAAGATGATCGAACTTTCCCAAAACCATTCTAATAGAATCCAGCTCTTCTATTACATGGACTCCCTGTATACGTATACCAAAAGGACCAAACCAATTGCACCCCAATATATTAGTTTGAGTGCCACTAACCACCACCAGAGGTAAAGCCCTGACTAATTTCTTGTTATACCAAATATCAACATCAACAACGCCTCTAACCGGAACTCTATTATGCTGAAAATCTCTCAAATTTAAATTACACTCATATAATACGGGCTGTGTCACTGGCCACAAACGGCAAAAGGTCGGCGACGACACTATCATATAATCCGAGCCCGAATCGATTTCAAATTTGCATTTCTTTCCATTAATATTTATAAGTGTTGAACGTTTATGAGATACTAGCCCCATGATGTGATTGATCGACTGGGATTTCTGTCTGGTAAAATGTTGTTTGGTTTTTTTGAAGGCTTTCGATGAATCTGTAGAAAATGTACCTTGCTTCGATGAACGACAGACGCGCTGTAAATGTCCCTTGATACCACAAGCTGAACAGATAACATCCTTATGTATGCACTGTGAGCGGGGATGATTTCCTCCACAGCCATTGCACAATTTGCTTGGATTGTGTTGATTCTGAATCTTCCGGTTTTGTTTATTTTGTGGTTGATTACGTTTATTTATGTGATGTATTTGATCTGTCTGGCGAATTACCATTACATTTTTTAACGACGCTTCGGCGGATGTGGCTCGGTCGATAACCTTTTGTAATTGCAAGTCAGATTCAGCGAGAAGATTTCGCTGTAAAGCCTCATCACGCAAGCCGCACACCAACCGATCACGGAGCATGCGATCCAAAGCATTACCAAAATTGCAGCCAACTGCGAGTTTCCTCAAAGCAGCGATGTATTCCGGAAAACTCTCATTTGGCAGTTGGTCACGGTTATGGAATTTAAAAAATGACGCAATTTCCGATGGTCGCGGAGAAAAATGGTTCGTTAGCAGTGTTTTAATTTCATCTATATTTAGGTCACTCACCGTTTTGGGAGATACCAATGACGACAGGAGATCATATAATGGTGCACCCGCCAACGTCAAGAAAACTGCTTTTTGACGATCACCCTGAACGTCATTGGCAATGATGAAAAGTTCAAACCTCGCAAAGTATGTTGACCAGTTTCCAGGGTGATTGATGTCAAACGGCTCCATAGTTCCCACTGATGGCATTGTGCGCTTTTTGTTTGGTTGCTGCAACGAGTCGATTGAAGTTGTGGAATTTGATGCAGGAGATTCTTTTTCAGTTTTTGGCGGCATTGACTCTTGGCCGACAACTTCTCAAGCAATGCCGGGAGTCTCAGTGTTAAGATGGAGACAGAATTGGTATAGCCACACACACACGTGGTCGCCAGAATATTAACGTAAGGTTTTATGACTTGCGTTAATTTTGCAACGCAGAGTAATGATTTTCAACGGAGGAAAAAATTAAATTGTGATAATTATTATTGACTCTAATTTCTTTTGGGAAAAACAATCCATCCTCGTCGCCACTATTAAGTTTAGTCAATAATAATTCACTTTTTATTATTCTTATTGTATACAAAATAAAACCTTAAAATATTCTTTTAATAACTCTCAAATCAGCGTGTCTTGTCTCTGGTTGATGTGATGCGACTGACTTTTTTAACAATAACAACCCTCACACATCAACTGTATAGTGTAGACGACAAACTTAGTAAAAATACATTATAACTGTATTGCATTCCATTTGCACAGTGGGCCCAGTACTTAACACTAACGAAGCAGCGATTCCCCTCGAAGCTGAAAACAAATACTGACTAGATGGGCCTTTCGTTATATTTTCTAAGGTATTTTTAAACGTCTTGAGATGAAGGATCTGTGGGTGGATCCTCGACATGAAATTAAAACTGACTTTTTGAGGAATTCATAGATAAAAATAAGAGCAGCTGAAAAAAGTCTCTATAATTCGGAAAAAGTACTGGAAAGTACACGAGGAAGCCATGTGTGCCATTCACTATTTTCTCACACTTTCAAATCTTTTTGTAGTTGTTATTGTTTTTATTCTTCATACAAAGTTTAACTTTGCCGACGTGTATAACAGAATAAATACCGATAGCTCCACGAAGCGTTGGATGTTTGGTTTTTATCAAAGAGCAAACAAATATTTTGAACAAAAACAATTTTGCACGTTACAGAAGAGACCCAATTTTGAATTTGTTGGAGGTAACAAAAATTTCGATTTCCTGGACTATTTGATGATTGAATTAATGACTGAATGTTTTCTCTGTTAAATTTAAATTAGAAACATTTGTAGTGTTTGTTAAATTCTTAAGGCTTAATCTTACAGCCACAGTCACGAAATTTTTCATCTAATTAAAATCCCGTTCAAATGAATTTTCGTTAGAGGCTTTAATAAACCTAAAATATCTTTAAATAGTTGAATATAATTTGACTCACCAGTACCAACCACAACGCGGCTTTAGAATGATGCATTCCTATCGAAAGCGCTCGCCTTTGGCTTCAAACCAGCCAGAGAGGACAGGAAATAGTAATAGTAAGAAAAATAACACACAGGAGTATACCTATATTAAAAATTTATATTAAACAGACAGGATTTAATAGTTTCCGTAGTTTAATTTTACGGTTTGCGGCAAATTCCATTTCTATTAAATTATAGTCATACTATCAGTGTTTTTTTCAGAGGTATAGAAAATTAAGTTGACAGCACTTTTTAACTGGCGGGCATTTTGTCAGCTGTCAAGCTATCAATGGAATGTTGGAATCATTGGTCCATACTTTTTTAAAAAGAAAAGTCAAATTGACAACATACTCTTCATGCATTTTGCAATGATATTTTGGTTTTGGTTCAATCAAATCAAAACGAATTACTCTGATCTGACTGCTAGTTTTTTTTTATTTTTTATTTAAAGTGGGATATTTCAGTATAATAAAATTTAAAAAAAATAAACTCTGCAGAGACTTAAGTTTTTTTTGTTTGTTTATTTTTATGAATATATAAAAAAAATCCCTTTTTTCTCCAAACATTTGGACCTGCAATTTTAGCCATACTTTCCCACAGTTGGTAATCACTACTAATGCATTGTCTCATATCTGTTTTTACATTTTTAATCAATTTGAAGTGCCATCAGGTGCCACCTCTCAATTTGTTGCATTACACAGTACGACATTTTTCAGCTGATTGCTTCGCGACTCAATTCTAATGAGGCCCTTTTGTTTAACATAACTCAAGAACCACTAGTCGGATTTTACCTAAACAAATTTAGAAAAATCAAAAGTTACAAGTACTTTCATCTGTTTATATAACGTTTCGCTACATAAGCAACAGTTTCGAAGTTATAAATAAATGTATGAAGAAAAACAAAATATTTTTTGCCTAAAAAGTTAATTTTTTTTTAATTCATAAAAAATCCAAAACGTAAAGTCGTATAATCTGTGAACAAAATGAGACACAACTCATGAAAATCGATAAACGCGTTTCGCATTTATGCACAATTAAGTAAAGATATGCATTTCGAAAAATTGCTCAAGATATGCACAAAAAAAAAACTTTATTTTTTTCATGATTGTCAGAGTTAAAAAAAAAGTAATAAACAAAAGGTTATTTGAATTTTATGATTGCAGTAGCAAAGTAATAAGCGCTAATAAATTTGCGTGCACAATTAAAAGGAAAAAAGGAAACTGCACTTTTTTTAATTATTTGGGTTTTTCCGTAAGTTACCTGCATGTTTTTTTTTAACAGAAATTGCACCCAGATTTATGAGTGCTCAGGCTTTGGAACGTTTCGAAATATGCGCCCATTCATAAGTACCTGTCAGTAAAATATTGAAAAATAGGTAGTATTAATAGGTGCTCATTGATCAAGCGCGTATTAAGTTGACGGAGTGTCTTTTGCATGTAGCTTATAATATTGAATTTAACCGTGGCAGAGTCGACTCAAATACTCGTCGGATAATAGAAGCCCGAAAATGTATGATAAAGCGTAAACTTAAAGAGAAAATAGGAATACAGGTTGATACTGTTAAGCAAGGCTCTGGTACGACAAATTCAGGAAATACGTCACGAAGATACTTTGCTAATCCTGTTTTGATTTCCGAAATAACGGGTCTAAATGAAAACATAATCAAGAGGTTTTCAATAATTCTCGAAGCTATAACAATCACCGAGGTAGTAGATCCAAAAAAATTTGGTGATTTTTGTTTGGAGAAGGCAAAAGAGTTTGTTGCACTGTGCAAGTGGTACAATATGCCACCTACACTACACAAAATTCTGATTCATGGTAAAGATATAATTGAAAAGTGTATTTTTACTGTAGGCCTACTATTCGAAGAGGCTCAGAAAAGTCGTTACAAAGACTAAAAAATATATCGCCTTAGACACTCCAGAAATTGCGGCCGAATTGTCACAAACGAAGATATTATGCACCGAATGATGGTAAGATCAGATCCCATGATTTCACATTTGACGCCTTCATTTAGCCAGAAAAAGCATAGTGTTATAAGCGACGAAGAATAATAAATTAAAAATTAAAAAAAAATCATTAAAATTTTTTTGTTAGTTATGGCTTTTTACATTGCAGGTAGCGATCGACATTTCTTTAACTTTCTTTATTTTGATTACTTTTGTGTATTACTATATAAATAAAACGAAATTTGTGATGACAATTTTTGACAAATATATTTTGTTCTCACCTCCATACAAAAATCGCCAGTGTGCGCCGCAAGGCTATATTTCATGGGAATATATGAAGTCGTTAGTTTACGTCGATAAGCCCAAAACGATTGACCACTTTGAGAGCAACATTTATCACGTTATTGCTAATATATGGACGAAATGCTGGAAAATTGAACCTTCAGATTATATCTCATCCGACCCGGCTGCGGCGGTCATATTCCAGAAGTTATATTTAGTTTAAAATGCTAGAAGATTATTTTTCCAATAAAGTAAATTTCACTGTTGTCATGCTTTTTTGTCTTTTATGGCTGCTATTTATTTTGAACGCTGAGAGCTTTCGATGCGTTTTGTTTTTAATTTTTATACTTTTTAAAAAAAGATACGCATGTGAACATCACGAAACTGTTGGGGCACTCTTTATTTTAATGTTTTATTTTTCTACGTATTACTACTCGTATAACGCACATAGTCTAGCTATCACAGTTAAAAAATTATATTTATGAATATCACTTTAAGTACGTATGTAACTTTCGGATCACTCCGAAGAGTTTTTTTTATTATAGTGGCTGTGGCTATAATGACGGATGACAAAATATATATAAAATTTAATACTTTCATACTATCGAATGCTTTATTTATTTTCGTTAAAATTTAATGCCAGATTATCTTTCGAATAAAGTAAATTTCATGCCAACTTCATCTGTGTTTTATTCAATTTCTCTAAATAAATACATTTTTTAAATTTTATACACTTATTGGTATACCAGCTGCTATTTTAAGTATAAATATTTTTAAATGCATAAATACTTCGCTACGGCTTAAATATAATTATTTACTTTGCTTCCTTTTTAGGATAAACTTTTGTTTTCGTTAATTTTGAGCATAAATCTTATGAAGGCAGAGGGCAAAATCGATAACGCCGAATGGATGCTGTTACTAACAGGGGGAATTGGTTTAGATAATCCGCACAAGAATCCTGCTAAATGGTTGGGCGTACAAAGTTGGAATGAAATATGCCGCTTATCTGAATTGACAAATTTTAAGGGTCTACGTGAGGATGTGGTGGCCAATTTAGATGAATGGAAATTATTATATGATTCTTCTTCACCACAAGATAATGAGGATATACCTTCGCGTTGGCAAGATAAGCTGAGCGAATTTCAAAAGTTATTACTGCTGCGAGTTTTCAGGCCAGATAAATTGGTGCCGGGCATTCTAAATTTTGTACAGAATGAAATGGGAAAAAAGTTTGTGGAACCTCCCCAGTTCGATTTAAATGCCTCCTATGGAGATTCTCATTGTTGCATACCGCTTATATTCATTTTGACACCAGGTTCAGATCCTACAGCTACTCTACTAAAATTCGCTGACGAACAAGGTTTTGGTACTAATCGCTTGTTTTCTTTATCTCTGGGTCAAGGTCAAGGACCTATAGCCATTCGAATGATAGATGAAGGTGTTAAAATGGGCAATTGGGTGGTTTTACAAAACTGCCATTTAGCTAAGAGCTTTATGCCTCAATTAGAAAAGATTTGTGAAGGTTTAATACCCGATTCAACACATCCCGATTTTCGTTTATGGCTAACTTCTTATCCCGCCGATCATTTTCCTGTTGTAGTATTGCAAAATGGCATTAAAATGACCAATGAACCACCCAAAGGATTGAGATCAAATATAACTCGCTCCATGTTATCGGATCCTATATCAGATCCAGAGTGGTACGAGTCGTGTAAACAAGGCCAAACGTTTAAGCAATTGATTTATTCGCTTTGCTTCTTTCATGCCGTTATACAAGAACGACGGTATTTCGGTCCTATTGGCTGGAATATTCCCTACGAATTCAACGAAACCGATTTGCGAATAAGTTTAATGCAGCTGAAAATGTTTTTGGATCAATATGAAGGTGTCAATTATGATGCATTAAGATATTTGACAGGTGAATGCAATTATGGAGGTCGTGTCACTGATGATTGGGATCGCCGTACATTAAAAACCATTCTTAATCGATACTATTGTCCGGAAGTTTTGGATTTGGAAAACGTATTTTATTTTGATGATAAAAATATCTATTATATACCGGTATTTAAGGAAGTTGAGTACTATTTCTCTTATACAAAACAATTACCACAACAAACAGTGCCAGCCATATTTGGCTTTCATGCGAATGCGGATATAATGAAGGATCAACAAGAAACTGATATGTTGCTTAATCATACGATTCTAACACAGGTGAGTTATTTTTACAAACAACAACAAACAAAAACAAAAATATAAAAATACTAAATTCAATATTAGATTAATATCTTAAGTTATTCGCTGTTACTTTCTTACACTGAATTACACATATCATTACTATTTCTGCTATCAAGGATCGCGTGGTAAGTTAAAAATAAATATTTTTCTAAAGTATACTCTTTTATATTCGTTTCCTTAATGCAATGCTTCAAGGATTTGTATGATAAGCGTGTAAGTGATGTTATGAATTTATGCCAAACTGTCACTTGCTAATGCTTTAATGCTTTTTTAACATGCCTCCCTTAACCTTGCCACTTATAATATTTAGACCTTAATAAAATCCCAAAATTATTATAAACAAATACTTTCAAAAAGATATCCTGAAAATCTTTTCCTACCCACCTGTCCCACTTGTCCTGAATTTCTTTTCCTTTACTATTTTAATAAGGATACATCCCGCGAAGCCGATGATGAAGAATCCGGCGATCGTTTGTCACCCGAAGAGGTTGCTATTAATGTAGCCACTGATATTCTGCAACGATTACCTCAAGATTTTGATCGTGACGCAGCCTTGTACCGTTATCCCACCAGTTATCATCAGAGTATGAATACCGTGCTGGTTCAAGAAATGGTTCGCTTTAATGTTTTATTAGGTACAATACGTTCCAGTTTGATTACTTTGCGTAAAGCTATAAAAGGTAAGTTTTTGAACATATTGACTATTTTCAAAACTTGTGTGAAAGTTAGCTTGGGTCTTCTATATTGTTATTCATTGTGACACCTCTTAAACCTGCTGCCAGTCAATTATTTGGTCATTAATCACATGGCAAATTCGGCATTTGCCAACGAAACTTTTATAAGCCAACTACATAACATTGCACTAAATTATAGGTTAAATACTGTTAGCAGTGAATGAAGGTAATAAAGTCATCACCGTCAAAGGAAGCTCTAGAGCCTTAATTAAACACTATTTCTTCTTACCAACACTACTATTTGTCTTATATCGGACGCCTCGATGCAGATTTTGCTAGAGCGATTTTTATGTTAGTGGCAACACCACAATTGAACAATCTGACATTCATATTCTTTAGTTATTTATTTTTGTATCTTCATATGGAAAATAACGACGACAGATCTAGTATTTTTCTAGCATAGTGCGTAGTGTGCGTTACAGTTGGTTTTCTATAGATGTCATATTAAATATGTACATTCTAAAATCTCCCCAGCATTTGGTATTTTGTTTAAACTTAAATATAAACTTGATCAAAATACAAAATTTCTAATTTCTCAATCTCTTATTCAAAGTCATCTGAATTGCTTAACATTTATTACAAGTTATTCAAAATAAACCACTGACGGCTGCACTGAATATTTTCCGGTTGTATCCTACTTTATCGCTTTGTAAAGATGTTGTAACAAATCTGTTACCCACTTATGGAGCTTATGAATTTCAATTACTAACATCGGGTTTTTCAACAAGAATTTTTTTTCAATTGTGGCAACATCAACAACTAGATAGTTTTGGCATTTAGTTTTTTGACGTGTTCGTAGTAGAAGCATTGGCAATTGTTACAATGAAGTCAATTTCGCGCAAAAATCGCATTAAAATAATTAAAATCCGCTACAAGAAAAAATCTATTATGTGGTGGTTCTGTTAAAGTTACATTTCGTAAAATTCGTGAAATTTTCAGACAACATAATCGTATTTCTGAGACCGCTATTTAGAACTTGGCTGTTAAATTTGAATCGACAGGCTCGATACAAAATGTGAAAACCAACGCGTGTGTTCGACCGGAACGTTCAACCGAAAACATCGTAGCCGTAAACCACAGTGTTGAAGCAGTTCCAAATACGTCAATTCCCCGACGTTCTTAACAATTGCCGTTATCCAAAACAATCACATGGCAAATTTTGCGTAAGGATTTGACTTTGAAGCCCTGCAAGTATCAACTGGTGCAGAAATTGGAGCCGACCGACCATTCACATCGCAGTAGATTCACTCAATCGGCTGATTTTTTGAAAAAGTCATTTTATCAGACGAAGCGAGATGCTAACAACTCAGTTTTAATTGACGACGTCGACATCACTGACATGTGGTTTCAAAAGGACGGTGCCAAATCTCACACAGCCAATGAAACCATTAATTTATTGCAAACCAAATTTACCGATCACATAATTTCACGACAATCAAAAGTTAAGCGGCCAGCCAAATTGTGTGATTTAACATAGGCCCACAAAATGAAATATAACTACCCTTCTGTCAAAAAGTTGTTAAAAACTTTTATGAAAGAATCGACATTTATTAGCCAGATATCACTTTTCATTCATAATTGCCAAACTTTTCTCTGCGTAATACAATAAAAATTTGAATTATCTGAATCTAAATTTTTTGTTTTATTTTGTTTTAGAAAAAAAAAACTTCTTGTTGAAAAATCCTTTAGTATGCCAAGAGCCAGTACGAGCCCAATCTACGCAAAGGCAGCAATTACATCTCGCAATGTCCTGCCAATGATGTCAATGTCATGAGCATGTGCAAGTTGTATGTGGGTCTTGGTGAAAATAGTGCCATTTCGATTAACTGCCGCGTCGCGTATGACTTTTTCCAAAGCATTGTTAAATGCCTGTCAGGCCTACAATTTGTACACAATTGGACTAATAACAATTTACAAACGACGACGATTAGAAGTTATGACAACAAGGGCAAATATTTGGTCCAACAAACAATGCCTAGCATCGAATGTTACACCAAAATATGCCAGAATACAGATTAAAATCAACACCACAGCAAGCAGGAAGACAATAAAAAGGGCACAAAAAGACTTTGTAAAATTCGAAATCAGAAACCTTAACGCCAAAAAAGAAATTACGAACTCAGAAATACTAGACATTCATCTTAAACTAGCAGAACGACTCCCAACCGACATACTCATGAACATATTAGACCAAACACGAGCAGAAAACGCGAAAACAATTAAACAAAAATACGCAACTTTGAACAGGAAACTCGAGACACTAACACATCCAACAAACAACAAAACGCGCAAAATTAATAATTTCCACAATAGATTTTTGAATCTAACAGAGGTCAACAGGCTAGAGGCTCAGTTATTGGAGAAGGGATTGAAACACAACATCACAGAAGATAACAAGAAAAAGGAAATAGAACAAACCATTGAAGACACAAAAGTCGCAATAGCGATGATCCCAAACGGAGAACAGGAGCAGGCCAGGCACATCTGCAAACAAATAATAGAGAAGGAGGCCAAATCTACAAAACACTTAAACGGAGAGCACAATACAATTAGGAAACTAAATCGTAAACTGGAATCGAACAACATCTTAGTCACAAAAACAGACAAGGGAAACATAACGGTGCTCATCGGCAAACATGACTGCATCGAAAAGACAGAACAGTTAATAAAAGACTCAAAGTGCAAGACAATTGGTAAAATTCCTACGGACGAATTTCAAACGAAAATTAAGGAGATTATAAAAAAGGCAACAAGGATAATAAAACCAAACATATCGCATACATTAACAATGATGAACCCATCCGCATTATCTATGATAACACTACCAAAAATACACAAACATTTCGATGAGACCCATAATTAATTACAAATCTGCACCGGGCTGCAAACTTTTGAAATATATAAAGATAATACTAAAAGACATCTTGGACCTGGAATATAAGCATACAATAGCCAACACTACAGAACTAATTGATAAACTGGAAAATGTAAAAATAACAGAGAACACAAAACTGGTCTCTTTTGACGTAAAAGACTTACACCCATCAATTCCGGAAACTGATACATTGAACATTGTTCATAAGACAATAGATAACGAAACGGAAAACAAGGAACTGACAATACAATTCACAGGCACACTGAAAGCGACACTAGAAAGAATTACTTTAAATTTAAATATATATATTTTTAATATATATTGACGAACAGGACTAGGGATGGAAAATCTGACATCTGCAATCCTCATGGGAGTATTTATGCAGAACTTGAGGGGAGGATACGTAGGGGGACTAAGGGCCAACTTCGGGATGATATTCCATGCAAGATATGTCGACGACATCATATGTATACTGGAAGGAAATAACAAGGAGCAAAATCTAGATTACTTGAATGGAGAGCACAGGAACATAAGATTCACAATGGAGCAGGAATAGGAGGAGGGAATTAATTATCTAGACCTAATGGTCATGAGGGACATAATCCTGAACAGAGTGGAATATGGAATATACAGGAAACCAACAGCAACGGACACAATAATACACAACTCATCGGATCATCCCCGGCAACACAAAAACGCAGCAATCAGGCAGTTGATGACAGGACTCAAGGGAACACCACTAACATGGGAAATGTATATGAAGGAAATGGGAACAATATACACCATGGCGAAGGACAACGAAAGCAAAAAGAGCCTGGTAGATAACATCAGGAAACAAATTAGAACGAACAAGGAACAGGAGGATGAAAGGAGAAACTGAGCTGCATTAACATATATGGGAAAATCAACGTACAAAGTGGCAAAATTCTTTAGAAAACACAACATCAATACGGCCTTCAAAACAAGAAACCTAGGCAGAATACTACAGAATAAAACAACCGAGACCAATATACTAGACAAACAAGGAGTGTACAAATTAACTTGTACATGCCATTATAGTTATATCGGGCAAACAGGACGAAAAATTAAGACCAGATTTAGGGAACACATTAGAGACTACAACAGAAAACTACGAGAGCCAAAATCAACTCCAGAATCAAGTTTTGCGAACCATATATTCAACAACAAATGTACACCAGGACATATAAAAACAACGGTTAAACTGCTTCATATACAGCACAAAGCAAGGAGGCTAAATGTACTGGAGAACATGGAAATATACAAACAGAAAACATTTGACGGACGAATAATAAATGAACAAATAAACACAAACACGTTATGTAGGTGCACAGAACCAAGGCAATAAAGAATCTCATAAACGTACAATTACAGATTATTATGTCATGGAAAAAACCCAAGAGGTTCACACATAAACAGAAACGAATAACGAGCATGATCGTAAAAGGATTTAGGTAGGAAGAGAGACGAATTGAAAGGCAGACACAAATTAGGTAAAAACAAACAAACGAAAGAGAAGAGAGAAATACAGATAAAAAAGAGAGAAAGTGACGAATGCAATAACAAGAAGAGAAACACGAACGAGACGAACTATGTAAACACAGCTGACCGAAACCGGTTTGTTCACAAACATTGTTAAATAGGCCGCACGGTAAACAGTCGCCCTGTCTAATTCCTCGTGAGGTGGTAAAGGATTTGGAAAGACTCTTTCCTATTTTCTCCGAGGATCTTGTATCAGTTAAGATCATCCGGCAAAGTCTTATCAGTTTCGTCGGATTTTTAAAATCAGACAAAGTCTGATACACCTTTGATCTAATCGGGCTATCAAAAGTGACTTTACAGTCGACGTGTAGATGGTATATACTGATTTGATTTTAATGCGATTTTCGTGCAAAATTGAAGTCATTGCAACAATTGCTACAAATAACGTATTCGTAGCATAAACTAAATGTCAAAACTATTATGTTGCTGAAAAACAAACTTCTTGTGGAAAAACCCGATACATTGCAACAATGCTGCTAAAATTTATAAACAATAAATTTTTAAATTTCATAGCTTTGTCTAGAACATATGTTCTCGTATGTTGTATAAGTATGGAAATGTTGCAGGGCTAGGAAACGCTAGAAGTATAATACAATAACGACTGGCGTATTATTGCTTCTCACGTTAAGAAACGTTTTTCTCATCTGATGTAGTTGTTACTTTCAATAAATTGACAAATGAGATGAAAAACAAAAATATGAAAACGAAAATAGTTTATTAAAAAATATATTAATAATATGTAATTAAGTTTTATAGTTAATGCAGGAATCAAGCACATATTAAAATTGCTTAAATTGAAAATGATTCGAATAAATTATAAATTATTTATTTGTTAATGAAAATAATGAAAATTTAGAGCGGGCAAAAAGGTAATTTGATATATCTCCCATTTACTGAACAGTTGAGTACCAAGCGTTTTTTTTATTTTTGCAGGGTGTTTTTTATATTCTAGGTACCTTCATCATTATCATCATCATCGTCCTCATCTTCGGGAGCTGATATATCATGATCGGAAGGTTTTGGTATAGAATAATTTACATCTGGATCGTATGTGAATGAAACTCTCATCAGCCCACTGTCTTCTTCTGGGAATGCTTCTGACTCGAAATTAATTATTTCACTTAAGTTTTCATTAACTCGTACAGTTTTATGAGTAACCTTTGTATTTTCCTCTTGCTTTTCCTCCTCCTCCTCCTTTTCCTTTTCCTTTTCCTGTTCCAGTTCTATTTCCTGTTCCTCTGTCTGTTCCTCTTTCTCTTCCTCTTTATGTTCCTCTATCTCTTCCTCTTTCTGTTCCTCCTTCTGTTCCTCCTTCTGTTCCTCTTTCTGTTCTTCTTCTTGTTCTTGTTCCAGTTTTTGCTCCTCTGCCTGTTCTTCTGTGTCCAAAGTCTCAAGTCTCTCTTCGTTATCAATTGATTGTTCTTCCATAGATTCCAAATTTAATTCTGGTACTATTTGATCGTCGACCGAAACTTCCTCAGATGAGTTTAGAGCAAATATGGGAGTATCACAAAACTCAAAGGATTGAGATATATCATGAGTGCTGGGTATAATATGTACTTTGCTAAGCACAGGCTTGGGTGGAGGTACCATGTATTTACTTTCTGATATCAATATATCCTTAGTGGCCGGAACAGTGTCAGCATCAATAAGTAAAAGGAGTTCATTAAATCTTAAGCTTTTAGTAATGTCTACTATATTTGGTTTAATTTCGGGATCTAAAACTTTAATTTTCATCTCATCACTTGGTTCTTCATATAATACTGGCTCATCGTCACCTGTTTCAATTATTAAGTCTTTATCACTATCAACTAAGTCGGTGTGAGCTTCCTGATCAAAATTTTCTTCTGATTTCATAATATCAACATGAACAAAGTCGACGGTTATAACTTTATCGAAAATATCGTTCAAAAGGTCGCGAACATTTTCATCACATATACGTTCCTCCTCCGTACGCCAACGTTTACCGGCGACAGCATATCGTATGACTTTTCTTAAAATAGCCTTGACTTCTTTTTTAGCTTCGGAGCAACAACAAACTACTGCACATTCAAACATCAAGCACTCGCAGTCCGAACTACAGTCGGGTGAGTCAAGGTAGAGGTCATTGTCTATAAGACGATCAACCAAATCGTTTGTTATGGCAGTTGATATATCATAAGATTCTAAATCACGATATACGTTGAAGAGTAAAACATCACTTACAATAAAGTTAATGCATCTGTCTCTCTCTAAACGATGAATTAATTGCTCGACGTCGGGAATAATAATATCTCTTAGGCTGTGCCTTAAAGTGCAATAGTTCATGGGGTTTTGAACTTCTTTAAATGACTCTAGCCAACCTGCAATTTCTTTATCGATGTCTTTGGCTTTGGCCACAATATCTTGTTCAGCGATTTGGTGTGCATAGTTTTTAACATCCGCACTTAGTATTGATTCCAAAAACTTGTTCGTTACATCTTTATTGGCCTTATTGCAATCTTTATATAGCTTTTCATAAGTCTCGCGCACACAATTCTCTTTTTGCCTCAAGCCAGCTTCGGCCGCTTCTCGTTGCCATCTTGTACGTTTGGCTATCATCGTAAAGAAATGCAATTTACGCTTTTCTTTCAAGCGGCTCATCTCCTCAGACAAGAAACGCATTAGCCAACCGATAGTGTTGCCCTCATAGGAACTTATTAAAGTTTCTAACTCTTCAAAGCGCATTTCTTGCTGTATTTGTTCCCTATTCTTACGTTCGTTTAGCATTTGTTGTTGTAGTTCTTCAAAACACTCCTTACTTTCTGCGTTTAAGTGTTGTGAATCAATATCCACACCGTTGAGATCAACTGTTGATAAAACTGCGTTTTTATTGTCTAACAATTCCATTTGGGAAGCTGTGATATCTTTTTCGGCAACTAATTTAATTGGCTGTTTGGCTTTTAAACAGACAGGTGTATATTTTTGCTTTCTAGACGTTTCTCTAAGAGTCTAAACATTTTATCAATCAATTAAAAACAAGAAGGCTAAAGAATGTTTACTTCTAACTTACCCTGAGCGATTGGTATAGCTTTTTAAGATTTGAATCTGAACAGAAGTTTTGTTCAACTTCTTGTAAAATTTCTTTCGGTTTGGACCATTCTCTTAGCTTAGCAAATGGACATTTAAGATTCTTAGGATCCATTTTAATGGCTTTCTTTTCCAAATCGTCCATACGTATATCAAAGCCTTTGTGTGTTGCTGTGAAATGTCTTCGACTAGGATTAACTCCGTAACGCATTTTGGGAGCATAGAATTCAGAACTTGGATCACCTAATTCTTGGGTAATGTCCTCTTTACGCCATACTCTTGTCTGTTTCGAATGATTTATTTCTAAATGTCTTAATGCTCTATGGTGTTCCAATGCGTTCTTCTTCAAAGCGGCTTTTCTCTGAGCTTCAATAATTTCGCAACTTTTTTGTATTTTACTTTTGGAAGCTTCATGCATTTCTCGTTCCCTCTTATCGAACATTCGTATTAATAATTCTAATCTCAACATTTGACATTCCTGTATGTATTCCTCACGTTCGATCCAATGCTCCCATTCAAAGGCTTCTATGATATGTTGATGATCTTGCATTCTGGCCAGCTGTTTAGCTGTTTCAAACTGCTTGCGAAAGTTTTCTTTTAAAGCTCTTGTGAAATCCCAACGTCTGCGAGCTCTCTCCAAAACCTCTACTTCGTATATACCAGGTGGACCATCTCCTGGCAGTATTGTAGGCAATTTAAATACTTCCAAATTCTCTAATTCTTTAGCATTATTAGAGACACCCGGCAAATAGGGCAACGTTTGAGCTGACGATTCTCTGGAAATAAACAAAAAATGGATTTTATGTTACAAAAAAAAAAAAAAAAACGTTTTCAGCTATTTTAATATTTTGAATAGAGTTTTGAAGTGATCTTGTTAATTGATGTTTTACTTTTTTAATCTATAAAATCTAAATCAAAAGTTAATTTTTTTTAATAGAAACAGTTACAGAATTTAAAGATAAACTTACCGAAACAGTGTCTGTGTTGCACGTGTTCTATTCCTTTTAATCCTATTAATATATTGTGGCTGGGGTATCACCAGATCCTCATCACATTCTTTCAATTCCTCTACATTGAGTTGCAAGCTTAAGATATTTACTTTGGTTTTGGGATTATGATATTCCAGGCCAGCTGGCTTTAATTTACATTGACTTGGAGTTAAAATTAATTTATCTCGTTGGTATCGAGCAACGGTTCCTGTATTTTAGTGTGTGATAAGTTGTATAGAGAAAAGTAAAATTTAGATATTTGCAAAATGAAAATAATTTCAGCATATCTGTGAAAAAGTTCCAGGAAAATATGTATGTATATCACAAATAAAATCACAAAACACAAAAATTAGTCCGCAGTTGCAGGCTGAGGACGTAGTCTCCCTCCCAAGATCATTAGGAGTCATCTCCTCAAGTGCAGTAGTTTTACCGACTCTTCTACTAGTAATTTGCTTGGCTGTGCTAAAAAGCGTTTTCCTCCTAAACGATGGCATGAGGACGTCGGAATCGCTGACATGGGTTGAGCACTGCTACGATTTCCGTTGTTAATGTGGCTAGCTCGTCCAGTGTCATCAGGACATTACCTCTGCCCAAATGTCGAATACAGGCCAATTGCCATTATTTGCTTTGCATCAAAAGTTTTTGAAAAAATTTTATATCAGCAAATGTTGTCAAACATTAACGGCAATAAATTGCTTTCTAGTATACAATTTGGCTTTCTTCAGAACCATAGCAGTATTACTGCTTTTGCAGAAATAGGATGGGAATATAATAGGATGGGAATTGGAGAGTGGGAACATATATATTTTAATGCTTCTAGACCACACTAAAGCATTTGACACGGTGGATCATGATATGTTCCTTAGAAAATTTAAATTCTTTTTCAGATTTTCAGATACATCGGTCAAGCTTATTAACTCATATATATCGAATCCTATGCAGTAGGTTTTTGTGAATAAAGAGTGGTTTGACAAATTGTCACTTATCAGAGAAGTGCCACAAGGCTCTATTCCAGAACCACTATTATTTTCAAACTTTCAAACTGCACCTATACGCAGACAATGTGAAACTTACACTAGCTACTCCAGCTGAAAATGCTGCCACTGGTCTATCGCCTTTAAATAATGAATTAAGGAAAGTTTCAGACTGGGCTTGTGCCGACGGACTTTGCTTGAATCCTTATATATCTAAGTGTATTCTAATTAGGAGAAAAGGTCTTGCAACAGCTTTTTCAGGCGACATTGTTTTGAATGATGACAATATTGAAATTTTTAATAAGCCAAAAAATCTCGGCATAATTTTTAACAACTGGGTGGCATGGTTGGACCACGTAAGAGCTTTTGTTGATCAGGTGTATGTGAACTTACGGATGCTCTGGCTCCCGCGATATTTAAACAATATTTGAACAAATAAATAAACAAACAAGCACTGAATCTATTGATTGACTTGAGCGCATGAAACTATTATACAACAATGGTATAGACGATCTATTAGAAAATATAAGTAAATCTGCTCTGTTTACTTTATAGACAATTGATAACGAACATAAGTTAAAACTAAAAAAATATTAATTCATTTTTAAAAATAGTCCAACTAAATTATAGTTTTAATCTTTTTTTGCATATAAATTATTGCATTATAAAATCGAAAAAGCCTTTTACTTTTGTGATAAAAACAATTCTATTCAAATATTCGAAATTTTAAAAAAATATTTTGAAATTGTTTTAGAGATTTTCAGTTTCAATAACTTTGGAAATTTTTATTGTTTTAAGTTATCAATTTTTTGCTTCTCTAAAAAAATTTATTTAATTTTATCATTAAAATTTAAACTGCTAATCTAATTAATCTTAAAGAAATTTTTAAGATTTTTGGAAAATAATTCCTTAAAAAAAATTGGAAATGTCCAAAACTTTTTATGACTTCAAAATACTAGACGGCTGAAAATCGTTTTTTTTTTGTATTACGGTATACCGGCTACGTCATTGTGATGCGCTGTTGAATAATTGCACTTCGTGAGGTGAAAGTAATATGTCTAAAAAATTCACTTTTTTTGTTGGTTTGTAGAATAGTGGCATCTGATGTGCCAATACCGAGATAATCCTTATGGCAAAAAAAATTTTGAAAATATTGTTGACTCCTATTCTTTACAGAAAAGATCATGAGTAATTTTTGCAATAAAACCAACTTAAAATCAAATAAATTATCAGAGATTTTTCCTACGGGAACGCTCCTTAATTTCTAAATGTTAAATATTTATGTTCCTTGTTATAGGGGACTTTAGGGACGGTATCTTGATCATATAAGCTAAATTACGTCGACTTGGGTGACACCTTTTAATTTCTTTTCATTTTTGTTAAAATTAAAAATGGATGCCTATTACAGTTCAATGGGCATAAGGCAATCATGTGCAATGTATGTACGCAGCTTTAATTTTCTTAAGACTCGTAGATTCTTTCTGAAATCTTTTATTTATGACGCAATAATTTTAATTAAATTTTAGCTTTTGCATTTAAAACTTACCTCCCGACAATCTATTTGAGAACGAACGAATTTGAAAATAGTCACTGTCCGTACTCGTAGAATCAAAAAACTCCTTACTGATTCTGTTTTTTGGTGCATACAGTTCATAATTCCTTGGAGTTAGAGTATTGTTATAGGAATATTGTTTGTTCAATGAAGCTTTTTCTTTGAACCTTTTATTAGAGTTGAAACGTGATTTCGATGATTGTCCTCCTGCTGTGCGTGATGTTGATGCCAATGCTGTAGTTTTGGTTGATTGGTCAATGTATAAGCCATCTAAGGAACTATCATCATTAGTTGTTGTTGTCTGTGACTGTGTTGCAATTGGATAATTGGTGTCTTTTCTTGCCCTTTTTTGTTTGTCTCTTAAAACCATTGTTGAGATTAGTGTCCCAGATATTTTTTTTGCTGATTTATTATTTTTGTAAAACTAATGATTTGCGGTTACTTTTTATGATTATTGTATGCTTTTTATGTATCAACTGCAAAACCTTTTTCAAAAATATTTTAAATCACTAATATGTTACAATGACTTTTTGTTATTGAAATGTTTTAATTTTTTTTTTGTTATTGTCATTTATTTTTCTTTGTTTCCGTTTTCTTTTCTCGATTAACCCTTTTTAATTGCTTCTTTTGATTTCAGGTTTAGTAGTTATGTCCGCAGCTTTTGAGGCTGTTTACAAATCGATTCTCATTAGCAGAATTCCTGCTATGTGGGCTTCGAAATCATATCCCAGTTTAAAGCCTTTAGGTGCTTATGTCACTGATTTCCTTCGACGTTTAGAGTTTCTACAGGTAAGTTTATAGACTTTTAGTGTTTTTTATTTTGTTGCTGGTTACTAGGTAACGCTTTATTTAGAAAATGGGCTGGTATGGGTTGGATAGTAAATGATAAAGTTATTTTTTATAGTTAAATATAAACTGCAGAAATAGTAAAACTACTTATTTAAATGAATTCAAGGTAGTAAGTTATGTGTAATGGGGGTTATGTTAAAAAATGACCCAGATTTACTTTATAAAACCAGTTAAAAAATTCGCGAAACTGGACCAATTGTGAGCCTCGACTCAAGGGTTTACGAATAAAATATATAATAATAATAAGAATAGATATGGAGTAAAACCAATCCACAATAGACTACTCATTATATCTGCAAAATTAAAGTACTAGATCCGGTTTATACGCTTGTGGCATAATTTCCAAAAGAAATGTCGGTCAGATCGTATTGTTACTTTGTGTGATAACTTGTGTGAGCTTAATGCGAGCCAGATATAATTTCAACAAAATGGCACAAGTTACCATATGGTGAAACCAACTATGGACCTGTTAAAAAAATTGTTTACGATTAGTTGATTTGGGAAAACATGATCTGGTTTCCAAGGTCATGCGATTTGACACCTCTTAATTATTTCTTGTGGACTTAATAATGATATTCTTTGTTTTATGCATGACTCCAATATGAAAGATCACTGTTGCCATATGCCCGTCATCATTTTCAAATGTTAATGCCGATAATTAATATTTCAAAAATTTAATTTTTGTGTTAAATTTTTGCAATTGAAAGTTTTCTTGGGCCTACAAAAAACAACCTTTAGAATTGAATGTTACTTTTTTCTTTAGGCTAAAAAATTATTTATTATTTACAGCTAGTTTCGCCTCTTGTGCTAAACCTAGGACGAAAAGCCAAAACACATTGTCGACATTGTATTTTGTTTTCATTCCCCTTTCAATACTCTACAAAAGTCAGTTCAAAATTATAGACCCCTCATTTGCGACTTTCATTTCATTATTGATTCAGATTAGAACTAAAGGCCGTGTCAGATAAAACTTTTGCTTTGCGTTGCGTCAGAGTTTCGCTTTGACATTTGAGTTAAAATGTACGTAAATGTATGAAAGTTGCCATATAAAGCACTTTTGACGCAGCGCAAAGCGAAAAGTTAACCAACATTCAACTTTTTGCGCGCTTTGACAAACACCTGGCTTTTATTATTTGTGTTTGTGTATTTGTGTGTGGGCGTAAACAAAAAAATCATGAGTGTTTTCAAAGTTTATTGTGACATACACCTCTTTATTTACGCTCTTGCTTTAAAGTTTCAAATGTCACGCAAAGCAACAAAGTTTTATCTGACACGGCCTTAATGGAGTTCTTCACTGATTTGCCGATTATTGGTGTAACGTAAGTGTTTGTTTATTCCATTTCGCCCTAATTAATTCATAAAGTAGAAACTGTAGCTTTAGACTGTAGTTATATTGATAGCGCTGACCAGATACACGTATGCTATACATTGGGAACATATATACAAAATGGACAATGTCGACGACCAACTCTTATTTATGCAAGGAATTGTGGATTTCTTATTCGAACAGTGCGTTCCAGTTAAAACGAAACGGATCAATATAGATCAACTCTCATGGTTTAGCGCGGAGATTAAATCACTAATAAGGACACGTGACAAGGCATATTCATGGTGGAGGAGATTTAGAACAGATGACCTTAAAGCGATACATAAGTCTGCTCGAAGGGAGGTAACAAAACGGATTCAGTCTGCTAAATGTGCTTTTTCTCCGCGTATATTTTTATCGGCTATTGATAGTAGGGCTAAGTGGAGGGAAATTTGGAAAATAGACTTAGGTCGGAGTAAAATGTTACAGCATAATTGTGATAGTGACGTGAACCTTCTTTATGATAAATTTGTTAATATTAATGTTCCCAAGCGGACAGGTATAAACGTTACCTGATCTATGTTATGTCCCAATACGATATCCTTTTGGCTTCCGGTGTGTAGATCAGCTTGAGGTCCTTGACAGTTTTTCCGTTGTTAGATCCAACGCGGTTGGTATGGACGGAGTGAACCCGAGATTCTTCAAAGTTTTGATCTCGAGGCTCTTACCTATCATTACGCATTTCTTCAACTCTATCCTCACGAAATCCAATTTTCCTAGGGAATGGAAATCCTCTAGGATTATCCCTATCCCTAAGAGTAATGGTGAATTGCGACCGATAGCTATTCTACCGTTCAAATCAATGAATGACTGTCTCACACGAAATAAATTTTTATCCGTGGCTCAATCTGGTTTTGCTAGAGGCAGAAGCTGTATAACAGGTTTAGTGGATATGGTCGAGAGCCTCAGATCTGAACTCGACATCAACAAAGTGGGTTTCTTGATTCTACTGGATCACAGTAAGGCCTTCGATGCGGTAGATCACTCTATCATGTTAATAAAACTGCGTAAGTTATTTTATTTCTCAAGCTCGGCCTGCAGTCTAATATCCTCCTATTGATTAACAGATATCAAATTGTGAGTGCTGATGATAGGAGATCAAATCCGCTTGTAGTTAGTAGAGGAATACCACAGGACCCTATATTGGTTCCTCTTCTTTTCTGTCTCTACATAAATGACCTACCTGACATTTCTAAAAGCAGCAGGATGCACGTGTATGCTGATGATGTGCAGGTTTATAATAGTAGCTGGATTAATGACGTTCCTATGTATGTGAATGGGATAAATGACGATTTGCACATGATCAATCGCTGGGCCGTGTCTAATAGATTATATATATATCAATGCTTCGAAGTCGAAATGTATTGTCCTCTCAAAAGTTAGGAGAACTCTGGTTGACATTAATGTGAGAATTGACGGGAATGTGATCGAATTGGTAGAATCGCCATCTAATTTGGGCGTAGTTTTTAATAATAGAATGATCTGGACAAATCACATTATTTTGTCGTTGGCAGAGTTTACAGTAAACTTCGCAGCCTATGGTTGTTAAAGGACTCTACGCAATTTGATATTCGTATGCTTTTGGCAGAGACTTATCTGATTCCTTCACTTCTTTACGGCTGTGAAATCTATGCCAATTGTGACAGCACTAATCAGCGCAGACTGAAAGTCACGTAAAACAATATTGTCCGTTATATATTTCAGAAAGACCGCCGTGATCATATCTCATCATACTCTAATTTAATTTTTCGAATGACATTCGATGATCTTCTAAAATATAGGTGTCTAATTTTCTTGCCCAAAATATTCCATCTTTTTCGAGATCTATTGGCAATAAAAAGTCGGATAACATATAATTTTTCAGTGACCATCTGTATATTAATAAGATGGCATCACTTAAACACTATTAGTCGAAATTAAAAGGTATAGTTTGCCATATTAAATTTCATTGAAATTGATCTCGCTGATTAAAAATGAATAAACTTGTTTTTATTTTCTTTAAAACTACAGCACGATGGAAAGAAGACTAGCTATTGCTTCAGTCTCTTTAATTGTTTTACTCCATTTAGATTTTAAAAGTGCTTAAAATAAACAAGTCTATTAAATTGAAAGTGCACTGGTATCCAAAGCCTGCAACTATAGACTAAATTACCTTCTGTCTATTCATTTCTGCTATGCTTTTCCACCATACACCGGAATACTATTGAGAAATTTAATTCTTTGTTTTCTAAGATAAAACTTGCACTATTACTATTTTGATTTGAATTGTTTCTAGGGCCATGAGCTTTTGCCAAGGCCCAGGAGTTTAATTGTAAAAACATTGTTTATTGCGACAAAATTGTAAGTCTAGTAACTAAATTGTTTATAACTGAAGGGCTTGCTCATAATTTAGTTTAAGCAAACCGCAGCCGTTGTTGATTGTCATCAATTGGATAAATATTTATTTTACCACGTCCACGTCCTATGTCTTACTGCTATTTAGCGAGAATGTTTAATTTAACAATAAAAGCAAAACAGGTTTTCAATAAATATTTGATTTTTACTTTAAATATCAATATTTTCTGTATTAAATTACACGTCTAGTTCAAAAAAGTAAAATTAGGCAAATTTTAAACTTAAAATAATATCATTGAAATATTTTGTCTCTTTAAAGAAATGGTACGATGAAGGACCACCAACAACTTTTTGGCTATCGGGATTTTTCTTTACTCAAGCTTTCTTAACAGGGGCTCAACAAAATTTCGCCCGAAAATATATCATACCTATTGATTTACTTGTTTTTGATTATGAAGTGTTGCCCGTAGAAGAAGAACAAGCATCAACAATGGTGGCGCCAGAAGACGGAGTTTACGTTTATGGTATATTTTTAGAAGGTGCTCGGTGGGATCGTGTTGAGAATTATTTAGCTGAATCGCGTCCTCGTGAACTATACGATCGTATGCCTTTAATATGGATGAAACCGACCAAAAGGTCAGATCTAAAAGAGAGACATATTTATGTGTGCCCTCTATATAAGACAGCCGAAAGAAGAGGCGTTCTCTCAACTACTGGTCATAGTACAAATTTTGTGGTGGCCATGCTATTGGAGTGTAATCCCAACACTGACCCCTCACATTGGATTATAAGGGGCACAGCTTTGTTATGTCAGCTGAGTTTTTAATTATGTAAATATTTGGAGGATTATTTTTTGAATGTATGATTTTATTTTCTAAATGACTTTTTCTTATTGATAAATATATTATTGACATTTATTTTTTTAAATTTATGCACTTTGGATTTTTCTTTGAGACAAATACTTTTAGTTCTGTTAATATTAAATAAAAGGCTCTGTCCGAAGTTATACAATTGTGTGTTTTTTCTATTCGAACTATTAGTTAGGCCACAGTTAGGCGAACTCTAGAGTTCGTGGAGATTTTAGTAAGAAAGTTGCACACCGAACACAATACACACGTTCTATTGCCATTCATTTTTACCGGTGTTTGATATGTCAAATTCTATCTAGATGGACACACAGTGGACTATTATATGAAAAGACGGTTATAATTTCATAATTTTATTTGTATTGAAATTTTAGCACGTGTTTTTTTTTTGTTTTTTCTTTGGTAGATGTTATTAAGAATTTATTACCTTAAATCTTTGGCTATTGTAGATGTTATAGTCGTAATTATTACAAGTCCCAAAGGTTGGCCGCTTTAAAATAGCTTGTATTAAAATATAAGTTATTAAATAGTGCACGAAAAAATACCTGAGATTGGTTGAAATTACCTTAGACAGAGAAATTTTTATAAAAATTTCATATGTTAATTTTATTTATTCTATTTAAGTATTATGTATTTTGAAAAAAAAAAATTTAAATTTTCAAATATTCAAAATATAAAAAATTTTTTCCTGAAGAAGCTTTCCAAAGGAAAGCGAAATATTGAAAAGAAAAAATATATAAAAAAGATCTTGAATATTTGAAAATTTAAAAAAAAAATTTAAATTTTTAAATATTCAAAATATAAAAAATTTTTTTCCTGAAGAAGCTTTCCAAAGGAAAGCGAAATATTGAAAAGAAAAAATATATAAAAAAAGATCTTAAAAAAGAAAAAAGATATTTATTCAAGATAAAAAAGATCGTTTAAAAAACTATAAAAGCTGAGATTATTATTTATACTCATGTCTGCTCATAAAATAGTTTCCTAAAATATGAGAATATTTTAAAGTTATTCCCATAAGGAAAACTAGCAAACCTCAATCTAATTATTGTCCCTATTTTTACAGACCAATTATTCTTAAGTAAAATACTACAGAAAATAATGAAGGAGTAATTTACGACTTTTTTTTTTTGACTCGCATAATATATTACCTACTCAACAATTTGGTTTTCGCAAGTAACATAATACAGTGCAGCCACTCGGTGCGATAAGAAGTTTGGTAACATAAAATTTCGACAATGGAATCTGTACTGTCATGTTACTTTTGACTCAGTACGACATAACGTGCTAATTTTCAAGTTGATAGATTATAATTTTCCAACACATCTGATTAACAGCATATTTGAAGTGCATATTGGCCTACTCAAATCGTTATTTTTGCCGGCTGCCCTTTGGGCTCGCGCATTTCTCATAATATATATATATTTATATATATATATATATATATATATATATATATATATATATATATATATGTATATATATATATATATATCTTTATATATATATATATATATATATATATATATATATATACCAGTTTCCCCATATTAAATGAATGATCCTAAGTTTAGGTATATTTTCTGAGCTGTTGAACTTTCAAATTGCGTTAGCAGAAGCCAATGACTATTTCGCAAAATGAAATGTAATCAATACACATTAGACTCAAGCAATCCACTTATCCAAACCACTACGTTAACAATACATTTTATGCAATAGCAATTTAGTAACCTAATGTAGAAAAAGTTGACAGATCAAATGAAAGAATAATCTAATTGCTGTTTAATTTTTCAATTTTTACCTGAGCTCCTCAATTAGAGCTCGAAGGTATTTATTGTTTATTTATTAATTGATTTATAATTAATGATTGTTTTATTCTTAATTTCTACAGCTTATATACTAACAATGAAAATAATCTAGGAAAATAATTTCAGACAACAACGTTACCTTTACACACAAATCTAATAACACACTAAAACACTTCTTCAAAAACGCCAAGGACAGAATGAAAAAGAGGGACATGTGTAACGTTGTATACGAAATTCCGTGTAAAGGCACAGCTGACCATCAATGTTACCAAGTTTACATCGGACAGACGAAACGATCACTTCAGACAAGAATAAATGAACACGAAACAGACATAAAAAAGAAGAAGACCACTACGGGCATTGCACAACATATGTTAGAACACACACTCACACCAGATTTTGAAAGAACACGAATAACAGACATAGAGAGTAAACAAAACAGACGCTTAATATTAGAAAGTTTAAGAATAAGACAGAAAGGATTGGGATTGAGTTGGCAACACCGCTGTGATTAAACGTCAAAAATCTTTGTAGTGCAAGAACTTATATAAAAATAAACTTTTATTAACAAATAAAGCCATATTGTTATATAAATTGTGCTTTATCCAAAAAATTTAAAAGATGGCTAGTAATGTGCGTAATGATCTCTTATAGCTGATGAATTGAAGACAAGTTACTTTTCGCTCTGCTATTTTTTTTCATTAAATAAATTAAAATAAAATAATTAAACGTTCTAAAAAATTAAATTAAAGTGTTTGTTGTTCATGATAATTGAAGGCACTGTATTTTACTAAACAAAATGGGTAGAAGTCGACGAAGCTTAAAAACTTCACACAAAATTTGCTTTCAATGCAAAATTGTTGTAAAGGAAGATGAAGAAGACTTTATTGAGTGCGACAAATGCAATCAAGTTTACCATGTAATATGTACATCTTTAGACAAACGCAAATACGAATATTTCCTGAACAACGAAAATGAACAGTTTTTTTGTCATTTGTGCAATAACAGTGGTACCATTGAAAGTGATGTAAAGCAAATAAAAGAAGAATTGAAAAAACTTGATCAATTATCTTCTATGCATGAAGCAATGAATTTTATGTCGAAACAATTCGACGAGTTATTAAAAGGTGTAGCTGAAAACAAAAAGAAAATAGAAGTAATAACAAAAGAAAACAAACAATTAAAGTCAGAGGTCGAAAATCTAAAAAACTGTGTTAAAATATTAAATAATGAAAAAGTTAAAAATGACTGTGTCATTAGGGGTCTTGAATCTGCTGGACAGGTGGATGCCGTTGAAGCAGTTTTAAACATATCAAAAAAAGCTGGTGTGGAGTTACAGCGCGAGTTTATTGATGATGCATATTTTATGAACAGCAACAAAAAATCAACAAACACGAAGCAAATGGTTGTTGTGAGATTTAACACCAAACAGGAAAAAAATAAATTTATGTCCATAAAACCAAAACTCAAAGCAAATGTATCTACCGAAAAAGTTTTCATCAACCATTATTTGAGTAAAGAGACCTTAACCCTTTTAAATTATGCAAAGTCATTGGAAAATGTTGGTTATGCTGCAGTTTTCCCTATTGGAGGGAGAGTATTTGTAAAAATTAGCGAAATGTCCAAACCAAAACTTGTTAGAAGTGAAGCAGAAGTAGATGCACTCTTACTGGTAGCAACAACTAAGAAGAAAACGAGTAATGAGCAACAACAAACCGCTAACAAAGACGTAAATGATATATATTTATCTTCTTAGATTTACATTTTTTTTTTTCTTTTTTTTTTATATTAAAGTGGCAGGAATATAGTGCAAAATTTAATTTTTTTGTTGTATGAATACTAATAACTATTTCTATAATACAAACTCTTTTTATAATTCCTTAAATCTCACGAAACCTTTATTTAATATAATATCAATTAATATGAGAAGCCTATCTTCGATTGATAAATTCAACAAATTCAAAAACTTGATTATTTCGTTACCACGTCTACCCCATATAATATCTGTCCAAGAAACTTGGTTTCAGGAAAATGTTACCCAATTGTATAATATAGCTGGATATACTCCTGTACACTGTTGTCGTGGTGATGGTTATGGTGGAACCTCTATTTTTATTTCTAATAGTTTAGCCTACAAAGTCGAAGCTTGTCAAACAACAAACTACTTTGATTTTGTTGCCCTATTCAAGACAATCTTAAAGATTGCGTTGAATATTGTACATATAGGAAAAAAATAAATAAAAGTTTAAAACGACAAATCGCACCATGGATAAATGGTAATTTACTTAAGTTAATAAATTATAAGAATAATCTTCTGAAATTAAAAAAGAAAAAATTGAATGATCCCCTTCTAAAGGAAAGAATTAAACGAATAAGCAAAGTAATAAAAATAGCACTAAGTGAGTCCATGAACAATTTTTATGTAAACAACTTGTGTGATATAAACCTTAATCCCAGGAAAAGTTGGAAGTTTTTAAATGAAACGCTTGGGCGGTCCCAAAGCCGTTCAATAAAATTAAAAGACAATAATGGAGATTCTATAATTGATGATTTTTTAAAGGCTGAAGTTTTAAATAAATATTTCCTGAAATCCGTTAAAGCAATACGATTAACAATTGAACAAGAAACCTTAAACATATACAACTCATTGAATACGCTTACGCAAATTGATAGTCGTTTCGAGTTTTATAGCACATCGCTTGAAGAAGTATACAATACAATATCCAGTTTTTCGTCAACTAAAAGTGCAGGTCATGATGATATATTACCTAAACTTCTTTTAAAATGCTCCAACGAAATAACACCGCATCTAGTAAAGATCTTCAACAGCATTCTCAATACAAGCAAATATCCCTCGATCTTGAAGATACACAAAGTTATTCCAGTGCCAAAAGAGATAAATACATCAACTATTAATATGTATCGACCTATAGCCGTGCTTTCAGTCATCAACAATGTTTTCGAAAAAATTCTATATAACCAATTGCTATCATACTTTCAAAGTCATGATTTACTATACAACTTTCAATATGGATTTAGGAAAGGCTGTGGGACAGAGGAAGCTGTAATCAATGTAGTAAATTGTATATGCAAAGCACTCGATGATGGCCACAATGGCGTAGTTGGTACATTTTACGATTTGTCAAAAGCATTTGACTTAGTTGATCCCAATATACTACTAAGTAAATTAAGTGATTATGGAATACTTGGCAGGAATTTAGCACTTTTTGATAGTTACTTAACACACCGTAAACAATTTGTTCAATTAAACTCACACAAAAGTTCTATATGCTCTGTTGAATGTGGAGTTCCCCAAGGCAGTGTTCTGGGCCCGTTACTATTTATAATATACCTTAATGATATAAAAAATCTTTCATTAACTGGGAGTCTATTCATAAATGCAGATGATGTATCTCTATTTTATCCCTACAGACACATACAAGAAGCAAAGTTAAGTGTTGAACGTGATGCAGATCTTTTGGTCAAATTCTTCAAGGTGAACAAACTAGTGTTAAATACGTCTAAAACTAAAATAATCAAATTCACACCTAGAAGTCAGGTTAACAATCTCAGTGCGGTCGTTGATGGTAAAACCATTTTTGCAGTAGACTCTGTCAAGTATCTAGGCATACAATTACAGAGTAATCTTTCCTGGTCTCTGCATATACAGAGCCTTAAATCCAAATCTGCCCATGCCATTGGTCTTTTGTACAAATTCAAAAACAAATTTAATCGCAATACAAGACTAATGATTTACAATGCCATAATTCACTCCCACTTTAATTATTTGGCAATTCTGTACGGTTGGAAGAAAACTAATGGACTAAGATCTCTACAGCGCATGCAAAACAAAGCCTTAAAATTAGTAGCGAATCTTCCTATCAACTACTCTACGTATATGCTATACAGTATGCATTTCGACACCACTTTGCCGGTGCATGGCCTCTATAAATTTCAAATAATGCTATATGTCTATAAATGTATACATAATCTTGGACACCACACGATGTATTTTTATTATAATCAGCAAACAATAATCACACGAAACAGTGACAATTTGATCGTTACCAGGTGTAGACTCGAAGTAACAAAACAGCGGGTAGATTATATGGGTACTACAGAGTTCAACAACTTACCGCATAATTTGAAATCCTTGAATAGAATTTCCCTTTTCAAAAACTCTTTGAAACGGTATATTTTTTCAAATATTGAAGAGCTTCTCAACTAAGAATTCTTATTGATCTCATAAATTTTATATATTTAGATGTACTTTATATATCTACATATACATACATACTTAATTTAATGAAATTTACTAGTCTGAATTTAAAATTTTGAATTTTTAATACTTTGTAAATAGTATTACGATATGTTAATTTATTTGCCAGCTTGCCTCAACAAGGCCTTAAAGGCGCTGAGGCTTTATTATGAATATGTTATTTATTTACAATTGTAATATGAACTAAAATAAATAAAAAAAAAAAAAAAAAAGGTAACAGAACAATGAACACTAAGGAGGACATGGACAAGATCAGCAATAGTTATAATTTAATTTTATAGTACTAAGGTTTGTGTTTTAATTTATTTTATTAGATATTTAATTAAATATTAATTGAATATTATTATTGATTTATGATGTTTTTAGAGTAAATAAAAGTACATACTCCCTGAAGAAGCCGGGAAATACCGGCGAAACGTAGGAGAAAAAAAGATTAAAATTTTTTCAATCTTATTCTAATAATTGACCAGTGTAGCCGAGTTAATAGGATAATACAACGAGAATTAAGATAATAATCTAGATTCTAGGTTTGAGTGACGTCACTCCATTCTTACTTCATATACTTATACTTAACTACATACATTAATATAAATATTACTAGGTTATCATAAAATATTGTACAATGACATGAATGTATTTAGTGTAATTATCAACAAAACTGACCTATAAATTTAGAGAAACTCAACGTCATCAAAAATACTTCCGCATGCAGTGTTCCCATTAATGCCCATGCATAATATAGTAACAACAAAAATACAGTACAATTAAATTATGCTGATGATCAATAAATTGGTTACAATAAGTGATTCGATAATATTTATTAATACAAATGTATTGGCAATTAAGGTCTCTTTGTTTCTCTACTTATGCGTCAATTATGCTAATTGGTTAATCACACTACACTAAGCTAACAAAATTAAATAATTAGGATTTGTATTGGAACCTAAATTCAAATTCAAGGATCATATCCTTTATTTGATAGGCAAAATTAACAAGATAGAATACTGTATCATCTAACAAATATAGATATTAGACTCAGTATTTCGAAAAGGTGTCATATTTAAATCCATATTTTATGCTGCTCTATTACGGTTATCGGTTGCACAATGTTATATTATAAAATTACAGATTGCTCAAAATAAACTATTAAAATTGATTCACAACCTGCCTTAGCATTATAATACTGAACGACTTTACGTTCTGTATCGCGCTGTCAAGATACGAACTTGTCAATATGCGCATCCACAGGCTTACTTCAAATTTCGAAAACAGAAGTCGTGAGTTCAACCATATCTTCTTTTAGTTAAACCAAAAAATGTTCAGAAAGGTTTTTGAAAAATTTTCCCTCCCTAGAATAATATTATACTTAAATACCAATAAATTGTTTTCCAACAAGAAGTTTGTTTTCTAAAACAAAATAAAACAAAAAATTAGGATCAGATGATTAAAATTTTTATTGTATTACGAAGAATACAATAAAAGTGAAAATAGGCTTTGTCGCAAAAAATGATTTTTTCAGAAAAACTAGCCGGTTGTTCCTGAATGAATTGAGCAAATCTACGGGGAAATGAATAGTCGATCGACTTCAATTCGTGCACCAGTTGAACCTTGTAAAGCTTCAAAGTCAAATCCTTACACAAAATTAGCCATGTGCTGGTTTTAGATAACCTCAATTGTTGAGAACGTCTGGGAATTGACAAATTTAGATCTGCTTCAACACTGTGGCTAACGGCTGTGATGTTTTCAGTCGAACGACCCAGTCAAATACGCTTTGGTGTTCGCTTAATAGCGGTCTCAGAAGGGCGATTAGGTTGTCCGAAGATATCGCGAGTTTTACGAAATGTAACTTTAACAGAACTACCATTTTCATAATGAATTCTAATTATTTTAATGCAATTTTCGTGCGAAATTGAATTCATTGCAACAATTGCCAAAGTATCTAATATGAATACGTCAAAAAACTAAATGTCAAAACTATTATGTTGTTGCTGTTGCCACAATTGGAAAACAAAATTCTCGTTGATAAATCATACGGTTTTTACACGTTGTTAAATTAAATAAAATAAATTAAATAAGTCTCTGTTAATTTGTGCTACATTCCTTTAGTCATTTATTATTTAAAAAAAATATATTTGAACTGTATTAATGCAGGGGAAAGCATATACATGTGGACATTTCACTACTGCTCATCAGTGGATTATACTCTAAATTTTCTATAGAAAATTCAAGATTCTTAAATCTCTAGCCAAATTGATTAATTGATTAAGTTTTCATTAAACAAACACAGCAAAACAACAACCACAAAACTAAAAACACACGTATGAGAATATCGTCAAATATTTATTAAAGGAATTTAGCACAAACTAACGTAAATTAATTTAAAAATGATTTCAAAACATAAAATTGTTAATAAATTAAATTAAATTAAATAAATATTGATTAACTATAGGAAAACATACTGAAATGCTATTAAAATTAAACAATTTTTGTAAGTATTTTTTCTATATAACCCTTATTCATCTGTCCATAATTCAAAGAAGGTCGATTTCAAATTATAAGAACCCGCTTTAGTACGTCAGGTTGGGTACTTAAACAACCCCTTTTTAATGACTTCTGTTGGGTAATTAAATATTTAATAATTTTAAGAATACATATTGAAAATAACTTACATATTTAAACACAAACAAAAAATGTATTTAACAAAAAATATTTTAATTACACATTAATTAAAAACCTACAAAAACCTTGATTTAAAAATTCATTTTAAAAAAGGTACTTTTTTTGTGTATGTACATAATGCATATATGTACCAGATATGTATGTATTTTATAAGATCACTTAAAATATGTAAAGTGGATTTGAAAAATAGTTTTAAATAGCGAAAAGTCAGTAATTTTCTTTTGAGGCATGTTTTGAAAATTTTTTAAACAACTTTTCTTCTAACACTTCGAGTTCATCAAATTCAAGATTATTACCCGCCATATATTTTTGCATTGCTTCTAGTGCTGTCAGCGCTTCTGCAAAAGAGGGTGGATTCAATTCAATAGTATTTTGCATAGTATCTTCCGATGGTGATATCTCGTCAGCGTTATCTTCCAAAATACATGACACTATTTTTTCCTACGTAAGTGGGCGAAAGCATTCAGTATCCTTATCGCAATTTACATATTCCTCAAACTCTTTAGCGTTTATGGGAATATCTATTAGTGTTTCCTCGTTGACATCAGGAAAATAATTTTTAATCACAAATCCGGCCTTAAAAATTAATAATAAATTAGAATTTTTAAATTTTATATATGTGGTAGTGAAAAGCCACACCTTTTGATGCATTCAGTTTTGACAAGCCACCAGGCTCGTTTTGAAAAAGTCAACGCATCCAAAATCGAAATGGTTTTTAAAAAAGCCTTGGTTGTTAAACCTTTTTCAATTACGAGCAACTATTTTCTAGCCATTGTTTGTCGAAAGTAAACTTTAAAGATGTGTATGATTCCTTGATCGAGAGGCTGCAATATAGACGTGCTATTCGCTGGAAGAAGTTCAACTTTCACATTTACAAGGTTCAAATCGGGCACCTTATGGCCAGGAGCATTATCGCCAAAAGCACAACTTTTCTATTTTCCATTTCCATTTCACGACCAAATTCTTTTAAAATAGTTGACCACAGAGAGCCCACCATCCAAGCCTTATTTTGGAAGTAGTAAAGCGAGGAATAGGTTTTTCTCTAAAACAGCTGGGATTCTATGATTTTTCGATAGTAAATAATTTTTTGAAACTCCCGTCAACATTGCACAAGAAGAGAAGATTTAGCCGTGTTTTTTGATCTTTTCCTCCTGTTACTGTTGCACCCTTTCCTGCCAAATTTACATTCGGCATTAAAGATATCGCGAGGATCATAAGCTTTCATTAAATCCTGCAATTTTTGTGGGCGATACCTATTTGCCTCTTCAGTATCAGCATCAGCCGCTTCTCCTGTCATTTGTTGGCATAAAATCGGAATGCAATTTTGCTGCGAAGTCTCTGGGTTTTTAAACGATTTGAGCTTGGGTTAACACAGTATTAGTAGCTCCATCTGGTCAAACCATTGAGCAAGAGCTTTTTCAAAGTCATTGTGCGGACTCGTACGTAAGCGTTTACGTCGCAAACAAGTTGTATTTGCGGTCTTCTCCACTTGTTGCCGGTTTCTCCAAATTCTATTTACAGTTGATATGTCACACCGAAAATGCAGCGCAATTTCATTTTTCGATTTTGCTTGCTGATCAATCAAGTGAAGAATTTGTATTTTTTGCTTAATTGTCAAACTTGTAAGTTTTCGCAGTTTTACACATCTTTATTTTATATCTTGATTACATATGTACATACATATTTATTTGGACATATATGTATGTGAGTTTTTCGATAAATTAGTAAAATGGTATAAATAAACACTCGATTATAAATTTTATTTAATGTACAAGAAATTATGGTACTTAGGCGGGTTGAGTATTTAAGCGGGGAGGTACTTAAGGGTAAATTTGTGTGATTTTTTACAAAAAAGCCATAGTATCTGTAGATGTTGGGTACTAAAACGGGTCCTAACTCGCTAAAGCGGGAAGGTACTAAAGCAGGTTTTACTGTATGTGGATCTGAGGTATCTAACAATATAATAACAAGATCTTTAATTCTGCTTATCTGCTTATTTTACTTATATTGCGCTCGCGAAAGGATTTGTATTGTTCTTTTTTTCTTGCGCTTCTTTTGATGGTATTTTACTATATTAATCCACATGGTGCAATTATTTATAAACTGTGGATGCATGTATCTTCAAAAGTATTTTTCGTCACAAATTATAGCTGCTTTGTTTGGTACTCTTTAATACGTGCTAAAACTTGTAAAATGATTTTAAATCGCCTAATTAAATTATGATAGATGCAGCAGTTTCTGTATGGGAAACAAATCTACTTACAGTATTTTCTTCGTTTCAGTTTCCTTTTTCTTATTTTTAAGGCCTATCTGATGAAATTATTTTTAAACTGTTTTTTGCTCTATTCCTCTATTTTCCTTCGGTTTCACTTAACGGACCAAATTCCAATTCAATACCTTATTTAAGAATATGCTCCATAGAAGATATTCTAACAGGAAAAGGATATAATCCAAATTCCTAGGCTTCCTTGTCGTCCTGTGATGTTTTTAGGCACTTGTGGAGCTTGATCAATACTCTGATTGGGTTAAAACTTGTGCCTCATTGTGAGTTATTTAAAAATTAATTTTGATTTTTTGGCCATCAAACTTAAATGTTCTTTAACTTAATCTTTTATTTTTTGCTCCTTTTTCAAATATAAATTTTATTGGCCTGTAGAGGGGATTTAATTTTTCTATACATTAATTTCTGTTGCTTTTATAAGTTGGTGGCTGTAAGAAGATACCATTAATAAATTTGATGAAGTACAAGTATTACTTTGCTTGTACTGTTTTTGACCAGAATTACGTCGCCACTTAGAAAATAAAGTATAATATATTTTAAAGTATTTCTGAAAGATCGGCAGAAGATCTTGCAATTTTATTTCTGCTGAACTCGAAGCAATTCTGTATGTATGCCTTGAGTCTCCCGATTATTTCAAAATTTATTACTCCTTTTTTGTGTTGCGTGAGTTTCTTGCAAAAGTGAGCTTGCGTTAATTTTTTTTATTGCGAAATTCATTTCTCAATATTCTCAAGCTTATGTCCTTTGATCTTTCACTACGCTCGTCAGTTGGTTTTTGCCTTTTTCCTATCCGTTTGTACAGTATAATTTAAGATTAGCAATGAAATTGTCTGACAAATAATTAAATGACAGGAATTAAGCCTTTAATCATTTGCTTAGCCCAGAGTTAGGAAATTATAAGCAGCGCACGTTACACTCTTAACAGCAAAGATTTTTAATTATGAAGATCAAATCAAAATGGAAAAAATTCGCTGTACCACTTCGTAAAATTCGAGCAGCTGATAATCAACGGATTTGTATGTCACCAATAAGAGATAATTGAGAGTCTACAAATCGGCAAAAGTCGTTGGTAAGAGTAATTAATCCAGCTGCCATATCAACTGGGACTTTTCTATTTTCAACAGCTAACAATTGTTTGGAAAATTGGGCAGCACTTTGACCATTTTGCAGTTGAACTCTCATATTAGTGGTTAGCGATAATGTTTTTACGTTATTTCGCAAAGGTGATGCCTTCAGGCAAGCATTCAATTCATCTGCAGGTGTTGCACGGGGAATTACTGGGAACGTCTGCCTGAAATCGCCTCCCAACAATATCATCAAGCCGCCAAAGATCCTTCAGTGTGAAGTTAAATGTTTCAAGTGATTTCTTATGTGCAATTGTGCACTGGATCGGCAAATATTTCATGTTGGAGTATCAATTGTGTCTAAATTGAGTGGCAACTTAAGCGTAGAATGCGCAGTACGACCGCCATCTAGAAGAGTCGGCGCAATTCCAGATGATGCTAATACCAAAACTATGTCACAATTTGATCGAAAAGTGACCAAAATCAATGAAATGACAAATATTTTCCCTGTTCCTCCAGGTGCGTCCAGGAAGAATAGACCACCAGTATTATTGTCCACCGCTTGCATAAATGTTTCGTATACTTGTTTTTGCTGTTCATTCAGCAACGGCACATTATTTCGAACGAATTTCTGCAATGTATCAACATTGTATTGCAGCTCTCGATTTAATTCTTGGTTGAATGCATCGTTCATCAATCGATTTGGCGCAAACATGCCTACTTCAATCAGTTGCTTGTTTGCAATAGTCAAGCATTGATCCTCAATCAGAATCAATCCTTCATTATATATTTCATCGGTTATTTGCATGTTGAACGTACTTATTTTCGTGAGGGTTACTCACACACCACGTACTGGTGCCGTTGTAGTACATGCTATATATAAGAGATGGCGCTGTATGTGAAAAATAAGTTTGAATTTACGTTACTCTTAAGACTAAATATAAACTTTGCGGGCTGGTTGTGAACACTGCAAATCGTGTAGAACTATTGCCTTGTTGTGCTGGTGTAAGTATTTACAATAATTTGTGTTAAGATAAAACAAAACAAATTCCATTCGCTTTTCTTGAAGCTTGATCCGCGGGAATGGTCTCTAAAACCCATTCAAACACTCAAATTCTGCGGTAAAATTCAACGTTTAATTGCTTAAGGAATGTTTCCTATAGAAAACTTTGTCGCAAACATTTTTCTCTTGACAATTCTTTTGTTGCAGATTGTGTTTTACAATAAATTGTTTCGATTCCCAGATATCTCTATTGAAAATGTCGCTTCAGTGTCTATATAGAAAATTTGGGAAATTTTATTTTTTTTAAATAACTAGTTTAAAGGTTTTTTGTATAAAGTTGTCCCAAAGGAGAAATTGTTTCCCTGTTAATACTTTTTCCACGATGGGCACTTTACTGCTAAATATTTTCGCTGTAAGTAGTGTGAGTTTGAGAAATAAAACTGAATGTGTTGTAAAATAAAAAAAAATGCTGTGATTGCAAGCTTCCTTTGCTTGCCGCAAAGTTCACGAAATTAATAATGAAGAAATTACTCCAAAAAAAAGCAGAAAGATTATTGTTAAAATGCTTTTGAGTGGGTGGTTCCCTTGTTACGGCTAAAATATGCAAAGATTTCAAAATATTAACGAAATCTTTGTACTTTTATTTAAATATAAATTTTACTTAATGATGTTCTGGTTTGTGGTTGCTTCAAATGTTTGTAATTTATGTTTTATGCAATAACATTAATTTGTTTTCTTTTTAATATCCGTTGTGATACCTAATTTCGCTTATTTTACCAAAAAAAAAATGTTACTTTAATTAAATTTCATTTTTTTATTAGCATTTGAGATTTTTTTTTTAAATTATGCTCATATTTTAAGGATTAAATTAATTTTAACATAAAAATAAGAATGATAGCAAACACGTTAATGAGCATCTAAGAAAACATGTTTGCTTTTCATGATGATAAATATTGTTACATTTATTCCTTTTAATAAACGGTTAGTTATATTAGGTTCTTTTATTGCAAAATAATTACACAGCACTTTAAATTTTTAAATTAAATTAAACGATTTATACTCCTTCAATACGTGCAAAATAAATACGATGGTAACTTCAACGCTGTAACGCCTTACAAGATGCTTCATTATTTTGCTACCTTTGCTGAACAGTGACTGAACTTGAATTAATTCATTTGCCAATTGATGTTTTAAGCGTTTCTCCCATATACAAGAATATTATACTTTATCATCCTCCCCTATTAAATTTCATTAATTTAAAAAAATAATAATGCTTTGTTCTTGCCAAATTTTTAGTCAGTACGTCAGCGATCATCTCCTGCGACGTACAATATTTCAAAACTAAATCTTTATTCTTAACAACCTCACGGACATGGTGATATCGTATATCGATGTGTTTGGTCCTTTTATGATACACTGGGTTGGATGCCAATTTTTCTGCACCTTGGTTGTTAACGTTCAGTGTTACTGCGTCACTCAGAGTATATCCGATTTCCTCGAAAAGTTGTTTTAAAAATATTGCCTCTTTAGCAGCATCTGATATCGCCATATATTCGGCTTCTGTGCTGCTCAGTGCAACACAAGACTCTTTTCTGGATTCCCAGGATACTGGACACCCGCCAACGAAGAAAATAAAGCCTGTAAAAGACTTGCAATCGAGAGCGTTGCCACCCCAGTCTGCAACGTATCCTTCCGTAAGATTGGGTCCACCTTGATACACCAACCTCTTATTAATTGTTCCACAAAGATAACGTAGGATACGTTTAGCCTGCATGTGTTCATGGTGAGGATTTTTATTTCTTTGGGACAATTTGGACACGGAGTGGAGTATATCTGGTCTTGTGGTAATAGCTAAATACATCAGCGCTCCAATAAGGGATTGGTATGCATGTTGATTTATTGTTTCGCATTTCTCCAAGGTGCAGTTTACTTGATAGTTCGCTTCAAGTGGAGTTGCAGCTGGTTTGCAATTTTCCATCCCATACTCTTTCAGCAATTCTTTAATATATTGGGGCTGACCTATAGAAATTGTGCCTGTTTTACCCTCTCGTTTAATTTCAATACCTAGGTAATGGTGTAACTGGCCTTTATCGGTTACAGGAAAATGCTTTGCCAATAATCGTTTTACCTTTAAAACTTGAGCTTCTTCTTTACATGCAATTAGAAGGTCATCAACGTAAACTGCTACTATTACCATCTGCTTATTTATTGTTGTTATATACAAGCATGGTTCATTTTTGCTTTGCTCAAAATCAATGTCCTTTAGTACTAAATGTAATTTGTTATACCACTCCTTGCCAGATTGCTTAAGACCATATATTGCCTTATGCAATTTGAGCACCTTGTTCGGATATCTGTGATCTATAAAAATTTCCGGTTGTTTCATATAGATTTCATGATGGATATCACTGTTAAGATAAGCCGAACTGATATCTATTTGATGTAGGTGCATTTTCCAATGCACTGCCAACGCCAGTATTACACGTATTGTTGAATATCTGATCACGGGTGAAAAAGTTTCGCTGTAATCTATTCCGTATCTCTGGCTGCAACCCAGTTCCCAGTATTTTTGGTCTGCCACCATTTTTACTTGTTATCTCCTTCTGGTTATTGCTTGTCTTTTCAGTTTCAGGCTCCTCCTCGGTAGTTTCAAAACCAAGAAAGTCATCATCTCCATCTGAATAAGAAGTTACTTCAGCAGCGCTATCGGAACAAGTGTTACTTTCCATTGATACAGGTTTTACATTGTTGATTACTTGGTTTTGGTTATAATCAATATCAATAGTTAAATAATCTTCAGCTGTTTTTACTTCCTCTTCGATTCCTTTTTGACCTTCATCAAATGCATCTTCTTCAAACAATACATCGCGCCGCTCAACTATTTGTCGATGATTTTTATCAAACAGTCGATATGCTTTGGCCACTTGAGAGTAACCTACTGTAATTAGGTTTTCTCCCTTAGCGCTAAATTTGTTCGTGCCGGCTTTCTTTAAGGATACTGCATTTGATCCAAAAGTCTTTAAATGATGTACATTTGGTTTGCTACCAAACCAAACTTCATACGGTGTCTTTTCGCCTAATATTTTAGTTGGGCATCTGTTGCGTAAGTAGGCCGCAGTATTAATAGCCTCTGCCCACAAATTTTGCTGAACACCACTATGAACCATTATCGATCGCGCCATTTCCACCAACGTGCGATTAGCTCTTTCTGCTACTCCGTTTTGCTGCGGGGTGTAGGGAACTGTTAGTTGTCTATCAATGCCTTCGTTTTGCAAGAATAAGTTAAATTCGGTGTTTATAAACTCTCGCCCATTATCACTTCTTAATGTTTTAATATTTCTACCAGTTTGTTTTTCAACGTGTTGTTTGAAGATTTTAAAAGTTTTTAAAACTTCGTTTTTTGTTTTAATAAAATATACAAATATGCGCCTTGAAAAATCACCAATAAATGTGACGAAACATCTGGAACCGCCAGCTAACTAACTTTGAATGGGCCACAGACATCACTGTGAATAAGCTCCAACAAATTTTTCTTTCGTGTCTTGGACTGTTGTGGAAAAGCGATCACATGAATTTTGCTTAGCACACACGTTCTACATTGGGGTGCATTTGAAGTATTTCTTAAATCCATTCCTATTACCATGGATTTATTTGACATTTTATATAATGATTTATTATTAACATGCCCGAAACGATTGTGCCACACTTGGTTCATGTTACCAACTGCAAGCAGGCTTTCAACTTTGCCTCTATTTAAAAATAAATCGTTTTTCTTTTCAGCCTTAAGTATCACATAACCGTCAGCACGTTGAATTATTGCTGACTTTGAATTAAATTGTACAGTCAAACCATTTTCAACAATTCGGCTCACCGAGATAAAATTCATTTTTAGTTCGGGCGAAAAAAGGACATTTTTAAATTTAATTTTTAAACCGTTATTATTCTTAAATTCTACATCACCTTTTCCTCTCGCGATTATTTGTTTGTCGCCAGCCAGTGAAATGCATTCATCTCCTTCTATAAAATTAGTAAACATCTGCCTGCTACAACACATGTGCGCAGTCGCGCCGCTGTCGACACACCATTCATTTTGTTTCACTGTGTTTGTTGTTGACACTTGTTTTGCTTATAATAACTGTGTTCTTTTTTTCTTTTTATCACACTTGCTTGCAAAATGTCCCGTTTGTCCGCAGTTGAAACACTTTCCTTTAAATTTGTTCTTGGAATCTTTTTGGTGTTTTGCTCGTTGAGATGATTTCATAGCAAAGGCTTGTTGAGTGTGTGTGTTTGTTAATGCTTCTTCTCGCTCATTTTTTTCTGTCTGTTGCCTTCTTCTAAAATTTTTTGTTTAACGGCAGATAAAGCCGGTAGATTATCTCGTGTCTCCATAGCCACAACAAAATGTTCGAATTCTTCAGGCAAGCTGGATAGCAACATAATAACCAGCAATTCATCTTAGATGACAATGCCCGTTTCTGCTAATTTCTCAGCCAATTCTGTAAACTCATTAATATGTTTACTTACATTTTTACCCCCAGACATTGTAAGGTTTAAAAGCTTCTTGTACAGCGATACTTTTTGTATGGGTCCTCTGGGTTTGTGAGTTTCCTCTAACCGCAACCAGGCCTCTTTAGATCATATCATAGTTGTCCTCATCTAAGTTTTCAATTTGGTACATCGACGCCATTTATCCTCAATTTTTTTTCTTTATAAGCACTTCTTTTAATTAAACTGGGACTGTTTTTATTAATTAATTTAAAGAAAAAAAGTTTATTTAAAATTAAGCAAACGTCTTAACTTAAGCGAAAGATAAAAGAGTGAAGTCACAGAGAAAATGAAAAATACAACGAACGACGTTCACATTGTAAGAACAGAGTTGTCAACGAATTGAATTTTCCAACAAAATTGGATCCCAAATTATTGAGCTATATTCCAGAATAGGTCTGACAAGAGAAGTATAAAGATGTTTTGTGACATATAGGTCACTAAACTCCTTCGCCCAGCGTTTTAGAAATCTAAGAATTGCGCGTGCTTTGTTAGTGCCTAACGAAATATGCTGTGTAAAATTTAATTTAGCATCCAGTAAAATAAAAAGATCTCCAACAACATTTAGTTTCTCAAGTTCATAGCCATTTTTTTTTGTTAAAAGAGAAGTAGCACTTCAGGCAACAATGCCTATTTAGTCAAGTACCGTGCTACATTCTTTAGGAAAGGGATAGAGAAGAGATGAGACATATGTGCCTCAAGGTCATGACAGTGTATAGTTATCCAATGAGGTCCCCGTCCTTTTAAACCTAACAGAAAGTTCTTTGACATAGATTTTCCCAGTAACTTGTTTGTATTAAGAAAAATACTGTAGATATTTATTGGTGTTACCCAAATGTAGGATCTTGCCAACATAAGTGGTTAGGTAATGTGTTGATTTTTACCAAATTTAAAGGCAGAGTATACATATGATTGACTACTGAATCAACGCGAAAATATATTTTATTTCTTACAGAATTATGCTTCAATATGAAGCGACCTTTATAAAATGAAAGATTGCTGTATAAACATATCACTTTTTTTTTTATTAAAAGAGAAGTAGCCCTTCAGGCAAAAATGCCTGTTTAGTCAAGTACCGTGCCACATTCTTTAGGAAAGGGATACGGAAGAGATGAGACATGTAGTGAAAGTAGAAGGATAGTCGGAAATTAACTGCCGTATAAAGACAGCACAGTGACCATGCCTTCATGTCTGAGCAGCCCCACCGGCAGTCAATTTTTATTTTTGTAACCCAACCCCCATACTGACAAGCTAGTGCACTACCTACTAGCCTACAGGGGCACAAAATTTAAAATATATTGCGCGTTTGTATGAAGGAAACACATGTATTTGCACTTTTTAAGGTTCAGCTCCATAAAATTATTATTACATCAGGAATTAAATGTATCTCAGTCCTTTTGCAGAGGAATGTGGTTATCATGAAGATGATATTCGAAATATCTTTACGTCGTCTGCAAATAATAGCACGTATTTAATAGTATTGGGTAGATCATTAATGAACAAGGTAAATAATAAAGAACCCAGATGGCTACCCTGCGATACACCAGAATTCACAAAAATTTCTTTGTGTTAAAACAAATTTTTGGAGTTCTAATAATTATTTTCGCCGCCATTTGTGCGAACAGAAATGTGTGCTTTGGATTAACTTTAATTTGTGCTAAATTCCTTTAAAAATAAACATTATATTATAACTATAATTATTCTATATTTTATGATATTCTCACAAAATATTTATTATTCAACAAATATATTTGAAATGTAAAGGGTCCGCCAAATAACTTTTTTTTTTGTTTTAAATGCTATAAACAAAACTACTGAACATTTTCTCAAATTTCTTTTTTCATTTGAAAGTACAATTCTTCCGGTTATTAATGGGAAATAATTTCATTGAAATGGCTGCCTCGGCTGGCCCTGCAGTAGCCTACACGATCGCTCCAATTTTTAATCACATTATCGATTGTGTGCAGCTGTATTTCGCCAATGGCTTCACGAATATTGTCCTTTAAAGCGTCAATTGTCTCTGGCTTGTCGGCACTCCACAAATAATAGTCAAACGGTGTCAAATCTCATCTCCGAGGTGGCCAAACGACATCAGCTCTGCGGCTGATAATGCGATCTTCAAAAATAGGGCCCAAAACATTGAATGTAGCTTCGGCTGTGTAGCACGTAGCGCCGTCCTGTTGATACCAAATGTTGCCAATATCCTCCTCTTCAATTTTTGTGAACAAAAATTCGTGCAGCATGGCCTAATAACGATCGCCATTGACTGTAACGGCCACTCCTTGCTCATTTTCTAAGAAAAATGGCCCAATTATGCCTCTGGACCAAAATCCGCACCAAACAGTGACTCGTTTTGGGTTACCATTCACGAAACAAGCACTAGTTGAAAAAAAAACGTTAGATGGCGGACCCTTTATCACTGCGAGGGAAAGCATATTCATATGCTCATATACCTCATCAATGGATTTTACCCCAAATTTTGTATAGAAAATGCAAGACTCCTATATCTCAAGCCAAATTGATTAAAAAAGAGTTTTTATTGAACCAACATATCAAAAAGGAAGGTGCTACCTTTAAGTGGCTTGAAAATTAAAATGAATAAATTTGTATTAGTTTTTGAAAATCCTAATTTTCTTTAAATTTATCTAAAACAAATCTATCTATCTATGTTTGGCAGTCTTATTTCGTTTAAAAGATTTTCTACACTTGTAGTAAATTTTGTTCCTGCTGTTTTTTGCTCTTTATTTCCCTGAAGTGTCTGTACAACATTTTTTCCATTTGGGTCTTTTTCAAAACAGTTTATAAAATTGTTTCCTTTGCTTATAGTTATAGGTTATATAATAATATCACACTATCAACTCTGAAATAATTCTTTGAGATGTTCGATAATCTCACCACGCTTTGAATTGCCAAACTGCCAAATGAATGTTTCGTGTGATTACTCAAATGAAAATTCTAATTAAATTTTTTGCTTCGATAAACAAATTGAATAGACAAACAACAACAAAAAAAGAAAATAATTATAACACGATATTTAAGACTCCCTGCCTATTTGCATTACAATAATCGAATCAAAATGTTATGTAATCATTCCTTTTAATGCTCTCTCTTCTCTATCTGCTTTTGCATTTTTCGAATGCAAACTCGACACAAGCAACAAACATCACTAACAGCATATACATTTTTGACATAAAGGCAGCAAGCGAAAAATATGCTTATGAATATGCCGACAGTCGCTTTTTGTAAACTTTTCTTTGGCGAGAGTTAAAAATAGAAATAATTTTGTTGTGAATAAAAAACGACACAGGTTGGAGAGTGGCTTTAACGAAAATGTAAATAAATGCCAAATAACAAATGCCCTAATGCTTTTTGTATCTCTAATGACTCTAATCAATTTTCTCGACATTTAACAACTTTTGCAGACAAAATAGAAAAATAACAATGAGAAACAAATATCGAAACTGAAACGAAAGGATGAAAGATACTGCACACAACAGCACGCGTTAAGTGCGTGTCCTTTGTATTTTGATAAAACCCAGCTGCCTTTTTCACGTCATATCGATTTTTTTTTTTTTTTTTATTAATAAATCCTGTTTAGAGTTCTTTGTTTGTTTTATTCCATCGGTAAACAAAAGACTTGCCGACCAAAAATCTTTTACAACCATCAGTGCGAAATTTGTTTTCAGCTGTGATTTTAAAATAGAAATAATAAAAAAATTTTAATGAAATTCCAATTGGAATTTTTGCTTATGTGAGAATGAGAATCGCATTTGTACACTAAAAAAAAAAATTGTTGAGCAATTGTGGGTAAAAGTTGACTTTATTTATTTTACTTTACTTATTTGGTGATCTTGGAGTTTGTGAAATCTGAATACAATATTTTTATCAAACTAACTTTGTGAAAGTTGAAAAAATATTACAAGTACGGGGTGGAATACTAAATTTTTGTTTATATTTTTGATTAAATGAAAGAAAATGGATGTTATATTGATTAATGCTTTATTTAATATCGACAATTATGATATTTTTCATTATATTCTCACATATTTTACGCGGTATTTCATTAATTTCATCACGAATATTTTGTTCGAGTTGCTCAAGCGTTTCTAGTTTGCATAAACCTTGCTTTTCGGATATCCCCACAAAACAGAAGTACGGAACAGTGAAATCATGCGACGGTGGAGGCCAGTCAACATCACTATTTCTTGAAATAACTTGTTGTTTAAAGAGGTCTCGCAGTAATTCCATTATAATCCAGGCTGTATGTAATCTGGCACCGTCTTGTTGATACCACATGTTAATTAAGGTCAAAGTACGCCGTTGTAATATTAACAAGTTTTCAAACAAAGAGGTAAGATCCAACGGTTCCTCCTGACCAGACTGTCACTTGTAATGGATGCAAAGGTGACTGTTGAATAATTTGTGTGTTTTCCATTCTCTAGAACTGATTTATTCAAACATCCATTTAAATGAAAATGTGCCTCGTTACTCATTATGATTTCTTCATGAATATCCGGGTTGTCATGGGCGAGCTGTAAAATCCTATTGGCATATGTATGGCGACGTAAATGGCCTTGGGGAAGAAGCTCTTGTGTCAGCTGAATCTTATAAGGAAGCAAATACAAATCCTTGTGCAAAACTGTGACCAATGTTGTTTTTTGAAGATCAGGCTCCTGAGCACGGCGTCGAATTAAGGTTTATGGATTGTTTTGAACACTATTTGAGTAGCAGTAATATTTTCAGCCGATCTTTTAGTACGTTATGGTCACCTATACATTCTCTTTCTTCAAAATCATTCCCTACACGATAAATAATGCGTTTTATTGGCACGTTGTTTCTCCCAAAAATTTCACGTAACTTTTTCATCGCCACAGTAACTGATGATTGATTTTAATAAAACAGTTTTAACGATTAATACACGTTGGTTTATCGAATATTTTTCCATAATCAATTTGTCACGTGTCTACTTCACGATTGACAAATATAAACTGTAATGTTTACCAAAATGACGACAAAACAATGTAGTATACCTTCCCGGCGGGCATCGTGTAGCTAAACGGTTAAATAGACGCTTATTAAATTGCTGCAAATCGCTTACACGTACTACCAAATTATCGATGACACTTTTGTAAGTTGAGAGTGTTATTGAGAAGCCGATACTTGTGATCAACTTTGAACAATTTTTAGTGCTCTCGTATGCTTTCATTAAGTGAACATTTTAATTGCTTAGCCATAACGATTCTTACATCGAACCCACACATTTAAAGGGATTATGCACCGTTGTGATGTATTTTATAAATACAGTTCATTTAACAATATATCACGACGTTCTCATTCACTTATATGACGTGCACAGTAGTTTTATACAGAATCTTTAATTTATAGCATAGAAGGAATATTAAAGCAGATCGGTTTTTTGTCTTTTACGACAGGCCACTAAGCTAGAGAGCCTTTCTTAAAAACCATTTGCTTTAGAATTATACTAATCACTTGTTCCTTAATCCAATGCAATTTAAGTTAAGTCCGACATCGTATCAGATTTATGAAATTTCACCTTTATCCGACTCCTCAAAATAGTGCATCTGCCAGCGTGCAGAATTTAAAATTTTTTGGTAGTTGACTAAATGAATGCAAAATCTATCAAACTCATTATATTAAAAGAACAGCGATAACTTACCGTAATTGAAAGGGATCCGAACTCCCAAGCTTTTTGGAGGGTCTCATTTATCTACCAGCGCACAGTGGTTTGAAAACGTTTAATTTTTTTGGTGGAAATAATTCGGTGGCTTGTGAACCACTTAAGATATCCTAGTGAAATTTCACAGAGAGCAAGAAGAGGCATTTCTAAGGAAGTTGCGGATGATCGGCCCCTTAAGAATAAAGGGGGACTTCTGGGTATGCCCTCAAAGTTGGGTACCTCGGACATAAAATATTTTGGAAATGTTATAAAAAGTTTATTTATTACGCAAATATTAAGAGTTTTTAAACTTAAGTGGACCATAACTATTTTTGTTTTCATGTCAAGGTTATCTCTTTTAGTTTGGATGAAAATCGGCTAGATATTTTTTTTAATTTGGCCGACCTTAATTTAGTATTTTTGACGTAGTGTACTTATTTATGTTCGGATTGTTATTTTATTATTATTATGTTATAGTGTTGATAAAATTTGTAAGAAAACAGTGGCAGGTTTGGTTTTGATAGCATGTTTCGTCAAAAACGATTTGACAGCTCCGTAATTAACAAAGCCAGGGTGACAAATTTTATGAAAACCAAATTTTTTTGGAACATTTTTCTCCGTTTAAGGAATTTATGTTTTAAAACAAAAAAAGTAATCTTATTATTATATTATTAGCTTAGCATTTTAAGGCTTCTTTATATATATTTGGATTCAAAATTTTGTAAAAATATCTTGATTCGTTTAGATTTTGTGGCAATTCAAATTATGTATTTCATACAACCACTTTAACGTGGAATTTATAGTTTAAAAGGTAAATAACATCTGAGAAATGCGACGCGTCTCAAAAGGTTCTTAAATTGTTGATCTAGAAGTCATAAGCGGTGGTACCATTTATTTGTATAAAGAGCATGTACTTCAGTTGTAGGAGCTACGCGTGGTTAACGCCTTCTAATGAAGTTTTTATTTTTTTTCTTTTCTGTAAAAATCAGACATAAGTGTAAACACATTCTGTGTAAAACTAGAAAACCAAAGATTGCATGATTTTTTATCATCTGGATATCATAAGTGGTTCATGAGCTGCTAATTTATTTCCAACAAAAAATTATTTGTTTTTAAACCACTGCGCAGCGTTACTTCTTGTGTATCTGCTTCTTGAATTTTTCATTTCAACCAAATCTCTATTCATGCCAATGTACTATTATGCTGCTAGATCAGACTTTTCTGCCAATAAATGGCTTATTCTATAATATCTGCTCTGTCCGCTGCGACTATGGGGATTTAACCACTCAAGTTTTTCTCTTATTTTATATTAACATTCTTGTTATTATACGACTGTTGAAGGAATTATGTCCACTTATGTGCCTATAGTAGAGGCAAAGCTTTATCCAGACCAGGTATTATGTCGAATGCCTTTTAACTATTAATTAAGGTGTTGTTTTATCGAATCAACTTTTATATGCCCAAATAGTTAGCTGCCTCCCTGAGAAAGTGTAAGTCGTATTTTTGGAAAATTTTAGCTAACGGCTAGTAAGGCCTGCAAACAAGTAATATTTCTTCAGAAATGTTGATGTCCATTGGAGTGGGTTATCTTGTTGTAATTTTTTATTTTAGTTTTCACATGTGATGCTGTTCAAATATATAAGGCGGTGCAGCTGGTCAACAGGAATTTATGCCCTGAACTGCACACAGAATTTTTTACGACGAGTACAACTTCGGTCGTGGACCCATATGAAGGTCCAAGGCAGTTCAACAAAAAATATAGAAAGCTGATTTATTAAGATTCTTCAAAATTAATTTAGAGAATTTTCTTTTAGTGTATTTAAATTTATACATAAAAAGTACATTCCCGTCAGTATCTCGTTTGATTTGCTTTTATTTCTTTCAAATAAATGTTGAATGAATGTTTGTGTACGAATACATAAGGAACGCGCATCTGAAATACATTCATTCTGACTTCCCCTGCGTATTATGTGCATACAATTTACTGTGGCAGACAGACTGACGCATGAAAAATAAAAGCTAAAATGTAAGTAAAGTAAGTTGATGGACATTTGTTGTTTTCTTTTATTATTGCTCATCTTATTTAAAAAAAAATGATATAAAAACCTGTTTTGAATGTTATCGTATGCAGGATTAAACAACAATATCAACTGGACTTACTGCGTATTTCAATTGATAATGTGTTTTTTTTTTGTGTTTGTATATATTTTTTTCTTTGAGCGTTGTTGAACTCATAAAAATGTTTCGAAAAATTAATAGCGACCCATTATTTCAAAAGTATTAAAATAGATAAAAAAAATTATAAATCGCTAAACTCCTGACAAAGACGAAAATGCCACGAGCTAAATTTAAAAAATTAGTTATGATTTCCATTAAATGCTAGCAAGAGTACGTAGGGTTTTTCAGCAAAAAGTTTGTTTTTTAAATCAAAATAAAACAAAAAATTTAGATTAAGATTATTTAAATTTGTATTGTATTACGAAGAGAAAAGTTTGGCAATTATGAATAAAAATGATATCTGACAAATGTCCACCACGATCATGCTGACAGATGTCGATTCTTTCATCAAAGTTTTTAATTACTTTTTGCAAAATGGCGATTCTATTTCGTTAATCACATAACGGACTTTAAGGTTTTAAGGCGGAAATCGATTCATGTGGCTCCGTATTTACCTCTATCCTTAACATACTTCCACAAAAAATAATCCAGTGGTGTTAAAACACACGAACTGGCTGGCACACTTACCTGCTGATTGCGGGAAATTTGGTTTCCAATAAATTAATGGTTTGAGTGTGTGTGATATGTGATATCGTCCTGCTGCCATTACATGTCCGTGATATCCATGTCGTTAATAAAAGACCAAAATTGAGTCGTTATCATCTCGCGATAGCGTGATCAATTGACCGTTTTCGCATTCTTTGAAAAAAAGCCGCCCAATCACCTCTCCAGACCACCCATCACACCATACAGTGACACGTTGAGCAGGCAAATGCTTCTCAATATTCACTCTAGGATTTGCAGAAGCCTTAATGCATAAATTTTGCTTTTTTCAGAAAACCAGCTGGTTGTTCCTAAACGAAGCGCGAGAATCTACGGCGATGTGAATGGTCGCTCGAGTTATGTTGTCTTCTTTATAATTTTAAGTTTAAATTATTATTTTATTTTTTCCAACTTTTTCTTTCTAGTGCCAATTTTATATTGATCCTTATTCTTTATGTTCGTCTGCTTAAATACTATTTCCTTATCTCTTATTTTCTATGTTAGTATCCTATTTTGTATCTTACTAATTATTTTATTGTTTTATTACTTTATTACTATATTACTTATATCTTATTTGTGTATGTTAGTTGTTGTTGTTGGTATTTGGTATTGTAACTCTCGGCTTCAATTCATATACCAGTTGAACCTTGTAAGGCTTTAAAGTCAAATCCATACGCAAAATTCGCCATGTGGTGGCTTGTATAACCCCAATTGTTGATAATGTCGTGGAATTGACAAATTTGTATCTGCTTTAACACTGTGGCTCACGGCTGCCATGTTTTCAATTAAAGGGCCAGGACGAACAGCCGTTGGTGTTCGCACATTTTGTATCGAGCCTATCAACTCAAATTTAACCTTCAAATTCTTTATAGCGGTCGCAGAAGGACGGTTATGTTGTCCAAAAATATCACGAATTTTATGAAATGAAACCTTAATTATTTTAATGTGACTTTAGTGTGAAATTGAATTCGTTGTAACAATTGTGATTGCATCTACTACGAATACGTCAAAAAACTAAGTGTCAAAACTAAAGCGCAATAGAATTAAAGTAAATGTTTAAGATAAATACTAAAAACGGATTCACAGACTGAAATTCATAGAACTTCGCTCCGGTTATGCAGCTGTTTAGGTAGTTAAGCTATTTTTTAAAAGTGTTATGCTGATAACTTATAATTTTTATGTATTTCACTTAGATTTTAAGTACGACTATCAGGAATGTTTTCTCCAAATTTGTGCAAAGCTCTAATGAAAATAATCTCTCTTTGAACAATTTTCAGTCAGAGTTCATGCTTGCTGCAATCCTGGCAGATAAGACTAACTTATTTTCGTTAAATTCGACATTGTGCTAACCAATTTTTATAATAAATTTTGCTTAAAAAATAACTAAAATTTAAATTTGTAGTTAAAAACTGCAATTTTTCTCAGTTAATAAAAAATTCTCCACTAAATCAAATGCGAAGATCAAATGTAGAGAATGTTCTTTTACGAAATTCGATTGACTTAAATTATGTGCTTGATGTCTAAGGGATATTCATTTTATTGATGACCTATTACCATTGGTCCATTACGTGGTATTGTAAAAAGTTTATGAAAGCACTGATCCCTGATAAAAAGGCAGTTCTGGAAATGTAGTTGTATGAAAATAAAAGAAGATAAAAGTTTTGAACCATTTTATTTTTAACACTTTGCTTTAATGTGTATTTCACTTCTGTGATCGAATATGCGATTAATGAGGCTGGTACTACATGGTGTGAATTTAATGGCATAAGATTGCCTGAAGCAACTCATAGAGAACGTTGCAAAAATTCATCGATGTGAAAATTGGTGTACATTGACATTCAATTAGTTTCACTTATGCCATTAAGAATTTTATTTCTTTCACTGTGTATCCGGTTCTTTTATAGAGGTATAGAATTTTGGCAAGACTTTGTTATGTTTAGATTAAGATTTATGTTTAGCTTGGATTGGCATTCAACATGAATAGACAACATACGCTTAATCAACGCTTTAAAATTGTACACAATGGGTCCAAAAATATTGTTGTTTATTTCGATTATCAGACATGAATTTTGTTGAGCTATGAGGGTCAGTTTTGTTTAAGTTAATACGTCAATAAGCAAAACTGACAAATTTGGAGGGATGACACTACCTAAGTGGTTAAGACACCATTATATTAAGTTAGTTTGGTATACTTTATGGCCTGGTAGATTCACTAGTTCCTATTAATTACTTTAGAATAGATGCTGGTTGGAATGTTATAGTCATTCGTGACAATATGTCGCACAGCTGGTGAGACAATTGATTTATTTAAGAAAACGTTTGGTAATCGCATAGTTACGCCTGACCATTTTCTGCACAATTCATTCAGGAACTATCGGCTGGTTTTTCTGAAAGAATCATTTTTTTAGACGAAGCCCATTTTCACTTGTTAGGATATGTCAATTAGCAAAATATGAGCATTTAGGTTTCTAGAAATCCTAGAGCGATTGTTCAGAAGCCTTTGCATGCTCAAGATGTCACTGTATGGTGCGCTATGTAGTCTGGAGGCGTGATTTGATCTTTTTTTTCGAAAATGAGGCTGAAAATGTGGGAACGATCAATGGCTAACGCTATCGCGAGATGCTAACAACTCAATTTCGGCCTAATATTGACGACGTGGTTTCAACAAGACGGTGCCACATGTGTAACCCCAATAGCCAATGAAATGATCAATTAATTGCAAACCAAATTTTCCGCTTGCATAATTTCACGACAATCAGCAGCTTAATGGCTAGCCAGAGCGTGCGATTTAACACCACTTGATTATTTTTTGTGGGCCTTTGTTAAGAACAGAGTTTATACGGAGCCAACCAAATGAATTGATTTCAGTCCTTAAACTCAGAACCCATGATGTGACTAATGAAATAGGACTGCTATTTTAGCAAAGCGTGATAAAAAACTTTGATGAAAGAATCGACATCTTTCAGTGCGGTTGTGGTGATTATTTGTCCAGTATCATTTTTCATTCATAATTGCCGAACTTTTCTCTTCGTAGTGCAATAAAAATTTAAATCATCTTAATCCAAATTTTTGGTTTTAAAACAAAACAAACTCTTTATAAGTCGTTAGTCGACGTTGATAAGTCCGAAACGATTGAGTACTTGGAGGATAACATTTACCGCGTTTTTGTCGCTATGCGTTCGCAAATATTGGACGGTCGAAATTTGAACTTTCAGCTTAGACTACGTTCGAACCAGCTGTGGCGGCCATATGGGTATATAATTCATTATGCCAGAAAATTATTTTTCTGTTAAAGTAAATTTCAATTAATTTAAATTCCTCTTTGTTTTATTCCATTTCAAAGTTATTTACCTCTGCAAAAACGCCCTTTAGAAGCCTTAACGTTTTTATTTTAAGATAAATTCACAACACATCCATAAACTTTAAAAATTCAAGTGAAATTATTGTTATGGTAAAGTATTATTAAAAAAATAATAAATAAAACAATTGTAAAAATATTTAAATTTTTGTATTGTTTACGAATTCCTCTGCATCAAATTATGTGAGAATAATGAAAAATATATTTCTTTGTTAAATTGAATTTTATATTTTTGTTGTCATTAGTAACAATTGCACAGAATACTATTCTAGGCAACACAGCAACTCATAGCTGCATCTACACACACCCACACACAGGCACATATAAATATACTGAAGTATAAGAAAAACCATAGAAACCTTTAGAACGAAGGACCAAAGGACAAATGGAATTCAGTAAGTTTAAGTTTATATTACATTAGGAAAAGGAGAGTTAAATATACAACTTAAATCCGTATATAAATACTTGCAGCATTATGTTGCAACATCCATTTATCAAATGCATTGTTGTTTTGTATTTGAAAAGCAATTTCTTAAAATGTGCAGGTGGTGGTACAAGGATGCATAAGTACTTGTGCCAGGCAAGTGAGATGCCATGGATTAAATCTTAAATAATTTGTATTTGAAATCTGCATTTTCAGGCGGCAGTTGGTGTAGGGAGTCAATAAGTACGAGTTGTGCAGGTTTCGAAATCAATGTGAGTCATTATTAAACAGGTAATGAGAATTGCAATACCACATTTTTTAATTTTTTACCTTCAACATTTTAATGCTTTAAGATGAATAAGTATTTTCTAATTCTAAATCCATTATTTATTTCATCATTATAGATATTTATTAGTGTTATAGGATAAGGATAAACAAAAGTTAATTTAACAATATACAAGGATTCTAACAAATTAAAAAATTTTAATTAAGCTTAAGTTCATGTTTATTGGAATTTTAAAATTAATTAAGAAAGAATTTTTTTTTGCAAGAAGACGGAAAAAATTAGGCACAAGCAGAATATAATGCATCATTTTCTAGATGGGCGAAGTTTTTGGGTGGAGGGCCAATAAATTAAAAATAATCTTGCGGCGGGCCATTAAATTACAAAAAAAAAAAAAACATAGAGGGTCATTCATTAAAAAATTATGGGGTTGCTGTTCAATTAAAAGTTCGGTTTAAGGTTTATATTTATTAGTTATATTACGCAATATTTTAAAACAACATACAAATTTTACAAGATACGGTTTATTCTGATTTTAAGATTTTCCAGATATATGGGAAGCATGGATCTGTTTCTGACTTTACAGAATTTCCTCAAAATCTGGTTCCAGCTGGGAGGATGCGACTTTTAATAAACGAAATAGACCCTCGTCTGACAATTGGTTTCTTATTGAATTTTTCTTTTTCAGATGGAACATTCTCAGGATTAACATTAAAAGGCATTGAAAAAATATTTAAACATGGTTGGATTTTTTTAAAGTCAGCAAATTTGGCCTCAAATTCTGAATACAGTTTTAATTAAGATTGTGAAAAGACTTTTAACTTCTCTTCACTCACACACCTCAAAGAATTTAGTCTTGGAAAATGAGTCAAATCATTTTTCCCAAACATTTAGAAAATGTAAACAATTGAGTTTTAAAAGACCTCAAACTGCCCCAATTTCATCTATAAATTGATTTCTTCCCTGTAACTTCTTGTTCAGTTTATTATAGTGCTCGAGTAAATCCGTGAAAAAAGCAAACTCGATGCACCAATTCTCCAATCCAATCCTCCAATATTTCCCACTCATCCCAAATTTCAGTTTTAGTTTTTAGAAAAACTTCAATATCTTCGAGAAGACTCCAAAGTGTCGAGAAGACATGCCCACAACTCAGCCACCTGATCTTTGTGTAATAAAGTACATCTGAAAATTCTGCATCAACTTCCGATAAAAACTCTTGAAATTGTTGATGTAACAAACCACGGGCTCGAATGGTATTAATTAATTTTCAAATAATATTAAGTACGTGGTTAATATCCAAGGCAGCCTTGCAAAGAACATCTTGGTGGATTATACAATGTAAAGAAATTGTTTCGCTTTCAGAATTCTGACTTTTATAAACTCCTGCAAACCCCGTATTTTTTCCCACCATGTTAGGTGCTCTATCAGTTGTTAAATTATTTAGTTTGGAAATTGGGGCATTAAGAGATTCCATCCCCTCTCTAAATTCATCATAAATTGTTTTTCCTGTCGCCTTTCCTTTCAAAGATCTCAAACAAGCAAGTTCTTCGGTTTTTACAAAGTTTTCATCGACTGCTCTGATAAGATTAGAAGTTGAGCTGTATCACTCCCGTCAACATTCTCGTCCATAGTGACTGAAAAATACTTAAACTTTTTAAGACGTCCATCAAGTTGATTGGTTAAATTAGAAGAAATCGCTTCCATCCTTTTTGTGACCGTTCTACGTGACAGCCATATAGATTCGAGATCTTTTACCTTTTCTGGGCATAATACTTTTCTAATGCTAATTTACACCTCCCTAATAAATTCTCCTTCAGAAAACGGTTTGTTACTTTTTGCTATTTTATAAGCAACAATGTGACCAGCTAACGTGGAGGATCGCTGGACACTTCTTTGCTGACCAGATATTTTTCTTTCTTGTCTTCATCTGTCATTTTATAGTACTTCGAACCAACATGTTTTGAATTAAAGTGCTTAGCGAGATTATAATATTTTAGTATAGCTACCGGTTCTTGGCAGATAAGACAAATAGGTTTTTAGTTATATTCCATAAAGAAGTACTCGACATTCCGGATCAATTTTTCTCTTGCTATTTTCGATTGACATTTATAGGGGTATTTACAATAAACTTTATTATTTTAATCACACAAACAAAACTGTACGTTGGTAACTTTATAATTTTACTTCACAATTTATTCTTTACGTCACGAGATTTACACTTTTACTGATTGTTGATTAATCCATCGCTGGCCCTTTTATATTTGTTGCGCATGTTGTCTCGAATATTCAAGAATCTTCTAGATCTCACATATAATAGTTGTTGTTATGTTATACGTTCAGTTTTCTATATTAGTTGTTGGTGTTTTATGATGAAAGTTGTTGTTCTCTTGTGTGTACAATATTTCCTAGAGAAAATTACGCAGATTGTACACAATACAATAGGTCTATATTAGTTGTGTTTGTTTCATGCCTCTTAAGTTTCTTCTTGGAATATTATATAAGAAAGTTGTTGTTATTTTGTGTGTACAATATTTCCCAAAAAACTATGCGTTTGTACACAATAAATTATGAAAACATCGCATTTTTGTGCTAAAATTGTCAATTTATATCTTTTTTAAAACATAATGTAAATTTATTTTTTGGGCATAATTTTTTAATAGGTAATTAATTTTTTTTTTGAAAAACGTTCGGCGGGCCGGATTGAAACCTTTCGCCGGCAGGGTGTGGCCCGCTAGCCGTAGTTCGCCCACCACTGGTCTAAATCAACATTTTAAGTGATAAGAACATGTTTTTGTAGCTGATTGAAGACAAAAATTTAAACGTCCATTCGATTATAATTTTTAAACGGAAAATGGTAACAGAAGATAAAACTGCAGTATAGAAAAAGTAACTTAATTATTTTTAAATATTCACTATGTGACAAATATTACAGAAATTAAAAATACATTTTTGATTTTTACAAATAAAAAAGAGGAAAACTTCATTAGAAGGCGAGATTTGCGAAGCTCCATCATCTTAAGTATATGTGCTCTATAATTCAAGTAGATGGTATCGAAGCTTAGCTTTTGATTTCTAGATTAAGAATTCACCTTTAAAACTGTAAATATCACGTTAAAGTGGATGTTTGATAAATAAAATATATAATTTAAATTGCTGCAAAATTTATATAGAACGAATTATTTTTACAAAATGTTGAAGTTATATATAAAAAAAGCCTTTAACTGAATATTGAAAAAAAAATTTTAATTTTTTTTAACATATAAATTCCTTAATCGGGGAAAAAATTTCAAAAAATTGCTTTTTTTGTTGCTGGCTTTGTTAACTCTGGGGCTTTCAAATTCTTTTTGGAGTATGTAGCCAAGGGATGGGGCGTTAATAACCTGTTTACATTGGCTTTGTTTGGATAGGGCTACAGGATGAACTGTTGCATTATTTTACACAATATTTCTTTTATTCGCATTTACTTTCGGCTGGTTTTAAATAGTTAAAAAAGATTTTACTAGTATGGAAGTAAGTTTCAATTATGTAAATAAAAAACCATACCAATTTTTTGAGGAAAATCCTAAAAAAGTGTCCGTAGCTTCACACGGGCCTTTGCTTGACCCGTGTGCAGTTTCATCAGGATATCTTAGGTTGTTCATGAGTTTCTGAATTAATAAAAAAACGTTTTTACACCACTGTAGGCCACAAAAAAAAAACAAATTTAAAATCTTGCCAAACAAAGCATACAAATTTTATGAAAGCTGTGGTCTGGAGGCAAGATTGGGCTGTTCTTTTTTCGAAGATGAGGCTGGAAATACGGTACCGGTCAATGGATCACGCTATCGCGAGATACTAACAACTCAGTTGTGGCTTATTGTGGCCAGCCAGATCTTGAGATTTAACACCACTGAATTATTTTTTGTGGAGCTATGTAAAGACCAGAGTCTATATGGAGCCAATCGAATTAATTTCAGCCTTAAAACTCAAAATCTGTAATGTGATTAACGAAATAGGACCGCAGTTTTGCAAAAAAATGATTAAAAACTTTGATGATAAAATCGATATCTGTCAACGTGGTCGTGGTGGACGTTTGCCAGATATAATTCATAATTGTTGAGAATATAAATATTTGAACTTCAAAATAATGCTACTACATTTTGTGCATATAAATATGTATTTACATATTTATATTTATTAATTAAAACTGTTGCCAGATTGCCTCAAAATAATAATGCCAAAATGGCTCTGAGGCCCTTAATGGGATTATAACAAACTTCATATTAAATAAATTTTTTTTTTTTAAGAGAAGTAGCGCTTCAGGCAACAATGGCTATTTAGTCAAGTACCGTGCTACCTTCTTTAGGAAAGGGATAGAAAAGAGATGAAGCAAGTGGTGAAGGTAAAAGGATAGTCGAAAATTAACTGCCGTATAAAGACAGCAACAGCGACCAGTGACTATGCCTTCATCGCTGAGCAGCTCCACCGACAGTCAATTTTCATTTTTGTAGTGAAAAAAAACCAAGGTCTTCGTTGGGAATCGAACCCACAACCCCCATCCTGACAAGCTAGTACACTACCTACTAGCCTACAGGGGCACCTAAAAAAAAAATGTGACAATTAGTAAATATAATAAATAATAATTATAAGTAGAAAAAGTTTCAAATTGCGTAGAAATTTTCAATTTAAAACGATTTTCTCAGCTCGCTTGAATGTACCTTTAAGTAATTATAACAAAGAATTATATATTCGTTTCAGCGCCAAAGGTTTTTGATGCGCCCAGAACAGAAATTTAACATCGTTTTCAACATGTCTTTAATATTTGTTTTGAATTTACGTTAAGTTAAGGCATAATGTGCTCGGTTGATGATGGAATCCTTTTTTCTTCTTGAGAAAAATTATTATTTTTCATTTTTTTTTAGTAATTAATTTTAAGCACAAGGTCTTATTTAATAAAAAATTTTTTAAAAAACTTTATTTTTTATTATATTTTCGATATTTCGCCACACCGTTGGTTGGCATCATCAGGAAAAACAAAAATAATAATCCAACCAACGGTGTGGCGAAATATCGAAAATATAATAAAAAATAAAGTTTTTTAAAAAATTTTTTATTAAATAAGACCTTGTGCTTAAAATTAATTACTAAAAAATATAAAAAAAAGGTCAAAAAATTATAACTATTATATTATTATTTTTCAATAATAAGCCACTTAAAAAAGTGGATGAACCTAGTTTATAACCTTTGTCTAATTTGTACGAAACACTTTATGTAAAAACCGATTTTTGTAGATAAAAACGACATAATATTAGCTAAAGTCTCTCCATAGCATGCAAACATACCCTTGTACACTTTAGAGCTATTTTTCATATTTCGCTGAAAAAACACAATTGTAATGAGGTAGCCATCCCTGTTACACAGTATTTTAATATGCAAATTTCTCTTTAATTCGATTATTTAACAAACAAATATTTGAGATTACATTGAGTTATTTGATTGAGTGTACTTAGCTACCAAAATGAAAAAATTTCATTACATACTTGAATAGAAAACAAACACACAAATGTTAATAACGCAAATATTTAAGGATTTATGTTTACATTTCCAAATGCATTATTTAAATGTGTGTATGTAAATTTAAGAATATATATGACGATACATACTAACATTAGATGTGTAACTTAACAAATATTTCAAATAATAAATTGCCGAATGCAAGAACTCCGAAAGTTGTTTTTTAAGATATAAATTTTTAAAAACTTTCCACCTTTAAAATGAAAAGGAGCAACGAAATAATTGCTTTTTTACTCGTCATGATACACTAATAACATCGTACAGTTGCTTTATGTATTTGCATCTCTATTATAATGAGCAAATCAATTAGGAAACGTTTACAAAACGTTTCTTCTTGCGGCTCTGTATGTTTAATTTAATGAACAGTCTGTGCTCACGAAAAAAAGGCGACGCAAAATTAAATGGCACAAAAGTTACACTGGTCGGCAAAAAATGTCGATTTTCGAGATATTGTTATTTCAAGAAAATACATATTTATTATGACAACAATGCCCGACAAAAAGCCAGTAAAATAGTGATATTGAAATATTTAATAAGTATTTGTTACAATAAAAGTAAATAATCTGTCATCTAAATGACTTCTATTGTAAAGGGTTATTCAATAAGAAGTTTGTTAAGACTATTTAAATTTTTATTGCATTAGGAAGAGAAAAGTTCGGCAATTATGAATGAAGAATGATATCTGCCAAATGACCACCACGATCACGCTGGCAGATGTCGATTCTTTCATCAAAGTTTTTAATCACCTTTTTTCAAAATGGTGATCCTATTTCGTTAATCATATCACGGATTTTGAGTTTTAAGGCTGATATCGATTTGATTGGCTTCGTATAGACTCTGTCTTTAACATAGCCCCACAAAAGATAATCCGGTCGTGGTAAATCACATGATCTCTCTGGCAGCTTAAGTGCTGCATACCGTGAAATTATGCGATCGGGAAATTTGGTTTGCAATAAATGGATCGTTTCGTTGGCTGTGTGATATGTGGCACCGTTTTGTTGAAACCACATGTCAGTGATACCCACGTCGTCAATAATAAACCAAAGTTGAGTTGTTACCATCTCGTGATAGCGTGATTCATTGAATGTTGCCGCATTTCCAGCCTCATCGCATCCAGACCACATAGCGCACCATAACATGACACGGTGAGCACGAAAAGGCTTCTAAATAATCGTTCTAGGATTTTCAGAAGCCCAAATGCGGTAATTTTGCTTGTTGACAAACCCTCACAGCTGAAAATGGGCTGTCTGAAAAAATGAATTGTGCAAAAAAACCAGCCGGTTGATTCAGGAACTGAATTGGGCGAAACCAGCGGAGCCTTGTAAGGCTTCAAAGTCAAAACCTTACGCAAAATTTACCGTGTGGGGGTTTGGGATAACCCCAATTGTTGAGAACGTCGAGGATTTGACAAATTTGAATCTGGCTCAACACTGTGGCTCATCGTTCTGATGTTTTTAGTTGTACAACCTGGTTGAACGCGCCTTTGTATCGAGCCTGTAGACTCAAATTTAACGACTCGGAAGGAAAATGTCACGAATTTTATAAAATCTAACTTTAACGGAACCACCATTTTCATTGTGGATTTTAATTACTTTAATGCGATTTTCGTGCGAAATTGAATTTATTGTAACAAGTGCCAATGCATCTACTACGAATACGGCAAAAAACTAAATATCAAAACTGCCATGTTGTGGTGTTGCCATAATTGAAAAGTAAACTTCTTGCTTAAAAACCTGATATAAACTTAAATTTGAAATGAAATTTATTATTAACATAACATAACATACATTTATTATTATTTTGTAGATCGTTTTATTTTATAAGTGTTATGTGCTGTTTCATAATTGATTTCGCAGCAGAAATCAGCTAATATATTGCTGGGGACCCGTGAAATCTTCTACCATGCTCATCAGACACCGCATCAAGATTTTCGGACACAAAATATAAATGCGAATGTAAAAAGTGTATTTTGGATGACATGTTGCATCCGAGTTGTTGAAGAAAGGAGTTCTGGTACCAGTTCTTTGTAATTTGTAGCTCTTCTATTTTCAAGAAAGTTGTGGCATAGTATTTTCAAAAGCTTCCCATGCGTTGTGAATAAAATTAACATTTCTGCATCGATTTTCATCATTTATGGCTTAATTTATTCACAGTATACCTAGTGTTACTAAGGCACGCCAGCCTGTTCCGTCCTGGTGTTTTCCAATTTTATTTTAAATAAAACACAACGAGCCTTCAGCAATATGTATTTGTATTAAAATTCCTTAACAAATTTCAAGTTAGAAAATATTTAGGAATTGATTATAAATTGTATAACTACATACTCTTTTGTATGGAAAACACCAAGATTAATTCAATTCTTAAATGTACAGGTATGTAATTTGGTTTAAATTTCATTTAGCTCTGTGCACGAGCAACTTAACCTCTGCAATTCTTGGTGTAATAAAAAAATGGCAGAAATTAGCGCGCATGTGCGGAAGTTAACTCTGGTAGTAAAGTCTTCGTTAAGTTTTTTACATAAATTTTGCTATTACAATTTAATTAGTTTTAATGATGCCAAAACGATTCTGGTTACGTTGCTAATATCTAGCTTTCCCAATAATTCCGAAAATATTTGCCGTTTTTGGGTTTTTTTGAAGATAAAAACATAGTTTTTCTTTAAAAAAATATTTTTTGTCGTTACTAATTTCTGAATACCTCCGACACGGTTAGAAATAGCTGACTTAAAAGTATCGAATTATGCATCGAATTATTTAAATCGAACAAGCTGTTAAAGAGTTTTATATTGAAACAAGTTAGCGCGGTCGTCTTGATTAGGAAAAAAATATTAGCCATGCCCAAAAAACAAATCTGTACGTGACACAAAAAAATTAAAGCGGTTTCGAATGAAGCGAGGTGAAATCACTATATTTCACATATTTGTGTGCAGGAACGAAACAGTGTAATGTGATTTACTCGCTACGAAGAGTGAAAACAACATTTTATTTTGTTTATTGTCATACCCTGGTGAAACCAATTTTGTATCATTCAAATTTGGGTGCGTTTAAAATTGTAAAATTAAGTTTAATGTGGAAAATATAAAGTAAAGATCTAAAAATTATTCACAATGATGTAAAAAATACTTACTTAATACATATCGTTATTAGCCAGAGATATAAACGGGTCGGTAAGAATCTAGTAAAAATGTAATAAAAACAAAATTAATAATTAATAATGAAAGCAAGAGAACGAAAAGTAAGGAGACTTATGTGATGAATCTAAAGAAGGTATTCAAAAGAAGATCTTTGTATCTATTGAACTATTAAAACAACATTCCTGAAAATAAATAACAAAACAGCATAAATAGCGAATGTTTTTAAAGTAAACAATTTTTGAAATAGCAAGTGAAAGTGCTGTCCCAAATTTTAATGGCCCTTCGCCAAAATAATCCTATTTTATTTATTTCTTAAAATATGAGTTATTTTTTTTTGCGGCAAAATCTGTTTGATATTAATCAATAATAAAGATATTTTTCGTAGTTGGAATATTAATTTGCCGCTTTGAGGTCTGACTTGTATTACCCACCTGGTTTGTCTTGCCTATTGTAATGGTTCATTAACCCCATAACAGCACCAAATCCTAAGCAAACTGAACAAACCGAATACAACATTTGTCAGCCAAAGTTCCCTCCATCCTTCTATACTCACTCTTTTAGTGATTCCGGTTCATTCCATTAACCCCCAACCAACTGTGGTCCGCCAAACGCTCACTGAAATTCCATATTACCTCTATAATATTTTAATTAAAATAAAAATGGGTAAATTAGATGCCTATTGAGGTCTTTAATTTTGCTGTTTTGTACATTTTAATTAAAGAGAAAATTCTAAATCTGAAAAAAGCGAGGTTTAGTTTAGCTTAATAGTGACTAGTAAATCACCTTTATGTGTGTTAGCTCCACCTTCTAAAAATAGCCAACTATTGCGTTTCTAAGCTTGAGAAAGCAAATTAACCCAATCTTTGTTGATTTCAGCTTCACTTGTACATTTTTAAGATAAAAATCAATATTTAATTAATTGTTTTTTTTCGCAACGGGAATGTTTTTGGGCATTTTAAATTTGGAATTTTATAATTGCAATTATAACTTTTTGCAAAAATTTAAAGCTTTTTGTAATATTTTGAAGACAGTAATTATTTTTGTGAGACATTTAATTTTTTTATGAAATTTTTGCTGAAAATGTGATATTAAATTGAATTCTCGATTGTTAAGTGAAATAACGATTTCTTGATTGTACTTGGGGTGACATTTTTTGAAACATGCATGAAAAATTTGTATACAGTTTTGTTATTGTTGTGATAAATCATAAAAAATTATTTTTTTAATAAAAAAATAAAAAGAATTTTATCTGCGTCACTAATAGTAAATCACGAATAATAGGACACTAGAATTAATTGTATGAAACGGCCTATATTTAATTAGAGCTTTATTCGAATTTCGAAATATAACTTTCACTCAGATACTGTGAACATTAAAGGCAACATAAGCATATCCGATTAATGTCCCCTAGTATGTAGCAATGTTTGTTGTTTTTTTAACAGATTTTAAAAAATTGGAAAATAAAATGACAACAATTCAAAATAAAACAAAATGGACAAATTTCAGTGAGTAATATAATAATGATATAAAGTATGAAAATTGTAAAAATCAAAACTAAAGGAGTTACAGAATGTATTATCATTATAAATTTAGTGTATATCTGCAAGAAGAAGCAGGTATTCATTATTTTAATCATTCAATATAAAATATTTTTAGTTTTATCTTGTAAGGCGTTTGATAAGGTTAACACCAAACTTCTGATAAGGAGACTTGACCTTATGGGATGCACAAGCAATTTAGTTATGTGGATTAATTTGTATCTATCAAACAACTTAAAAAAGGTTCGCTTTAATATGATTACTTCCAGGGTAGCCATCTGGGTCCTTTATTATTTACCTTGTTAATTAATAATCTACCCAATGCCATTAAATACTCAACCGTTATATTATATGCGGATGACGTGAAGATATTTCGAACATATAATCGTCACGTTGATCATATTCTCCTGCAAAAGGTTTTAGATACATTAAATGCTGTTGTAATATTAACCTCCACAGTTATAGCATTAAATAGGTACAAAAGCAGTTCTTGTTATTTTGTGTTCGCGGATTACAATGGAATCCCTTAATTCCTCCATTCTACACTAGTAGAATGCTCTAATAAAGCTGCCAACTCTAAAAATCCGAAGAATAATGTTAAATGTGACCTTTCTTTTAAATTTAATAAAAGAAAATATCAGTTAAGATTTTTTTTTTGAATTAGCAATATTTCATTTAATATTTCATATCGTCCTCGCGCTATTTTTATCCATTGGTAATTAAAGTATTCAGAGCACATATGCTAACTATGATGAGTTTCTACGAATTTATACTGAGTTTAATAAACATGAGTTTATGAACACATTGATTTTGCTTTAAATGTAAAGGCTGTTATCTGTTATTCACTATTATAATTAAATAACTAAATTTAAGTTTTAGGAATCCATAGACCAAATATAGAGAAATAAATAAAAATAAAAATGACTTTGTAATCTTATAAATTATTAAAATTCTAGGATAAGCTTGTTCAAAATTTATGGCGACAAACTTCTATATAGAGGACGACAAAAGATGGCTGTATATACGAGTTAGCGAAATGGAATATGATAACTGTATATTATAAATAATAATGAATGTGTCTAATGAAAGTGAATGCTGAGAAAGCAACTTTGCATTCCATTTAAAATATTACTTTTATCATCCAGTATATGCAATAACAACCCAATTTATTGGATACAAAAATCAACAACAAATAAATCACAAAAAAACTCTGGGACAAAATGAGAAATCTTTTTGAAGGCCAAACCAAATTTTTAATAATTTACCCAACAACAAAAACCAGGGCAATTTTTTTAATGTTACAAGAAAATATATACAAACTTTACAAAACTTTGTATCTTCCATACATTTGTAAGGCTGTAGAAAATATTATTTTTAATCTGAGATATAATCTGCCATAAGAAGTGAACTAAAAAAATTACTTTTTTATTACTTTTTCTTTTCTTTCTTCCTTCTTTATACTTGTTTACTTAGTCTACTCGAAGATTAAACTAATGTTATATAGAATATTAATTTTCTTTGACATTTTCTTAGATTTTTAAATTAATAACTCAGGGACAGTTTATATTTTCATTATTCTTCGTTATTCTACAAAAATAAAAAGAATTGATTAACCACATAAATAAGGCGAGAAACAACAAAATATAAAGCTGGAATTGTAATACTAAATACTGAATTTTGCATAGGCTAATCGCTTAAAATAAAATGTTATCTCCCTAATAAAAATTATTATTTGAGCCTTAGAGAAAATAGGGTTTAATAAAGAGTTTTTGTTATTAATTTTGATTTAATAAGAGAAAGTCATTTGTTAGTCATCAAACAATATTATTGACTACAGAAACCAAAAACAAAAGGAATTTAAAAAGTTCGAAAATGTTTCAATTAATAAAAGGGTAGAAGGTGAATTATATGAAAAACAAGTAGCAATTAATTAATTTATGCAATAGAATAAATTCTGTTAAAATAAACAAAATTTTTTCCAAAAGATTTTAGTATCAGCTGAATAAATATAATACAGCTTAAGTTAAGTCATGTAAATTTCATTAATATTGTTACCTTTCACGAGCTTCTTTATTTTATTTTTATACGTTTATTTCTTTTAATAAACGTTTTGGTATATTGAGTTCTTTTATCCAAAATAATAACACAACACATTAAAGTTTTAAATTAAATTAGGCGATTTATTTTCTCCCAATACGCATAAAATAAACATGATGGTAATTTTTTTATCTTTATTCCATGATGATTCAACTTGAATTAATTCATTTGACCAGCAAGTGGTGCTTACTAAGCTTTTTGAAGTGGTTCTGACTTATGAAAGAATATTCTACTTTAACATTACCCCATATTGTTGTTATTATTATCATTCAGTGTTGGCGCCTACTTGGCTGTTTATTTTTTTTTTGTTCTGTGTTAGTTGTTTTCGCTTTCGGTTGTTTAGCTTATTTCATGGAATTTCTTATAAGCATGTTGTTGTTGTCTTGTGTGTATAAGATTTCTTAGAAATCTAGAAATCATTTCGTTTCCTTTTTTTCTTATAATTATTTCCTTTAAAATCTTAAATAAATCATCTTCGTCACAATATTAATTTATAATTTTTCGTTAAGGATAATTGTCTAAAGCAGACAGTATTTACTTATGTTTGTATTAGTATTCAATTCAAGGATTATAGTTAAATGAAAAGTTTTTTGTTCACCTTAATTTCGCTTAATTTTCTAATTTTATTATTATATTAGCAAAATGTAAAACAACATTTTCTGGATCACTACATTTGTCATCGGTATTTTTCACTTCCATGTGCCAACCAACTAAATAAGAATACAAGAAAAAAGTTTATTCTTTAAAATAAAACAATATAAAACATTAAGATTAAGATGACTCAAATTTTTATTGTATTACGAAGAGAAAAGGTCGATGCTGACAGATATCGATTATTTCATTAAAGCTTTTAATGACTTTTTGGCAAACTAGCGGTCCTGTTTCATTAATCACATCAGGGATGTTGAGTTTTAAGGCAGAAATCTATATGATTGGCTCCGTATTGACTCTGTTCTTAACATAGCCCTACAAAAAAAAGAATCCAGTGGTGATAAATCACAGGATCTGACTGTCCACTTAACTGCTGATTGCCGTGAAATTATGCGATCGGGAAATTTGGTTTGCAATAAATTGATCGTTTGATTTGTTGTGCGGTATGTGGCACAGTCCTGTTGAAACCACACTGCATTGGTATCCACGTCTTCAATAATAGCCCGAAATTAAGTTGTTAACATTGTTGCTATAGCGTGATTCATTGAGCGTAATCGCATTTCGCCCCAAACACGCCTCCAGACCTCATAGCATACCATACAGGAACACATTGAGCATAAAAAGGCTTCTCAATAATCGCTCTAGGATGTGCCATCCAGCCAGTTGTTCCTCAATGAATTCGGTGAATCTATGACAATGCGAATGTGCCGTTGGCTTTAATTCTTGCACCAGTTGAACCTTGCAAGGTTTCAACGTCAAATCCTAAAGCAAAATTTGCAATGTGGTTTTTTTGGATAACCTCAATTGTAGAGAATGTCGACAAATTGACAAATTTGGATCTGCTTCAACACTATCGCTCACGACTGCAATGTTTTCAGTTGAACGGTTCGGTCGAACACGCATTGGTTTTCGCACATTTTGTATCGATCCTATTGACTCAAATTTAACAAACAAATTCTTAATACCGGTCTCAGAAGGACGATTATGTTTTCTGAAAATATCACGAATTTTTTAAAATGTAACTTTAACAGCACCACCATTTTCATAGTGGATTTTAATTATTTTAATGCGATTTTCGTCCGAAATTAAATTCATTGTAACAATTGCCAATGCAGCTACTACGAATACGTTGAAACTAAATGCCAAAACTGTCAGGTTGTTGGTGTTGCCACAATTGAAAAACAAACTTCTTGTTGAAAGACTCAATATTTATAATCAATTAATATTAATTTAGTTAACCGAAGTCGGCACACAACAATATATTTTGTAATTTTATTTTTTTTGGAACTTAAGGTGAATACTAAAATAATGCTGATGGAGGCAACAATAAATAAGAAAGTGCATTTATTCTGATATGTGCGTAACTTTTCCGACGGGGTTTAATTTACTTTTATTTGGGTACGGTTTTCCATCGACCCTCGTCAAATTTGGTTTGTGAACAACTGGTTTCGACCGAAACCGGTATCAAATAAAACTGCATTTATTCTGTTGGCGTCCTAAATTAACCGTCCGCTAATCGACTGCTCAAGTTTCTTAAGTTGAGCTAAGACCTTAAAAAAATGACATGTGCAAGTTATCCTATTTTTGAACCAAAATAGTGATTTCGTTAAAATTTTAGAAATCTAAATCTCAAATTGAAATTCGAGTAATTCATTGGCTGTAAAATAAATTCTGCTCCTGTGGCAGAATCTACACGTACAGAAAAATTTATTGGCACCTTTTGAAAATTTGTTTAAAAATAAAAAAAATTCTAATTAATATTAATTAATAATTTAATTGAAATTAATTGAATAAATCATTTAATTATAAGATTTTTAATTTATATTTCTATTAGATACGATGTAGTATGATTGAACTGATTTCAATCCGCAAACAAATTGAACCTTTAAAAGCTGTGAAAACTTTTTGTGTATTCTTAATTTGTTAAATTTGTAAGCTGTAATGAACTTCTACTCACTGTGCCATTCACCTCATTTATGCCGGGTATCCAGGAATATGTTTTTAATGTTTACTCACTTTTGAAGAAGTTTCACAAACGCAATACCATGGCTAATAATGATATATTAGCTTACTTTCCTTACACCACAAGAATTTTGGTCAATAATAATAATTTCATCAGCTCTATTTACTAAAATCAATACAATATATTGTTACGGATGTGTCTTGCTTAGGTTTTAAAATAAAATAATTAAAGAATAAAGCGAACTACTGGGTATGCTATTTACGAAGTGCGTAGCTTGCTAAGAAAACTTATGGTACCACAAAAATATGTCTAGTTACAAACTGCGTAGAACAACAACAATTTGATATGTTGTTTACTAACTGCGTGGCATGCAAGCAAAAACAAATTTCTGTTTACTAACTGCGCAGAAACTTTATACGCGCAAGACAACAATAAACATGTATGCTGTTCACCATCTGCGTAATTTTCTAAGACACCTTTTCTACACGAGACAACAACAAATATCTTAAAATTTAATCCAAAAAAATTTTTTTCTGTATTAAAACAAAAACAAAAATACACACAGACATACAGGCGCCTATACATTGAATAAAAAACATACAAAAACAAAATGTGACACAAGGGGAGTAAAATAAAAAACATACATCAACAAAATGTGATACAAGGGGAGTAGAAGATTCCTAAATTTTCTACACTTTTAATGGAAAAATATAAAAGGACATCGTCTGAGTGGATAGTCAATCAGTGTAGAAATAAACCTCGTAAACAAAAGACATGCATCTTAAATAAATTGTTCTGTAGTGTCCACTTTGTGTAGTTAAAATTAATAAACTTGTTTTTAATTTAAAAACTCTAAAAACTGGTGTTACTTTTTTTGCAATAAAGAACTCACAACAAACCGTTTGTAAAAGATATAAACGTAACAATATTTTATCTTACCCTGTTATTGTTACGGATGTAAAATCTTATTTTTATAACAATAAGTGATGGTAAATAATCAAAATTTAAATTGCTAAATGTCACTGGCACTACACATCCCTTACTTGTGAGCTATTATATAGAGCTGGTTTTTGCTAGATTTTTTCTTAATACTTAGATTTGGAAAACTCGGTGGTATCCAAAGTCAGTTTGCCTTTTTCTGTTACTTGAGTCTAACGCTGACTTTGCGTGGCAGTTTTGCAACATCTCTTTTGGTTTTTATATCATTCATATAATATTTTATTTATAGCGAAAATAAATTTTGGCCCTTCCCTTTCAATTCCTCATTATTGCTAAACTTTGTCAATAAATATATATTCAAGGCTAAGCCGAAATTTCCACTGAAATACTTTGTTCATATTTAACATAACAGTGTGTTATATTTCAATATACTAAAAACAAAATCTCAATTTAAAATCACATTTTCCTGCGATGGTATAACAAGGAAACGGTGTAAATATTTATTTCCTTATCCTTAATAGTACGATTTAAAAAAAGTTACACACGCTGCTAACAAAGTAATCAAAATAAATAATAATAATAGTAATAAAAAAATATATTAAAAATTCTCAAGAACCAAAAATAAATCAAGCCCGTTAAATACAGAAAAACTGCCGATCCCAAAATTACCCTTTAGAGTCCAATATTATTTTCCATTCGTTATGCTCTATTGAAATTGTAAGTACCAGATAGACAGAGTGAAATGTGTTAGAGTGTACAGTTTAGAATTCTGTTTTGTTTTTAATGTTTTTTCTTCAGAGCGAGAAATTACTTTTTTTTACTCTTTAGAATTTTTATAATATTTGAAGTACTAATATCCATTCATGAGTATTTGATTTGAAAGGATGCCTATTATTTCTAGCATATGCTGTATCGGGTATTTTATTATTAAAGATTAACAAACTCAAAAAGTAAATGATTAAGATAACGTTCAAGATATGACAAAAATAAGGCGAACTATTATTTTTACTTAAAATTTTTGCTGCTTTTTACTAAATACGTTATATTAGTTATATGTCACATGCACTGCGACTCAATACTAGCGTAACTTGGATGTAAAAAAGTATTTAAAAAATGTTTAATTTTAATTTTCATTAATTTTAGCCAGATTCTTTTGAACATAAATATTTTATGGTATTTTATCATAAAATATTTATTATTAAACTTTTTTTTTTTAAATTTGTTGCTGCTCAAATATTTCATCAGTGATTTTACCCCAAAATTTTGTATGGAAAACTTAAGACTCTTGTATTGCAAGCTATTGATTAAATAGGAATTTTATTTAATCAACACAGTAGATTAATTTAAAAATGATTCCAAATAATAATAAAACTCTTGTTTTTAAAAAATTGTATGTAAAATATTCTTATAAAATTCTAGTGTTTTTAAGCATAGTAAATTGAAACTTTATTTTATAACTACACGTTTACATTTAGCCAAAACAAGCAAATATCGCGAAGAATTTTAAGCAGGATTAACCAGATTATCAAAATTTATACTATCAGACTTAATAATAACTCTCTAATACTGTATGAAACACGGCTTAATAATGATGACATCTCATCGAAGGCAGGCATGACTTAACTTAAAACTTGAAATATTACAAAAATATCTATCTTTCGAAAACAATCAAATAAACAATATAAAATATATTGCACCATCTGAATATTCTATTTAAAAGAGTATTTGTATACCAAATTTTTCGAAATTCATTGAGTCATATAAAATAAACCCTTGTCATATTTTTCTGGATTTACGTTTTAGAGAAAGACATATACGTTGTACACTTTTGGTAAGAATCTGTTTTTAAGTTTCATAGAAATCAGATTATGCGATATGTATAAGATGGCTAATTTACCTTAGCTTGCTTCAGATTTCGAGTTTTCTAGTTACGGAACTTTCGATTTAAGGATGTATCTACACTTTATCTTCGATTAAAATCTATGCGACCGACGTTTAGCAGTCTTTGCCACAGAAACAAATAATATACAAAAAGATTTACTGTAATTATTATGTATGAACTTATAGCAAAAGCTAAGATATCGAAAATAAAGCTGCTATTACACAAGAATATATAATTATAATAAAAAAAAAAGTTGAAAAAAAAGAAAAATTATCAATAATAACACAATATTAATAGTAAAAAATTAACACAAATACATAAACAATGATTTTGTTGGAATTATTTTCCATTACACTGTACATTCCAATCATTCGTCCATCACATACCAACCAAACTTTCCTGTTTATTTCTTTTTGCTAATATCTGTTTAAAAGGTAGCTATTTTATTAAGGGGAAGATATTTTAAACAAGCCCAGGAAGGGCATGAATTATGTTTATGGTTTAGCTATACTATTTGAAATACATATTTCACGTTATTTCTTTATTATTACTTCTTTTTGTTTTTGTTATACACTAGAGAGTTTTTAGTAAAATAAGAACAAGTATCCTTATAATATTTGGTAATTTCCAAACTTTTTATGAAAGTGTTAATATGAAAAGTCTCCCTTCAACTCTATATTTTATTCACGTTACTCTTTCCATTTTGCTCTGCATTATGGTGAACGTGAAAGTTTTATGCTTTAGAGAAAAGTTACGCCAACATATTTTAATACAATAATGTGAGTCAATTTTCGAATAATTTATGAGAATTGAAATATTGATTGTGTTGTACTTGTTGTAATTGTTGCAAAATAAAAACAGTTTCGAAATTATGAAAGGGGGATACAGGTTATGGTACTTATGAATAAATTGAGACTTGATGTAAAAGTTTCAATAAGTTTTAACATGAAAATGGAAATAAAATGTGGGAGTAGTTTAATGTTGGCATTTAAAAAGAGTAACAATTATATATGTAGCTACGTGGACACTTATTAAATGTATATGCAGTAATTGAAATCTTAATTGGTGCTCATTGGCGAACAAAAAAAAAATAAAATACAGATAAAAATGTGTTAAAGTAAGATTATTATGCTTTCTACTAACAAGTTGGTAAGCAATATTGCCAAGCAATTACACCTCCCAAACTAATCGTGGAGGTATTGGCAATACTACATCTTGGATGACACTTTTCCAAAAAATTTTTTTTCTGTCGGAATTCATATCACGCAGTTTTTATCTCTATTGCTGTTGCGCAGCCACCGTCGTTCCCGGAACCAGCCAGTTAATTGTCTATCGAAAACTATTGTATAGTAGCTGCCACCCGCAACTGTTACTCCGCTGCTGTCGCTGTTACCAACCAATATTGCTCACCAGCTTTTGTTTTCTTGCATTACGATGATGCTAACTTCCATGAGTCCTCTTCGTCTGTATCTTCAAACATGGCTTTCAAATCTGAATCCTTTTTTAAATTCAAAGAAATTGCCGATTTCGTAAACGATAATGGATTTCTTTTTAGTGTTGGCTACTAGTAATCAGTGGGTCTGACTTAGTAAAAGCATCTTAATAATATTTTAAATTTGAAAAGAAAAAAATTTTCAGTAAAAGCAAAAAAGACCCACTGTGCATTTTACAAAGTGCATAGTTTTCTAAGAAATCTTATACATACAACATAACAACAATATGCTTATAAGAAATTCTATTAAGCAAGTAAACAACAGAAAACAAAAACAACTAAAACAGAAAAAAACCACAGCGAAGCAGGCGCCTAAACTAATGATAGTAACACCAACAATATGGGCTTGTATATACGAGAACCTCTTAAAACTGCTACTTGCTGAGAAAATTAATTAAATCAAGTTGAGTCATCAGTGTGTAAAGGCAAGCAAAGTTACCATCCTGTTTATTTTGTGTGTATTGAAAATAAAAAAATCGTTTACCTTAATTTAAAACTCTAAAGTACTGTGTTATGATTTTGCAAAAAAAAAAACTCAAAATAACAAAACGTTTATTATGATGCAGCCTTAAAAATTTTCTAGCAACATGCTTTTTCTGTTAAGAGTCAAATAGGTAATAATCCCTAATGCACAACTGTTGCGCCATATATACAAATCTTGTAGATTGTAGGTGTCATAAGAGTTGAGTAAATTGAAAATTTTGTAGTAATAAGTTTGATTCAGTAGATGAAATTCTATTCTATTCTAGTTATTTCTGTAGCTAATTCTGGATTGGAAAAAAAATTCTGCTGACATTGCCATTGCTGGTGTTAAGGTAGGTAAATTTGTCCTTTTTGGTGGCTTTCTCGCAAGTTTTTTACTGTGAGCTTATCCATTAGGGGTAATGTGTATACGAATTTTGAATGCTGAAAGAACGTGTATCAACATCTCCTGTGATGTTTTAAAAACACTTCTATCCACAATTGTTATTAGCTAAATTGATTTCTTACTCATATTTTTCTATGCAAAATGCACGAAAATAGAGAGAAGGTGATATCCGCAAAACGTTACCAAAAATGGCCACAAAAAATATATTGAAAATATTTCAATATGATTAAAAGTCAATAAAAACACAAGCAATTTAATCAACTTTCCTAATTTTAAGTGTCTTCCAAAATGTTGAATCCTAAAGAAAGCTCTAAAAATGTTCTATATGATGCAGAATTTTGTTGTCTGTTAAAGAGTTGGAAAATAAGCTGTTCTGCAGTGTGCTATCAGCGTACTGTGGGGAACTTGGAATACCAAATATTTTTAAATGTTAACAGTGGAAATTTCAAAAATGTTTCTTTTTGTCTTTCGAAACTGCCCAAAAAATTTCATGAAAGGTAAGGACAAAGAGGATTTAAAAAAGGATGTATAGTCTTGCCCATACTATTGAAAGATTAATATAAATTATTTTCATATTTATAACGGGTATTGCAACAAGAAGTTTGTTTATCAATTGTGGCAACACCAACAATGATAGGTTTGACATTTAGTTTTTTGACGTATTCATAATAGATGCATTTGCAATTGTTACAAGAATTCAATTTCGCACGAAAATCGCATTAAACTAATTAACATAGTTACATTTCGTAAAACTCGTGATTTTTTTTGGACAATAAAATCGTCCTTCTGAGACCGCTATTAAGAATTTGATCTTTAAATATGAGTTGAACATCAGCGCGAGTTACATATAACCAATACTTACTTACATAAATATATTTTCTATCACACTGCCGACTCTTAATTTTAATATTAGCTTTAAGTAAAACTGAATTGTAAAATGCATGCAACGATAGTCCCGTTCGATTTGCATTCCTTTGTTTGGTATTTTTGATTCCTTTTTGAATGCTGATTTTTAAATGAATAATACTTAGAAACAAATTTATGCATCAGAGTTAAAGAAAGAAAGATCAGTTATGAGTTAACATTTGACTAATAAAGATTATAAAGCATGAACAGCTATAGTTGTTTAAATTCGTAAATCGCGCGTTCGACCGGGTCGTTCAACTGAAAATATCACACAGATCCAAATTTTTCAATTGACCTTCTCAACAATTGGGGTTATCCAAAAATACTACATGGTGAATTTTGCATAAGCCCTTGACTTTGAAGCCTTACAAAGTTCAAGTGGTGCAGTCGACCAACCATTCATAACGCCGAAGATCCGCTCAATTCATTCAGGAACAACCGGCTGATTTTTCTAAAAAAATAATTTTTTTAGACGAAGCATATTTTCACCTGCAAGGGTACGTCAAAAAGCAAAGTCGACGCGTTTGGGCTTCTAAAAATTCTAGTGCGATTATTGAGAAGCCTTTGCATGCTCAACGTGTCACTGTATGGTCTGGGACGTGATTGGGCTGTTTTTTTTTTTTCTAAAATGAAACTGGAAATTTGGGATCGGTCAATGGATCACGCTATCGCGAGATGCTAATTACCGTTATTTTGGCCTATTATTGACGACGTGAATGTCACTAACATCTGGTTTTAACAGGACGATGCCACATGTTACACAGCCAAGGAAATGATCAATTTATTGCAAACCAAATTGCCCGATCGCATAATTTTATGACAACCAGCAGTTAAGTGGCCAGACAGATCATGTGATTTAACACCACTGGATTATTTTTTGTTGAGCTATGTTACGGAGCCTATATAGAGCCAATCTGCTTCCGTCTATGATGGGTAGGAAGTTAATAAGAATTTTGCATTTATATCTTCTATATTATATTTTGTTTTGAAACGGGTTTCAAACTAGTACAAACATTTTATTATTTTAGTTAAAATAATTTAATTTAATTTTTATTTGGGTACGATTTTACGTCGACCCTTGTCAAATTTAGTTTGTGAACAAACCGGTTTCGGCTATTTGCCAGTACGCAAATTTTTAATTTTAATTTAAAAATTTATTTTCCTTTAATTTTTCGTACCTTTTTTAACGTTACTGAATACTGGAAAATTTATTATAAATTGGTTTGCAAGTCTTCTTTAGGGCTTGACAAGAGGTATTGCCAGTAAATTTCTATAATTCATAAATTAGGATATGGCAATGGTTTTAGTATTTCATACACCCCAGGTATGTTACTTTACCACATATTGTCGCTGGTTCTATAAGTACTATAATGTCCAAATTTAAAACTTAAAATCATCTACACCTCTTCTATAGATGCGTAGAGGTTTAATAAAAGCAGACTATTAAATCATTTCCAGTTTTGCCAAATCCGCCACGTGAAATAATAATTGAATAAACTGTTTCATGTTAAAGCCCTCTGATACAATATTTGACTTAAAATTCCCATTTTGTTTTTTAACTGAAAAAATGTCTTTATACCATCTTATTTTAAGGTATTTTTGAGTCTTTAATTTAACTTAATTTAATTTAAAAAAAAAAAAACTGTTATTGCATTTTATATTTTAAAACTCAATTTAAATGTTTCATAACTCTGTCCATTATGTTAGAATTTAATATATTTTTATAATATATTTTTATACAATATGTTTCATAAGATATTATGTATGCATGTTCACATACATATAACGCAACTGTTATTAAAAAATCAAATTCCATAGAGATTGTAGAGCAGAGAGAAAATCTGTTTGACTGCATGGTAAATGAAATCATCTAATACCACCCTTTTTTTTCAACAAGCAAATTTGTTTTAAAACGAGTACATCCTACACAAATATCCAAATATCCTTTATAATTCTCCATGGAAAATGTGCTTGAGTCCTTGTGTATTTTTTTTATTTTTTCAGTTTGAAATAGTTAAGTTACCCTTGACAATATTCGTACTGATAAAAACCAAGCAATGAATAATACCAGTTTCCCAGTCAAATGTAAATATGTAATATATTGACGTTATAACATTGCCGTACTCACACAGGCAATTTCTTTGTTGTATTTATAATATATACATAAATAACTTATAATAGATTCTCTGTTCTGTTTTTCTAATGAAATTTGCTTTTATTCAACTAAGATCGTTAATAGGTCCTTCTATTTTGTTCAGTTATTTTAAGTATTTGTGTTTTGCTACTTTTTTGTGAATGGAATTATAAAAACAGAAAATATTCTTGTAACGAGGTTTATGTGTGCTAACTAGTCCCACGCCGGCTACTCTCATAATACAATTGTGAAAAAGTGAATTATAAATTTACAAGTAAAAGTGTAATTAATAGTGCATTTTTTTAAACAGTTATTGATTGTTATGTTCTACTATTTTTCTATTTCCTTATTTAAGCCAAAGCCTTTTGCTTCAACATTTCTGTCTTAATTCGGCAATTTGTAACGCTAAAACTCCCGAAGCTCGTTTTTAGCGACACAGGCAACATCGAATGGATTATCATTCTAATATTGCCATTTTCCGTCCTAACTAGCTGGTTTGTATTCGATGGCGAGCGCTTTCGATGCGAATGCATCATTCTCAAGCCGCGGATTAGTTTGTACTGGTGAGTCAGTGTTGGCGTTCAGGTAGTTCTGTTATTAGGTCCGTATATATTCAGGTAAGCAGAATACCAGCCACCTGGCATTTGTATGCAAAGTGAATTTATCGATACCTCCGTCTTTTACTATTATGTAGGTACGTGTGTCCGTCTGAGGGTGTTTTTCGTTTGCCCGTTTGCATGAGTAGTTTCAATGGTGTGAAAATTGTGTCTGAGGTCGTGTTTACCTGTTCGTTTATAATGTCGTTGTTGAATGTTTTTGTCTTGTAGATTTCCCTATTTTCAAGAATGTCTAGCCTTCGTCCTTTTTTGCTAGGATGTAATAATGTCATACATTCATCTATTTCCCTTGGTGTGTATCCGTGAGTGTCAAGGTGTAATGCAAATTTTGAATCTTCTCTTTTCCGTTTGAATGAGCGTATGTGTTCTGTAAACCTTGTTTTTAGTGTTCGTCCAGTTTGCCCTATATAGGTTCGTTTGCAGGTACAGGTAAGTCTGTATACTCCGCTGGAATTAAATTTGTCGTTGTTCTGAGATAGTGTTTATGGGTGCTTCCACCCTAATTCTATTCTATATATACTTATTTTTAATCTGTAATTATCTTATTATCTGACAAGCGCTTTCGAAGTGAAGATATCATCAGTACAGTTTAAAAGCACGGTGAGTCAGTGTTCGGGTTTAGGTAGTTATTTGATTAAGGCATTTTATGCGGGGCTTTTATTATTTCCCAGGTACGTGTGTTTGTCTGAGGTATCTGTAGTTTAAGTGGTATGGAAATTATGTCTGAGGTCGTGTTTACCTATTCGTTTATCACTGTTTTTTTAGATTTCCATGTTTTCAATAATGTCTAATATTCCTACTTTTTTTGCTAGGATGTAGTAATCTAAATTTTCTTTGGCGCGTGTCCGTGAGTGTCAAGGTATAATGAAAAGTTGTAGTCTTTTCTTTTTCGTTTGTATAAGCGTATGTGTTCTGCAAATCTTGTTTTTAGTGTACGTCCAGTTTATCCTGTACAAGTATGTATGCAGGTACAAATAAGTCTGTACTACTCTGCTGAAACTAAATTTGTCAGTTGTATCTGTCGATGTCCTGAGAAAAAGGTTAGTTAATCTACAGTTACACAGAAAAGTCTACATACCCCATTGAAAAGCGAGGTTTTGAGATTTCTATGAACATTGTAGCATTGAAATATATTCCAAGTAAATCCAATCTAATAACAAACAATTAATTTAACAAAAAAAATTTAATCCAAAAATATTTATTAACATAAATGAACAAAATTCATTTTTCAAACACAGAAAAGTCTGCTTACGACTTTGAAATGGAGTACACAAAATGCAGGTCTGTACTCAAACAGTACTACCAGTCACTTCAGGCGCCTTTACTAGATACCGTTCGTTAGAAGAAAGTTTAATTGTTCGATATTAATATTGTAGTTGTGTTAATTTAAACAAAATGGGTAAAGAAATCTATGTTCAAATATGTGAGCTAATTGTGAAATAGTATAAGAAAAAAATCTTTAAGAGAGATTGGAGAACAATTATTCGGAAATATAATCAAAATAATAGTGTAGAAAACCACCTAATCTAACTCCTCGTGCTAAGCGAAAAATTTTGTAAGACGTGCAACAAAATCCAAGACTAACAGCAATAGAAATTGCAAACACCCTGAACAATCAGGATATTGCTTCATTGCATTCCTTGAAGCAATAGAATCCACAACCATATGTCTCGAAAGAAGCCATTCATCAGCAAAATAAATATGGAGAAACGAGTTGAATTTGCTAAGAAATATATTGATGCAGACGAAGAATTTCAGGCTAATATTTTATTTAGTGATAAAAGCAAGTTCAACTTGTTTGGCTATGATGGCAAGCAAAAAGTATGGCTTCGAAATAAAGAAGCATTATTGCCCAAAAGCTTGCTTCCTACGATGAAGCACGGTGGTTGTTTCATTATGGTTTGGGAACGCATGGCGGCTGATGTGGGTAACTTAACTTTTATTGATATTAATATTGAGCGCATGGCATACTTGGATATTCTCAAAGCTAATTTGAAGCAATCCGCTAATAAACTGGGCTTTAAGGTGGGTTAGTACTTTCAGCAAGAAACGATCCAAAACATACCGCTAGTGTTGTCAAGGAATGGCTACTATATAATATGCCCCGTCAAATTCATTCCTCAGTCACCAGATTTTAGCCTCGTAGAGAATTTATGGGATTAATTGGATCGTCGCATTAAGAAAAGGACATTTAAAAATAAACAGGACCTCAAAAATGCTTTACTTGAAAAGTGGAATTTAATTTCGAATAATTACCCAAAAGTATTGGTAAATTCCATGAAAAATAGATTAAATGCTGTTGTAGATAGTCATGGCGGGACCACCAGGTATTAATTCTGTTGTCTGTTATTTCCTTTTAAGTAAAATACATTCTTTTTGCAAAGTATGTAGACTTTTCTGTGTTTAAAAAATGAATTTTGTTTGTTTTTGTTAATAAATATTTTTGGATTAAAATTTAGTTGTTAAAGTTTATTGTTTGTTAATAGATTGGATTTCTTTGGAATAAATTTTAATGCTACAATGAAACTCCAAACCTTGCTTTTCAAGGGAGTGTGTAGACTTTACTGTGCGACTGTATATATTTCTGGCCCTGTATAAGTAAATGTGTGCCATCGTGTTATATCGGTTGTCTCTTTGTTTTCTTTTTCCTGTTTTTAGTATTGTATTGTCTTAGAAGTTTGCCGATAGAAGTGGGTTTGAAGCCATTATTTTTAGCTATGGTCTAAATTTTATCGGGTTCTTTGTTGTACTTCTCTGGAGTAAGTGGGATTATCTTAGGTCTGTGTATCATATGTCTAAATGCTGCTAGCTTATGTTGGGTAGGATGGTACGAGGTGATGTGGATGGAAGTGTCCGTCGTAGTTGGTTTTCTATAGATGTCAAATGTTAAACAGTCGTGTTATCGTGATTGCAAGATAATCCAAATTTCTGTCTTGTTCTTTTTCCATTGTGTATGTAACGTTATTATGGATTGTGTTGAAGTCTGTTAGAATTTGTTCGGCGTTGTCTTGTTCGAGGATGCATATGATGTCATCTGCGTATCGATAGTAATGGGTTATTCTGTGTTTTTCCATTAGTGTCTTTATATGTAATAATTCGAGATGTTCCATGAAAATGTCCATGAAGATAGATTGAAATTCTTATCCAGAGTCCATCCGGTAGTTTGTAAAAGTGGTTACTAAATCTATAGTAGTTCTGTTTTATTATCATCTTTGCAATTTCTATAGCTTGTTGAATAAAAATCCTGCAGTTAAATATCACTTTCAATGTGCAATGATTTCAATTGGATTTCCACACAAAACTTCATTTTTTACTGCTGGCACAATACATTTCAGGAGCATCTCCTTAGTACTGGTCCAATTAAAATGATTTAATACATGTCGTAGGTATCTAATGACAACCTTAATGCAGGTAAAAATGGTAACTTCATTTTAATTCTATATAATTTCTGAATTTTGCCGTCTTTTTGTTTATTGGTTTAGAGTTCTCAATTTATTAAGTTTGAGGCATGGGAATCTTAAATTTTTTATAGACAATTTGCCAGATACTAAACGCTATGATCGATATGAATACGCTTTCTATGCAGTAATATGTTTAATAGTTTAAGTTGAAATAATAAAAGTACTAACTTCAAATTTTTTATTATTGAAACTGTGGAAAAATTCGCAGATACATTTATTGACGGGAGACTTCCGTCGTTTTGTTGTTGACATAATTAATTGCAATTGTTATGTTTTATTATTACATTATGTTATTTATTTGACTATTAGAAACTAAAAATTATCTTAATTATAACAAAAAGCTTTAATTTTGTTAGTGAAGTGAACATTATAACAGTGGGCTGCTGAAGACGATTTAAGGGGCGAGTTTTTTATTGTTTAGTTTTGAAGGTAATCTTCAAATATTTCATTTCAAATAAATTTAGTGATATCAATATGAAATCAAATATTTGGTACTATGTGTCGATTTTGCTATCATTGAGTTTGAGATATAATTCGTGTGATAGTTATGAAACGTTTAGTTTTGAATGAATCACATACAAATAACGTAAATTAACATAAATATTTTCTCGTAAATGTAAAGAAAAGCCTGCAGTAAGAAGTAAATGTGTTCTACATTCAACAGTCTGTGGCCTTAAATATTTTTTGAAAATATAAACTCTACTCTCATTTAATTCAATACACACATTTTTTTATTATACTCACATTAGTTATATCGAAAAGTTGCTTTCACATTATAATCATATTTTCTATGAGTACAAATTTTGCTGTTTTATCAAATTGTTGGCAGAATATTGTCTATTTCATATTGATTAAAATTTTAAAGAAATATTTTTAATTATGCTATTCATTTCAGGCAAATAATATTTTCATATTATTTTCACATAAAGTTTGTTTTCTAAAATTCTAAAATAAAAAATTTAGTTTAAGACGATTCAAATTTTTATTGTATTATAAAGAGAAATCTTTAGGAATTATGAATGCAAAATGATATATGGCAAAGGCCACCACGATCACGCTGACAGATGTCGATGCTTTCTTCAAAGTTTTTAATTACTTTTTGGCAAAATGTTGGTCCTATTTCGTTAATCATATCACGGATTTTGAGTTTTAAGACTAAAAACGATTCGATTGGCTACGAATAGACTCTGTTCTTAATATTATTTTTATTTTTTGTGGGGTTATGTTAAAAAAAATAGTTCAGTGATGTTAAATCACACGATCTGGCCATTTAACTACTGATTTCTGTGAAATTATGCGATCGGAAAATTTGTTTTGCAATAAATTGGCTGCGTGACATGTGGCACCTTCCTGTTGAAACCACATGTCCGTGATATCCACGACGTCAATAATAGGTCAAAATTGAGCCGTTAGCAACTCGCGATAGTGTTATCTATTGACCGTTACCGCATTTCCAGCTTCATCGAAAAAAAAGAAGCGGCCTCCAGACCACATAGTGCACCATATAGTATTCGCTCCAGAATTTTTAGAAGACCAAATGCGAAAATTTTGCTTGTTATGTTAACAAAGGAAAATGGGATTTGTTAAAGTCTAAAGAGTAAAATCTCCAACCCTGGCTCATATATTTGAATGGAAGCAGTTGACATCTAAAGGGCGCTGCAATCAACACCATTTTAGCTAGCGAAGAATTTTTTTGCGATTCGATTTTATTTTTTATAATTTAAATAATTTTGATTATTTTTTAATATTATAATTTATTTATTATTTAATATTTTAATTTAAATTCTTTTTTTTATAATTTAAATAAATTATAGCAATGGTACACTTTATGTTGTTAGAGCCAAGCTTAAGGGTTTTACAGGAAATAATATTTAATATACTTAAAAAAATATACGACTTTATAACCATTTGAAATCGACCTCAGCAAATGTTTACTGCATAGTTTTTTAAGAAATGTTATATACAAGACCAAAACAACATGATTATAAGGAATTCTACCCAATAAGATAAGCAAAAAAAAAACAAAAACAACTAAAGCATAACAAAAACAAAACACGATTGTAAAAAATTCTACCAAATAAGATAAACAAAAAAAAAAACAACTAATACAGAACGAAAACAAAATACACAGTCAGGCAGACGCATAAGCTGAATGATAAATACAACAACAATATGGGATGATGTTAGAGTAGAATATTCTTGTATATATTCTTATATAGTTGTTTTAAGCACCACTTACTGGGCAAATGATTTAATTCAAGTTGAGCTAACAGTGAGTTAAAACAGCAAAGTTACCATTGTGTTTATTTTGTGTACTGAAAGTAAATAAAAGATTTATTTTTTATCACTCTAAAGTGCTGTGCTATTAATATACAATAAAAGAACTAAATATACCAATACGTTTATTGGTTTATATATACCAATATATAATACGCAGCAATATTTATTTTGTGCTTGATTCCTTTTTTAAATAAATATTTCATGATATTCTCACAAAATATTTATTTAAATAAAAATAAAAAATAAAAAATGAAATGTATTGTAATGGGGGAGAGCATATCCATATTGCAATTTCACTTTCGCTCACAAAGCTCATCAGTGAATTTTACCCCAATATTGTATAGAAAAACCTAAAAGTCTTATATCCAAAGCCAAACTGATTTTATGAGAATTTTACCATAAAATCAACATAGCATAGACAGCAAGACTCAAAGACACTTTCATACAAACACTACAAAACATTTCAAAAAAAAAAAAAAAAAAAACATTAAATATTTTGTGAGAATATCATGAAATATTTATTTAAAAAAGGAATCAAGCACAAAATAAAAATTGCTGCTTATAATGAATATGATTCCGAATAATTATAATTTACTTATTTGCATTGCATGTGCTCGTTGCTTTTTTGTAAAACTATTTACAAATATTTTTTATTTTCTGGAATTTTCAAATTGCATATGAATGGTTTCCAATGGCAACCCTTATGTAGAAATGATTGAAAATAAACAATGTTTTTTTTTTTTTTTTTTTTTTTTTTTGAAATGTTTTGTAGTGTTTGTATGAAAGTGTCTTTGAGTCTTGCTGTCTATGCTATAAAATCATAAAATCAGTTTGGCTTTGGATATAAGACTTTTAGGTTTTTCTATACAATATTGGGGTAAAATTCACTGATGAGCTTTGTGAGCGAAAGTGAAATTGCAATATGGATATGCTCTCCCCCATTACAATACATTTCATTTTTTATTTTTTATTTTTATTTAAATAAATATTTTGTGAGAATATCATGAAATATTTATTTAAAAAAGGAATCAAGCACAAAATAAATATTGCTGCTTATAATGAATATGATTCCGAATAATTATAATTTTAATATATAATACGTTTATTAAAAGGAATAAACGTAACACTATTTTAAATTTGCGAAAATTAAAATTGTTTAACATGCAGTAAATAGTTTTTGATATAAAAATTTGTTTTTTAATACTACGGCGTGTCCGCCGGAAAGGTATACTAATTTGTTTGATTATAATTTTTTGATAAATCTTTTATTTAATGTCGACAAATATGTATGTAATGCAATATCAGATAAATTTTCACCTCTGTTAGCTACACAGCCAAGCAGGCGTCTACACTGAATGAAAATAACAACAATATGGTGATGTTGAAGTGAAATATTCTTGTAAATACATAAGAGAAACGCTTAAAATAACTATATCAGCATATGCTGGGCAAATGAATTAATTCAAGTTTAGTTATCAATCAGTAAAGACAACAAAGTTACCATCGTGTTTATTTTGTGTGTATTGAAAGTAAATAAATCGGTTAATTTAATTAAAAATTCTTTAGTACTGTGTCATTATTTTCCAATAAAAGAATTCAAAATAACAAAACGTTTATTAATAGGAATAAACGTAAGTATTGTTTTTATCTCACAATTTCCACTACCCACAAATTTTCATAAATTATTTGTGTTTTATTTTTGTTAAACGATAAATTCTTACTGACTATAGTCTAAAGAAAATAATTAATTATAAAGACGATAAAATTGTTGTTATGAGATTGTTGTTAAAAGATTAAGAGCAACCTAACGTTTTGTTGACGGCCGTAGCTATTCGTGCTTTTTAAACCTTAAATTAAATTGTAAATTTGGAATTTTGTGAAAATTAGAATAAAGAATTACATAAAGTTAATTTGTAACCTCACCTTGTGTCAAATATAAAGCGGAATTTAACTCATGTTCCACAACAGTTTAGTGCTTGTGCTTGTTTGTTCGCTTGGGTGAGGATAGCCGTCTGGTGGCCATAAACCTCCCCCACATTTTTAGGCTTCGTCAGGCCGTTTGTTCCTGAAGAATTGAGAGAATCCATGACGATGTCGGTCGGTCGAATTCAATATCTGCACCAGTTGAAGCTTGTAAGTCTTCAAAGTATAACCCCAATTATTTTGTATTGAGCCTATGGACTCAAATTTAACAACCAAATTTTTAATAGCGGTCTCGGAAGGACGATTATGTTGTGCGAAAATATCACGAATTTTACGATATGTAACTTTACTATAACCACAATTTTGATAGTTGATTTTAATTATTTTAATGCGATTTTTGTGCGAAATTGACTTCATTGTAACAGTTGCCAATGCTTCTACTACGAATATGTCAAAGAACTAAAGGCAAAAACTATAATGGTTTTGGTATTGCCATATTTGAAAGCAACTCTTGTAGAAAAACCCGATATATTAATGGAGAATATATCTACATATACATAAAATCCTCATATACGTATATAATGCTAAAAAAACGATTCTTTTATTCATAACTTTTTTAAGAATATCCTTACAAAAATTGTATATTTTGTATTAAAATAAAGAAAAATTATTTGCAGCTATTAAAGCTATGAAATTTAATCGAATTTTAAATTGTCTCAATTACCTAATTGAAAAATAAATGAATTATTTTCATAGAAAATTGTGTTAACTTTATATTATTCAATTTGATTAAATTTAAAATTTAATTTTATATTTTGAAATTGTTAAATTAAATTTAATAAATATCTTTTTACTTTTTTTAGATCTTTTTTTATATATTTTTTCTTTTTCAATATTTCGCTTTCCTTTGGAAAGCTTCTTCAGGAAAAAATTTTTAAATTTGAAAACAAAATATTGAAAGCGAAATATTGAAAAAGAAAAAAATATATAAAAAAAGATCTAAAAAAAGAAAAAAGATATTTATTAAAGATAAAAAAGATCGTTTAAAAAACTATATAAATTAAATTTAGCACAATTAAGTACAGATTTCGATCTGTTTCATAAATAAAGTAAATAATTAGATTTATTAAAAACTTTGTTAAATTTTCATTTAAAATTTCTAAAGATTTAAAATTAAAAAAGCAGGGAAAACGGACTTTTATCTCTTTTATTATAAAAATTTGAAAATGGATTATCGTACAACTAGAAAATTGAGATAAAATACTTGCTTTTAGCTTTACAAAAATGAATTAAATGATTTGTCATTATAACTATTCTGGGAGAAGCATAGAATTTATTTTAGTTGATAAGAAATAACACTCTGTATAGAAAAGTGACAATTAAATACTTAATTGTGAATTGGGAATGTCAATTTATATCCCGGCTCTTAAAACAATTTGGTAAAATTAAAGTGATAAAAATATTTTGCATACAACATTGCTGCCTGAAGCAATCTTATTATATGCGTGTTTGTACCAAAATGCTATACACATATACATACACTCACATATAAAACATTTCTTCTATAGAAAAAGGAATACACTTTTATTAATATTTGCTTTGGTTTCTATATTAAATGGAACAGCTAATTATATTTATAACATGCAGTGAATATTGTATGGTTGGTTACCCATTTGGTATGATACTCATAGACAAATTTATTCTCGTATATACATATATGTACGAGCACACTGTCTAACATAAAGATTAAACACCAGATAAAATTATACATTTTGAGTAGACAAAAAAAAGTCGAATTAAAGTTCAACATTAAAGTCCTGTTGTGGCAGTCTGAATGGATAAAAACAAAAAAAAAAATATGAAAAATATGAAAAATGTGAAAAAACAACTGTACAGATTTTGTGGCATAAATTATGTAAACAACAATATGTAAATGAACACAGATATGGGAATGCATTTGAAAGTTGAAGTTTGCCATATTTGCTATGTATTTCAGCGGTTTTTACCCACACTAATCAAGAGCTTAGAAAACTTCATTTTGTTCTTTACCAAAAGTTGTACGCTTAGATGAATTACTAAGTGGATGAATTGTTAAGTAATATATTATTGTGTAGTGTCGCTAACACATTATTACAATGAATTTAGTGCATATTTGATTAGTGAAGTAATTGAGTGGCATATTGTTTTAAATAAACTCTAAATGAAAATAGCATGTTGTGACTTGAATATTTGCGCATTGAAAGTAACAAAAGAGATCTTTGCAGTGTGTCTATTTCGCATATGAACTCTTAAAATTTTCACGGTTCATTAGTTTATCGCCTACTAAGGGATGAGCACAAAATTAATTTTTTCTTTAACTAACAAGTTTCTTGGTTGTACTAAAGCTTATTAACAATGAAGCAACAGTGAAATACATCCTACATTGCGTCCATTTTCCAATGAGTTAACGTAGCTGGATACTCGACAGTTACCAATGAGTAATTTCACTTTTCGCTGTACGACGACAAGTAACTCGAGTAAGGTAGAGTGAAATTGTTTGAAACAAAGTTTCTGGATTCCACTTTTGGTTTGATAAACAAGTTTAGATAGTAAGGGATCAGCTAAAGTGAAGTATCTTTTACACCATTTAAGCCAGACAAGGACTTATATAATTGTTCCGCAAAACAACGAAGGCTTCTGATTCCGAATGTAGCAAACGGAATGTTTACTATTTATATGCCAGAAAGGATAAAATAAGTTTATGAAATTAGTATATAAAACATTTCAGTTACATTTCAGTTACACTTGGGTATAATAACAATATCAATTATATAAATATCCTTTACAATTGAGGCCAAACCAAAATATTTAAAATTAGAATTAAAAAATGAAATTAGAATTGGAAAATGAGTGCCAAGGATGTTACATTTTACATCAGTTTTAATATTAAAATATCTTTGGTATCATTTTTCCACTTCATTTCCACTATGAAAATAGTGGTTCTGTTGAATTTACATTTCGTAAAGTTGTGATATTTTCGGAAAACATAATCGTCCTTCCGAGACCGATATAAAAAATTTGGTTTTTAAATTTGAGTCGACAGGCTCAATACAAAATGGGCGAATACCAAGGTGTGTTCGAATGGCTCGTTCAACTGAAAATATCGTAGCCGTGAACTACAGTGTTGAAGCAGGTCCAAATTTGTCAATTCCTCGACGTTCTCAACAATTGGGGTTATCCAAAACCACCACATGGCGAATTATGCATAAGGATTTGACTTTGAAGAATTGCAAGGTTCAACTGATGCATGAATTGAAGCCGACTGATCATCCACATCGATATAAATTCGCTCACTTTATTCAGAAACAACCTGAAAAATGAAGCCCATTTGTATTTTTCCGGGTATGTCAACAAGCGAAATTCCTTGTTTGCTTCTTCTGAGAATCCTAGAGCTATTATTGAGAACCCTTCACATGTGTCATTGTAGGATGTGTTATGTAGTCTGGAGGCGTGATTGACCGTTTTTTTTTGCAAAGATGAGGCTGGAAATGCGGTAACGGTCAATGGATCATGCTATCGCGAGATGCTAACATCTCAATTTGGGCCTATTATTGACGAGACGTTGATATCACCAACACGTGTGTGCCCCCCCCCCCCCCCGGGGGCACATAAATTTGGTCTTTATAGAATTCCACTATCTAGATACAGTGCAACTGGGGAAAAAGGGAGCCCAGTCCCCTGAAGACAGGCAGGAAGTCAACTAGAAACATCACTTTATTTCCACGGGAATCAGTAAGTCGCAGAGTTCATTATTTGTCTCTTTAGACATTTATTAGTTCTCTGACTGATCATTGAGGTTGGCCCCTATATGGAAGTAACGTGGTGGTTGTGGTTTCACGGCCCCATAACAGTACAATGGTTTTTATGGTGGCCAGGATCATCTCACTGATAATGACACGCAAAGTCAATGATCCAGTCCAGTGAGCATGCTAGACATGTGTTCTGGACAAGAGTTGGAACGTCTCCAATTCTTTAGCAAGGTGTGATTGTTTGCAGCCCTGCCCTGGAATCACTAAAGTTGCAACTAGGTGGTTCTGTTGCTTAGAATTATGTCTTCGGCTTCCTAGGACGCATGTATGACGTTCCAAGTTATGCAATTGTGGGTTGTCCACCATCTGATTAAGGCTACATAGCCAGGAGCGGATGTAATGCGAATCACACTATCACCAACATGTCATTTCAATAAAACGGTGCCACACGGAGCATTGCCAATGAAACGATCAATTTATTGTAAACGAAATTTCCCGGTCGCATAATTTTACGAAAATCAGCAGTTATGTCACTAGCCAGATCGTCTGATTTAACACCACTGAAGTATTATTTGCGGGGCTATGTTAAGGACAGAGTCTATACGGAGCCAATCGAATCGATTTCAGCCTTAAAACCGATTTTGAGTTTAAAGGCTGGTGTCCATGTTTATGGACAAAATATGCCACGATGGCAACACAGTCGCTGAATTGGAAAACTGGCGGGTTTTTTTCCAAAGGAAGAAAACCGCAAGCTTTTTGGAGGGTATAAAAGGCAGAGCGGCGAGAGGAAATCAATCAATAACGTTTTGGCAGCCAAAAATGAAGAATTAAAAGTAAAGTGAATTTAAAATATTGTAAATTTGATTAAGTGATTTTGATTAAATGATAATAATAATAATTAAGAATTAAAATATTTAATTTTATGATTTGTGTCAATATAATAAGTTAAATAAAATGAAGTAACTAAATAAAAAGAATTAGAAATTAAACAGCTGGAATTGGTGAGGTGATTAAAGAAATGGGACCGTCATTTTCCCAAAAAGTGAATAAAATCTTTGATGAAAGAATCGACATCTGTTAGCGTGGTCTTGGTGGCCTGTGCCAGATATAATTTTTCATTCATAATAACCGACCTTTCCTTTCATAATACAATAAAAATTTGAATCATTTTAATCTACAATTTTTATTTTAGTAAACAAGTCTTTATATTTACCATATCTGAACTATATTCCGAAAAAACGTATGTTCGTAAGACTAGATAATTCGAATATTTCTTTTAGCTAAAATTTTCCAGATGTAATCGACCAAACCAGGTAGAGGTGAGTTTCAAAAAGGAGAATCTCAATAATACGCTTAATCACGATCTCGCATAGGGTTTTGTGAATAGAGTTGATTTTTGTTGCATGCTTACGCAAAGATCTATGTCCGGAAATGATGCTGCATCTGCGACTATGGGTAATATGGGTATTATAGAATCGGAAGCTCTTGATGTTCTTGCCATGAATATTCAGTGTTTCTAAAATAGCTTTCAATTGCCTCGGTTTTCTAAAATGGTGTAAATAGCTTCCAACTGCCTCGGCTTTCGAAAATGGTGTAGGAGATACTTCACTCCATCCGATCTTCGTACTGTTTATACCACCTGTATCCGTCCAAAAATGGAATACAACTCTCATGTATGCAGTAGAGGGCCAAGAGGACAGCAGGCTATCCAACTCTATTCTCTAGAGTATCAATGCAGTGTGGGATGTGTTTCGCTCTTTTATCGTTACTACAATGGTAGGTGCTCTAATGAAATTAGGGAACTTGTTCCCTTTATTCACTGGTTTTTGCATTTAACTCGATTTTCGTTGAGAGTGAATTGCGCTATGCATTACAGGAAAAGTTCGTTTTTTTAACAGAACATTGTGTTTCTGGAAGAAAATCCTTCCAGAGGTCTTTCCTGTCACCTTTAATGTAGGAAAGTACAAATACTACTTCCTCTTTCCTCCTCCCCATAACCTAATTTCCGAGTCCTGGCACAATTGCATTGCATATGTAGGAGTCATCCTCTAAGTGGTGGTCCGAAAAAAAATAAACGTTTTTACGACTAATTTTCTATATGTTTTTAATTATAAACTTATAAAACTACCCACTTACATGTGTTTAAAAAGAAGGTGTAGTTATTTAAAGTTTGTTAAAATTGGCTACATAGGAGGAAGTACTCTCTTGTACATGCAAATATATGTGAGAGTAAAACAAAAATAATACATGAATAACATTTTAGCATGGTGTTGAACTTTTACTCTGGGATAGATATCTTCACGTTTGCTGTTTTTGACTGCTTGAGGCAATTGCTTTATTAAGGGTTTCTGCTTCGTTTGCAGTTGCTGTGATTCATAAAAATACAACCACATTCGCTCATGCTTGTTTATTTTTTAATTTTTTTGAATAGAATCTATTACAACAAAAAAAAAATAAAAATTAAATATTCTTGCATACTCGAATAAAAAAATTTTAACTTTATTTATTTCTATAATAAATGGGGTGGTGAGTACTAGTCAATTCATAAATATTTTAGAACACTTTATATAAGCACACACATACACACATGTGTCAATACATAAATATGCGTCAAAATGTAATTATTAGAAGGAAATATAAAACCAAACAAGAGCAGGAGATTATATCAGGGATTTGAGAACAAAGAGGTAACTAATTTCAAATGTGTCTGTTCATGGATTTAAAGAATTTTTCAATCAAAACCTGTTTGGTTTCATTTTCTTTGTTGCTTTTTTGCTGGTTGAACTTTAAATTAAATTAAATTTTGTACAGTATGAACAACTTTTAGCTGTTAGCGCGATTGTCATGCCACCCTTGGCTTTGTTGTACTGATTTTTCTGTTCCTGTCCAAAAAGTGTGTGGAATTCATTTTTTTTTTGAGAATGCGTTTTTTGTTATTGTTGTTTTTGTTTTGTAAATTCTATTAAGTTTGCATTGTACAAATGCATGTGGGAAAGATTAATCCTTAGCACACGTGCTCTCATTTTGTATCTCTTTTAGTTTATAACATTTTTTATATCCCCTGATATCCCATGGCAACTTTAGTTTATAAAAAACTTATTAAATTTCAACTTTTCAGAAATAAGTTACGTAAAAAAAACATCCTTAATAAAATACACGACTTTACTGTAGGATTTATGCATTTAAAATGAAAATTTGCCTTGAATCTGAAAGTTAAGTATAATTGAATTATGTTTGACTAATTGCTGTATTTTTTATTTATTAAAACAATAAAATATCTATATATATAAAAGAGGATGTGTGTATGTATGTAAGAAATGCACTCGAAAACGGCTGGGCCGATTTTGATGAAATCAGAGAATCTTCAGAATATTCAGGCGGGTGACACTGTGAAGTCCGATTTTTGATTTTCGGTCTGTGGGCGGAGGGGCGTGGAAAAACCCACCAATGACATATACATATACATATTTATTATTTTTTTTTCTTTTTTATTTTATTTTTTAAAGCCATTGTTATGCTTTTCAAAACGAGATATCAATCTCTTAAATCGGTTATGTAGTTCCGAAGATATTTACAAAAAAAAAACTCACTAATCTTTTATATAAATAAAAATTCAGCCCAAAATAGGTGTCCGTTAGTTGCCAGTGTTTGACGAGATGCGCCGTCCGATTTTCAGCAAATTTTCACAGTACCTTCATAATGGTCGTTCGCTGGTTTGTATCTTTGTTTCATGTGGTTATGCACAATAGTGCGTCCACAGTGCGCCTTTCAAACAAGACAAATTTTTAAAAAATTTCAAAAATTTTTTTCCATTGCATACTTCGGCTCATACTTCGGCTTTGTATCAAATGAAATGTGTTTTTTTTTGTTTGTAGGCTGCTGTGTGTGTGTGTGTGTGCAGAATGAGACGGCAATACAAATCGAAATATGTTCATGTTCATAGCAAGTGGATGTTCAAACAAAGAAAGAATTTTGTTTTCCATATGTGTATGTGTGTGTGTGTAATTTGCATGTGCAATTGCAAAATGATCCATCAGCCGAACGTTTTTCAAAGCAATTGTTAGATATTGGGAATGGCGCAATTCCAATTGACACCACCACAAAATTGATTACGCTTCCAAATAATTTTTGCCACTTTGCACAATAAAACAAGAATTGGTCACAAACGTATTTCCAGGTATTGCAGAAAATTTTAGAATCCATGATTGGTTGGAGGAAAGAGCTATCTTAGCTGCGAAAAACGCAGATGTTTCGGATATAAATGTTACAATTTTGAATAACATTCTCGGGGAAATTTTTACCTAAAAATCGACTGACGATGTTACCAATCAAAACGATGTTGTAAATAAATTAAAATTCGCTTGAATTATCTGGACTGACGCCCATCCACCGCCTACAAGTGAAAGTTGGTATTTCAATTATTTTGCTTAAAAACATCTGCCAGCCACGATTTTGCATTGGGACACCTTTAGTAGTCAAAAAAGTCATGGAAAATGTGATTGAAGCAAAAATTGTAAAAGGAAAATATAATGGCGAGGATGTGCTGATCCACGCATTCCTATGATTCCTCCCGATTTGCCGTTCGATTTTAAACGGCTTCAGTTCCCCATACGTGTTGCTTTTGCAATGGTCCCTGTTTTTCGCACGTTCAATTATATGTATCATATTCAGGTGTTAATAAACCAACTGCTTTGGTTGCCTATACCACGAACCAAAATCAATCGAAAAATGTTGTCGTAAATGTCAAAGCCATGCAATAGAACACGACGTTTTATATAATCACACAAAAATATTGAATTGTGAAAAAATAAAATTATTAAAAAAAACATAAAAGGAAAAAAAAAGGAAATTGTGTTCTTTCTGATTAATTTTCTTGAATGATTGAATTTTTAGCGCACACAAAAACGAACGCTACAGAATAAAAAACAACCATTAATGACTTGCAAAGCAGTCACGGGCACGCTAGTTATTATATAAATTTCAAAATATCATGTAGGCAGCTTTTGAGTTTAAACAATTTTACTTTTTATAGTCAGGTGATTGGTATTGTTTCTGTAAATGTTGAAATTTTCGAGGTTTCCTTAGGATAAAAATTTTAAACTTCATTAAAGAAATAACATCTAAAATCGATTTATTATGCTGATACTATAGCACGTAAAACCCTTTCAAAAATTAACACATTCGAGGTACTCTAATTTGGGCCTTTGCTGTGTCGCAGCTGACAGCTGTGGACCCTCGAATTCCAAATTTTATGCTTCTCTTTTAATAGCACATGATAATTTTTTTATTGTATCAAATTATTTCTAAAATATATTTTTCTTTTCCTCTATGGGTTGTGAAGTGAGCAAATGATGATAATATTCTGAGAGGTCTAGTAAGTTCCGCAACAAAATTCAAAGTAAATTTAAAATGCCGCAAATAATTTGGTTGTTTTCCATCACAAGAGTGGTAAAGCTATAATTTGTTTATACCGGGATATTGAACAAATGTACAAACTCTTAATTTAGTTACGAAAAAAGGCTTACAGCTTTACACGAGAACTTTCAATTCATAGAGTTAACAAAACTTAGAAAGTACTAAAGGAATCTAAAAGTAGTGATGATATTGATAATTGTAATAAAATGTATATTCAATAATGATAAACAGATTTTACTAATATCCAAAATTACGGGAACTAAAAATAATTATAATTATAGTTTATTGAGCTTTTTATTATTTCTTTACAAATTTTATCAATTTTATTTTTATTTTTAATATTTCGCCACACTATTGGGTGGCATATTTAGGAACAGGAAATGAAAATGTGTAAAAAATTTATTTAAATAACAAATAAATGAACAAATTTTTGTTAACAAATAAAATAAAAAAATTAAAAAAAAAAAATACACACAAATTGAATATTTTACACATCCTCAAGTTTTCTTGTTTTAAAAATGTTCAAAGTATTCTCAGTTATATTCGATTATTAATTTTGGACCTATCACTTTGTTTTTAAATCCAATAAGGCATAGAATTGCTGATTTAGTTTTTAATATTTATTTGTTTATTGGATAAAATAACCTTGTAACTTCCAAATTTTTTTCAAATTTGGTAAAATTTATTTTTTCTTATTTGCTTTTTTATTACAACTAATATATAATTATAAATTATTAACCTATTTTGTTATTTTATAATTAATTTTTTAAGCTCAAGGTCTTTCTATAAAAGTTTTTGCAAAGTAATATAAAATTTAGTAAAATTTTGAAAAAAAGAAAAAAACTAATAAAATAAAAATAAAATTTAAAATATTAATTGTAAAAGCAACTAAAAATATTGTATTTAACTGCAATCTAAAGTTTAGTAAGGATTGCGACGCTTTTTTCTAATAGGAGTGTTTTAATATTAAAATTTAATGCAACAACCCGTGTGCGCGCTACTTGTGAATACTAATTAAAAGGCCTAATATTCGAGGAGTTTGATACAAAGCAACGCCCTTTCTTATTCCATTAGGAACTACTGCCATAGCATTGAGTCGCTAGGAAATACTACAAGTTTAGCGGTATTTAATCTTGATAGTCAATTAATGTAACTTCTAAGAGAGATCATATTCTGTCGCCGCATAAAAAGGGAATTGAGTAAAAGAAAAAAACAAAAAAATAGAAATTTAATTAAATTTTAAATTCATAAGTTATACTACATAGTCCGATGCCGCCCCCATACTTTAAATAAGCTTACCGTGGATTTAGAAAAAAACGAAAACCATTTCAAAATATTGATTTTAAAAATTCTAAGTTATCACAAAAGTTCTGGCCAAGAAAAACAAGAACATTGCTGAATTATTTTTTATGGTTAAAGCTTTTAATAGGGAAAGATTTCAGTAACAAAAGCTCCTTGGTAAATATGTATTTAAAAAAAAAGAAACTGCTGCCCTTAGAATAAAAAAACGTTAAAATAAATAAATTAAGTGGTGAATATATTTTTAATTACGTAATATAATTTCATTACAAAATAATACCCTTTAATACGATGGCCTGGTGAGGTCATAACGATGCGTTTTCTCTGGTGGCTAGGGTATCCTCAACGGCATCCATGGTCGTGTTATTCCAAATCAAATGAAGGACCTTGTTATAAGTACTTCGCCTTTATTTACCATAAATTACTGAACAGCAGCTTGCTCCACTTGGCTACGTCTGCAACGATATCATGTGCGAAGGTACCGCTTGGCCAAGTGCCACAACTTAGCAGTTAGTGACCGAGGAAAATATCCCGATCAGCGGAAACTGTGCCGCGACAAAACCACTAGCACCCAATTTCACGCTGCTTCGGCCTCTCCCAGTGGCGACTGTAGACAAAAACAGTGCTGAATAAAAACCATTATACAAGATTGTGACCTCACAGTATTAGCTAGAAATAATTAGAAATAAATCTAGGCGATACGATCCAATTAAAATATTACCTCTTACCTGCAGGATGCCTGTCTACTAACGAACTACGTAAGGGCGGAGATTACCTTTTATATACTTATTTGCCATCACACACAAATACGTCCATCATCTCTACCCCTGATGCATAAAACAGCTGGTGGCTGCGTTCATTATCAGCTACTAGTTTAATCATCACCCAAATATGGCGCTGCCACGCGATCTGACGTTAAATTTTAATCCTAAAAATATGGTAGAATACCGTAGTACCATATATTTATAAAATTCCAAGATAATATTATATGTTGTGTTGCTAAAAACGAGTCGCGGCAGTATAAGGTAGACATACGATGTAGCAATGTTTAGAAAGTTTTGCCTTGTTTTGAAGATTTTAGTAGTTTAAAAATCTCCGGAGGACGTTTCGCAAAAACGAGGAAGATAAATTTTTAGGTGTGTTTTGCGGATATTTAATTATATTTAATTATACGGGCAATAAAAAAATTAAAATACAATTTTAATATTGCCAATTTCGGCGCTAAGAACTGTTATGTTTATTTTTAATTCAATGATAAGAACTGGTTACTTCCCATCATCTTGCAAGCAATCTAAAATAATTATGATCCCAAGCCTGGCAAAGACGTTTCGCAGGTATCATCATACCGTCCAATCAGCTTATTACCTGTTATCTCTATAATATTCGAAAGGTTGATTTTGAAATCATTAGCGGCGCATGTTATTTTAAGAAATATAATCCCAGACCATCAATTTGGGTTTGGGAAAAAGCACAGCACTATCGAACAAGTACACAGAATCACAAATTCAATTCGAGAAACTTTTGAAAGTAAGCATTACTCTTCTGCACTATTTATAGACATATCACAAGCATTCGACAAGGTCTGGCACGAAGGCCTTCTGTAAAAAAATTTCAATATTTCTCCCGTCAAACGTACTTAAAATGTTCGCGAGCTATTTAACAAATATATCTTTTGTAATAAGGTGGAAAAATACTTATTCATCGAGTAAAAAAATTTTAGCTGGAGTCCCGCAGGAAAGCATACTCGGACCATGCCTATATCTTTTGTACACCGCAGATTTGCCCACATGTTGAAACACACACACATCGGCATTCGCAGATGATACAGCATTTCTAAGTATTCATAAACAACCAGAAGTGGCATCGCAACAACTTCAAATCCACATAAATGAGTTGGAGAAATGGTTACATAAGTGGAAAATAAATGTTAATGCCAAAAAATGCTTTCATTTAACTTTCACGTTAAGAAAGAATAATTGTCTAACTATAATAATAAAAGGAGTACTTGTGAATACACCTCGATCGGCGTCTCACTTGGGTACATCACATTGCAGCTAAAATCACACAGCTCAAAATTAAAGCCACCCAACTGATTTGGCTAATTGGGCCACAATCTTCACTTGTCTTGGACCTCAAAGTGCTCCTATACAAAGCGGTTTTAAAACCTATACGGTTCAATGAAATCCAGCTATGGGGGTCTGCTTCCGCATCAAATGTTGACAAACTACAAAGAGGACAATCAAAGATCTTGAGAATCATTACGTGTGCTCCCTGGTACATGCGGAATAATAACATCCATAAGAACCTCAATATTCCTACCATCCGAGAAGAGTTTAGAAAGTCATGCACAAACTACGTTGCAAAAATCACCAATCATCCCAATCCCCTTGCGAGGAACTTGTTATTATTTGAGGGCCACAGGCGTCTAAAAAGAGTGCAAACTCTTGATTTGGCAAGATAACTTTCTTATTAAAATTATGCGTTGAGTACTACAGTGGCAGTACCAACCTAAATCATTCATAGATTAAGATTTTAATACTTATTGCAAATGTCATACAGACAGATACAATATTAAAGAAAAAAAATATTGACTGAAGTAATTTCCACAATTGCCGGAAAAAATTAAACAATTTACGAACAAAGAATTTTTTTATTGTTTTTTTTTTTTTTGTATTGACGATAAAAGAGGCTAGAAGAGAAAATACAATTGGGCGGCGAGAGGAAATATATTGGATTTCTCAAGCCAAGTAGTCTTTTAATTTCATTTGACCTATGAAAAAAAATTCAAATAATTTATCGCAAAAATTTTGTTTCGGTTGGCTGTTGCCTTTAAAACAACTCATCCACGAGTGGGGCAAGACAAGCCTTAGTCGAGATTGATTCTTGTTTTATTTGCTGTTCCAATGTGCAGGCGCCTTCACTAACTTATGTATTGCGGTAATACTAAAGGCTGCGGGTATACTAAGGGGTGCTTAATTAATATCTATTGTATTAATTTATTTTCTTTCATATCCAATGCTTAATGTTTAAGCAAACTATTGATCTTGAATTTCTAAAATACGCTGTAGATAATTGAAGCTTCTTTTGATTTTTATTCGGTTCACATTCAACATGCTTCTTAGTAGTCTTAAGTAGCTACAACCAATTCAGTTTTCCTTTTACATAAGGTATAAACCAACATATTTAAAATAAGAATATATCAATATGTTTGTTTATTCTATAATTAATACACGCCAGCAAAATGAAATTTTATGATTTAAACACGCTAACTGCATTTGCCGCTTTGTAGCCATTGAATTAACTATATTGAACGCAGCGATATGATAAACAGATGATTCAGATTACAGGCTTATAATTTAATCATTATTTTAATTCCCGTGAAAGAGGCAGCTAGAAGAGTTAAATGATTGCTTTTTGATAGCAACGCAAGCTTTTCATTGGGCATGTCTATAAAATAAAAAGAATTATTAAGGTTTTCCCGAAACCAATAATTTATACAGTAATATGTGGCAAAAATACGAAAAACAACAGATTGTTGAAAGTAATGGTGAAGGTAATACAGTGATGGGCTAAGCATGTTTTTCAGGTTTCGGTTTTTAAAGACGATGTAAGAAATACTTCACTCCATCCCATCTTCGGACTATTTATACCACCTATATTCTCCCCCCAGGGGGCACATTATAAGTCTTTAGGATCACACAACCATCTAGACTTGTGTCTTGCGGGGGTAAAGGGGAGCCAAGTCCCCTTCAAGGCTAGTAGGAGCCAACTGGACAATCCACTATATTTCCACGGGAATCAGTAAAGTCCCAGAGTTCCGCTATTTGTCTCTTTAGACATTTAGCTGTTCTCTGACTGATTATTGAGGTAGGCCATTCTGGAGTTTCGTGGTGGCTATATGTTTCGAGGCCCTCGTTTGAGTTTGTGGGTCGGATCATTCACAATGAACACAATGAATGGTCCAGGTTCAGTGAGTATAAATGCCGTAGTGTTCTTAATTATATTAAGCTTCATGCGTTCCGAACCAGTAATTGGATAGTCTCCAACTCTTCAGCAAGGAGTGAAGGCTGCGGCCTACTCCGGGCTTTTGAAGTTACAACTATGAGTGACCGGCGGTTATACGTATCCGATAGCCTTGGTATGTAGCTCCATCCACAGTGGTAATGATCCACCATCTCATTAGGGCCCATGGCCAGGTGCAGATAAGATTATCACGTCACCACCTATATCCGTCCAGAAATGGAATAGAACTCTCATGTATTGGCCGGCGCCATAAGTCTATTTTGGAGTTGCTCGACCGCATAAAGAAGAGGGCCAAGAGGCTTATTGAGATAGTAGGGCATCCAAATCTATTGATTCTCTAGAGCACCGGCGCAATGTGGCATGTATATCACTGTTTTATTGTTACTACAATGATAAGTGCTCTAGTGAAATTAGGAAACTTGTTCCCATTACTTTTACATTCTTGCGTTTAACTAGATTTTCATTAAGAGTGCATCCATTTCTGGTTGATTGGCCTGTGTATCGCACTACGAATTACAGGGAAAATTCCGGTTTTTGGCAGAACAGTCTGTATGTGGAATAAACTTCCTCCAGAATTTTTTCTGGTCACTTTAAATGTAGAAAATTTCAAATCGATTGTCTACAAACACTACTCCCTCCTTCCTCCTCCGCATAACCAGATTTGCTAGTTCTGGGGTCATACCTGAGTGCTGGTCCAAAAAAAAAAAAAAAAAAAATAGGCGACTTAAAGACTTCACTTAAAAATAAGCGACTGAAATTAAGTTAGCGTGTTAAGGTTCTTTAGCAGCAAGTATTAAGAACAGAAGTAAATTGAGAACTAAATGGTGTCCACACAAAAATAAATTGTAATTTCGTATATATTTTTGTTGAAATTTTTACAATTCTTGTTGCTAGGCTTTGCCATGGCAAGTAAATTAATTCTTGTGTCAAAAATAATTGGCAATACGTATACAATTAAATCTTTTAATAGATAATACAATGTTGTTTAAAAATTCTACTATTCTTTTATTTCCACATGTCTATTTGTCGCCAGCAAAACTAGAAATCAAAACAATTGTACTGTAACTTAAACCTCTGCACGGACAACAACCTGCTTGTTGCTTTGCTGCTGTTCCAATAATTATCCTCATATAAGTTAACATCACAAATATTGCAACTCCACAGAAAGTAGTGTTTTGTGGGGAAACTTTGCTGACATTGTCATTCGCAATAATTGGCAAAGCTCCTCAGCTTATTTAAAATGATTAATTGCTGATTTAGATAAATAAATGAAACACCTGGGACGCAAATTTATGGTGCATCAGCAAATTCGGCATAAAACGTTGCTAAAATTATTTAAAGATTTTAGTTTCAAGTTCAGTTCTTTTTGTTACATTTAAGTGAAAATAACTAATGAAGAAAAAATTAAAAAATAAAACTTTTTTTAATAAAATTAATAAATAGAAACATCCATTTTTTAGATTGCAGTCTTTAACTTGTTGTAACAAACGTGCTTAATCCTTTCGATCAAAAAAAAAAAAAAAACTTTAAATTAAAACTTTTGTTCTTTACAAAACAGTAAATTTTTATGAAAACCAGAAAATCTTAAAACTTCTTTAAATGCATCTGCTACCTCTGTTGTTTGCAAATCCTAGTTTCGTAACAATATTTTATTCACTTAAATGTTTTAAAATTGTTTCTGCAGATTAAATGAAAAAGACAGAAGAATATTTTAAAATTTTTCAATTATTTATTGGCCATTTTAAAGTTAAATATTTATCATTTTACTTAATAATTTCTTTCGACATTTTATTGATGTGGTTCATTTGGTTGACCGCAAATTCTAATTAAAATAAATTGGATTTCAATGATACTCAAAACCACAGCAATAAGAAATTTAATACAATATTTAATTCAATATGTGATGAGAAAAATTTATTGTGTTTTATTTTGTTGTGGATGAAGGACTTTTGAAGTCTTAGGAAATGCTTAAAGAGGTTGTCCGGTTGGAATGATGGCAATTTCATGCTGTTAACAATATAACAATCATTAAATAAAATTTTCAAATTTCAATTCAGACTCTATTTAGTTTGTGATTATTGGACCACAAAAAATAATAAATTTATTACTCAAGCAGATAATATGTTTCTCTCCCAAAAATTGTTTTTAAGACAATAACTGAAAAAATTGATTTTCGTTATCACAAAAGACTAATGACTTTAACGACTATACCTCACATCAAACTAGTGAGTGTTAGGCGACTATAGTCGAGTCTATAGTTAAGGTGAAAAATTAGCTATTATCGATAAAATAACGAAAATTTTGAACATATTGACACTTTCGCCAAATTTCATAAGAAACCGCCGAAATGTTTGCTTTTTAAGATTGCGCACCAAAGGAAAAAACCGAATCATATTGTTTGCATTTAAATCGTTATTGGGAGACAATGCAAATTCTCACACATATTGATACTTCTGCTGAAAAGTTTTTCAACAAGAACTTTGTTTTTTAAAGCAAAAAAAAAAAAAAACAAAACACATTATTGCATTTCGGAGAGAAAAGTTCGGCAATAATAAATGAAAGATAATATCTGTCAAATGTCCACCAAGACCACGCTGATAGGTGTCGATACTTTTCGGCAACATGGCGGTCCTATTTCGATAATCATATCATGGATTTTTATTTTTAAGGCTGAAATCGATTTGATTAGCTCCGCATATCTAACTGGCCACTTTACTGCTGATTGTCGTAAATTATGCAATTAGGAAATTCGGTTTGCAATAAATTGATCGTTTTATTGGCTGTGTCAAATGTGGCACCATCCTGTTGAAACCACACGTCAGTGTTACCCACGTCGTCAATAATAAGTCAATATTGAATTGTTAGCAACTCGCGATAGCGTGATCCAATAACCTTTAGTCATTTTGAAAAACAAAAAAAAAACACCCCAATCAAGCCTCCAAACCTTATGGGGCACCATAAAACGACATGTTGAGCATGCAAAGACTTCTCAATAATCGTTCTAGGATTTTTAAGTGATAAGTAAAAACGGGGTCGTCTGAAAAAATTACTTGTTCCTGAATGAATTGATTGAATCTAGGGCGATGTGAATGGTCGGTCGGCTTTAATTCCTGTACCAGTTGAACCTTTTAAGTGTTCAAAGTCAAATCCTTACGGAAAACTAAACAGGCACCGTTGTTTCTCCTACATTCTTTCTTATTTTTCCAAACGACCTTCTTTGTCAACCTTTCAATCCTATATACTCTTTCGCAGTTGACAGCATCATTTGTGATTCGTATTTATTTAGTAATAGACAACGATCTCGCGGCGATCTCCGAATGGGGTCGTGCGCATAGAGTCGATGCTAATGCCCGTAAGGCGCAATGTTGCATGATTACGCATAGATTTGTGTTCGGAAATGTTGGTGCACCTGCTACTATGGGTGATATAGGTGTTACGGAATAGGAAGCTCTTGATGTTGTTGCCACGAAAACGCAGTGTAATGTTCGATGGACTAAACATATTTTTCAGGTTTCTATAGGAGCTTTCAAGTAAATCGTTTTTCTAAAACGATGTAAGAAATACTGCGCTCCATCCGATCTTCGTAATATTTATGGCATCTATATCCGTGCAGTTGCTTGACCGCTTACAGGAGAGGAACAAGAGGCTCATTGGGGACGGTAGGGTATCGAACTCTATTGATTCCCTAGAGCATCGACGCAGTGTGCGATGTATTTCACTGTTTTATCGTTACTACAATGACAAGTGCTCTAGTGCAATTAGGAAACTTGTTCTCAAAACTCGCACGTTTTTGAATTAGACTCGATTTTCGTTGAGAGCGCAACCATTTGTGGTCGATTGGTCAGCGTATCGTACTATGCATTTTAGGAAAATTTCAATTTTTAGCAGAACAGTTTGTATGTGGAATAAACTCCATTCAGAGGTATTTCCAGTCACTTTTAAAATTCAAATCGAATGTCTACAAACACTACTTCTTCTTTCCTCCTTCCCATAATCTAATTTCCTAGCTTTAGTGCAATGCATTGCATAAGCAGGGGCCATCCCCTGAGTACTGGTCCGAACGAAAAAAAGGTGATGGTTTTGGAAAACGCCATTTCTTAGGAATTGAAAAATTTAAATCTGTTTCAATATTGTGGTGGCTCATGAATACGATGTTTTGCGTTGAACGAGCCTGTCGAACACGAGTTGGTGTTCGCACATTCTATAGCCAGCCTTATGACACAAATTTAAGGACCAAATTCTTAGCAGCGGTCTCAGAAGGATGATTATGTTGGATTTTAATTATTTTAATGTGATTTTAGTGCGAAATTGAATTCATTGTAATAGTTCCCAATGCATCTACTACGAATATGTCAAAAAGCTTAGTGTCAAAAATAAAACGCACGGACTGAAATTCATAGAATCTTTCTTCGGTAATGGTAGTTAAGCTATTATTTAAAAATGTTATGCTGATAACTTATAATTTTTATGTATTCCACTTAGAATTTAGAATGCGGCAAATTTGCTTGTTAGCATACCCTGGTAAGTGAAAATAAGCTTCGTTTGAAAAAATGATTTTCAGAAAAAGTAGCCGGTTGTTCCTGAATGAAATGAGCAAATCTTCGGCGATATGAATGGTCGCTCAGCTTTAATTCTTGCACTAGTTTTCGCCATTTAGTGATTTTGGATAACCTCAATTGTTAACAATGCGGAGAATTTGACAAATTTGTATTAGCGTGAACACTGTGACTCACGGCTGAGATATTTTCAGTTGAACTACCCGGTCAAACAGGCATTGGTGTTAGCACATTTTGTATCGAGCCTGAAGACTCAAATTTAACTACCAAATTCTTAATAATGGTTTTAGAATGACGATTATGCTGCCCGAAAATATCACGAATTCTACGTAAAGTAACTTTAACAAAACCATCATTTTCATAGTGGATTTTATATATTTTAATGAGATTTTCGTGCGAAATTGAATTCATTGTAACAATTGTCAGTGCATCTATTCCGAATACGTCAAAAAACTGAATGTCAAGGCTATTATGTTATTGGCGTTGCCACAAATGAAAAACAAAGTTCTTGTTGAAAAAGTGATTTTATTACAAAGTATTTCACTAAAAGGTCAACTTTTTTGATATTATGCAGGATCGAATCTCAATAATTTGAAAATTTAAAAAAAAATATTTTAAAGACATTAATAGTACTTGTTGGCAACGTAACCAGAATCGTCTGGCATCATCAAAAAACTAATAGAAGACCTAACTACCGCAGCTAACTTCAGCCGCAGCTAACTTCAGCACATGCGTGAAACTTCCTGCCATTTTCCTTTTTTTGACCGAGAATTGCAGAGGAAAGTTGCTGCTGCTAATGGATGAATTTTAAAGTCGAAATCAACTGGTGTTTTCCACAAAAGAGTAGGTTATAATATAATTTGCTATCAATTATTTAATATTTTTACTTAAAATTGTAGATATTTTAATATAAATACAAATTGCTTAATACAATTTTGTTTTATTCAAAATACACCGGAAATCACCAGGCCAAAGGCTGGCGTGCCTTATTAACAGTACTACTAGTATAATACAGTTCTTAATTTTCCCAGAATCAAATAAGGTAATTTTAAATCCCTGGAAAATTTAAATAAATAAAGATACCCAAGAAGAGCCTTTATATATTTAAAAGAAAATTCCTGGATATTAATGTTTAAAATAAATTCAATTTATTGCAAAGTAACTCAGTTGTCCTTTCTACAGTCGTTACAAAATTCTTTCATTATAAATTTATTTTTAATTTGTAGATTATTTTTTCTTCTGAAAACCCTTTTTTTCTTGCGTTGTCTTTTTGTAGTTTTTCTTCTTAGTATTGATGCCTTTGAAGTACAACAATAAATTTTAATTAAATCCGAAGGCAATAATGATGGCACCACTACAAATAGAACATTTTATTTGTGCGCTTAAATGTATGTTCATGCTGAAAAAGAGTGGCAACAATACTGTGTCTTAGCGCTTGTGGCAAATTCGGGAGTGGAAAGATTCAGCCTTTCGAAAAACTGGGTTGAAAAAAAGTGTAATTAAGCAGAATAGGAAAAGGGATTACCCACATATCTACCTTGTACACGTTACAAATGTCATCTATTTAAACTAAAAAATTTATAGATAACAATAGGAGAAATAGCTCATTATCAGTAAATATTAATTTGATTAAACTAATGCGAAATGCTTCTTTCCTTGATCTCTTTATTATTGACCTCATGCACATATTTATTTCGATTTCTGCTGATATCGGCCTAGCAACGAATGATTTCTTTTAATTTTTTTATAATTTTGACCCAGCATTGTGCAGATTGTTGCCAAGCAAATATGAATGCGCGGTGCTTTAATTGTAGTTTAATATTTGTAGTTTTTAAAATTATTAGTCAAAGTAATTAAATAAAATAAATTACTTGTTCCCACTGTTGCCTTAAGATATCACCCACATGAGGAAGGTAGCCCCAAAACATTTTCAGCTTACGTGTGAAAAGCGATACTTACCAAAATATGAGTACTTTGAAGACTTTAACAACTGAGAGTTAAGTTCGTTTTATGCACTAAGTAACGAGAAATGAAAAAGTTTAATAATCACGAAAGGTTAATGCAATTGAAACTTTACTTTACCTACTGTGATATAAAAAAATTTAATTGTAACTGTAGGCACAGTTTAATTACACCTTTTCTGAAAAACTTTATATCTTAAATTAGCGTTATTGTGTTAATTGATATAAGAAGTAGAGAACTTATACGAATTAATCTGAGTTTTAGACAAAGACCAAAATATGCTTATGTTCGATTTTGGTAACGTTAGACAGATCTTAAATAAAATGTTATATCGATGTCCTTTTCACCATCTCGTTAGTGCAGGAGATTATCAGAGGGGTGTTCTGAGGTATTCCCTTCAATTGTTATATAAGTCTACCTCATATCGCGTGTACCCTAGAAATATAATCGGTGTAGATTCTGTGTAATAAATTCGAGCCTTTTGTATCGGGATTTTCAACAAAAAGTTTGTTTTCCAAGTATGGCAACACCAACAACGTGACATTTAGTTATTTCACGTATTCGTAATAGATGCATTGGTACATGTTACAGTGAATTCAATTTCACACGAAAATCGCATTAAAACCGGTTAAAGTCACATTTCGTCCTTCTGAAACCCCTATTAAGAATTTGGTCATTAAATTTGAGTCGACCGGAGCGTTTAACTGCAAACATCACATCACCGTGAGCCAGAATATTGAAGCAAATCGAAATTTGCCAATTTTTCAACATTCTCAATTATTAGGGTTCTCCAAAACCATCACAGGGCGAATTTTGCATAAGGATTTGACTTTGAAGCCTTACAAAGTTCAACGGGTGCAGGAATTAAAGCCGACCGATCATTCATATCAGAAACAACCGGTCGGTTTTTCTGAAAATATTTTTTCAGACGAATACCATTTTCACTTGTCTCTTGAAAAATCCTTGAGCAATTATTGAGAAGCCTCTGCATGCTCAACGTGTCACAATATGTATTCTGGAGGCATGATTCGGCCGTTCTTTTTTGGAAGATAAAGATGGATATGCGTTTACGGTTGATGGATCACACTAACCCATTTCACTTGTCAGGGTATGTCAACAAGCAAAATTTGGGCTTCTGAAAATCCTAGAGAGATTATTGAGAAGCCTCTGCATGATCAACGTGTTACTGTATGGTGCGCAATGTGGCCCGGAGGCTTGAGTGGGCCGTTTGAGGCTGGAAATGCGGTAACGGTCAATGGATCACGCTATCGCGAGATGCTTATACCTCAGTTTTGGCCTTTTATTGACGACATGGATATCACTGACATATTTTATCAATTGGACGGTGTCACATGTCACACAGCCAATAAAACGATCAATTTGTTTCCGATCGTTAAATTTCACGACAGTAAGAGTTAAGTGGCCAGCCAGATTGTGTGATTTAACACTACTGGATTATTCTTTGTAGCGCTATGTTAAGGACAGAGTCTATACGGAGCTAATCAAATTTTGCCAAAAAGAGATTAAGAACTTTGATGAAAGAATCGACATCTATCAGCGTGGTTGTTGTGGATATTTGCCAAGTATCATTCTTCATTCATAGTTGTAGAACTTTTCTCTTCCTAGTACAATAAAAATTTGAATCATCTTAATCTAAATTTGTCTTTTTTTTTGTTTTAGAAAGCAAATTTCTTATTGAAAAACCTTCCACTATAGAACTAATATCCCTGTTTTAGACAAATAACAAAATATGCTCATGTTCGATACTGGTAGCATTGCATAAATCTTTATTAAGATGTGATATCGTTGTATTTCCTGCCACCCCGTTATTACAAGAGATTATGGGAGGGGTGTTCAAAGCTTATCTCTTCATTTGGATTGTTAAGACTTTGACATATCGCGCATGCACTAGAAATAAAATCGGTGTACATTCTTTATAAGAAATTCGAACCTTGTGTACAAATATACTCTGGCGTGATATATCTTAATTAATTTTAAACTATTCGAGATGTGCACCTCAAGAAAAAGTTTCGAAACATCTTGCATCTATAATTTTGTCCATTGTAAAAATTAATACGACTTTTAATTATTACAAGTCTCCCTTGCGAGGTAAGCAAATGGCGCACCACATGGCCGGCATGCCAGTCGATTAGGTAATGATGGGTCGAAATATACCATAGCGATTTCTGTGCTTCTATTAGTGTTCTTTTTGTCATGCATTTTGCACTAAATTTAAAGCCTGAAAAAGGAAATTAGAATATCTGTTAGCGATAATGGTCCGCTTATATTTTGTATCCTTGTCTTATTTAGGAAAATCGTTTTATAGTTAAGCGGGCTATTTTATTCCTAAAATAAGAGTTATAAGCTCGCAGCAGTAGTTTACATGTTCATAAGGGTAAATTTGTTGAATTAATCTGCTTTATCTGACATCTTTACAAATATTCCGAAGGCTTCGTGATAAATTGGCAACATTATAGAAACAACCAAAAATTTGTTTTCATTGTTAATGTCCTTTTAAAAGATCCTAAAAAATTTATAACTATAATTTATTTTTCTCCATGTTTTCATAGTTTCATACCTTTAATTATCTGACAAGCAAAAGAGTATGACAAACACGTAAAATTGCTAATTAAAATTTGCCCTTTGAATTTCACAAATACAATCATGATCAGGTGCTCGTGTGTGTGTGCCGGGATACAAAATTTTCTCATTTTCAGTTTATTTATTTTTTGTATTGAAATTACAATAAAATTAAATTTAATTTCTCCAATTAACAAAAAAAAAAAGCCACTCACACTCCAAGGTTAAGCCGGGGTAGGGGTAGGTGCGAATTATTGCTGAAAACGGCGACAGCGAATAAAAATGAAGGTTATGCTACACAATTCAACATAACGTTTAGTATTATATAATTAGATATGCTAATAAGGTAGTTATTTTAATTTTTCTTGAAATAGTCAATAATAAGAATGTAAGGCATACTTTTAGGATATGAATTTAATGTCAAATGAAGTATACATTTTTTAAGCCCATAAAATAACTTCTTTACAATGAGATACATAAAAAAAGCTTTTCTTTTGATAATGTGCTTTTAAATTTTCAACAAAATTTTTAACTGACATGTTTTTATGTAAAACATACGGGTTCATTCATATCTCTATGAGTGAAGTGGTACTTAAAAATTTAGCAGCATATGTTGGTATTGTGCGGAAATTTGTATTTTATTCTTAAACAGAAAATAAAAATGTTAAATTAAATGAAACTTTATTATGGGAAAACGAAAAAAAAATTGGTGTTTGTTTACCACTTTAATTTCTGTTCACATTTAGAAATCTTTGGGGAGGCTTACAGCTTTTAAACGCAAAAGACATTTGCAATGACATAAACATTAAACATAAATACCAGCATAAAACATAAAAGCCATTAAAAACATACACAGCATAATTTCATAAAATAAAAGCAAAGGCCAAAAAAAAAAAAAATATATATATATATATATATATATATATATATATATATATATACCTTTTTAAATACTACGACAGATAAAGTTTTATATTATAGATTTCTTTGCTGCTGAATATGGAAGTTTAACAGCAATAAAATAAAATTTATTATTTTTACAGTACATTTCAATGAAATTTGAAATAAAAGTTTATTTTCAAAATGCTTAGATCAAATATTTGCCATTTGATAAATTATAATAATTATCTTTTTAATTTTCAAAGATAATTGTGAATGGAAGTGAATTCCGGTATATGGACAACAAGTGCTAAATTATTACCAATTCCTATTGAGCACCAACAGGAATCGGATTATTTTTCTTATTCTTAATATTTTCCTAACGCAGTCTCTCTACCTCTTGAAGCTAACTGTGACATCCTGGATATAATAATAAATTTCTCTATATACCTATCATATCATGTCGTCAGTTTTATTTATTTTTATGGCCAAAGAAACAAAATTGAATTACGTTCTCCATAATTCATTTGAGGCCTTGTGATAAAATACTGACGATAGATTTTTTAATAAAATTTTAAATAACCCAGAAATTTTGGCCTTTAAGAATAGTTTCAATGTAACTTGATTGCATCTAAATAACCCTACGTGGTAAAAAAAAGTTAATATAAATTTTGAAAATAAAAAGTCTTGTGTTAGAGTTAACAGAGGTTGGCTTTGAAACAAAGATTCAAATTCTTTGTCGAAACTTAATTATCAAGGAGCTAAGAATAGAAACATTTTAAATTTATTGCTTTTGCTTTGTAAGTTGCAGAATTTATACGGCAATAATGCAAAATAATAATTTATCTTTTTTGGTATTACTCTCTCTTACTTAATCAATAGAAAAAAATATTTTTCAAATCTTGTCCAGAATAAGATAGATGTTACCGACTGAACGGTTTTGATTAATTTATTTCGTTTTTCAGTGTGCTGTTAAATGCTTTCTTTGTAGCAAGCAAAGTGAACGTTTTTAATCTTCAAATTTTGATATTCCATGAGCCTGAAGTGTAACTTCATGTAATCGCTTTTGTTAAAATACAAACGCCTACACTTTAAGACAAGATTAGAGTTTTAGAATATTAATCGAGGTTTTACCTTCCGAGTGTTTGGACATTATACGGCTGCTTATATAAACTTATTCGTACATTTACATTTATTCTTTAATTAAATTAATGTTACAAGTAAATTAAATTTCTTTCAGAGAGGCTTAGGAACAGTGTGCGTGCCTTAAGCAATTGTTGATGTGCTGACTCGAAAGCTAGTCAATTTTTTAACTGTAGAGTGAAAGACTCGTTTTTTATTGTAATTATAGTTATATAATTATAATTATAGTGTAGGTTTTTTTTTTTTTTTAATAACGTTTATTTGGCCATATTTCTTATAATTAAACTATAAATAAACAAACAGTAGTAATTTTTTTTCTTTCTATACAAAGTCCCTTATTCGAGCTCTCTAGTATATTTTACATTAACAATATTAATTATTTTTTAAGAAAAATATATAATATATAAACCAGAATGGTGCCATTATAAAAATATTATGTAACAAAAAAGTTGAAAAAAAATTACTTACATATTTAGTTAAGAATAAAATGTTAATACTTATATGATAAAGGGGGGAGTTTGTAGATAACCTTTCATATTAGCCACCAGTATTTATTTACATTTATATTTGGAAGCATATTTTTATCTCTGAAATACAGGCTTGTATCAAATCTTTTATTTCCTATAGTTAATTGCTTGCAAAATATTGCTTTTCAAGTGGCTCGTCTATATATGTGATAGAATATAGGAATACCTGTTTCGTTTTGCACAAAACCTTGACTATCTAGGTGCAAGAAGGCCTCCGGTGGGACATATCTGTTTTGGAGTGTTTTGTCTATATATTCCCCATTTACGTAGTATGGAGTCATTATCAAGTTATTTTCTGCGCAATTAGAGCTTTTCAAAATGTGGTTTCTAATTAAAAAAATTATGAAATTGTCTACTCGACATGTCTTTGCAGCCTTGTATAATTTTCCGTTCGATATATATTTTATAAAATTGCTATTTTTTGACCTAGAAAGAGACGTACATGCTCTTAAGCATTTTCTTTTAAAGACTCGAATTTTTTCCATGTAAGCGAGAGAAATATTAAACCAAATTTGGCAACCATATGTCAACATTGGTCTTATTAAAGATTGATATAAAATAATCTTAATCCTAGGATTAATATAGCTTGAAATAAAAAGTTTTTTATAGATGAAAAAGGCATTTCTTGCCTTTGTAATTTGAATGTTGATGTGATTGTGGAAGTATAAAAATTTATCGAGATGAATGCCCAGATACTTAACCATCTGTTTATTTGGAATATTATTGTTAGAATATGATTTTATTCCGAAGTCCTTCCAATTTTTACTAATATTGTAATTACATTTTCCCACAGGTGGCCGAAAAAGAATAGTTTCGCATTTTTCAATATTTATTTTCATTTTCCAATTAATGGCATATTTTTCTACATAGTTGAATTTATTTTGTAAATTATTATTAATTTTTTGAATTTCATTATCGGAATGGTAAAAGATAATATCATCGGCGAAAGCAATAACATTATCGACTTGTTGCAAAAGATCGAAAATAAATATGTTAAAAAGAATTGGCGAGTTCACCGTTCCTTGTTGTAAGCCATTAACAATTATAAATTTTTGGTACTCATTTCCTTTTTCTTGCATACAAAAAAACACTTATTATTCAACATATTGTATATGAGCAAGACAAGATGGAATAGAGTATTATATTTGATTAGTTTGTATATTAGCCCTGGAACCCAAACACTGTCGAAAGCGTATATATATAATTGTGGTGTTGTATCTTAATCCGGATAGATATATGGTTTGCAATAAATCCTTTCTCGCTCAAAATTTTTTCCGAAAGTATTATTCTACTTTTGAGTAATAATTTCCCGGATTAGACATGAAAATTAGGGAAATCTCTTATCTGCAGGAAAACTTCTTCTTGGATAGAATTTAAAATCGATAAGAATTTATATTTTTTTTATTCGACTTTAAAAGTACATAATATATTTTTTATAATTTATTCATAGAAATATGGTTTTGAAAGCTGAATGCAGAGAATAGGTCGGGACAAACTCTCAGGATCTCAATAGGATAACTACAATATTTTAGCAAGGTACGTGCTTTATATGGATATTCACTCTAAATAAATGACGGTAACTAAAGTGACATAAATGATTTGGCTTTCATTTGTTACTTATTGTAATCAAAAGTGATGCGCAAAAAAACTGTATGCTATTTTTGCTTGTAAAATAAAATCGCATTGATTTTTTAATAAGCAGATATCCGAAAATTTTAAAGTTTTTATTCCACTTATTGAGATTAGTTAGCATTTATTGAGCAATATAATATTTAATATTATTTGATTTATTACGTCGATTGTCCAGTAAGGATACATTTGTATTTTTTTTTTTGTATTCTTTCAGGGGCTTCAATTAAATTAAAATAACTTCGTTAGAAAGACAATAGTTGATTTGTTTTAAGGGAATTGAAAAGTAACTGAACTGTAGTAGATCATAATCAAAACTGTCATGAAATTGTCTGTTCCGAATCTATTTTTTAGAAAATAAAAAATTTTAAATAATTTTATTTGTTGGAATCATTTTTTTAATATAATCTATATACATTTCACATTAACGTTTTTGTAAAATTCTTTACAAATATTTTTTGTTTTCCTTATTTTTCAAACTACATATGATTGGCTTCCAAAGGAAGAAGAAAGATTGAAAATAAAAAATGTTTTTTTTTCGAAATGCTTGCTGTGTTTTTGAATAGAAGTGTTTTTGAGTTTTCTTGTTCAATTAGGCTTACGATATAAGACACTTGAATTTTCTATACAAAATTTAGGGTAAAGTCCACTGATAAGCTATATGAGCAGTTTTTTGTTTTGAATAATAAATATTTCATAAAAATATTAAAAAATTAATTATTTATTCATTATTTTTGTTTATCCTAATGATGCAAACCAATGGTTTGGTGAAATATTGAATAAAAAATAAAGTTTTAAAATTTTTTATTAAATAATGAACTAGGTCATTATAAAAAATAAGAATATTATAAAATATTTATTAAAGCAATCTACCACAAACTAACGTAGATTAAAATAAAAAATTATAATTTTATTTGGGTACGGTTTTCCGTCGACCCTCGTCAAATTTGGTTTGTGAACAAACCGGTTTCGGCTGTTTGCCATCTTCAGTGTTCTTTTCGTACTAGTTGCGTTCTATTGTTAGTTGTGTTTATATAGTTCGTGTCTCCCTTCGTGTTATTGCGTTCGTCACTTACTGTCTTTTTTGCCTGCATCTCTCTCTCTCCTTTTTCATTTGTCTCTTTTTACCTAATTTGTCGTCCTTTTTCATTCGTCTTCTTTCCTAACTAAATCCTTTTACGATCATGCTTGTTGTCCGTTTTTGTTCATGTGTGAACCTATTGGGTTTTTTTCTTTTTTCTTCATGTGACATAATAATCTGTAATTGTACGTTTATGATGTTCTTTATTGCTTTGGTCTTCTTTCCTAACTAAATTCTTTTACGATCATGCTTGTTGTCCGTTTCTGTCTATGTGTGAACCTATTGGGTTTTTTTTCTTTCTTCCCCTTTTTATGTGACATAATAATCTGTAATTGTACGTTTATGATGTTCCTTATTGCCCTGGTCTTGCGCACCTGCGTAACGTTTTTGTGCTGGTGTAGTGTTTGTTTTCCTGTAAAAATGTTTCAACGGTTCAAATATTGTGTCCGAAGCAGTGTTTATTTGTTCATTTATTATTCGTCCGTCAAATGTTTTTTGTTTGTGTATTTCCATGTTTTCTAATACATTTAGTCTCCTTCCTTTGTGCTGTGTGTGGAGCAGTTTAACCGTTGTCTTAATATGTCCTGGTGTACATTTGTTGTTAAATATATGGTTCGCGAAGTTTGATTCTGGAGTCGATTTTGGTTCTCGTAGTTTCTTGTTATAGTCTCTGATGTGTTCCCTAAATCTGGTCTTAATTTTTCGTCCTGTTTGCCCGATGTAGCTATAATGGCATGTACAAGTTAATTTGTACACTCCTTGTCTGTCAAGTATATTCGCCTCGGTTGTTTCATTCCGTAGTATTCTGCCTAGGTTGTTTCTTGTTCTGAATGCGGTATTGATGTTGTGTTTTCCAAAGAATTTCGCCAGTTTGTACGTTGATGTTCCCATATATGTTAATGTAGCCCACTTTTTCCCTTCCTTCTCCTGTTCTTTGCTCGTTCCAATTTGTTTCTTGATGTTATCTACGAGGCGCTTTTTGTATCCGTTGTTTTCCGCTATGGTGTATATTGTTTCCATTTCCTTCATATACATTTGCCGTGTTAGTGGTGTTCTCTCGAGTCTTGTTATTAACTGCCTGATTGCTGCGTTTTTGTGTTGCTGGGGATGATTTGATGAGTTGTGTATTATTGTGTCCGTTGCTGTTGGTTTCCTGTATATTTCATATTCGATTCTGTTCGAGATTATGTTCCTCTTGATCGTTAGGTCCAGATAATTAATTCTCCCCTCCTCTTCCTTTTCCATTGTAAATTCTATGTCCTTGTGTCTTCCATTCAAGTAATCCAGAATTTGCTCTGCAGAATCAAACTTCGCGAACCATATATTTAACAACAAATGTACACCAGGACATATTAAGACAACGGTTAAACTGCTCCACACACAGCACAAAGGAAGGAGACTAAATGTATTAGAAAACATGGAAATATACAAACAAAAAACATTTGACGGACGAATAATAAATGAACAAATAAACACTGCTTCGGACACAATATTTGAACCGTTGAAACATTTTTACAGGAAAACAAACACTACACCAGCACAAAAACGTTACGCAGGTGCGCAAGACCAGGGCAATAAGGAACATCATAAACGTACAATTACAGATTATTATGTCACATAAAAAGGGGAAGAAAGAAAAAAAACCCAATAGGTTCACACATAGACAGAAACGGACAACAAGCATGATCGTAAAAGAATTTAGTTAGGAAAGAAGACCAAAGCAATAAAGAACATCATAAACGTACAATTACAGATTATTATGTCACATGAAGAAAAAAGAAAAAAACCCAATAGGTTCACACATGAACAAAAACGGACAACAAGCATGATCGTAAAAGGATTTAGTTAGGAAAGAAGACGAATGAAAAAGGACGACAAATTAGGTAAAAAGAGACAAATGAAAAAGGAGAGAGAGAGATGCAGGCAAAAAAGACAGTAAGTGACGAACGCAATAACACGAAGGGAGACACGAACTATATAAACACAACTAACAATAGAACGCAACTAGTACGAAAAGAACACTGAAGATGGCAAACAGCCGAAACCGGTTTGTTCACAAACCAAATTTGACGAGGGTCGACGGAAAACCGTACCCAAATAAAATTGAAATTAACCCCGTCGGAAAAGCCAAGCACATATTAAAAAATTATACTTGTATAAATATTTCATTTGGTTTTGAAAATTTTTAAAAACTTTTGCAGTTATAAAGCTTAATAGGTCAACGCTATGCTATCTAGTGATTAGTTTTTATACTGAAATGCTATAACTACATCAATTTTGTGTCTTCAACGATAATGTGAACTCATTCTATTTTATAACCCAAAAAAATTAACAGTCATGTACCAGGTGGTACTTTGTACATGACTTTTCGGTCAAAATGTCAATCTATATAATCTATGCAATTTAGGATAAGGACTCTAAATTAAATTGAAAACGCAGAGGAGAATAGAGTAAGTACATTTATTGTGATAATTATTTTGTTTTAAGCTAAGTTTTTAAACATGGACACCAACACCAGTGGCACAAAGGAAAAACCTTGAGTAGAAGTGGTAGAAACGAAGATTATTATTTAATTTTTTATTAGCGACATTTAAAATACTTGCTAATTCGATGTCATAAACTTTTTAGTTTTAATAATATTGTTACGTTTATACCTTTTATAAACGTTTTGTTGTAAGTTCTTTATTGCAAAATATATAACACCAGTTTTTAGAATTTTTAAATTTATAACAATTTTATTTACTTTAACTACACAAAGTTGACACTTCAGAACAATTTTCTTAAAAATGCACGTCTTTACTCGATGAGGTTAAATTTTATACTTATTGATTATCCACTCAGAAGATTTAAGATTTGTATCGCATTTTGTTGTTGTATGTGGTTTATTCGATGTATAGCCGCCTGTATGTGTGTGTATAGTTGTTTTTGTTTTTATGCTGATAAGGTTTCTGCTTGGGATTTATTTCAATACATTTGTTGTTGTTGTTATTTGTAGAAAAGGGTTTCTTAGAAAACTACGCAGATGGTAAACAACATGTATGTTGATTGCTGTAAAGTTAGTTTTTATCTTGCGCGTTTAGATGGTAAACAGCATACAGTTATTTTATTTTTATTGGATGCCAGACAGTTAGTAAACAGCATATCCAATAGTAGTTGTGTGTGTATAAACTTCTACGACGTTTGTAACCAGTGGTACGCTTTATTGCTTAATTATTTTATTTTAAAACTTTAGCAAGACACATTCGTAACAATATGTATTTGGTGATCAAAGGACTCTTGTCAACTTGAGGACGCAATAGGCAGCAACAGAAATTATTGCGAGAAAGTAAGTCGAAAGCGGCTCACAACCTCAAGAAAGTCTTTTAAATGGTCGATGCCAACGAATTTGATTTGGATTACTTATAAGAGGCAGGCACTGAAGTATGTGTATTTATATAGGTCAAAGAATTTTGTGAAAAATTACAAATGAAATAATACCTTATTCAATATATCACTTATTCATATGTTGTTCTTAGTTTTTTTAAGGAATGGAGAAAGAAACTGAACCAAACGGATGGTGATGTTTAAGAAACGCTGAAAAATTACTCTATATATCGTTATTAAAACGATATTTTTGCTTAAATTGGTTATCCGGATGAGAAAAGAACGTTTCCTTGTACATTTTTAGTTGATGGTAGCGAAATGGTCAATAGTGTCTAATAAAAAAAAATCAAGACTCAAAGCAGTTCCTTAAATTACCTAAATTTAGTTTTTACCAATTTTGCTGATTAAATTGGTTTATAAATATAATTTTATCAAATTTTGCTTAAAGTTGGTTCAAAATGCTTTTTAAAATTTTTAGGAATATGGCTGTAAATATTTTAAAAAAAGTAAACAAACCAAATAACAAAATCTCTTAAAATTGTTACAATTATAAAACTGTAATTATTTGTTATTATACTCGTGTGTTGCAAAGTATGACAGCAAAGTTGTAATCAGGCATCGTTAATTAAAAAAAATCCCGTTTTAAAAATAAGAATTTATAAACCAGTGAAAGTGCTACTCATAAAATAAAAAAAATGCTCTTAATACAAATGTGAGTCGTTTGTTAAATGTTGTAAAATATTTTAGTAGAAAAGCATTAAAACACGTTTTTAATAACGCATATATTTTTGTTTTTTTACAATTAAAAAGGATAATTAATTTCTTTATAGGAGGATAATGAAAAAAAAAACAGAAAACCAAAAGATAAAAATAAATGTACAAGTAATGGAAAATCGATTTTGGGTATTATTCAAGAACACATTTAAAAATATTGCTGTAAAAATTTAATTATGTTTTTTGCTGCTTTCAATCCTTAATTTAGGATCATAAAACATCCTGTCAAATAATTGAAGTGCAACGATATAATAATAATTTTAGGGATAGCACGTTTTGCTTTTATCCATCGAATAGATAATCGTTATAAATTTAATAAATTTAAATGGCCTACTTCAAGCAGCTGTCTTATGAAATTTCGAAAAATACAATGGTTTGAAATAACAATTATAGCAATAATGTATCTATCATGAATATATGAGAAGACTGCATTATAATTAAGAATAAATCTAATCTGTTATCCCTTTTTAACTAACAACTGAAAACTGTTTTGTGTGTTTATGAAAACCCAATTGTAATTTGATAAATTTTTGTGATATTATCGGACATTATTCTGAGACCGCTGTTAAGAATTTGGTCACTAAATTTAAGTCGCGAGGCTTCAAACAAAACGAGCGAACACTAACGCGTATTCGACCAGATCGTTCAACTAAAATCATCGCAGCCGTGAGCGACAGTGTTGAAGCACATCCAAATTTCTTATTTCCTCGACAACACGTGTTCTGTTTTTCTCGAAGATGAGGCTGGAAATGCGGTAACGGTCAATGAATCTCGCTATTGCGAGATGCTAACAATCAATTTTGGCATATTATTGAAGATGTGGATATAACTGACATGTGGTTTCAACAGGACGGTGCCACATGTCACACAACCAATAAACTGGCCAATTTATTGCAAACCAAATTTCCAGATCGCATAATTTCAAGACAATCAGCAGTTAATTGCCCAGCCAAATCTAGCTGGATTTACCACCACTGGACTATTTTTTGTAGGGCTATGTTAAGGACAGCGCGAAATAAGGAGCGACATGAATCGATTTCAGCCTTAAAATTCAAAATCCGTGATGTGATTAACGAAATCTGATTGCCATTTTGCCAAAAAGGTGATTAAAAACTTTGATGAAAGAATTGACATCTGTCAGCGTGGTCGTGGTGGACATTTGACAGATATCATTTTTCTGTTCATAATTACCGAACTTTTCTCTTCGTTTTATTTTGTCTTAGAAAACAAACTTCTTATTGAAAAACCTTTTAGAAAAAGTAAGTTGTTTAACCTTCTTTTAACGAAGGATGAATTATAAGTAAGTATAACTCGAAACTAATTGACCCTTTTGCCATTAAGTTCTAATAGCTCTTTTGTGTGTTTTTGGAAGCCCAATGTAATGCGACACAAAAAAAGTTTCAGCCTTTATTGGTTTTACTACTGTTGGTTCAACACCTTTTACCCTTTCTGACTGACTAAATATATTCAAGTATTTGTAATGCATTAAAATCAAAACGGCTATTTCAGGAAATTGTGTCTATAATATCAGTAAGGAATAAGCTTTTATGTGATATACACCAAGTTCTAATATAAGAAAGATATAGTGTAGCCATCAATTGTTATTTCTTAAGTTTTCTTTAGCAGATTTGTCGGGTTGATAACTAACCGCAGCTAAATTTTTTGTTGGAAGCTGTGTCAATGTCAGAAACATATTCAATAGTTATTTGTTGTCACGTAAGCATTTGAAGCATAATGATCAGGAATAGAAAAACCTAATAAAAAAATAATGAACGTGTTAGTTATACGTCACGTAGTTTCTTTAAACTGACTAAATGGAGTGTGTTTTTGTTTGGTTTTCATATTGAAGTATTTCTGTTGCTATTTGTTGTACATTTTGCTTTATTGCGAAATCATTTTTAATTAAATTTTCTCGTATTAAGCATTTGCCATTTAATTGTTTATTGAAGATGTCACGTACATGAACTGTCTTCAAATATACAAATAAAATAATTAAAATTAAAAAAACAAAAAACAATTAACGAAGTAAAGTAAAAGCAACAATAAAAACCCATACACTTGAATGAGCATTGAAATGTATAGAAGATAAACTTAAACAATTTTACTTTTGAGAGTACACAGTGAACAGTATCATTTTAAAACCAATTACATTAAGTAATTAAGAGTTGGACATTGAAAAAGGAAGTTATAATTCTGTTTCGAAAAATGTTAAAAAGAATTGACAAGATAAAAATATATTTCTGTCGTTGCAAAATAAAAACAATTTTATATGCTGGCTATTAAAAAGAGCAAGTATTTAACTGTTTAAATGGAGTGTTATGGAGTGCTTATTTTATGTGATTACTGAAATACTAAACTATAGAAGAAACTTAAAAATAAAATGTTGATGAAACGCACGAATTTTCGGCTTATATTGCATAGTACTCGTAATAGGCCACTAATCTGGTCTAACAGAATGTATTTGAGAAAAGCCAAATATATGTAAAAAAAGGAGTTCTAAGAGTGTTATATGAATCTTCTCCTTCTTAAATTAAAATAGATTGCAAGAGCATGCAATAACCTTAGGGAGCTACTAACTATCGTTTCAATTTCTTTGTAAACTTATTGAAAAATACCCGGAAATTAATTGCATCGACCCAATTATTATTAAAAAAATTATCAATACTCTTTTTGCGGTTATAACAAACGTATTTGGGCTTTACAAATTGATTGCGCTTTTTAAAACTGCAAAGGATATACCACAACTGAAGCCTGATGAAGATACTAAACTAGCTAGCAGTTATCGTCTTATTAGTACTCTAAATAAATATTAGTACTCTCAAGAAGATATTTTAAAAATTATACATTAGAGTATAAAGAATCAATTTCATATTTGGTAAAAGAGACAATAGAAGGAGCACTGGAATTAAATCTCTTGACATAGAAAAGACTTTTGACTTGATTTAGCACAATGGTCGTACTGATAAGCTCTACGAGTTAAGCTTTCTATCCGTTCTTTCTCCTACCCTATTCCATATTGTTTTAAATGACCTTCTTGGCCAAACTTTCAACCCTATCTGCTCTTTCGCAGATGACAACTCCAACCACTTGAAGGTGAGTTTCAAAAGGCAGAACATGAATGATACGCTCAATCACTATCTCGCAACAATCTCGGAATGGGGTCGTATGAATAGAGTCGATTTTAATGCCCGTGTTCTTGACATGAAAATCCAGTGGCGATGTTCGGTGGACTAAGCACACTAAGGTTGCTAAAGAAGCTTTCAAGTGCCTCGGTTTTCTAAAACTGGGTAAAAGTATCTTTTAAACTACATCCGATATTCGTAATATATATACCAAATTAAATACAACTCTCATATATAGGCGGGTACCTCAAAGTCTAGAAGAGATGACCAAGAGGCCCTTTAGGGACAGTAAGATATCTAATTCTATCGACTCTCTGGAGTATCGACGCAATGTGGGTTGTATTTAACTGTTTTATCGTTACTACAATGGTAAGTGCTTCAATGAAATTAGGGAACTTTTTCCCGTTACTCCCACGTTTTTGCGTTTAAATAGATTTTCATTTAAAGCATAGCCGTTTGTGGTTGGTTGGCTAATGAATCGCACCACGCATTATAAGGAAAATTCGTTTTTTAGCAAAATGTCCACAACCACTACTCCCTCTTACCCCATCGCCACAACCTAATTTCCTAGTTCTGGCACAATGCCTTGCATGTGTGGGGGTCAACCGCTGAGTGCTGGTCCGAAAATAAATTTTCCAAGTTAAGATTGAAAATGTAGTGATAATTTTTTTTCATATGTACATACGTCTCAGCAATATAAGAAATAACATATTGTTACGTTTATACATTTTTTTGTTACTGAGTTCTTTATTGCAAAATAAATAACACCGGATTTTAAAGTTTTCAAATGAATTAAGTTTATTTATTTTACCTACACTCAAAGTAAGATTTGTACGTTGGCACTACAGAACCATTTACTCAAGATGTAAGTCTTTACTTCACGAGGTTTATATTTTAACTAACTAACTAACCACTCAAATGCTGTCTTTTATATTTGTCCGCTATAGCTCTAGAAAAATGAAGAATTTTCTATTTCCTTTGTATCACATTTTGTTGCTGTTCAATGTATAGGCGCCTGTTGGTCTGTGTGTATTATTGTTTTTATAATATTTCTTCATGGAATTTATTTTAAGATAATTATTGTTGTCTTGCGTGTATAAGATTTCTACGCAGTTTGTAATTAGATAGTTGTTGTTGTCTTGCGTGTATAAGTTTACTTAGAAAACTACGCAATTAGTAAACAAACAATTAGTAAACAGCATACGTAGTTATTTCGTTTCTTTTAAAACTTAAGCAAGACACATCCGTAACAATATTTAGAAACTGAAGAATATACGGGATAGTTTTTTTCTTTCGGGCGCTTTTCTCAGCAAAACCAATATTAATATTTAAAATCAAATGGATGTAAATTGAAAAGGTATTATACTGGAGAGTTTTTGAGATAAAAAGTATAGGCGAAGTCAATTCCATATCATGTTTAATGGTTAAAATTTTGATAAACATATGGTTGTGCGGGTAGCTTTAGCAATTATATTATGAGGACAAAAAAAAATATTAGCATTAATAGTGCAGTACTACGGAGTAGTAGTAAATACTCTGCAAGTTTCAAATACCATTAATGTTTAAAACTGTTTGCTTAGATACTGCTTACTTAGATTTTTTAGAACTTTGAATAAATTAAATGAAATATTTTTACAATCGATTAAAATATCTATCTTTATAATTTTCACTTACATATCTTTTTAAGTGAAAATTATCCTGTAATTTTATTAATTTAGATTAAATACGATTAGATAAGATTTGCGCAATATTTTTCATTTTATTATAATGGTCTAGATGTAGTAGAATGATAGATACACTCAAAACTTTAATGGGAGTGTGTAAAAGTGAATTGAAAATCAGAAGCAGCAGAAGTTTTTCTAAACACTGTTTGTTCTACTTTTAGATGTCACACCGTAGTACACTTATTGAGAAAGCCGCCAACAAGTTTTGACAAATAATATTATGGCACAGGGTCAAAAATATTTGTTGTTTAGAAAAATTATATTTTAGAACCGCACAATTAAATATTCCTGTTGGGATACCACAGGGGTCAGTATTATCATTCGCATTATATTCAATAAATATTTCGGATTTTAAAATTCTTGGAAATCATTCTGCAGCATTCTATGCTGATGATAATTACAAGACTAAAAGCTTCATATGCAATAAATAATCTAGGCTTAAATGCTACACCAAATGGAGAATAAAAGTAAACCAAAAGCAAAAGACGAAACCATAATTTTTCCTTGCAATAAATCACTCAAAAAGGATTCCATCTAGCTGGCTTGTTGTTGATGGAAGTTAAATTCTAAATGCAAATGAAATTAAGTCGACTGCATATTCTACAAACAAATAAAGCTAGAAGATGTGATGGAGTTTTATTTCCACAGCTTAACCGTAAATAGACCTTCAGCCGTAAAATAAGAATCTAGTCCACATAATACGTATACAACAAATAATGACCTACGGGTATTATTAACAAAAAATGTGATAAAATTTGCTTTTAAAGGTAAATACTTAAGAACATAAATAAAAGCAATTTTAATCTACTTTAATTTGTTTTCGATTTCTTTAATAAAGATAAAAGAAATGCCTGAGCAGCTACTGGAAGAAAGATTAAAGACTATTAAGAAAAGGTCAAGATCTGCTTCATTTCCAAGGGACAAAAAACGAGCAAACAACAGGAAATCGCACATGCAACGTGGAAGGAAGCCACTGCAGAAAAGTCGAGGAAAAGGGGTCCATCATTGATGTGAGGCCTATCCAAATTGGCACACGAGAAGACTGGTCTGAGGCTCAAAAGGAGGATCCCTTTTTGTCAAAAATTATAGTGGCCAAGCTGGAGAACATAAGCCCGGACCTTAACTAAATATCGGCAGAAAGCCCGCTGGCAAAATCGTGCTGGGCTCAGTTGAATAGCCTTAATGTGGCAAATGGTTGCCTATATCGAAATTGGGGAAGTGCATATGGGAAAAACTACAGCGGACTTAATCGTTGTGCCAAGTTCCCGGCTAAAAGATGTAATGAGCAGTTTCATAAAGGTCCCAGCGGCGGTCATATAGGTGTAACAAAAACACTGGAAAAGCTAAAACAGCGATTTTACAAAGAAGGCTACCCACAATCCGTAGCCGATTGGATAGGTAATTGCGAGCAGTGCATTGAGGCCAAGGGTCCAACAAGGAAAAGCAAGCCTTTTAAATTTCTTCTTTAAAAGCCTAGGAAAATTAAGAATCTTCTACTCCCTTTTGATCACATTTTGTTGTTGTATGTTGTTCATTCAATGTATAGGCGTCTGTTGGTATGTGTTTTTTTTTTGTTTTTGTTGCTACACTCTTAAAGGTTCTTTCTGGAATTTATTTTAAGATAGTTGTAGTTGTTTTGCGTAGATAAGTTTTCTTAGCAAACTACGCAGCTAGTAACAGCATATGTTGTTGTTTTGCATGTATAAAATTTCTTCGCAGTTTGTAACTAGAAAGTTGTTGTTGTGTTGTGTGCATAAGTTTTTTTAGCATACCCAGTTGTTTACTTCATTACATAATTATTTTCTCCTAAAACTTAAGCAAGACGAAGGTAATAGCTTAAAGAATAGCCGTATAACCCTACATATGCCTCTTCTAACCGATATTTGTTTCGTTTAGTGCAGGATGATCTAACTGGAAAATTATTTAATTCACTACATTTGATTTTGTGAAGAAACTCATTACTTAACAGATAGATCAGAGAATATTTTAGAGAATAAACTTCTACTCCCCATTTAATAGGTTTTTAACGTTTTGGAAAGTATCAAGAACAAATAGCTGAAACAATACTTTCATTGTCTAAATTTAAACTTTGCGGCTTGCTACTAACCAAATAGAATTTCTATTTAATTAAAAATAAAATATATGTATATATATATATATAAGAGGAAGAAGAGATATAAGAATCTTTAGTTTCTATAAGGAATCGATAAGCAGCCGCCTATTGCCAATATGTGTATATTTTGCACTTAAGAATATATTTCATATTTAATAGTCTTTTAACTTTAATATTTCATGCAAAAATATTATAAAATATTGACTGTCAAATACTTTTTTAAAGAACCTCTTTACTAAAGTTATTTTAGTTAATTTAAAGAAAAGGAAATAAAAAGAGAAGCAACATAGTTCGTTGGTTACTGGCATTTTGTTAAAACCTTAACATTTTCGCATTGTACTTCTTATTAATTCGATAAATATCTTAAGAGTATCGAAAATTTTCGGAGAAGTGTTCATTGATGGGGAATCGGAATTATTTATTAGCTAATTCAACAATATTAAATTAAGTTAGCATAAATTCTAGATTGATTTAATTTTGTTTTTAAATCAAAAGTGCTTGCAAATAAAATCAAAAATATTTGTGAATATAGAGAAGAGTTTCAAGCTTCACAGCTGTTATATTTTCTTTCAACGCGCAATATTTCTGGGAAATTTCTTGTTGAACAAAGTTAAATCTTCTAGATAAATTAAAAAAGAATACATGAAAGCAGAACAAATAACTATACGAATGAGTTATTATAGAAAAAAGGATCTAAACAAATATATTCGTAAGGAAAATTTCCATTTATGTTTTTGTTTATGCAAACACATTCTTAGTTGTTAGTTTACATTTAGTTTTATTTAGTTGCAGCATACTTTAAGGCGTTTGCTTAAAGGAAGTTTGTGTGGTGCAAGAGTGTAGCACAGTGTTGGGCGAACTTTTTGTGTGGCGGGCCAATAAATTAAAAAAAAAACTTGCGGGTGGCCATTAAATTAAAAAAAAAAAACATAGAGGGTCATTCATTAAAAAATTATGGGGTTGCTGTTCAATTAAAAGTTCGGTTTAAGCTTTATATTTATTAATTATATTACGTAATATTTTAAAACAACATAAAAATTTTATAGGATACGGTTTATTATGATTTAAAGATTTTCCAGATGTATGGGAAACATGGATCTGTTTCTGACTTGACATAGTTTCCTCAAAATCTGGTTCCAACTGGGAGGATGCGACTTTTAATAAATTAAATAGACTCTCGTTTGACAATCGGTTTCTTATTGAATTTTTTCTGCATTTCATTACTGAAAAGGCCTGTTCACATAAATATGAGGAAGCAAACATTGCCATAATTTTCTGCGCATGATTAATTAGCTTTGAAAATTCATCTTTTGGTAAGGATTTATAGAAATTAAGCTTATCTGTATTTAAAATAGCTGTTTTAAATTATTATTAACATTAAAAGGCATTGAAAAAATATCTGAACATGGTTGGATTTTTTTAGTCAGCAAATCTGGCCTCAAATTCTGAATACAGTTTTAATGAAGATTGTGAAAAGACTTTTCACTTCTCTTCACTCACAGGGTTCAAAGAATTAAGTCTTGGAAAATGGGTCAAACATTTTTTCCCAAACATTTAGAAAATATAAACAATCGAGTTTTAAAAGACCTCAAACTGCCCCAAGTTTCATCTATTAATTGATTTCTTCCCTGTAACTTCTTGTTCAGTTAATTATAGTGCTCGAGTAAATCTGTGAAAGAAGCAAACTCGATGCACCAATTCTTATCCTCCAATATTTCCCACTCATCCCAAATTTCAGTTTTGGTTTTTAGAAAAACTTTAATTTCTTCGAGAAGACTCCAAACTCTCGAGAAGGCATGCCCACAAGCCACCTGACCTTTGTGTAATAAAGTACATCTGAAAATTCTGCATCAACTTGCGATAAAAACTCTTGAAATTGTCGACGTAACAAACCACGGGCTCGAATGGTAATAATTAATTTTAAAATAATATTAAGTACGTGGTTAATATCCAAGGTAGCCTTGCAAAGAACATCTTGGTGGATTATACAATGTAAAGAAGTTGTTTCGCTTTCAGAATTCTGACTTTTATAAACTCCTGCAAACCCCGTATTTTTTCCCACCATGTTTCATCAGTTGTTAAATTAATTAATTTGGAAATTGGGGCATTAAGAGATTCCATCCCCTCTCTAAATTCATCATAAATTATTTTTCCTGTCCTCTTTCCTTTCAAAGATCTCAAACAAGCAAGTTCTTCGGTTATTACAAAGTTTTCATCGACTCCTTTGGTAAAAATTAGAAGTTGGGCTGTATCACTCCTGTCAACACTCTCTTCCATAGTGACTGCAAAATACTTAAACTTTTTAAGACGTCAATCGAGTTGATTGGTTAAATTAGAAGAAATCGCTTCAATTGTTTTGTGACCATTCTACGTGACAGCCCTATAGATTCGAAATCTTTTACCTTTTCTGGGCATAATACTTTTCCCATGCTAATTAACACATTCTTAATAAATTCTCCTTCAGAAAATGGTTTGTTACTTTTTGCTATTTTATAGGCAACAATGTAACCAGCTATCGTGGAGGATCGCTGAACACTTCTTTGATTTTTAAAAAACATTTACTGACTAGATATTTTTCTTTTCAATTCCTCTGAATGAACTTTCTTGTCTTCATCTGTCATTTTATAGTACTTCGAACCAACATGTTTTGAATTAAAGTGCTTAGCGAGATTATAATATTTTAGTATAACTACCGGTTCTTGGCAGATAAGACAAATAGGTTTTTAGTTATATTCCATAAAGAAGTACTCGACATTCCGGATCAATTTTTCTCTTTCTATTTTCGATTGACATTTACGGGGGTATTTACAATACACTTTCTTATTTTAATTACACAAATAAAACTGTACGTTGGCAACTTTATAATTTTACTTCACAGTTTATTATTTACGTCACGAGATTTACACTTTTACTGATTGCTGATTAATCCATCGCTGGCCCTTTTATATTTGTTGCGCATGTTGTCTCGAATATTCAAGAATCTTCTAGATCTCAAAATAATAGTTGTTGTTATGTTATACGTTCAGTTTTCTATATTAGTTGTTGGTGTTTTATGATGAAAGTTGTTGTTCTCTTGTGTGTACAATATTTCCTAGAAAACTACGCAGTTTGGACACAATATAATAAAAAAACATCTCATTTTTTGCTAAAATTGTCAATTTATGTCTTTTTTAAAACATTATGTTAATTTATTTTTTGGGCATAATTTTTTAAAAGGTGATTAATTTTTTTTTGAAAAACGCTCGGCGGGCCGGATTGAAACCTCTCACGGGCCGGGTGTGGCCCGCTGGCCGTAGTTCGCCCATCACTGGTGTAGCAGATTGTTAGCTTGTTTTTTTAAGTTTAGTAAGCTCGTTTAGTATGCATGTATGCTTATGAAACATCTTAAAGGATCAAGACATACTCTGCTGAAAAAGGACTAAAAACAAATATAAGCATACAAAAAACAAACCCACTTTCATACAAACATATACAATCATAAAGTTTTACGTTGAAACATACCTACCTACTATAAGGAGTGCTTGCAGACACACTTGCAAAGTGTTTGCATTATTTATCAAAACGTTGTGGGAATAATCCTCATATTAATTTTGGAAAAATGGCGGCAGTATATATCTGCACATTTTAGCATTTTTTTAAGATACAGTGCTAGGTAAACACCAGTTTGACTGTGGTCATCATTCTGTTCAAATGAACTTTATTATTACACAAACTATACAAGACAGTTGAAATACATAACTAAGTAAGTAAAAAGCCTTTGTTGTTATTTCTTCCTCTTGTTATTACTTGGATTTGTTGTTGCTTTAAGAATTTTTTTTGTTCTATATTGTAAAGGATTTTATTGTTTACAGTTGTTGTTGTTGTTGTCGTTCTTGCTGCCATGAGGTAAAGTGTTGGTAAGTTCTGACAACCCAAACAAAAACTCAAACGAGCATAAAAGCATTGGTGCATATGAAAAGGGACTGGCAAAAGTAAAAATAAGAACAGCAGCAACAACAACAACGAAAAAATGCTTTTCAAAAAACACATACACAAGAAACTCTTTTAGCCTTGAGTGCTAAAGAATAACGAACAAGTAAGTAAATAGTAGAAAAAAAGGAAAAATACATACAACAAGAAAGAGCTATAGACATGCAATTTACTATTCCGGGTAAATGCAATTAATTAAAAATATGAAACATAATCATGATTATGATTACTATAACAGCAACAACAACAACAACGACAACAACAAGAACAAATTATAGAACATGTTAACGGTCCATTGAATACCAAAGTCCAAGAATTTTTCACTAACATTAAATTAATTAAAAATATCATTTTACATTTTTAACTGATAGTGAGTTTTGTATTTCTCAGAAGACTGGCCAGATTTTGGAATTTCAATAAACAGTTCTGCAAATAAAACTTTAATATTTAAACTAATTCAGTTTAAAGCGAGAGAAGAAAAGAGTTTTGAACAATATTTAAAAAATAATAATGAAATTTATGAAAAGAGAAACATTAAGTGAATCTTTCATCATTTAAAATTACTTCATTTCAGTGCTGCAAATTACTGCGTATTAATAAGCGCTTGAACAACGTCCACAAATTATTCAGATTTTCTTTAAAATTTAGTCGTCAATTCGAACAACTTGTAGACACAAAATTGTGTTCAGCTCAAGGTGTTTGTTATAAAATAAAATTTTTACCTAAAGAATGAGGCTAACTTCTAACATAACATCCAGACTTCATTCCATATAGAAATATGCACCATTTGTGGAGGCATCATTAGACGTTAAATCATATTAAATAAAGAGGCAGAACTTGCGTTATGGCCATTACCGTATTATCAATGATAACTTTTTATATGAAAAACTCATTTTATGTGAAAAATTCGATGGTACTGATCGAGGCGAAGATAATAAAATAAAAATTTTGCGAAAGTAAATTTCTTGTGGGGCTACGAGAAGCCCGTCATTTACTTAATAGAAAACCTTTTTTTTTGTTTAAAAATGAATTTTTTGTGTAATGTTTTTTTTTAAATATCGAGTTCTGGTGAGCTTAAAAAAATACCCAATAAAGTTGAAACGTTTTTCCAAAGAAAAATTAAACATAAAATCGCCAGCAATAATCCTATCTCTAATATAGGTTTTCCAAAAAGAAGTTTGGCATTGGCAATTGTTACAATGAATTCAATTTCGCAAGAAACTCCTACTAAAATAATTAACATCCACTATGAAAATGGTGGTAATGGTAAAGTTACACTTCGTAAAATTCGCTAAATTAAATTTGAGTCGACAGACTCGATACAAAATGTGCGAACACCAACTCGTGTTCGACCGGGTCCTTTAATTGAAAACCGTGAGCCATAGTGTGGAAGCAGATCCAAATTTGTCAATTTCTCGATGTTCGCAACTAATGGGGTTATCCAAAACCATCAAATGGCGAATTTTTCTTAAGGATTTGACTTTGAAGCTTTACAAAGTTCAACTGGTGCAGGAATTGGAGCCGACCAACCAACATTCAGGAACAACCGGCCTTTTCAGGCGAAGCCCATTTTCACTTGTCACGGTATGTCAACAAGCAAAATTGCCGCATTTGGTCTTTTGAAAATCCTACAGCGATTATTAAGAAGCCTTTGCATTCTCAACATGTCACTGTCTGGTGATTGGGTCGCTTTTTTTCGAAGATGAGGCTGGAAATGCGTTAACCGTCAATGGATAATACTATCAACAACTCAATTTTAGCATATTATTATCGACAACGCGGATATCACAGACATGAGGATGGTGCTACATGCCACACAATCAATGAAACGATATATTTGTTGCAAACTAAACTTCCCGATCACATAATTTCGCGACAATCGGCAGTTAAGTGGCCAGCGAGATCGTGAGATTTAACACCACTGGAATAATATAGACAGAGTCTATATGGAGCCAAACGAGTCGACTTCAGCCTTAAAGCGCAAAATCCGTGATGTGATTAAGGCAATTAAGGACTGCCATTTTGCCAAAAAGTGAGTAAAAATTTTGAAGAGAGAATCGACATCTATCAGCGTGGTCTTGATGGACATTTGCCAAATATCATTTTTCAATCATTTATATGCCGAACTTTTCTCTTCGTAATACAATAAAAATTTGAATCATCTTAATCTAAATTTTTTGGTTTTATTTTGTATTAGAAAACACTTCTTTAAAATCGGATTAAGTTACTTTTAATTAAATAAATAATCATTAATCTTAGTAAAGGTCTTCTATTTCGCTTTCCTGTGGAAAGCTTCTTCAGCAAATTGTTTTTTATACCAACAAAAATTACTAACAATTTCTGTTTTTATAAAAAATAATTTCCTGAAGAAGAATATTGAAAATATAGAGTTAAATTTATTAAAAAAAAGACCATTACTAAGATTAATAATTATTAAGAGGTCGAATAAAAATAATAACCAAGTAAGTTTTAATTATTTAATATTTCCAAGGATTTATAAGGATTCCGGTTTTTACGATTTTGTTCACTGGCATTTTTTATTATTATTACTTCTTCATACCGCGTTTCTCGACTCGATGTCTGTTTTCTCTTTTTTATTTAATCGCTGTCATGTCGATTTGTTTTCTAAATCCTTGCCTTCTCATCCTACTTGAATTTTATCATAATTGCTATGGCTGAGCTTAGCTTCCAAAACTCGATTTGGTACCTTATGTGTTCTGGATTCTGGAATTATTTGATTTCTCTTTAGGCACAAATGGTATATAATTTTTATTATTATTATTCTTTTTTTATTTTTATTTTTTTATTATTTTGCCGTTGATTCTACGATTTGATCCTCATTATCTTAGTGCTATAATAGGTATAATATTTTTTCTGCAAATTTATTGTTTTCAAGTAATGTGAATGCTGGAAAATAGATATTGATTACATTTGCTTAACGTAGAGATCGTTTACACATTATCATTACTGCTTCCGCGCTTCCATTGTTCTCTAACAAATAAAAAGAACACTAAGTTTTTGTTGCTGTTGACTTAAAATAGAAAATATAAGTAAAAAAATGTTTCGTTCTTTTTGGTAATAATATTTGAAATTGTTTACAAGTGTTACTGTGCAAAATAAATTCATTTAATTTAAATATTTTTAAGTTTTAAGCATAATGTGAAAACAAAAACAATAACACAAATTCAGAACAATAGCACAATTAGATATTTTAAAGAAGAACAAGCAAATAGAGATGACAATAACAAAGTTTCACAATTATAATTTATAGAGCAGGTGTTTTTTTTTTTATAGAAATGAAGCTAAAGTTGTATGTGTTAGTACTCATATTTTGTTGGCCGGCAGTTGTATTAAAACTTTGACTAGAAATAGAAGAAAAGGAACAAAGAATTATGACAATCATTTTCTATAAAAAGATTAATTCAACAAAAGTTTGGCAAAGAGAAAATAAAATGAAACGCAAATACAAGAAAGAAAAAGGACAAACAAAAAAAAAATAAAACTAAAAAAGAAAGTTTTCCGTTGTTATTTTTCACTTAGAAACTGCTCATAATTTAATTATTTATAAAAGAAATTTAATGCTACAAAAATCCCTACAAGATACAAATACAATTTTAATTAAGAGCTTACGAGCATATGATAACTTAAATTAGAGTTAAAAGAAAAATCCTTTTGGTGTTGTAGAGTTGTAGGGTCATTAGTTTGCAGCAGCAAGAATTTTACTTTTAAAAGAATGCTATTCATTATCTGCAGACATATCATTATATAAAAAAGGTTAAATGCAGCCGCTTTCAGTTTTTAAAAATGAAAAAATTCAGAAAAAAAGGTCGGTAAAAATATTTTTGGGCAAAAACCACCAAAAGAAATTAAAATTTTTGTTTGGCAAATATTAGTTTTCGCAGTTATTTTGCTACTTCTGTTCGTTATAAAATTCATAAAATGGTGCAGTTTCTTTTTCTTTAAACGTAAAAATCTAGTTGCACTAATTGGTGACCAATATATAGCCATGATTACTGATTTTTTCGTTCATCAATTAAACAACTTTTGTGTGTAGGAGCTGTCTTTTTAAAAAGACAGCGCCACATATTATACAGGTTGTGCCAAAATTGGTTTGTTAAAGAAAACGTTTGTAACTGTATAGTTTCAGGTTTTGGACCCATGAATCGGCCTCCAAAATTGTTCGATTTGAAGCCGCTATACCGGAACGATTGACCACGTGGGGGACAAAATTAGCCGATTTACGTCCAGATTGGACTACGTTCGAATCTGTTGTGGCGGTCGTATGCCAGAAACTTATATTTAAATTATAAAGCCAGAAGATTATCTATAGAACCGAGTGAATTTTATATCATTTTAAAAAATTCATCTTGGCTTTATTCGGTTTCAAAGGAATTTCTCATAATCTTTAACACATATGGGCCGGATTTGGCCTTGCTAAAACTATGCAATACATGGAAGGTAAAGCGTTTTCAGATTATTTCATAATTTGCATATTAAAATACTGAGTTTTTAAACGCAATCGCAACAGACACACCCTTGAATTTAAGATAGAACATGTCACATTAATATTAAATATAAAAGGTAAAATAAGAGATATGATTTTATATTCAGTGTCTTGTCTTATTAGTCACAACAATATGCATTACGAACATTAAATTCAGAATGCTACTGATTTATTTAGTTTCGTATAATTTTTCTACATTTGACTTAAATTTCAAATTTTCAAATTTTTTTATTTATTTTATTTAAGTTTATCGGCTGTATGCATAAAAACTTAAAGTATGTTTAACTGCCATTGTTAAGCACAATTTCCTAAAGTTGTATTCATAAAACACTTTTACCTTAAAATACGTTTGTTATCTTTAAAGTAGGAAAAACCTACGATAAACCTACAATAAATTGATAGTTCAATTTTATTATTGAAAGTTAAAAAACCAAACAAATTGTGTTTACAATAAACTGAGCCGTTTTTTTTAAGTGGCATAAGTTACTTTGTTATAGTCATCTTTTTAATTTAAATTAGTTTATAAAACATTTTAATTTTTAGCCATTTCAACTAGTCTGTAATTAGTTTTCTTTCTGAAACGGATTTTTCTAATGATTATGTTGAAATAAAATCTTTTTTCTCCATGTTGTGTACTGTAAAGGATATTTTCGACAGGGGGCTATTACTACTATTACTATTTTGTCCTTTACATAAGTCACTATGTGCAGTAATATGCTTTTGAGTTATGACATTCTTAGATATTTTATACAACACGAAACAACCTCTCGAGAATAAAAAAATAAAATAATGGTAATTATGTGTAGTATATTAGATATCAGTATAATATTGTTGCGTAAACTGCACTATTCTTTCGAACTAATAAAAATAAGTCAAATAATCACAACAATACTTCACACACACTTATTACATGTTTCCATTTCTTTCACACTAAGCTCCGTAATTAATTTCCTAAGTACAGCGACTAACGCCACTTTCAAAATAAGCATTTTTATTGCACCGTTAATTATCAACACTCCTCTCAAGCAAATCTCAATACTTCTTAATTTCAAATTTATTAAAAATGAAAAAAAAAAAACTGTTCAGTTGTGACTTATGCCACTTTTAATGTAAACGGCTCAATTGACAATTATACTTTGTTATTCCAAAAATGTTGAAAAATATTTATTTAAACAAATTGTAGTATACAAATAATAATAAAAACTAAAACATAACATGCCATTCAATATAAAACATTTTTACATCTTTATTTTATATTTTACAAAAATATAATTATAATTAATTATTTTAAACAAAAGTTTTATTGATGTACATATAATCAAAACAAAGCTCGTTATCCGAATAATTATTTTTTTAATATGAACAAATTCTTTGCAAGTTCTTCGTAAGCCTTGCAAATTAACCTTTTTTGGGTGCTTTGCTTTTTAGTAAAAAGATTAATAAAAAAAACAAAAAAAAAACATGTTAATTTTGCTGAAAACAATAGAAACATTTTTTATTGATCTAACTGCCCGGATAAATAATATTCATTTTTATACATCGTTAACTACAACGTGACAACTGAAAATAGTGGCATTGCCAGAATCAAAATACTAATTTTACTAAAGCATACTTTAGCTAAAGTACTGTTTATGAATACCATTTTTTAACAAACGTCTGCTAGCCTTAAAGTGTTTGTTAACTAACGTGTACTTTAAAGCTCAAATAAGCGTTTTTTATGCATACAGCCGTATGAATTTATAATTCTTACAGACTATTAGTACATATTTATTTATATATGTATATATATAAAACTAATGAAAGAGAAAAAAAAATGTGACACTTATATGCAATTTTTTAATGAGAACAATATATTACGTTTTATCAGATTTTCATTTAAGGTATAGTCAATATAATAGTATAATTTAATAAAGTGTTTACAACATCTAATGAAAGAATCAGAGTTTGCATAGTTCGTTCTAAAATATTGAATATCTAATGGATAAAAGTGTCGAGTAGATCGCCGCGGAATACAAAAAGATATATTTTCAATTAAGAAGTTAGAAAAGGTATTACCATTAATTACATTTTAAATAAACATGGCATTAAGCATAGTTCTGCGACTTTCCAGAGATGGTAACTTGATAAGAGTAAGCCTAGATTTATATGATGGTAAACATAGCGAGTTCCATTGTAGCCTACGTAAACAAAATATAAGAAATTGTTTTTGCACAGATTTAATTGCGTTATTGTAAGTTTTGTACTGTGGATCCCATATAATTGCCCCATATTCCAGAACTGGGCGAACTAATGACATAAATAGATATTAGCTGCCCCTGTAGGCTAGTAGGTAGTGTTCTTGCTTGTAAATATGGGGGTTGTGGTTTCGAATCTCAACGAAGACCTTGGTTTTTTTTACTACAAAAATAAAAATTGACTGTCGGTGGGGCTGCTCAGCTATGAAGGCATAGTCACTGGTCGCTGTGCTATCTTATATACGGCAGTTAATTTCCGACTATCCTTCTACTTTCACCACCTGTTTCATCTATTCCCTATCCCTTTCCCAAAGAATGTCGTACGGTACTTGACTAAATAGGCATTGTTGCCTGAAGTGCTACTTCTCTTTAAAAAAAAAATAAATAGATATTTCGTGATGTAAGGATCTTCAAATTCCTTTGCCCAACGTTTAATGAAACCAAGCTGACATCTTGCCTTGCTGACAATTAGAGAAATATTTTGAATGAAATTTAGTTTATGGTCAAGTATAATTCCAAGATCAGTGATCCTGCAAACATTTTCCAGCGCATTGCCACCCAAAAAGTATCTAACGTTTAAATGGTTACTTCGGAAGAAGCACATATATTTACATTTATCGAAGTTCAATTTCATTAAGTTCAATTCACACCAGGAGTATAAAGAATTTAAATTTATTTACTTATTTTAAGTAAAAAATATTTTAGCATCATCCGCATACATTAGTATAAAAGAATTTTTAATGACAACAGGTAAGTCATTGAGAAATAGTGAGAAAAGAAGGGGTCCAAGATGGCTCCCTTGAGGAACACCAGATGAAACGGAGATTGGCTTAGAAATCGCATTTTTGTATGCAGCTTTCTGTTTCCTGTTCGTAAGGTATGAATTTATCCATTTTAAACAATTTTGTGTGAATCCCATATAATGTAGTTTCCTGATAAGTAGTCCATGCATGTTTAACCTTATCAAATTCCTTGCTAAAATCTGTATAAACAACGTCAGTTTGCATTTTATTGACAAAACCACGATTAACCAAAGTTGTGAGTTGTAAAAGATTAGTAACAGTAGAGCAGCCTCTACGAAAGCCATGTTGACTAGACGATAATATTGAAGACACTTGATGGCACAAATAATCCGTAACTATTTTTTCAAATAGTTTAGGTATTAACTCAGTTAAGCAATTTCTCTGTAATTTCTGATATCATTTTTTTTACCAGACTTAAACACCGGAATAATGAGAGAATTCTTGCATATTGCGGGAAATATACCAAATTTAATTGAGTAATCAAATAATATTGTAAGAGGAGCTACAAAAGCCTCTGCGCAGTTTATAAGAATGCAACTTGTCCACTCTTATAAGAAAATTTCAGTTTTTTCAAACCATGAAGTACAGATATTTTATCGAAACATGGCAGTAAAATAGCCTGACTTCCCAAATTGTGCATTAGTTGTCCAGTAAAGTTAATACCCTGATCATCCAAATATTTTTTTTTAACTCTCAAGTATTAAAATCTTAAATTCTAAAAAAAGTTACATTAGTCTTGACCATGTCAGGCTTACCTTTTGGGTAAAAAAGAAAATTGTCATAAAAAAAACAAAGCAAATATTTCTAAGATGTATCTTCTGTAGCATTGAGGATTAAAGCTGCGGTATCCCTCTTTTTTAATCGGCTATGTCCACTATAATCCAAGATATTACGAGCAAGGGGGTTAGGATGGTCTTCAAGCTTCATCAAGTATTTGCCTGTGTATTTGATGATTTCAGTAGTCACCAGCGGTATGTCTAAATCACAATGTATGTTTGAATTTCTGATTATTCTGCATACGTTGGATTCTATCCACGTTTGAAGCTGAGGCAGTGCCCCAAAGTTGGATTCCGTAAGACCATATCGGTTTTAAAATAGTCTTGTAAATTAGAAGCTTACAATCTAGGCTAAGTTTTGTGTTCCTGCCAATAAGCCAATGTAGTTGTGTTAGCTTAAGTTTCATTTGTGTTAGCTTTGAGTCCAAATATGTAGATGAAAAGAATTTTGCAAATAGGTTACTAATTTCAGTATTATCATCTGATCCACATTCATTTAATGTCATAGAAGGCGGAAAGTAATAGATTTTCTCTTTATATTCACAAAATTATAAAACGACTTAGGATTCTTTTAAAGCTATTCTTAATTTTTGTCAGGTAACAGTTATAACATTCTCGATTTAATTTGTTGTATTCAGCACGGGCAACAGAGTATTTCACAAAGTCTGCAACTGATCCAGAATTTTTGCACTTTTTATACCATTTATTCGGGCAATTCTTAATTTTGGAAAGCAACTTACAATTCTATGGAGGTCCAGATAAATGAGAAACAATTTGCTTTGGAATACACTGATTAAGAATTCAAGAGATTTTATCATAAAATTTCCTAATGATGTGATCAACGACATCAGACTTATCTTCAGAGATAACGTATGATAAAACATTTTTCCAGTCGGTTTCGTACAGTAGTTCAGTAATTCTTTGATTATTTGCCTTTTTAAAACATAAACTGTGAGCTATTGAACTGCGATCAGAACAAGATATGTAGTTACATGCATTTATTAAAATTGAAGGATGATATCCATCTTCTGGCACAGTTAATGGATCAATTCGAATAACCGATGCGTCAGTACAATCATTTATAAAAACCAAATCCAAAAGTTTATGGTGGTCATTATAGACGCCATTTATCTGATTAAGATAAATCCAACATGCAATCAAAAAATTCAGTATATATCATGCATAAGCCAGAACAATATGGTGTAAAGTATCCATCATTATTTAAAAATTATCAAAAAATTTTAGACATGTTAAAGTCTCCAACTGCAATAATAGTATCATTTTGATGAGCCATTTGCTATGGCTTCAGAATGTTTTTGGTAAATTGTATCATGAGAATTAGGAGGTATATATGAACAGGTAATGAATATTTTTTTGTGTTTAAGTTTTACCAAAACAGCGATAAATTCAATATTAAAGAAATATAAATTAAATAAAAAAAATAAATGTTCTGAAAAAGCTGTTCTAAACTATGAATTAAGCCATAAATATTAAACTAAAAGCAAATGTTTACATACACCTACTAATTCATTAATATCCACAACAAGGGCATCATCATCTACTATTAGCCTATTAGCTTCGGTTACTCCTCTTGTAATAAATTTTATAGGAGATTTTCCAACAATTAAAATTTATTTTATACAGATAGTGGTTGTTATATAAATAAATATGTAAAACCTTAATACAAATAACTGATGTATCTATCTATGTATGTATGCATGTATTTATGTATGTATGTGTTTATGTATGTATGTATGTATCCGTAACAATAATAATTGTGTAAACTTTTCTTTATTGTCGTTACCGTGTAAACAAAAAATAGTTTATATGTAAAAAAAAATGTGAAATAAATAAATGTGGGCAAACAAAGGACACACGTTTAACAAGAGGCTTTACCACATACAAGGGCTATGAGTTGTAATAATTAAAATAAACATTTAATGTTATAACGAGAGACCATAAAATAACGTTTGAAATGCTTCATATTTAAATGCTATTCATATAGTAGGGATATTCCAAATTGAATATATTCATTGTGTAGATATGTATGGATGTGTTTTAAAACAGCCAGTACAATTTGTCCATTTTACAAGCTTTTTAAATTGTTCTTATGTACTTTGTAGTTTATAGCTTATTTTTTCTATTTTTTGTATAAATGTTTATTGCTTTCTACCATTTCTATGACAACTGAAAAGAAAAAAGAAATGGCCGGAAATTGATCGCCATTTTTTTGTGTGTTCGTTATATTGCTAACACACACCATACAAGTGGATGTTATGTGTCGCAATATATTTTAATTGAATACAAATGGTGTGTGCCTTTTTTACTAAAACATATAAAAACAAGCATTAATACATTGGCATTCATAAACAGAACGTAAAAAAATTTTAGGAGTATGCTGCAAAATTAAAATAAATTTTTAAAATTTGTCTGACTTACAGTACAATCGACAAATTTCAGTCAAGGTGTACTATTTATTAAAATATTTTTCAGATTCAAGCAAATAATCAGAATATATTGGATATGTTCTTATAAACAGATTTGTAAATTCAAACCATTAACTTTATTTTTTTCAAACAAAAAATTATTATATTTGATAAAAATATTTCAAAGAAAATATTTTCTGAATTTGATAAAACTAATTTACTAAAATATTAAAAAATTTTTTTTGTCGGAAAAAGTCAAAAAACTGCAAGAAGATAAGTTATTTGATTCTAATAAAATAATTAATGTAAATATGAAAATAATTCAAACAATTAATTGAGCTGAATCAAACAAAACTGTTTATTGATAATTAAAACAAAAAACCAAATCAATTTGTTAAATTCAATTAAAAAACTTTACTTAAAATATAAATATAAGAATTATAGTTATTTGACCTTTTTAATATTTTTTAGTAGTTTATTATTAAGCATGAAGTCATTATTTAATGAAAAATGTTTAAAAAACTTTATTTTTTATTATCATTCAATATTTCGCCAAACCATTGGTTGGCATTATCAGGATAAACAAAAAGAATGTATAAATAATTAATCAAAATTGAAAAAATTTTTGATTAACAAATTCAAAATAATCAAAAACTTTTCCAAAAAACAAAACAAACAAGCAAACTACAAATTGAAAAAAATTGTTTATAACTATACATACATACATACATACAAACAAATTTTCAATAATAAACTACTAGAAAATATAAATAAAAATATAATTTGTTGGGAAAATTTACTTTCTTTTGGAATAAAAAATTTCGATTAATTTAATTATGTTGCTAAAAGACTTCAAGCAATTTTTTTTTGTAACCGATAAATATTAGAATATTGTTATGAAGATGATTTCTTTGAATTTTTAAAGAAAATATTTATCAGCAAAAATGCATACGAAATGACCTGTTCTGTGTTATACGAACTGTGTAGTTTTCTAAGAAATCTGATACTCACTACACACCAACAACATGCATATTAGAAATTTCACAAAATAAGCTAAACAACAGAAAATAAAATACACAGCCAAACAGGCGCCTATACTGAATGATAATAAAAACAACAATATGGGATTATTTTATATTTTTGTATATGCGAGAAACGCTTAAAATAAATATACAAGCACAAACTGCTGGGAAAATATTTAAAAATTAATTCAAGATGATTGATCGTTAAGAAAAGCCAAGAAAATAAAAAAGCATAGTTTAAGGCGTTACAGTATTAAAGTTACCATCATGTTTATTTTGTGTGTATTAAAAGAGAATAAATCGTCTAATTTAATTTAAAAACCGAAAGTGCTGAGCTATTATTTTGCAATAGAAGAACTCAATATAACAAAATGTTTATTGAAAAGAATAAACGTAAGAATACAATAAAAATCATAATATATAAATGACTTACCTGCAAAAAAAAATTTGCCAATTTGAAAGGGAGTTATTTTTCTATATAAATCGACAAAATAGGAAAAAATTTACGAATGGATTGTGTATTTCTATAAAATAAGTAACATTGTAAGACATTTATTGTTGGTCTTCAAAAAAAATTGTATTTGAACTTGTCATATTTTATTGAGAGGTGTCCTAGACAGCTAATAGTGCTGTACTCGTTAGGGCTGATTTATGTATTTAACATTTCTTTAGTTTATACTTTAACAGTTTCTAACCCCATTCTTATAATTATAACAAAAACGTAAGCATTTGCATGAGGATAAACAAAACGGAACTTTAACGAAAAATTTGCTCTTTTTTTGTTTTTCTTTTCAAGGAGTTAAAAACTACACAGAAGCATTGAGAGAGATTATTTCTTTCAGGTCTATATTACTTTGAGAGATGCAAATAAAACTCAACCGTTTTAGGAAAAAACGTTTAATAGGAAACGCATGAAAAATTTTTTATTGTATTTGCATTCTTTGGGATTTAAAGCGTCCGTTGCGGTTTTTATGCTTTTGCGTGAAAAATATTCGAAACTTTGTTAAAATCGTCTATGATGCTGGCAGGGATCACAGCCTGACCCAAAATAGAAATAGTAGTATGAAGAGAAATTATATGATTACTATCGTATAATTTCACAGAATTTCACTCACACATTAACGAATGACCCAAAATAGAAATAGTAGTATGAAGAGAAATTATATGATTACTATCGTATAATTTCACAGAATTTGTTTAGCTTTTCGTTTTTTTTTTTTTGGTAATTTTAATCTGTTTTGTGGTTTCCACCTTTATTTTTCAATTCTAATCTTAGCAAATGGATTAATAGTAAATATTATTAAATAATATTTATATCTGCTTTGTGGTGGCCAGATATCGAACGTAGACAGAAAAAGCCGTGGTAGTTTTTGGTTAAAGCTTATTCTTTAAGCGGAACTTCGATCTTTTTTTAGAGAGCTTTTAAATAATTGATTATAGTTATTTTCGGAAATTTTCGTTTTTTTAATGAAATTTAATATTATTATTACTATTTTAGTATATTTGGGAATCTCCTTAAAGAAATAAAAAGGAAATTCATTGTTGATGTTGTCAACAATGAGGCCACATGTCGTGTAACTGCAACAGACCTTATATCTGTATCAAATATGATCATGATCATGCTCCTGGGGAACGTAAATTTGTTTCAGACAAAGACAAAAAATTTGGTCATCCATCAAATTTCAATGGCTGTCCTGCTTATAAAAAGTATATCGAAATGAAGAAAAGATCTTAACTACAAGTCACATAAACACGAGTTTTGTTAAAAATAGCCATCATTTCGCTAGCCTTTTTGAACATTTTACTGTAAATACTCAATCATCTGTTTCGAGAGTTTTAAGAAATTGCAAAAATTCTTTGTGAACCCGAGGCTCTATCTTTAGAAAAGAAAATAAAAAAGTTTATATTGAACTATAAAAATCTTTTATTGGCTGGAGTAAGACAACAATGTCGTGGTTTTCTAGTTGAAGCAAATAAAGCTTATTACCCATAATGTATTTAATTTAATTTCACTTAGTGTTAGATCTCTCACTGAATTGAGTCGTAGAATAGATTTATTAAGTATTTTAAGAACTAATAGGAATTATATTGCATTCGTTCAAGAGACTTAATGCCAGACATAGTGTTGCTTTGGAAAATTATAATTTTATAAGAGGCAATAATAAATAAAAAAATTAGGTTTTCCAAATATTTTTGTGTCAGTTGAAACATTAATAGATATTTCAATTAAAAGATTTGACTTGGGTCTATATATATATATATCCCATGCAATCATTTGTTTTATCTCTTCTCTATTGCTTTTCCTAAAGAATGTAGCACGGTACTTGACTAAATAGGTATTGTTGCCTGAAGTGCTACTTCTCTTTTAAAATAAAAAAAAAAATCGGCTAGATCCTGAGTACTTACTGTCATCTTATCAAATACCTATAATAAATATATTTATTAACAAATAAGTTGGAGAAGAATAATCAAACATTTTTAAGCTTAAATTTAAAGATATTAAAGCAGGATCTACTGCTTATAAACAAATTTATAGAATTATAGGATACAAAAAAAAATAGACTTCTTAAAAACTCTATAGATGTTGTCCATTGATGATTTATTAAAATTAAAAAAATTGAAGGAAAATTTTGCAAAAATATATAATAAGTCTAGCCCTGATCGAGACTTTTCACAAATTTTTTAAACCATAAAATTCATTCTCAATAATATTCCAATTAAAGGCAGCCGTTTTTTTTTCAATTAATTTATAAAATTGTATAGTCTTACTTCTTTAAATGACATTTTAGAACATTCTAAAAATATCAATAAAATCTTGTGGGTTAGACAATATTTCAAACTACATATTAAAAAAACCAATTAAGGCTTTGAATAACTTACGATTGTTTTAAACAATTGAAGCACAGAATAGCGTTGTAAAGCGTTGTAAAAGACAAATTTTGCAAAACCTGTTTTTTTTCAGATACCATTATTTTTACTCTTTTCTATTCTCCGAACATCAAATTATCCAAAATTATGCACTTTATCGTTGTCAAAATTTTATAACAATTAGTCGTTCAGTAGAAGAACGTAGTAAGTTGCTATTAAAATTTTCGAAAGTGATTGATAAATGTAACAGAGGTACAAAAAGACAAATTCATGTGGAAAATTGGAAATAAAAGATTAAGAAATAGTGGAAATGCATATATATATATATATATATATAACTAGAAAAAATAAGGGCATATCCCAAAAAAAAAAACGTTCCAGAACAGGTAATGTGGAAAAACGTTCAAGTGCACATCATGTTGTATTTTATTTAAGTTTCTGTTATATAGATTTGAGATTGCAAATACTACTTCAACATTTCTATGAATTTTATGAAAAAATTACGACGAACAAACTGCCTTTTTATGCTCTTTAATCGAATTGAGCGAGGCTCAAAGAAGAAGAGTTAAAAAAGGAATTTCTTATCGAAATGTAACTGTAAATTAATGAAAAAAATAATAAATCATCACAACTTTATGTTCCGGCATATGTTTGCCGAATAATAATGTATCTACAAGACAATCGAATCTATTCAAGGTACATAGAATGGGTCTGTCCGATTAAAAAAAAAATTGATATATTAAAAAAGATGTACACAAAGATCCGAAGTGTAAAGTAACCAGAGGTAGATGGCTTCAGATTTCTACTGATGGTCCAAATACACTTAGAGTGCGTAAAAATCATAATATTGCAGAAGCTTGGTAATGCTTTAACTTATGCTCGAAAAGAACCCAAAACTTGGAAAATTATTTAATGCAGCCTCTTAGGAAACAACCCATAAAAATAAGTGAGGAAAATAAAAAAGATCTCCTTGCGTTAGCGTACTTCTTGCCAGAGAAGTATGCCGAATTCTATATCTGTGCTTAATTCTAAGAATATTTAAAGTTTGTTTTAGGCAAACCAACATACATACATATATACATACATACTTTTGGTTTTAATTTTTCGAATATTTTCTTAATGTTCTTGAAAGGAATTTTCATTTTGATTTTGAATTAATTTTTTTTTATTAATAAAAAATACACATACATATGTATATGTATTTGTATGTACCATTGAATATACATTACAAGAGCCAAAATAATCTTTTAAAAGAAGTTTGTTCTTTGCGATAGTAACATTTTGAATTCTAGCATTCAATCTGTTGTGAATGTGGAAGACAGTTTTAAAAGCCACTTTCCGCAATGCTTTGCATAGTGCAAAAATGTTCTAACTGACATCCAGTTTTGGATATGAAAGATCTTTCCATAAAAAGAAAATAAAAACTGTAAATATTATATGTAAATGGAAGCTAAAATTTTTTGATTTTTTACATAAAACTTTTATTTATTATTATTTTTAATAATAATAAAAAAACCACAAAAAAACATTGAGGATATATATTTTTACCTTTAAAAATCATGTTTTCGTCTCCAAAAAAATTATTGTTTTGTCGCTTAGAATGTTATTCGCGGCTGTGCTTCAGTTGTTTAAACAATTCATATTTTCCAACAGCCTGGAAAATGTAAGAAATTGTACATATCCACAAAAACATAAACTCCTTCGGTGTAAAGAATTAATGTCAAATCTCTTTATTTCTAATTTATTAATTTTAAATTGTTTAAAAAAATTATTCGAGGAAAAATGTACAGAGAATATAGGATATATTCCAGATTTGCAGTTTGGTTTTAAAAGTAACCACTCAACAGTTGACGCTTTAATTAAATTTCAGAATTATGTTATTTTCAGTCTTAGCCGTCTTAGCCGGCGTTATTGTACTGTAACTTTTAGTCGTTAGATGTAAAAAGGGCGTTCGATCATGCATTTCATAACGGAAAAAATTTATAAAATGATTCAAATGGGATTTAGCGCATCTACAATTTAACTTTTTCAAAACTTCTTTAATAATAGAAACTTTTGTGTATAATTCAACGAAAAACTATAAGGTTTTAAAAGTATGAGTTGTGGTGTAGCTCAGGGGTCCATACTAGCACCACATCTATACAATATATACTATGTTTGATTTTCCTCACGTGATACCAAATTCTAAAGCACTGCTGTATGTGGATGATTCTCTTCTTTATTCTCACAACGAATCACCCATTGAAGCATTAAAGCAAGTTTCCAATCATCTTATAATGATAAAACGTTTTTATGATAACTGGGGAGTCAAATTAAATACTTCGAAATGTAAAGCTAATGCCTCTGGAAAATGTAGATATTTTGTTGTCCCTAAGAGTACAAAGCTAAAAATTTTCCTTGACGGTATTCAAATTCCCTTTACTAAAAATTTAAAATATCTTGCTATAAATTTCAACAATCTTTTGAAGTTTAATGTTCATGCGCGAATCGTTTCCGATAAATGTTATAAAATTTTAGGGGCATTCGCGAATATTTTGTATAATAAAAAATTGGCGAAAAAATTAAACTTTTATTACAAAAACAAGATAAATATTTCTTTATGGCTTTCTTATATGGTTTAGCATTTCACCAATCATAATTAAAGAAATAGAAATTTTTGAACGAAAAATTTTGAGATATTGTATAAGAAAGGACAGCAAATCAATCAATAAACGATAATCTATTCGATATCTTTATAGTCAGTTAAAAGTTACTGCAATTGGTCTCTATACTTGTGACATTTTCAAAAGGTCTGTCACTAGACTTGAACACCATTACAATAATTATATAAATGACATTTTTAATGAAAAAAAATTTTCAGTTGGACTAATACAAATTACCTTTCACCTGTTGGTTATATTAACGAAGAACCGATCAAATTTTAATTTAAATACTAACATTTGTTGTAGTTTTTATACAAAAAGCACAATTGCTTTGTTTTGTTTTTTAATTTGTTTTTTTTTTTTATAATTTATTATTTATTATGTAATTTTAGTTTTAATTTAAAATTATTTTTATTTAATGTAAGCCTCGGAAGCAAGGGCGTAATATTCTTCTTTCAAATTTCTATTATTTTATAGCATTTTAAAGATAAAGTTTGGTGCTATTAAAAATTATTGGTGATTAAGATAATACATTTTAGTCTTTAGTTGTTCTTTTGTTTTTTTTTTCTATTTTCCTTACTGTCAAAAAAAGGCTGAGTTAATATTAAATTAGTGTTATTTGGGTAATTGTTTAGTGAAATTTCAATTTTGGATACTTAATCAAGTTATATCGAGTGTATGCAAAAACCTTTTAGCCTTTTAGCATTATTTTTCTCGATCTGGATGTAGTTGTCATGTGTTATAGTTTCTACGTCTAATTATTGCGGGGCATTAGCATTACGTAATCATGTGTATCAACCGGAAAGCGTGATAGAAATTATGTGAAAAGAACATAGATTTTTTGTTGATATGCCAATTGCTAACTCAAGAATTTTAAAACATTTGTGTTTGAAATGTGATTTTCCTTGGGCTGTCTTGCCAGGACTAATTTGAACACTTTTTTTTATCAACAATTCCGGAATTAGTTTATTAGTTAATGATCTTTTTGTGAAAATACTCTAATATAATAAGCAGTTAGACAATAGGATTATTGGGCACAACAAAAACTTTACTACTTCTTATAAAAATAAAGGCGTTGTTTTCTCCTAACTTATAGTGGTATAGAGTAAAAATGCAAATGTTCATATAAAAGAATTTTAGACAATTAACCAAACTATGAGAAGTACGGAAAAGTTATTGCAAACCATTTATTTAAAAAAAATATATACGCATACCAAATAATAAACTGAATTGAATTGAAATGAAAACAAAACAAAACAAAACAAACCAAGTCAAGCGAATTTATATCGCGAGCATAGTAACACACTTGTTTTTTTTTCTTCTTTCTCCTTTATTTTTCCTATACCTTCATTGTTTTATTGCATCATATTGTGTATGCAAGAGCATGTATATTTTAAAATTCATTTTACGTATTCGTTTTGTTTATATTTTATATGAAAATGTTATTTACTTACAATGATACATAGTTTTTGGTTACTTTTTATAACTTTTATTATTGTTACTTTAAAAATATTTTTGCGTTTTTGAATTATGAAAAGATACGTTTTACTAGAATTTTATTAAAAACACTTTTATTATTTTGCATGGGAATCAACTTTTTAAAGACTTTAAATGAATGAATTGTTTATTTATTTTTGAGTTCATTACGCACGTAATAATTATTTATTTAAATGTACCGTTTATAATTTAATTTTTATTTAAATAATTTTAAAGCTTTTAATAATTGACATCAAAAAGGTAAATTTATCATTACGTATGATTATTATTCAACAAAGAAAATTAAATATTAATTATACGTCAGTGCTACTAATTACATTTTATAAAATAATGTTCTAAAAGGTTCAAGTTAGGCCGAAGTTTTTATTTACATAAAATTCATGCTGTTAATTACAGAAATAGTAATTTTTCTGAATTATTTTTATCTATTAGTTATTTGTCAGATAAGTTCCTTTATGTATAGAAAATATTATCCTGGACCTTTTGGAATTTATACTTAAATAAATCAATCTTTTTAAGGTGAAGTGCTCCAAGGAAAAATTGTAAAAGCTTTAAATATATCATTTGATAAAATGGTTTAAGGGAGAAAAATATGCCACAATAAAATATCCTAAATAGAAATTAATGTATATGACATTTATTTTCCAAAAATAATGATCACGTTATACTAAAAAAATTATGGAGAACTGTTGCGTTTTTTGTTATTTAGATTAATCATTTATTAAATAAGGAATATTGTCTCCATATGTCAGGATATGTGAGAACTATTTACATTTAAACATAAAGTGTACTTTAATAGATAGGCCTTAGTGATGCATGGAAATGAACTTAAGCGCTATTTCGTTCCTTATTTAACATATTTATTTCTTACATCAATACTTTGTCATTTGACAAAATTTAAAAGTAAAACAAACATTCATTTTATATCATCCTAAAAAGCAAACAAAGCTTAAAATAAATATCCCATTTACTAAATATTTGTTTGATTTCTATACAGAGAAAGCAGACATGCTTTTTAAATAAAAACTATCACTTTTTAAAAAAGGAGAATTACAAAGCAAACTATTTTTTATTTTAACGACTTAAAATTGAAGTCTTGAGTTATGATTTTTAAACTTAAATTATTTTTTCCCTATATCATAATATTGAGGTCATTAAATTTCCATTATGAAGATTATCATAACATAAAATCCGCTTATAGTTAAAAATAAAAAAAATATTTATGCCATTAAAAATTGTGAAAAAAAAATACCATGAACTTTTTCTTTTGCAGTTTAATCCTTTAATGGACCTGTATTGCGAAATCATATTGTAAAAATAAAAACTCACTATAAAACTACAAAGACACACACACACAAATATGCAAACGCAGCCATAAAGTGATAAAAAATTCTGCTTGTATTTAAATAAAGTAAAAAAAAGAAAAGTTGCAAAAAAATTTTAAAGCAGATGTTAATAAATAAAGACGTGCCATTTTTAATATTTATTTGGCAGGTTTTTAAAGAAAATACAAAAAGCTGGAAGAAATAAAAAAATGGATTACCCTCGGTTTTCTTTTCCTATTTTAAGAAATATGAAATATTTTATTACTAGGACTGCTCAATCTGTACTTTTGTTTTTAATATGGCAATATGACAATGTGCACACTGAAGTCATAAATGTGTTTAATATAAATAAGGATTCAAATTTATAGTAATATAAAAAAAATCTCAAAAACAATTTTTTAAAGGAAAAAAATCCCCTTGCATAAGTGATTTCGTTCTAAAGAAATTTTTAGTTTTTAATTTTCTAAACAAACAATTTGCGGAATTGACTCCACTATCAATTATAATTGAGTTCTATAATATTCCTTATAATTTCCTATTAACTAAAACAAAAGAGTATTAAAATTTTCGTTGTATTCATTTGCAGAAAACTATCCATCAATTACAAAAAATTTTATTTCTAATATAAATATCCTTATATATAATACCAATTTGAGACCCACATTAACTTCGTTAAATGCTTAATAATAAAATAATAAAATTAAGACAAAGAAATTTTCTTAGCCAAGATAAAAATAAAGGGGTTTTCAACAAGAAGTTTGTTTTTTAAAACAAAAAAATTTTTATTAAGATGATTAAGATTATGGATGGCTAATGTCCACCACGCTGACAGAGATCGATCTTTTCATCAAAGTTTTTAAACACTTTTTGGAAAAATTACGACCCTGTCTCGTTAATTACACAACGGATTTCGAAGATTATGTTGTCCGAAAATATCATGAATTGTTCGAAATGTAACTTTAACAGAACTACCATTTTCATATTGGATTTTATTTTTTTTAATGCGATTTTCGTGCGAAATTGAATTCATTGTAACAATTACCAATACATCTACTACGAAAAAAGAAAGTTTTTGTTGAAAAACCCGATATCAGATATATCAAGTTGTAAAAGGGATCAGAATTTATTTCAGTTTTATTCTGCTGATATAGTTATGGTGGGCTATATGATAACTATTAAACAGGAAATTTGTTTGATGCATTTGGAATCAGAATACAACTTTAAGCATTTTATCAAACACTTTAAATAGATACATTCCTAACTACAACTTCGGATTGTAAAGACAACGAAATGTTATTGAACTGGATAACATATGGGTAAATTTTAAAATATGTTTATAAATGGTTGATACCAGTGTTAAAAAAACAGTACACTATCTTATCTTAGATCCACCAAAAGTTTGCATGGATTCAGCCCTAAAAGATAGAGCAAAAAAATATATAATTGGACTATATAAACGGGTCAATGCAATGAAAGGTAAATGTTTATATGCTATTTTTAACGTAATATAAAAACTAAATTGAAAAGTATTTATACTGTTACAGATGATATACCCGACGATGTTAACAACATTTTAGCTAAAGAATATCTAGAGAGGCCATCTACCAGCAATAAGGTCAAATCGTTTTCGGATTTCTTACAAAATTTGGGTCCTGGTAATTCTAAATCTAATTCACCACTGTCCGATCTAGAGATTGAAATAATATTTTAGAATATTGGTACCTTAAAAATAATATTTTATCAAATTTAGTTAAAATAATTTTGGCAGTTCCATGTACACAAGTAAGCGTAGAAAGAGTTTTTTCAGCTTTAGAATATATCTCATCTGATAAGCGAAATAGGTTAACTGCATTTAATGTAGGACACATATTGATGGTGAGAGTCAATGGAAAATTTAATTATATAAACGTTGACGGTTAATATGTTTCCCGTTCGTTTATTAGAAATAAAATAGTAATAATTTTGGTTTGATTTGCTTTTATACTATTCCATACATATTTATTGAGAAATTATTGTAAGTAAGAATAATAGTATTACTAATTATAATAAAAACGATAATGTAATTATAATACTTAAAATTTATATATATATATATATATATATATATAATTAAAAAATGCAATATAGACCTGAAATATTTGATAATATTTAAATATATATGTGCATACTTATTTGTTTTAATTGTTTTATATGAAATTGTTTTATATGAAAAGTACGGAAAAAGATAAGGAGTTTTTTTGTTGTGTATCTTATTAGCAGACTCTTTTCAGTTAATTACAATGTAGTCTACTTTAATCTAGGGCTATTGTCTTATTTTCTGCTTATTTATCTATTTCCACTTATACCTGACAATATATAATTGCTTTTACTTTACCGCCAAAAACCCACAATTTGCGTTCCTTATTATAATTTTCTGTATTTAAATCGTAGAATACAGTTACTTGTTATTGCAAAAATAGAAAACATGAATATGTACATGTATTCCAGGAATCCTTACGATCTGTTAACCCTTTTTATAATTAAATTTGATGGTTATAATTAAACTGTTATGTTTTATATTTGCTTGTGCCAATAACTCATTAATGATAGGTAAAATATCTCCACAGTCCAGTATGTAAAAGAGATCTAAACACTGATAACATATGCAAAACGCTGCTTACCTGCATTTCCTACATATTTTAAACTGTTCTTATTGACAATAAATTTGTCATAACACTTCTTAAAAAAGTATATTGTTATATATTTATTTGTTTCATTCAATAGATTATAAAAGAAAAAGACCTAGTCTTCCATGACATTATTTTTACAAATACCTAAAATTATCAAGTATCCTGTCCAATAGTTTTTTTGCGTATTATAATAATATGAACACAAAACTCGTTTTTCATAAAAATTTAATCCATTTTCTTCTTCTTTTAATATTTTTAAATTTTTTATTTTATAAATGCTTACATTACAAGTCATAACATCAACGATACTAAAGAATAACAAATGACTGATTTACTAATTGAATTAAATTCTAAAAGATTTTAAAAAAATTTAAAATTTTTATTAATATATAGTTAAGAGAATGCGTTTCTAAAATTTTATTTATAACTGAAAATAGTCTAAAAGAAAACTACAAATACTCTACAAGTTAGCTAAAACTACGCTGAAATTCTTTAAAAAATACAGTATAGAGAACAACGCAAATAGTAAAAAGTACTCTAAAAATACATTAAAACACAACGTAACCACTAAATATATAGGTACACTAAAAAAAAAAGCTAACAACTCAACGCAACCATTAAAAGTTCACCACATATACTGCATCTGTAGTGCACGGTACATATACATTAAAAGTTCACTAAAATGCGCTACAAAAAGAAACAGTACATCTGCCAAGAATTGTTGTATACGGTATTTTGTTTTGTTGTTTTGTTTTGTTACATAACGTACTTTAATGTTTTTTTCGAACACTAGTTGGTACAAGATGTTGTTTCAAGGTGTGTCATTTCAATAAAGCAAAGCAAACTCTAAAGCTCTAAGAAACTTGATTCTGAGGTCTTCCTAGTGGAATGAGACTATTTTTCAAAGTATTTACAAGAATCCCCAAGTCGCTTCCACTATATTTATAAATAGATTCTTTACTGTCTTTTAAAATTAGAGTGAGGTCGAAAACAATTCAAAATGCCGGGAAAAATAATAAATAGTAAAAAAAGTGAAATAATACTTGACAATAACTATTTCATTCTTTAAGAGAAGTCACACGGTAATTTAGTTTGTTGGAAAAGGGTAGCAAAGTAATGAAAGATGGAAAGAAAGAAGTTGTAAGGCTTTATGTACACTCATACTATTTTACCATAGCAGCCTTTTAACGAATACTGTATTCACCGCTAAGTAGACAAAAGCAGTATTGAGAACAGTGACTAAAGTTGTATTCAATTCACGATTAGAACACAGCGAAAAAAGAGCATCTTATTATTATTGGTTTTAATAATTCCACGAAAATTCTGAAACGCTAAATAAGAAATTAATTAAATAAGCAAAAAATTTTTCAGAACTTAAAATCGAAAATGGTGCTAAAAATTGATAGATGCAGCTTTGCTTTATCGTACGAAATATTCAGGGAAAATATCTTTTTAAAATGGACAGATAATAAGCTGATTTTTTGGTATTAATTGCTGGCTATTGCCAGTCCTAAAAAAGGTTTACATAATACGTGTTTTTAATCTTTCCCGTAAGTCGCTTCGTACACTCTTTTCACCTGCTTTTAGGCTAAGTAAACTCTGCTCAACTCTTCTGGTTTAGTCGCTCCAGATAATACTCCAGGTAGTAAATTTATATCCTTATTAAGCGAAATTTTGTCATTATTCAGTGCAGTGGAAACGAAATACAAATAGTACTTAAATCTAATTAAAAATTTCTTTTCTTCATTTTGTTTTATTTTAGAAAATTCGAAGAAACCAGGTGCGCTGGTTTTAAGTTAATTGATTTTCAGTGCTGATGTGAAAACAATAGAAACAAATGACATTGATTATAAGTTTTAGAAAAATATTAAAAATAGGATGTGCCAACTAACAATAAAAGTACAATGAGATTAAGGCATACAAAAGAGCAAACTTTCACTAGGGCAAGAAATGTAAAAGATATTTGAAAAAAGGTTACATAAAGATTATTATCATTTCTACAACAATATTTGGAAGTAATGAGATATTTGGTAAACATAAAAAATCATCTCAAAACATTAAAATAATTTTTTTTGTTTAATGTGTATTAGTATAATTTTAATTATCTTCCGGGATTAACGTTAATATAATTTAAGCTGAGCATAGCTTCTGATTAAATATTTTAAAGTCATTGATATGGATTATCGTAGGTGAAAGCTTACTTTAAAACTATAGTATAGTTTTTATAATATTTTGTTGGTTTAATTTTTTATAATCATCCGCATATAGAAAAAACACAAACAGCCCAACTCCGTGGGAGTTTCTTTACGTTTTCCCATTCCTCCTATTATAAATAAAAATTCCTCATGAAATTTCTCACTTTTCCCTTTTCTTCATATTTTCCAATTTTGATCAACCGTGTGAAGGCGATAAAATTAAATGGGGAAAAAATTAGTTATTCTCAATGATTTTAAATTTAGTTTTTTCAATAAAAATATTTCATTTACAAAACGAATGGGAGTTACATTAAAAATGTAAACAATAGCAATAATAATATTTTTACGAAACAAAATTTAAAATCATTAAAAAATATTTTATTATATTTTTAGGTCGAAGAGCATAAATAAAGTACAATAGCAACATTTTTTAACTTTAAAGGAGGCCAATGCAGACATTACTTGTATTTTTCATAAAGGTAGCAAAGAGGTGTTTACGCGGTTTTGGCCGAACGCCAAAACTAAGGTCAACTCTATGGGGCCTCCAACGAAGTGTGTTGCTGAGTGGAAAAAAGTTTGCCGTCAACATTCTGAAAAGTAATTCATTAATAACATTAACATCTTCATAATTATACATAATACAGATCAAAAGAAGTATGTACGACAAAAGGTTGCTCACAATTTAAAAAATAACCTCATAGGAATGAAGTCTTCTATCTAGGTTGTCTCGATTAAGCCCGTTGGTCTTAATGACACATTTATGATAGAAGAAATGATAGACTGCCCGCAAAATATTTCTTGTATGGATGAGTCAGCGGAGATAACGGAGGAGAAAGAAGGATCTATTGAAAATATACGGCTAGGTACTACGAATGCAGCTAATGGTAGCAGAAAAAAACGCACTTAATCAAAAAGACCATCCTAAAATTTACTATGACGCGGTGCAAGCAGAACTTATTATGCAAAAAGAGCTTTTGGAAACAATAAAACAAGTAGTTGTGACCCAAAAGGACCAAGACCAAACTACCAAAAAGATTTATTGATCGCTAGATAAATTAATGATCAACAACAAAAACATTTTTAAGAAATGGGAAGACTAAAACGGAAGGAAATAGAACAAATGCAGCTGCACAATGCCTTTACGAAGAAGTGGCGAGTGAGAGAAATAGAATACAAGTTGGAAATAGAAGAATACCGACCTGATGTGTAAAGTGGTTTAATTGTTAGTGTGAACTGAATTACTTACTCTTATACATTAATTTTAACTTTTAGTTATTTTTAAGTTTAAAAGATTTTTGATGTTACATATGTATGTGTTTATGTTCCGTTTATTTGTTTGCTTTTAATACAAAATGTTTAGTTCATCTGGTACGTCTCTAACATTGTAATCGATATATACATATTATGTAAAACGCATACATTTATAATTTTAGCTTTCTCTCTGGTGAGTAGTACAATTCCTTGCATCTAAAAGGCATCGCCAACGGTTCTTTAATACTCCCTTAATACATTTGATAATATTGCGGTAGTTTGCGTGGGTTTCGTTAAACTGCAATTCTGGCGTACTGTACTCAGGAACTCGATGTGGTGTTAAGAGTTATGGCCTAACAATCAAAAGTTTGTTTCTCCTTGCAAATACCTTTGCTCGAGGTGAGTTATTAGTTATTATTACGCCAGGATGTGATGAATCCAGATAACGAATTTTTAGTTGATGATCGCAAAGGTGCACATGTTTTTCAATAAAGTTTTCTAGTTACATAAATGCATACAAACAAATTATTCTTTTTTTTCTTTCCTTTTCTATTATAAAACAGATGTTTATTATCCGAAGCGGCTATACTTTGCACATGCTTCTCATCGATGCATCCGACAATGCCTAGAATATTGCATTTTTTGAAGAACGCTAGTGAAATTTTTCTTTCCTTCTCTGTGGTTTTTGGTACTTCGATCCAATCTGGGCATAGACGAATTTAAAAAATCTTGACCACCTCTGCAAGCACTTTACTGAAAGTTGACTGTGCTTATGACACGTCAGAATCTTTCCCAATACCAGTCTGATAGCCACCGTCGGCGAAAAAACGCAAACTCGCACGTAATTTAATTATAGATGGAATTTCAAGTTGTTTTTTGGCTGGTAGAGAGTGAGCCTTCACTTCTAGTAAGTAATGGAAAGCCGGTTTTCTAACTCCAAAATACTTTAGAAAACTGTCGCAAAGCTAAAAAATTAAAATCGAATAAAATTAATTGTAGTCATCCCGCAAATGCCTTCTGTTAATCCTTTGGATATTTCTTTGTTGTTCTTCTGCGATTGTGACTGGAGGTATTTTTTCTCTAGAAAAGTAATTTCTATGAGAAGGAAATTCCTTGGAATTATTCCTGATTGGGCTGAAAATCAGCCTTTCTTATAATGTAAATTTTAAAACAGTTTGTGTTAATAAGCAAAAATAATTTCTAGTGAAAACTTTTGCTTTTATTTTCCAAAATTATTATCAAAATAGAGCACACTCAAGTTAACTTCTTTTCTATTTAAACATAATTGTGTTCACAATGCTTAGAAGTAAACTCAAAAAAAGCTGAAAGCGAATGTATTACCAATTCGGATTCGGGAATAAAAAAAAAAAAAACAAAACCGCATTTATAAGAACAAGTTCCAAGAAAAGCCTATGCTGAGAAGATAATAAGTTTAGGTATTATTATAGTCATTAGACAAATTCTATAAGAAGGCAAAAAATAGCTACATTTACTTTCGAACCCTGACCAGTTGCTGAAAAACTGTATTACTGCACGTAACTTCATTATTGAAAGAATTGGCATCTTAAGTATTCAACAACCAGCTGGGGCTGCAATATCTCAAAGTAGCGTACTGAACTTGTCTGTTCGGATTTTTTGATTATTTCATATAACAATCCATTTCGTCCCACGCCCTATTTTAATCTACTGTTAACTAATGTGACTAACTCTGACCCGTTTTTAAGAATATGTACTGAGTTTATTAAATTTTGTAAGCATATTAATTTTTCTTCAAATGTTAGTGCTGTTTAATGTCATCTAACTTTATATTTGAATAACTAAATTTAAGTTTTATGTACAATACAATTTTAATATCTGTATGGACCTTCTAGTTTAATCAAGAGCATTCATACGAGAGCTTAGGTAATCTATGAGGATTAACTTAGATAAATGCTATTTTATTTCGTTCCTCTATCGGAAAATGCAGTAATAGTATAAAAAACAATTGGAAGTCATTTACAGTTAAATCAAACAGAAATATAGACATTTCTAATAAGGGAATGGTGAAATATTTGGGAATAAATATGGATAGAATTTTATACTTTAATGATCATCTGAATTTGCAACTATATAAGGCAAGAATGACTTTTTTTTATATTTTAATTATTTATTATTTATTTTATTCAAAATATAACAGAAGTGCTGCTAAAATACTTTTGTACCAATCTTTGATAAGACCGATATTAACATACGGTTGTCTGATATGGTTCAATATCTCACCATCTTACATGGAAAAAATGAAAATGTTTAAAAGAAAATATTTACGAACCTGTACACCTCTCTACAGGGCACCAACTAGTAATTAAAAGAAATAAATTTCAAATCAAAAGTTGTACAATGTTGTTAAAATTAGCAGGATCGATAATTTTATTATTGACCTAATTAGGAATCATGTAAGGATTAGTCAAGTATGTTATGAAAACAATTTAATAACGGCTCCTTACTACGTTAATTTTGAATACATATTGTTACGTTTGTACCTTTTATAAACGTTTTGTTGCGAGTGTTTTGTTGCAAAATAAATAACACCAGATTTTAGAGTTTTTAAATTAATTATAAGTTTATTTACTCTAACTACACACAAAGTTGACACTACAGAACAATCTACTTAAGATCCACGTCTTTACTTCACGAGGTTTATTTTTCAACTAACTAACTAACTATCCACTCAAACGCTGCCTTTTATATTTGTCGACTAGAAGTCTAGAAAAATTAAGATTCTTCTACTCCCTTTGTATCACATTTCGTTGTTGTACGTTATTCATTCAATGTATAGGCGCCTGTAGGTCTATGTGTATTTTTGTTTTTATCTTGATAAAGTTCCTTCTTCTGTTGTCTTGCGTGTATATGTCTTTTAGCAAACTACGCAGTTAGTAAATAGCTAACTTATTTTTGATGTTTTGTGTGTATAAAATTTCTAGGCAATTTGTAACTAGAAAGTTGTTGTTGCTTAGTGTTGCGGAAAGCATATCCATATGGACATTTCACTACTACTCATATAGCTCAACAGTGGATTTTAACCCAAACTTTGTATGTAGTTCCTTATCTCAAGCCAAAGTATTCATTATAATTAAGGGTATCTGGCACAAATTAGTTTGGAGTAGTCTAGAAGTGACTCCAAATAGTAGATTCCTTGTTTCCATTGCAAGTTTTTAGTGTTTTTGAGTGTTTTTTTGCAGATTTTTTTCATAGATTCCAAAATTATTAACAAATTGAAAAAAAAAAAATTAAAACAATTGACAAAAACATATAAAATAACTTTCTTCATACATACATACATACAAAATTAAAATTTCTAATATTTAAACATACAAAAACAAGAAAACGGAAATTAAATAATAAATTCTCTCTTATGAAATATTTATAACAGATTATGTGTTTTGAATTAAGTACCTATAACATTGTAATTTTGACATTTAGTTTTTTGACATATCTACTGCGAGATTTATTGGTAATTATTACAATTCAATTTCGTAAAATTCGTGATATTCTCGGACAAAATAATCGTCCTTCTGAGACCGCCAATAAGGATTTGATCGTTAAATTTGATTCGATAGGCTCAATACAAAATCTGCCAACACCAAAGCATATTCGACCGTATTCAGCTAAAAACATCGCAGCCGCGAGCCACAGTGTTGAAGCAAGTCAACAATTCCTGGATGTTCTTAACAATTGGGGTTATCCAAAACCACCATATGGCAAATTTTGCGTAGGGATTTTACTTTGAAGTATTACATTATTCAACTGGTGCAGGAGTTGAAGCGGACCGACATTTCATATCGCCGTAGATTCGCTTAATTCATTCAGGAACAACCGGCTGCTTTTTTCTCAAAAACTAATTTTTTCAAGCGAAGCAAATTTTCACTTATCAGGCATTGGGCTTCTAAAAATTGAGAAGCCCTCCTGCTCATGGTGCACTAGGTGTGATGTGGACGACTAAAGACGAACTGTGATTAAAATATCTAATTTTCTTCAAATTAAACATTCAACAATAGATATCTATATTTATGGCTTCGAGAATACAAAATTCCTATATGTTTAGGAAATACAATGAGAAATTAAATAACCTTGATAGCTTGAATATTAAAAAGATTCTCAGCTATGAGTAAATAGTTAACAGATTCACTTATACGCACAAATAGTCACCAAAAACTTTCAGAATTCTTGAAGCATTTGATCGAATTTTTTTCCAGTTTTTTTTTTGCTTGGAAAACATACCAGAATTTAAATAAACTTAATTCTTAAATTAATGTTTGGTCAGCCCCTTTCTGTTTGCCTTTCAAAGGTCGGCTATCTTGTTTTTAAAGCTGTAGAATTATGATCGCTACAACAAAAAGTTATTAATTCAACTAAAATTTTCAAAGCTATGCTGCCAAATATTTGTGATTTTTATTAAAATATCTTAATTTTAAGTCGGCATAAGATTGCTTACGTTCTTTAAAATTTACACAGATATAGAGAGTGTTCCAACAAACAGTGGTTTGAAAAAGTTTTTTTTTTTGAAAATACTTCGGTAGCTCATGAACCACATAAGCTATTTGAATGAAATTTCACAGAAGCCAGGCAGAGGTATATCTGAGCCGACTTACAGACGATAGGCTAAAGCGGGGTTTCTGGGTATGCCCCCAAAATTAGTAACCTCAGGTATAAGATTTTTTGGAAATTTTATAACTTAGTACTTTTGACGTGGTTTACTTATATATACTGGGATCATAATCATAAAATATTAGCTGCATGCTTGATTAAATTTATTACAAAATGGCATTTCGATAGCAGGTTTCGTTTAAAAGTTACCACGCTCTGAATGGGGAACATATAAAAACAGCCGTTTTTTTATGATTTTCCACAAAAAGGAGGTATGGTTTTTTGTTTATATAATTGAAACTTACTTTCAGACTAGTAAATGTTTTTAGACTATTTTAAAGACAACCTATAGCAACTGTGAATAAAAGAAAAATTGCGTCAAAAATTATAACGGCTTACCCTCCAGCCCTATTTAAACATTGCCAATTTTGAAACAAAATTTATGATTTACCCCATATTTAAACCCCATATTATAAACAGATTTTGAAAGGTCCAGCTTTTGCCTTTATACTCCACAAAGGATTTGACAGGCCTGTAGTTAACAAAGTGAGGGTAACCAATTTTATAAAATAAAACAATTTTTTTGAACATTTTTCTCCCCTTTTAGGAATTTTTGTGTTAAAATTACAAAAATTGAAATTTTATTTCACTGTTTCAATAAAGGCTCAATATTTTTTAAGAATATCTCGATGTGCTTAAATTTTATAGTAATTTAAATTCTGCATTTATTATCACTTTAAGGTAAAATTTACAGTTTTTAAGGAAAATTACACGTAAAAAAATGACCCCTGGCCTCTGTGAAATTTCATTAATGTAGCTTATGCTGCTCATGAGCTACCGAATTATTTCCAAAAAAAAAAAAAAACGTTTTCAAACCACTGTGCAATAGAAAGTTCTGACGTAAAAAATTGCATTATCGTCTAATCTTCACTATGCCGTCCTTCTTTATTGATTCAGTAATCAGTAATTATCAAAAATTTTATCAAAAGCTAACGGATAGCCCATTTATGATTGGCAACGATTCCTGTATAAGCTAAACCTTGTTCGTTAATTAAAGTTAACATTTAGATAACGTAGTGATGATAGTTATTGTGTTGTATGTGTAGTATGAGTATGTGTTGCTTTAAAATTTAAAAAGTAGGAATTAAGAAAAAAATTAAAATTCCTCACTAATGCAATTATTCATTTCATTTTAATAAATATTTTAATAATCAAATTGATTATGCAATTATTAACAAATTAAATAAAGTGGCTACTTACTTCCGTAATTAGAGCGTTTTCTAACCCATAAAATATGCCAAGCCATCACTCATAATAATTAAAATAGAAGTTCGAAAATTCGTGAAACACATTCATTCTACTCAATACATTAATAAAATAGCATTCGTTTATTAAACGTTGTAGTACTTCAAATTGCAAATATTTATGTGTAAATACCTGCTTAGTATACTTTTTCTGCTTATAATTAACATTTAACCCAAAATGCAATAACTAACATCAAAAGGAACAAAAAAAATGAAAGGAATGAAAAAGAAAACAAACAAACAAACAAACAAAACCCAAGTAGAAAAAATACAAATATGGGAGGTATACGTTATTAACTAGTATTTATATTAGAAAATATTAAAAATAAAATTGATGATTTGAATATTTTTAACTTGTTGTTACTGTTTGTTGTTTGCTGTTAAGCAGAAGGAAACTCATTGAGAATGCTGTACTCAGTGAACTTTAACGAAATTATGGAAAAAGGAACGTGTTCTAACGAAATACATATGCTGGCATATGGATACCATACCTACAAATACTTACACAAACTTTAACACAAGTTTTTATTCAATTTACTAAATTTTTAAGCATCGTCATCAATGTTTATACGGTGGAGCTAAGAATGTAATTCGAATAATATTGTTTTTAAATTTTTATGTTAAGAATTTTAAAGAAAAATTCATAGAGTAGTAAATAGGTTATTTATGAGCTTAATGTTTTATATTAGTTTTTACTTATCAAAGGTAGAATTTGTATGGATTGCAAATAATAGCATGTCAAATAGGATTTCTACTGTGGAATTTTAGTTATTGTGTAGGCGCTAATATGCTCACGCAGGCATCTAACCCGGACAGTCAACTAGAACACCCTGCATTTGGTTAAATGTAAACCTATGCTTTACTAACCAAATAATATTTAAGTAAATCGAATACAATTGTCACCCATAATTGTTGTATTAATGCTTTCGCCAGTAATTGATTGTCGGCTAAGAAAGAACCTTAATATACTTTTTATTCTCTTCTATCCTCACTTAAGGCTGGAAGCACGATTCACTTATTTTATTTTGCAGTAATCTAATTAATATATTTACCAATTCTATTCATTTTTAAAAAAAAAAATATTTGTTCATTCTATTAAAGACCCTGTTGAGATTTGAATTTATAGTATTCTATATAATAAACATTTAGGTAGCTCCATCAATGAAGTCAACCTGGCTTTCAATATATATGAACTATACTAAATTTTCTTTATAGTTCTAATCAAACAAAATACACTCTTGTTTTGCATTTACTGGTATATTAAAGGTAAAAGTTTCATGAAATTTGGCTAAATTTTAAGTTCTAACTTAAAGATTTTAATTAACTCTGTTATTTTAAATTAAATCTTGAAGTAAATTGGTCCATTCTTAAGATGACCGATACTAGAGAACTTTGCGTCTGATCAGGCAAATTATATCGATAGAAAGTTTAGTTCCGTATATTAAATTAAGTGTTTTTTATTTAAAGCTGACTAAATTTGATTTTAGAACATATACCAAAATTAAACAGATGTTATTTTTTAAGGAACTCCTCGATATCTTTTGAGAATATAGATTTTGTTAAATACAAAGTTTATATTATATATTTCCAAACTGGATTTAAGTTAATTATATGCAAATTAACCGACTAAGTCTATTATGGATTTTACGGTAAATTTGTACATGAAAAGCAGAAACATTTATTTATGGTCGTTGTTAAAAAACAAAATTTATTTTGGTGTATTAGTATCATAGATCCATTCCACTGTGCAGAGCTGATATACAATATATGTGTAAGATTCTCTGTAAAACTGAAAATAATAAATTTAGAGCTCAAGCATCCAAAAACAAAAAAAAAAATAAAAAAATAATAAATAAATGCCCGGGTATGTTTAGGTAAAAGTTAAAGTACAGGCTTAAGGTATGCGACAATAACAAAAATCAAATTGAAGCAAGAGGGTGAATAAATTGTAGTAGATGAAATAAAACAAATGTATGAATTATATCTGAACCGAACACTGCCACAGAACAATATAACCACCCCATTCCAGAAATTTCTCTCACATTTGACTTTCTCACTCTCACTATGTTGCTATTCTCTATAAAGTTCGCAATTGTGACAAGCGTAAGGGTCAGCATCAGGGATGCTTGCTGAAGTACTAAATTTTAAAAATTGTACATAATAATTTTGGCAAAATTAGCTAAATTGCTTGTTTAAATAAAAGAACCATCCAAATCTAAATGTATTGAATGTTAATTAATAATTTCTAATTTCTTTTACTGAATTATTATATTTTTAGCATTAAATTTGACTGAGCTTTCTAAACTGTTAAGAATATGCTGGTAATTTTTGTTTAATTTTTGTTTTAATATAATTATTATTTTTATTCGATCTTTTATTTTTAAATAAATATGTATTAATCTATTTAACGGTTTTTTTTATTAAATTTAACAGTATATTTTTTCAATATTTCGCTTTCCCTTGGAAAGCTTCTTCAGGAAATTATTTTATTTTTTATTTTTATTTTTTTTTTGTATTTATTTTTAATAATTTTTTGTTTTTATTAAAAATAATATCCTGGAAAAGGAATAAGCGAAATATTGAAAAAAATATACTGTTAAATTTAATTAAAAAGACCGTTAAAAGGATTAGTACATATTTATTTTTGTTTTAATTTAAAAAACTGTTCAGATTTTCAAAGTCCTCAATAAAGAGAATATTTGTATTTGATAGTATTTCTAGATCCTTCAAAACGTTTCTATGAAAACGAATTCAACCCAATACCTTCAATAAATTAGTAAATACGTGATATTTTTTATGTGGCATTTGTATTTTTTTAATGAAAAACATTCGTCCATCCCTATATTTTTTTTCTATTTTCCTGCACATCTTTTATTAATGTTGTGTTTTAACTCATGTGCCCAAAATAATTAAATCGAGATCCACAAACTGATACATTTTTTGAAAAACCCAAATTAAAAATTTGGAATTTTTGCAAGTGAATTGGGAATTTCGGGATTCGATGTTTAAAATTTTATTTTTTTTTATTTTTTACTAATAAACAGTTATTTATGCAAAATATTTTTTGTTTCTTCGAAAGTAAGGATTCTTCGTAAATTTGGGTAAATTGCAGAATGCGGAAGAATATTCATTCAGAGTTAGCGACCCTATATAAAACTGATGGCTTCGGTATCCCGGAATTATACTCTCATTACTTAAGGATGGGTATCATACAGATTAGTTCCATATTTTTAGTGGTCCGGTAAAAACCAAAAATGGGTTGCGAAAATTATGCTAAATGCCTGGCATTGCTTTTTTTCTGGCACTTGATTTTAGAAAGATTAAAAAACATACTTTGGTCACTTACGATTAACAGCGAATTGCCTGGATCAAAATGATGCACGTATTATCTGAAAGCAACATGCTTATTAAGAAATAGGATACAAACCTCTATGGGAAATCCAAGCTTTTAATTAAGAGATTTAATCAACTTATTTATAACCTCTAATTTAATCGGGCCCATTTATAATAAATGAGGTTATATTGCTTTTAAACTGCCCAGATAAAAGAAGTAAAAAAATCTTAAAAATCCCAATAATATTAATCTTCTATGCTAGTTGGGTTGTTCTTCAGGCCCGTATTTACTTTAAGGTATCATCAAATTTAGTATCTAAGACAGCTATTTGAATGTGATTAGCAACTTATTACGCAACATATATCGGATGCAGTTTTAAATCTTTTCCTACAATCGTCTAATAAAATTAGTTTTGCTGAAAATTTTACAACAGGATCGGTTGAGGAAAAAAATATAAATAAAAATTTGTATACGCTGTTGTTGTTGTCGATTTGTCTGCGGCAAAACTTATTATTTTTCACCTCTTTCAACAATCGTGTGCGCCCTCTAATAAAAAAATAGATAATATATAGAATACATAGTTGGGCTGTCATGGTGGCTAATTTGCAAGAGTTGTTTGCTTATTTTTTGAAAAAAGATCATAAGTTGAAGTCCCAACGAAGCCTTTTATTTATAAAAAAAATAAAAATTTATAACAATAATGATAAATAGAAAACAGCAGTTCAAAGCTTTTAAAGAGTTGATTGGAAAAGAAAAATAATTGTTATGCGAGAGTAAGAGTGCATTTAACAGTAGTTTTTTTGAGTCGCCTAAAACATTGACTGTAAAAAGGGGTGTTAGTGTTTTCACTTTTGAACAATTGTGATTATTATATTCCGACAAATTATAATGAATATATAGTTACTTGAATAACGGTGCTACTCAATCTAGATTTGCTTGACATGCCGTTGTCAATTCAATTGTTATCGCTGAACTTGCTTAACCGGTGTTTTAGACCCTGCATAGATAAGTTACGTCTATCAGACATATGCCCTTTTAATTTTATACTACATCTCTGTGGTTTGTGGTGAGAGAAAATGTATATGCTCAGTATTCTCGGTTAATGTCAGTAGCTTGCTAATGGTTATCAAAGAGAAAATTCAATAAATAAATGATCTCAATAACTCCTATGCCAATTTTTATTTTTTTAAGTCCCTAAAAGGATGTTAGAAACCATACGTCTTTCAGACGTAACGTTAGCTTTACCGTACTAACAAAACCGTTATCTTTCTACGGTTAATACATAAATATTCCGCACAACAGACCGCACTACATCCATAAAAATGCACAGTTTTGTGCTATTTTCGCGCTACTGACATCAGTGGGCGTTATGTCTTCAAAGATATTCGCATTATAGTCGACGGAGATCGCAATAAAAAAAAAATTAATGTGTGAAAATATTTATGCTCTTCATCCCGGAGGTATGTGATTTAAAGAAAATGGCGAAATATGTTATTACCTAGAGGCCACGTATAGTTACTGGTTAAAGCTGAAAAACCATTCACATTTTTGGCCAAGTAATGCTCCGAGAAGTGGTCCAAAATTGGATGTGCCAAATAAGCTACGTTAAAAATAAATTTAGGGCCATATACCTGAAATAATTTTCAAATATTAATGCCATTTATTGATCTATCGAATACAAGTTTTTTTAATTTTAAATTACATTTATTTTTTTATTTTTCACAAACTAATATTCCATCGGATTTAGAAAACGCATTAAAGTCTAATGAGACAGTCGTAGTTTGAACATTATTGGAGCTTTAGCTAGAAAGGAAAATGGCAATGTAAGGGACTATAGCAGTCGTAGCTGGTTGCTTTCGGAACCTACTTTGTGCAGTAAAGCGTCACAGTATTGTATTGTGATGTAATGGTAAATTTAGCCAACGCTGAGATTAAGAAACACAAAGCATACATATTTATAATATTTAATTAAGTATAAATGTTAAATTGACGTGTTTGATTAATTTATTCAATAAAGGACGACGTGTTTGTAATATGCTCTTTAATTTTATTCCATGCTTTATCTTTAAAGCTGATAATATAAATAAGCAGCTTTTATTTCTTACTTTCAACTCCATTTTCTGCAGACGAATCAGGGGAAAATTTACTGATATGTGCTTGGATTACTTGGATACTTTTCATACATTTCAATGTCATTTTTGAATTGTACCGAAAGTTGTAAGACCAAAAGTTTCATCTCTTTTAATGTATGGGGTGTTTTTTAATTTATACACGTTTCTCTTTTACGTTTTATCCTAAATATTATTGCTGTTGTTGTTTTTTTTTGTATCGTGTAGCCAAATATCAATATTGATGATGGTAAGGTTAAGAATGCTGCTAGAATGCTTCGTTAAATTGGGTGGTAGAAATGTAATAGTGTGAATACAGAATGAATACATACAGATGTTTGTAAATTCTGTACACGTAGTATTTTTTCAGTTTGGGCTTAAGCCAACCAACAATGTAAAAAACCACCAACGGCAGCATCAGCGTAGCTCGTGTACCTTTTTAGTAATTTACACACACGCACTATTGACACGACACAGCATTAGAGTATTATTATTAACTACAAAAGCAGCAGCTATGATTTTGCTCTGATGGTATAGGTATGTACGTATAGGTGAATGTACGCTTACAATAAAATATCTTTTTTTCCTTACTTACGTGTATAGGAATACATAAATATATACACAATCTTTATATAGAATTAACTCAAGTTGAGTGGAATGTTGAGTCATATCCCATTTTGAATGGTTGAGCAGATGAAGAAGAGAACTTTACTTTTACAGAAGCTGAGCAAGTTGTAAGACTATTTTTTCTTTCCTTAAATACCCTGGATATTTTACAGCATGTTGCTGTTATTATCTTAAGCGTACTTACAATTATTGGTTTTTCTAATTTCATCTTTGGTTCCTTTTTTCTACACATTTTATACTTTCTTTTCTTTATATTTTTAAGGCCAAATAATGTAACTGCCTCCTTGTGTGCAATAAAATAGCAATTGTTTTTTTTTTTTTTTTGTTGTAAAGGTATACTTTTTTTTGCTCTACGAAACCAGAATGAAAAGTGTTTACAGTTGCAAACAAAGCACTTTATGGATATCAATTGGTAACTTCAAAGCGAATGTGAGTATTAAGGCAAAGGTTAAGAATTTTCACAGCATCACATTAATTAATATCGGAATTTCTCACAATACGCTTTTCTTTCTGGCAAAGTTTTAATTGCATTTAAAATTTATACTGCTCATTAGCGGGCTTTTCAACAAGAATTTTATTTTTAATTGATTGTTTTGGCATTTAGTTTTTTGACGTATTCGAAGTAGATGCAGTGGTAATCGCATTAAAATAATTAAAATCTATTCTTAAAATGGTGGTTCCGTTAAAGTTGCATTTCGTAAAATTCGTGATATTTTCGGACAACATAGTTGTCCTTCTGCGACCGCTATTAATATTTTGGTCGTTAAATTTAATTCGCTCAACTGAAAACATCACAGCCATGAGCCGCAGTATTATAGCAGATCCAAATTTGTCAATTGGGCTTATCCAAAATTGGGCTGATCTAATACAACCACATGGCGAATGCTGCGTAAGGATTTGACCTTGAAGTCTTACAAGGTTCAACTGCTGCAGGAATTGAAGACGACCGATTACTCACATCGCCGCAGATTCAATCAATTCATCTTTGAATGAAATGAATGAAATCATTTTTTCAGACGAAGCCCATTTTTACTTGTTGGGGTATGTCAACAAGCAAAATTGCTGCATTTTGGCTTCTAAAAACCTTCGAGAGATTATTGAAATGCCTTTGCTTACTCAACGTGTTACTGTTTGGTGCACTATATGGTCTGAAGGCGTGATTGCGCCGTTTTTTTCCAATATGAAGCTGAAAAAGTGGTAACGGTCACGCTATCGCGAGATGCTAACAACTCAAATTTGAACTAATATTGACGAGGTGAATATCACTGACATGTTGTTATAACAGGACACCACCACATGTCACACCGCCAATGAAATGATCAATTTATTGCAAACAAAATTTGCCGATCGCATAATTTCACAGCAGCAGTTAAGTGGTCAGCCGATCGTATGATTTAATATCGCTGGATTATTTTTTGTGGGAGTATGTTAAAGACAGAGTCTATACGAAGGTAACCGAATCTATTTTAGCCTTAAAACTCAAAATCCATTACGTTATTAATGAAATAGGACCGCCATTTTGCTAAAAAAAAAGTAATGAAAAACTTTGATGAAAAACTTTACATCTGTCAGCGTGGTCTTGGTGGACATTTACCAGATATCATTTTTTATTCAGAATTGCCGAACATTTCTGTTCGTAATACAATAAGAATTTGAATCATCTTAATCTAAATTTGTTATTTTATTTTGTTTTGGAAAACAAACTTTTTGTTGAAAAATCCTTTTCGTTTGATACAGTATATTTCAATGAGTTTTCTTTAACTAAAAGAAAGCAATTTATTTAACTGGCAATTTATTTTCTAATGAATTCATTCGTATAAGTTTTAAAGCCTTTTGGATTGCTTATAAGCTAAATGTTATTACTTTTTAAATATTTTTATTTCGTAAAATCTTCATAATGTTTTTACGATTCATAAATTTACGGTTTAAAAGATTTATAGTTTTGACAGAGAGGTGCCCCTGTAGGCTAGTAAATAGTGTACTAGCTTGTCAGTATGGGGGTTGTGGGTTCGATTCCCAACGAAGACTTTGGTTTTTTTTCACTACAAAATTGAAAATTGATTGTCGGTGGGGCTGGTCGCTGTGCTGTCTTTTTACGGCACTTAATTTCTGACTATACTTCTACTTTCACCACATGTTTCATCTCTTCTCTATCCCTCTCTTAAAGAATGTAGCACAGTACTTGAGTAAATAGGCATTGTTGCATGAAGTGCTACTTCTCTTAAAAAAAAAACAAAAAAAATCTGCTTGACCTGATTAGGCAGATTAAAAAGGTTACTCAAAGCTATTTGATATCTTGTTTGGCTGAGTTTGTTCTTCCGAACAGGGTAGCAATAATTGTTCTTGTTTTAAAGAAAAATTCTCTGAAGAAACCCTCACTATTGAGTACTCACCAGTTAAATACTCAACCTATTTATAATACTATTATGGATATTTAAGTGGGCCGTAATATAACATTCGGCATTTTGGTTTTCTTTAGCTTTTTCTAGAAGACGAGCTACAAAAGATGATATTTTAAAATTATAATTTCTACACAAGTTTTTGATCGTACTATGAATTTTCTTTCCTTTAATTTTAAGTTTTAGGTAAAATTTTGCTATAATTCGTTTTGTAAGATTAAAAATTTTTGTTAAAATTATATTATAACAAATAATTTGTTTTTGGAAATTAGTACGCAAGGAAAAAATATGATGTTTATTTTAATTTCATATTTTTAAAGTTACTGTTAAGTAAGCTTTCCTGGCTGATAAATTTTGTTGCCTAACGGTAATTTAATCTTACATAAAAATATTAAAAAAAATTTTTTGATTCTATTTTTGTGTTCTGCATCTACTTGTACTTAAGCTCTACTGTTATCATAGATAAAATTAGGTTTTCCTAACCTACATTTATAAATTACCTAAGATAAAACATTCTTATAAAATTTCTAACGTACTTTAAAGTGTAAAATTTCATACGAATATGGATTCTCATTTAGCAGGATATCTTAGAAATTTATACATGCAGGCTTGTATGTAAACAAAACTGAATAAATACTTTTTTATATGGGAACAGCAAAGGAAATCCTATTAAAATTGATTTTAATCTTTATGCTTTAGATAACAAATTACTTTAAAGAGGCGTTTCTACTTGTTAGGCAGAGAAACTGTACTCATAAGTAGGAACTAGAATTGCGAGAGGTTGTGGTGTCAATATATTTTTAATTAATAAACTTTTGCCTAGTTTCAAATTCTGTAGAAAGTTTTACATCCCAAATTATTACTTAAGTTAAATAATTTTGTAATAATTATGGCTTAAGTTAATATGGTATAACAATATAATTTCAAATATAATGAAGTGTTTTATATTTTATTAAATTTGATTGAGTTAAACCAAAAAAAATAGTAGGCTTTACAAGAAAATCAGATAAGCTATAAGATAAAGTGAAATTAATTTTTACTTAAACGGCTAAATTAATTTACTTTTAAATAGGTTGATCCAAAAAGAGTGAATTATTTAACTTTGCAAAACAGTCAATCTTATTTCAAATTTAAAACAAGAAAATATTAGAAAATACATTTTTTAAATAATAAATTTACAAATTGAAATATGTACATATACGTGAAATGCAGCTGGAATAACACTAAAAATAGTTCAACTATTTACGTTAAGGTTATGATTAATGACCTCCTGAAACTATTTTTCAAATTTCAAGTTTTTTTTGTGGTAAATACATTTATTCTGTTATTGAGTTCCCTGCTCCGTGGCTCTGGCTTAACTGATATTGAAAAACATACACACCGGATTACAATACAGTACAATACAATATACTCTGTACTTGTATTACTCTTCACTCTAAGGCCTTTGACAGGGTTGCTCATGGCACTCTGTGCATGAAATTCGACACGTTTTTAACTTCCCTTTTACTTCTACACAACTGTTTTCCAAGAATTTCCAATCTCCGGTATTACATTTATCTAGGGAAGTGCCTCTAGGATCAATCCTTGGACTAATTCTGTTTTCTATTTGGGCTAATTATTTACCTAAGCAGCTCTTACACTGCAAAATTCATATATACGCAGATGATGTACAGCTGTATTTGAGCAATCCAGTCGTCTCCATTGAAATTGAATAAAATTTATTGCTAGGTAATTTCTAATGGATCTTGTTTAGACCCTCACAAGTCAAAGTGTATTATAATTCTTGAGAGAACTATTAATCATATTATTGATGTTAATTTTGATGTTTTAATAAATAGAAATAAAACACCTATCGCAAATGCTGCCAAAAATTTTGGAATAATAATCACTAACAGTCTTACTTAGACGAACCTGTGGACTGTGGACAGAACTTACACTAACTAGAAGTGTGCTTGATTGTCACATCACTATATATCTTTTAATGTAGGGCAACTTCTAGCAAAATCTTATCTTGTTCCTGGGTTAATTTACGATTGCGAACTTTTTGCAGGACGTGACTCTACTAGTAAAATAAAGTTAAACCTTTTATACAACAATACCATTACATATGTTTACGGATTGGGAGGATATGATCATGTGTCTCAATTTTCTTCGAAACTATATAAAGTTTCATTCAACAACCTCGTTAATATCCGTGTGCTTATATTTCTTAATAAAATCATTTTTTCAAAAGTATCTTACTGATAAGATCAGGCTTGTTAGATCAGTTAGGCGAAAAAGTATTAAAATTCCTTGACACCGTTCTTTTGTAACAAATAAATAACATCCGATTTTAGAGTTTTGAAATTCCTTAAAAGTTTATTTACTTTAACTACACACAAAGTAAGATCTGTACGTTGGCACTACAAAACAATTTATTAAAAATGCACGTCTTTATTAACTAATTCAGATGCTGCCTTTTATACTTGTCCGCTAGAGGTCTAGAAAAGTAAAGAATTTTCCGCTTCCTCTATATCACATTTTGTTGTTGTTATGTTATTCATTCAATGTATAGGTGCCTGGTGGTCTCTGTGTATTTTTGTTTTTGTTTTTATGCTGTTAAAGTTTCTTTCCGGAATTTATATTAAGATAGTTGTTGTTGTCTTGTATCTATAAGTTTTCTTAGCAAACTACGTAGTTAGTAAACAGTATGCCCAGTTATTTACTTTTAAAACTTAAGCAAGACACGTCCATAACAATATAATTAATTTATAACTAATTTGGAGTGTATATGTATAATCTGTGTACTTGCCGTCTTAACATAATTTATCAATAGCACTTTCCTCTGCTCTTAATACGAGATTGTTTCTCTTGTGCAGGCTCGATCATTGATAAATAAATATATAAATAAAGACCAATGCTTGTTTTATTTACTAAGCCCTTCTGTCATACCAGTCATGATTGCCATACTCTATTATTACTTTGCTACGCGTAAAGTTGTACCAGGATTTGATCCTCTATTTCTTTACCATCTGAGAAATGTATAAATCTACAGCGGATACATATTGATTGCTTTTCTTGTCTCATCAAAACTACTATTTTTGCTTTTAGCCCACTGCGTGTGTCTTGTTTTTATGCATTATAATTTTGTTTTCGTAATAATATTAACTCTGCTGTTCCCTTATTTTTAAACTTGATATGTTTTTCCTAAAATAAAGGAATATTTTAGAAAAATAACCAAATTTCAGTGACATGTTGAAGATTATTGTAAGAGTTTTTTGGCAGTGCCATAGCAGTTTTGGTAAGTATGCAACTCTGGATACCATCTGGACCATATTTATATGAAAATTTAAGCTTTTTTAAACAGCTCAAAGCTGTCGATTCATCAAGAAGTAAAAGAGTATTTATAGCCTATTAATAGTTTCCCACCGAGATTTGCATTTCTTTATTACATTTGTTATCCCATATCGAATTACAGCAATTGCGAATTATCCATTTTCATAGAGCTAATATCTTGTATACCAGCTTTGCTGCAGTAGCACTAGGTAGGTATCATGCAATCCTAATATTTCAGTTGTATTTGAAAATACAATGTGTGGCCGTCGGTTTGTTTTTCGTTTCAATTAGCAGTGACAACTCCAGAGCGACGATGAAAGCAATTTTATCAGTTTTGTGCATGTTGCTATCAATAGAAGGCAATTTCGGTAAAATAAAGGTTTAGTTTTTTTCAATTGTTCTCACATGTGTCAGTTTTCTTTCTAAAAGTTAAGTCCCCAACATAAAGGATGCTTTCCTCGATTTTTTGCAGACTGTCCCTTAATTAGTTTCCAAGGTACGGTTATATTTTACAAATGTATCCTGATTTAAGGTTTACAGCTTACCAAAATGTTACCAAAGTTAAAACCTGTATTTGGAAAGCTATGAAGGCACATCCTGTCTAAAAGCACATCGTCCTCTAAAATTCACTAGCTGCTTATTAATAGTGAGATTTGCAGTTTTACAGTTACAGTTTTAAAATATTGGAGGAAGAGCTTCGCGAACAGGATCAAACTTATCGTTAGTTTTTTGTTGATTTCTATTGGTAAAGTCGTCAAAGGAAAGAGCAGTTTTTATCATATTAAAAAAAAACCGTGCATATCGTCCTTTTTGCCTCTCTAATACAAAATTATTGTGCAAACAACAAATACACGGAATCAAAAATATTATATATAAGCCGATAAGGCAAGAATGACTGCCATTGTATTTATTTGATTTGTCAATGATTTAATATATTTTCTTCTTTCTTCTGTACACCTCGAAATGTATTGAACTTGGTGGCAATGATAAAATATTGTTTTCTGAAGCTCTAGTATGACGCGGAAGGAGAGAAATTGCAATCGATGGTATTTTTTTTTTGGGAATATGATGCATCTATACAAAAAACTGCTTAACTTTCTTTACCATTTTTCATTTTATTTTAACATGTAACGCTATAACACTTTTACTTTCAATATTTTCACCAATTATGGAGGAAATCGAAATATCTATAATTTTCTTTAAATATCAGTAATAGCGCCGCTGTTAAAGTCTCTTGAATTTGAAATATTTTCTCCCTTTGGAAATAAACAAAGCTGAACATAAAGTTCACACGTACACAGTAAAAAGTAATCATTCAATGAAACTAAATCTTTTATTGGTTTTGCTTCTAAACCAAATGTTCTCAGTTAATAAATTATTTTAAATGTCTATCCAAACAGTTTTCTATCAAATTGCTTATACCTTAGATTCATAAACTTTTTTCAGTCTAATAGCAGGATTAAAAAGTATCTTTCTATTTGTGGTCCCTATAATTTTTTTAAGTGTTTAAGGATTATAATATATGTCACTCTTAAACCATTAATCCATTCTTTATAACTTTGATAGAACTGAAGCATTTTGCTTCTGTTGCAAATCTAAGCTATAAAAACGAAAATTGCTCAAAGTGACTCAATATTTTACTGTGAAATTCTTTTATCAAATCATCCTTCTAATCGCGACAAATTATCGGTTACCAGACAAGGGAAAGTTTCCTTCTTTCTATAATGTTGAGATGATCGAACTTCAAATATTGAACAACTGTCAGCGACAAGATGATTATTTTAAATGAGGTAAACAGTAATTTTTATTATAGTTTTATTTCTTGTTAAATACCCTCTTTCGGTATGGTACTCAAATGATAGTCGTTCGTTAGTTTACCATAAAGAGGACAATATGCAGATAGTGCTACAGCAAAGAAAACTGTGAGCTTGTTTAATATTTACGTCTATGTATGCTTAAAGCATACAACACAACTGAGACCGCTATTAAGAATTTGGTTGTTGAATTTGAGTCGACTTGACTTTGAAGCCTAACAAAGTTCAACTGGTGCAGGATTTGAAGCTGATCGATCACTCACATCGCCGTCGATTCGCTGAATTCATCACCGGCTAGTTTTTCTCAAAAAAAATTTTTTTCAGACGAAGCTCATTTTCAATTGTCACGGTATGTCAACAAGCAAGCGATTATGAAGAAACCTTTGCATGCTGAACATGCCACTGTTTGGTGCGCTATGTAGTCTGCAGACATGATTGGACCATTTTTTTCGAAGATGAGAATGGAAATACGGTAACGATCAATGGTTCACGCTATCGCGAGATGCTAAAAACCTAATTTTGGCCTATTATTGATGACGTGGGTATCACTGACATGTGGTTTGAACGGAATGATTCCACATGCCATAAAGCCATTAAAATGGTCAATTAATTGCAAACCAAATTTCCCAATCAAATTATTATTTATTTTTTGTGGGGTTATGTTAAAGGCAGAGACTATACGGCGCCGATTGAAGCGATTTCAACCTTAAAATTCAAAATCCCGGATGTGATTTACGAAATAGGAACGCCATTTTGCCATTTGTCAGCATGGTCGTGGTGGACATTTGCCCGATATCATTTAATTTAATTCATAATTGCCGAATTTTTCTCTTTGTAATACAATAAAAATTTGAATCATCTTAATCTAAATTTTTTGTTTTTCTGTTTTAAAAAACAAATTTGTTGTTAAAAAACCATTTATATACCTATTTAGATCGAGAAACTCAAGGGAGTTTCTTAAGGGTTGGATTATTGTGGAAAGCTTGTACGTTTGTTTATTTCATGGTGACTATGGTTGCATGTCATTGCAATTTTTTAGACCTTAAAATAATTCTTTGACCAACCTTGATATAAATTAAAAGGTTTCCTGAAATAAAACAAGTAGGTTACGGAATCATCAAGTGACTGATGAGCTTCCAAAAAAGAAACGTTGAAAGTCATATGTAAGAGCAAGTTACCAAAATAAAAAGATTAAATAGTATAAAAAAAACAATCCTGATTAAAAGGATTTACATTAAAATCCATATTTCCTGCACAGATATATTAAAATATAAATTATATTTTATATCTGTATGAATAAAGCACCCACATCAGTTGTTTGTTTGAGTTATTTCTTTATTCTTTTTTTTTTTAGTTAATTTAAGGTCAATGTAGTAAACGGAAACATTTTTTACAACACTTCGGTAAAACGTACAACAATACAATAGAAATAACAGCAAAGAATAATGAGTGAAAACTGTTAAAATGAAAATGTTTAAAAAAATACAATAAAGCTCACAACAGGTCCCGGGCTAAGCTAAAAAAACCGGCCCGGGTAAATTGTGACGAACAAAAAGCTCTAAAAGAAAAGCAAAAACAAATTAAATAAAATGCCGGTTGCTATAGAAATTTAGATCGAAAGTTGAATCAGTTTAATACAGCAACAGCTTACAAACTTAAAACACTAGAAGCGCAAATATAAATGCATACCCCCCCCTCCCACATTCAACTAAAGGTAGAGAGTTAGAGGACCACAAAGAGAATTTTCTGTTATAATGACTATATGTGTACTGTTTATTCATAACAGTAATTTTGAGTACATATGCTAGTGAGAACAATTGCCTGTTAAGGGAGTACGAGCAAAGATTTTTTGTTTGTTTTATAACTAACACATGGAAGCATAAAGATGCTGTATACTGTGAACATAATACAATACAAGTTGAAATGACTGAAAGTAGAAGTAGAAAGTAGAACTTATTTACTTTTATGTGTGCGTAATAATAATAAAACAAAAAAAAAAAAACAAATCAGCATTTTGAGTGAATTTTAAAATTCAAGTTTAGAGCTCAAGACATCTACTTGGCTGAATGTTTATATGTTCACCCATTATAACTTTGCACAATAAGGATGCTGTTTGTGAGCGTTTATTTATGGGAGTGTGTGTGTTGTATATATTTGGTCCATTTATGTGTGTAAGAGTTTTGTATTCGTGGTAGTGCCGCCATTTGAAATTACCGAAATTGGGGTTCGCTACAACAAACGTTATTCGTAGTAGACGTTTAGGCGTCAACTAGTGCGCTTGGTGCGCTTAAATATTACGGCTGTGCGCCGTCGAGGACGTCATATATACCAGTGTCGTTCCTTTTACCTACAATCACAACAGCATCTCTATATTTAAATGCAGAAAGAAAAAAAATTATAAATTCTGTGTGCAAGTAAAACAAACAAAAAAAAAAATCGAAAAAAATAATCGAAATGAAACAAAAATAAAATATCAAAAATACAAAACTAAAACATATGAAGAAAAAGAAGAAACCACTACGAAAAAAAGCAACAACAACATTTACAAAATCGCAACTGCTGCCACTAGCAAAAAGTCTCAAAATGGTCCCGACTCTGACGAGACAAAATCATAAAAATTTTCCTGTATTCTTTGTTCCCAGCGAAAAATACGGCAAAATAAAAGGGACTTATTCAGTATTCACATATATTTAGGGGAAAATACGAGAGGCTTTTGGATAAATGATTGCAAAAAATTAATTGTTTTTTTTAAAGCATCAACTATATTCAACGTCCTTAGAATAAAGAAAGTTGGAACATGAGTTGAAGGACATTTTCCTTTTTAAGTTTTAAATACAAATTTTTAAAATAAAATTTTTTAATTAAAAAAAAAATAATGAAATCTTTTTAAAGAATATTGTTGTTGTTGCTGACTTTCACAGAAAAGTGTTATCTTCTAAAGTGTGTTGATTTTCCTTAAAAACTTGACTGCTTCACTGAAAATATAAAAAAAAAATTTTTTAAATGAAAAAAGTTAAATATCGATCGTTAACGTTTGTATATCTACAGTTGTGGTTGTGTGTTATATAACGTTTTGTAAACTAAAATTTCTTAACGTTTTTTTTTTCGTTATATCCTGGGTATGTAGTCGATGTTGTAATGCAGTATAATTGTTATCGGTGTTGTGCTTGTAGTGTTTGTGTATGCATTTTTTTATATATATTTTTTTTCTCTACTAATTTTATTCTTAATGAATTTTTTCAGGCTTAATATCTAAAAAAAAAAAATATAATTTATTTTTATTAATCAAATAAAGAAAAAAGTAAATTAATTGTGTAGAAATTGTATATATAAGGCATAGTTGGGTGTAACGATTGAACAAGGACTTCAAAAGCTTAACGGACTATTGTAAAAAAATACACCAAATTCCCAAATTTTAGATAAATTACAGTTCAGTTAAAATTAGTTATTCTGGCAATTATATTTGTTATAAGTGGCTGTAGGAACCTGTTTAATAAAATAAGATATAATATTAGTACTAGGTTTATCAGGTTCAATATTTTTCCATTTTTTTACAAATTACAATTTTAAAACTAGGTTAAATTACAAACAAAATAGAGTTTATGATATTAAATTAATTCAGATTAGATAGTTTGCCTCACAGCAATTTCTTAACAGTTATAAAGAAGGTATACTTGGTGGAATTTCTTTAATTAACACAATAGTAAATGTAAGATCTGTATTTTTAATTGATTAAATAACCAATGAAAACTAAATTTTAACAGTTTAATTAGCAAGTAAATTAAAGAACAAAAAAATTTAATCAATGTTTTTGTCATGTATTAAATTCAAAAATTATTTTAAATTTTTAATTTTTTAAACACTATAAGGAAGTGATCTAATCATGTAGAAAGGAGTTAATTTATTATCACGTTTTTTTTTAGGAGGTGATCAATTGACACTATTTTGGTACTGGTCTGATATAATATCTTAACGAGTTCATTCTTTACTGGAAATAGAACGTTAAATAAATTAAATTATTTTTATACATTATAGAATCAACTACATATCATGTCCTATTTTTCTGGTCGAAATTTGCAATTTTTCCCATATATTCTATTTTCACATATCATGAGATAATAACGTCTAGAATAATTGTGTAAAATTTTTTTGCAGGGATGTAAGATATATCTCTAATCATGAATTCTTTAAGCTTTTTCGCATTTAATCCAATATTTTTTTAGGCACAGAGAAGAATACTAATTCAGTTTTCAAGCCTTAGAACTTTTTTCCACTTTCTACGAGTGCAACTACAATATGTTATATATATATATTACAGATAATATACTTCTTCTGTATTTTATGAAAAAATATCTAAAAATGAAATTACACCTTTTAAAATATATTGTTAATTAATTTGTTAATTAATTAGTTGTTACCTTATACAAAATAATTAGATTTTTTATTTTACAAAGGGGCTTCCGAATAACGAAATTCAATAATATGACAACAAAAGCACAACCTAAACACAATTAGGTGTTTAGGTTGTGCTTTTAGGTTCACCGAGACCCCTTTACTTTACAAGTAAATTTGCCTTATTTGCATTCCATTATTAAATGTTATAATATTCTAAAATTTTAAGGAAATTTACAGGCTTGTCTTTTTGAAAAATAAAATTTCTTTCTTCGTACAATGTTTGCCAACTATGTTCTGTTAAGGTGTGACATATCCCTTTAATTAATTCTTAACATAATTTGATTTTAAATTGACTGGTGCTATTGCGAAAGAGAGCATAGAATTTTGAATACATCCTATGAAAGCAAAATTAATGCTGGGGCCTTGATCTTAGTATTTTTGGTTGAATCTTATTAACAATTTAACTTAGAAAAGTAAAGTCAGTTAAATTACTTATCGCATTTGATGGCAGCATAAAAATAAAAGCATTAATAAATTAAATTCTTAATAAAAGAGCTAAAATCGCTAAAGCCGTTTTAATTTTTAAAATTGTCTCTGAATTACTGAATATCAGAAAAAATAAGAATTTTTTATTGTTGAAAAACTAAATAATTTTCCATTAGGAACACAATTTGTAAAATGTACAATAATAAATTCGTTACATATTTTCTTATTTTTTTTAATCAGTAACTTGTGTTAAGTAAAATATACAGTGTTTCTTTGCATTGAGAATTAATTTATATTTATAAATTAAATAAATAAATTGTATATTTACTTTTTAATAGAGTTTCCTGCTAAAAATGAAATGAGATATTCGATGTGCACAATTGCATTTATTAAAATTTTTTGTTAATTTCTAAATTAACATTTTATTTACAAATTAAAGTACATTTTGAAATAAATTTAATTATTTAAAAGAAAAATTATTTTAATCAGACTATGGAATATGATTTTGTGTAATGCTTTCTAACTGCAGCCCCAGTTAAACTTCAAAAATATTCACTAAACGCATTAGAAACAAAATTATGTTTATGCCTACGGCAGTCTTCAAGATCATAGTACAGTTATTTAAAATAGATTTATGCTACTATGATTTTAATATATTCTTTGTCCTAGATCAATTAACTTCTTCTTCAAGCAAAACAATAAACTGATATTTGATGGTAAAATTGGATGTTGTTATTCAACTAATAAAAGAACATTCACCCACATTTAATGTTTGACGAATTTATTGGTGAAATAAAAAATTTAAAAAACATTGCTAAAAAAATAAAAATGTTAATGGTTGTAGGTAGGTTATATTACTGTTCAAAATGAATGACAGAAAATAATAAATTGACATTATAATAAACGAGCAACCACTAATACTAATTGAGGTAGTTTTTTTTTTAATTTTCCTATTAAATATACTTAAATATACTCAAATTTAAAGAACAAAATATTTTTAAAGCTGCGTTATACTTTATTAAGTTTGACTTTTCGGCAATTTTATATTTTGTTTTATCTGGCTATGTCAACTTCTAATTTTTAAACTTTTTTTTATCCCGCTATCGCCATTTCTACATTAATGCATTTATTGCACTTGATATCCATGGATATGTAGCAGTTTACAATGCTAGGCGCCGATATGATTTCATCAAACGCTAAGAGTTGTTGTTATTCGATTTAATTCGCGTTATAAAATCATGATCGAATTGCCTAAATATTTCTCTACTATTTGGGTTGAAGCAATAACTAGGCCAGTTACAATTTTCTAAAATAATCCTTTAAATTCTAATATGACCGCTTAACATAACTCCTGATACATTTCGTTACCGTAAATGGTTAACGCCTTTTAAGTTTGTAATTATAATAAAACTAAAACAAAAACGTATTTGTACATGAAATTTTATTTAGAATATAAAAATTATTAACTTTTAAAATAGATGTTTAGGTGCATGCATAAAGCAAAAACTATTAAATGAATTTTAACAAAATTTTGTGAGGAATTAGCATAGTATCCGTTGCATTTTCAGAAAAATTTATGTAACTTTATCGTTCTAGGTAACACTTCCATCTTCCAAACTCCCTTTATTATGTAAGGACCTTTTCAATGTTACATTTTTGTAAGTTTAGAATATTTACAATAACTTACAACATAATGTCCAGAAAATAGAAATAAAACCCTATAAGCTATATCATACAAAACGAAAGGGAAATAAATTGATAGCTTCTTCTACGATGTCTAAAATATTTTCTAGAATTTGTTATCAGAGTTGTTGCAAAACATTGTCCCGTTTAATTTGATTTAATTTTTTATAAATTTCAATTAAAATCAAATTCATTACTATTACAGATTTTTAAAAAAAGAGAACAAAGAGAACAATAAATTTTAACAATTTAATATATATTATAATTTAAAATTATTACTTTGGGTATAGTTAAAATAAGTTAACTGGAATATAAGATTACAACTATAATTAATAATGAAACAATTTGTGCTTTATATACATACATACGCCATAATTGTAATAAAAAATTCTCAAATTTAAACTTAAAAAATATTGAAAGTCCTACACACAAAAAAACTAAAATAATAAAAAATTCAATCTTTTAAGTTATTAAACTTCTGCATTAAATCTTACTGAAATAAAAAAGGCTATAATCTCACATAAATCTCAAATATATGCAGGATTTGTGTACGCGCGTGTGTGTGTGTGTGCGTGCAATAAAGAAAGTGATTTGAGAATAATTTCTATACACGCATAAATTTTAATTTCATGTCAATGTAACAACATGCCAACTTTGCAAAATATATAATATTTTTGTTTGTTCATTGTGATATATGTGTAAATTTAGGAAGTGTATGTGTATGTGTGCATATATTATTTAAACATTTGAATGTGTTAAATTGCTTTCTGTCAGCTTATATAGAAATAAACGAAAATCTAATACAAAAAAACAAAAAAAAAAGGAAATATAACACGAAGCATCGGGAGTCATGCGTCGTAAACGAAGTCAAGGACCGCACCCAAAAATTAAATACATGTACAATTTTACGATTGTTTTTCTACTGTAATTTTCTTTTTTTTATTTCATTCCGTGTATGTATTTGTTAAGGACTATAACGATTAAGTGTATGTGTATAAGGCCATAAATATCTGTATATACTTTAACGATTTTTTACGATAACAACTGCTAAAAAACAAGATGGACGTTTATAAGCATATGTGTGTATGTGTATATATATATATGTGAGTATGCACGTGTGATTGTATGCTATAATAAATCAGCAAGTGAGATTGAGTGAAATGGTCATAAAAAAATCGAAAATCTTGCAAAAAAAATCTACAAATATAAATTTATAATGATTCAAACTACTGAAACTACAACAACTAATAGCACTTTTTGTACAGCTATAAAAATGAGAACCATAAAATAAAACAAACAAACAAACAAACGAATAATGCCTGTTACTGCTGCTGCTGTCGTTTGGAAAAGAATTACATCCAAACACAACACGAGTGCAATTAACAACTTTCATTTTACAGCTTCATTATTGTCTATATAATAAATATGTAATAGTGTTTGTTAAAATATGTGTATGTAAGTATAGCCCTTTAAAATAAAATAAAATCAGTTTGTTCATACTACAATACTAATACATATGCATACTAAGACTACAGAAGTATATACTTTTACTACAAATAAATAAATCAAAAAAAACAAATTTATTTAATTTTACTCGAGAAGTTTCCATTTGGCCATTTGTACTTTGTTGCACCGAGTGCTTTTTTGTTGTTGTATAGAAGATTAAATATTTTTTTATTAAAAAAATATATATTACAAAAGTTAGCAACAACATAAATATGTTCATCATTAAATATACAATTTGTACACTGAAACACATCCACACAATCACGTTTAATCACGCAAAGAATACATACACAAAATGCACTTGAATCTTTTGTCTAAAATATTTGCCGTTCTTTTTTCTTCCTTTTTGAAATACACTATACATACATATATACATACATATACTATTTTTAAATTTTACTCTCAGTTTTATATTATTTGTAAAGGGTTCTTTTCAATCTTGTTGATTTTATATTTATTTAGCTTTTTTTTTAATAATTTTGAAAGACACTGACTTTTTCGTTTGTCTGTGGCAGGTTTCATTGTTTCAACAAAATGTCTGGGTTTTACTTTATTCTGAATGGGGGTTAATGTTTTAATAAATTATTCAGCCACTTAAATACAAGTTGTTGTGATGATGAAAATCTCTAAGACAACACAAGAGGCTTTAAATTTCTAAAGAAAATATGAGAAATGATTAAATTTGTAGAAAATGTTTTGCAGGGTTTTCTGTTCTTAAAGATTTATATGAAATTCAAAAATGATTGATCTTGCAGAATTTTATAATATATATTGTTAATAATTTTTTTATTGCCATAATGTTTCTAATTAAATTTTTATTATAAAAAAATAAAATATATTTCAAATAAATTTTAGAACATTTTTTCATACAAAATTTATTCTAAAATACATTTCAAATACGTTTTATTTATTATGCATATAGGCATTATTATATAAAACTTTAAAAACAATTGACTATTCAAGGTGTATTTATCCATTTGTAAACTTAATTACTAAAGCGTTAAGAGAAAAGTTTAATTAAAATACCTTTTAACAAGGAAAACTTTTTGTGAAAGTTTTAACACCACTAAGGAAAGACCCACTGACATTAGGCTATACTATCAAAATTTTATCAGAGATATAGTGAGGTTATTTCTGAGCTACTATTAAAAATCAATTAAATTATTATGAAAAAAGACTGATGTAAAGCCAAAAAGCTCTGAAAAACAGAAAATCAAACAGAAAAGTCAACATCGAAAAATCAGTGATAATTTAAATTAAAAAAAAAATTCGGTTAAACAAATTACTCTTAATTTCCAAAAGGGTCTAAATTTTAACCAAAATCATAAAATTTTTCAAAATTTTGAAACTGAACCATTAAAATTTGAGTAAAACTACAAAAACAAATTTAATTTGTATCCTTCTAACTAAAATTTATTTTTATTAAAATTGTTTCTATTAGTTGTGTTACAAACAAAAATAATGCATAATAAAAAATATAATTATAGAATTTATAAGTATTCTCAAACCGAAACAATTGTTCAGTTTGTTGCAACATATCAATTTAAGTAAGGACTTTCAAATGTCTAAGTTTAGGGTTTCTTAAAATTGTAGTATCTAATAAAACCTTCAAATGTAAACAAAATTAATCTTAACCATTTTTAAAGCCACAAGTTGGATTACAGTTCTTTAGCATAACCATACTAAAGGGTTTTTCAAGAAAAAGATTTTTTAAAACTGCAAAAAATTTGGGATTTTATTATAGTGGTTTGTAATATTAGATTTCAAATTTCCAGAAAATATATATATATATATATATATATCCCCCGAGCCTAGTGCAGAAATGTGACCAAAAAAATTAATTTTTTATGATTTAATATTATTTATTTTGTCTGACGGTAAAATGCTAATTAAAAATGGCATGTTACCACATTAAGTCTTGAAGCAACCTGTTTCAATTCCATGTAGCTTTCGAATGTTATTGTCGAAATTTTAATTCACGATAGTTAGTTACAATAAGTTCATATATTATTAATTTATTCATTCAATTCATTCACCTTCCGTTGTGTTTAAATGCCAAAAAAAATTTATATAATAAAATAAAAATACATAAAATTAGTGGTTTACACTTTGGTATAAAATCATTCGATTTTATACAAAAACAAAAAATTTGTATTAAGATGATTAAAATTTTTATGGTATAACGAAGAGAAAAGTTCGACAGTTCCGAATGAAAAGTGATATCTGGTAAATATCCACCAAGACCACGCTGACGGATGTCATATTCATAAAATCGTTGCCTAATTTCATTAACAACAACACGGATTTTTAGTTTTTAAGCTTAAATTGGTTCGATTGGGCCGGTACAGACATTGTCCTTAACATGGCCCCACAAAAAACAACCCAATGGTGTTAAATCACAATATCTGGCTGGCCACTTAACTGCCGATTGCATCGTTTCTTTGGCTGTGTGAAATGTGGCACCCTCCTGTTGAAACCACATGTCATTGATACCCACATCGTATCCCCCCGGGGCACCTATTTCAGTTTTATGGATTACTTAACCATCTAGACTTGTGCTGTTCGGGGCTATAAGGGAGCTCAGTCCCCTGCAAGCAGCAGGGGCTATCTGGAAGCTCCACGTTATTTCCACGGGAATCAGTAAGTCCCAAAGTTCCGCTATTTGTCTCTTTAGACTTTTAGCTGTTTCTCTGACTGATTATTGAGGTTGGCCCTTCGGCAGTATCGTAGTGGTTGTGATTTTGCTGCCCCCGCATGTACTGATTTAGTGGGCCAGTATCATCTCGCCCTTAATAACACCAACGGGTGAATGATCCAGATCCAGTGAGCATGCTAGTCATGTGTTCTGGACCAGGAGTTGGTTAGTCTCCAGCTCTTTAGCAAGGAGAAGTGGTTTGCAACCCTGCTTTGGACCCGCTGAAATTGCAACTAGGAAAGACCTGTTGCTACAATTATTCGTCAGCTTCCTAGGGCGTGAGTGATGTTGCTTTTCATTCCCATTGGTTTGACCACCATCTGATTAAGGCTTACGACCAGGTGCAGATTTAAACCTTATCACGAAATACCCACATCGTCAATAATAGGCCGAAATTGAAGTGTTAACAACTCGCGATAGCATCCGCGGGGACACATTAATATGTCTTAATGAAATCTCACCATTAAGACTTGTGTCATCCGGTGGTAAAAGTTAGTCCAGTCCCCTAAAGGCTAACAGGAGCCAAATGGATAATTTCCACTTTGTTTCCGTAGGAATCGGTAAGAACCAGAGCTCAGTTTTTCCTGTTCTCTGTCTGATTACTAAGGTTGGCCCTTCGGGGAGTATGGTGGTGGTTGTGGTTTTGCATGCCGTCACGAAATGGTTAAGGTGCCAGGATCATCTCACTTTTGACCGAGAATACAGGATGAACGATCTGGATCCAGAGAGCATGCTATGTCATGTGTTCTGGACCAGGAGTTGGATAGTCTCCAATAGGCCCTGCTCCGCGCTTTCGAAGTTGCAACTAGAATTGACCTGTTGGATAGAGATATCCATCGGCTTCCTAAGGCGTGGGTGCACGCTTTAAATCACCCAAAGTGGTTTGAGCTACCATCGTGTTATGGCCATATGGATAGGTAACGATGTAAATCTTATTACGTAATCTCGCGATAGCGTTATCGATTCATGATTACCACATTTCCAGCTTCAACTTAAAAAAAAACAGCCCAATTATGCTTCCAGACCACATAGCGCACCATACAGTAACACGTTGAGCATGCAAACGCACCTCAATAATCGCTCTAGGACTTTCAGAAGCTCAAGTGCGGCAACTTTGCTTGCTGGCATACCCTGACAAGTGAACTTCGTTTGAAAATATGAATTTTTCAGAAAAACCAGCCGATTGTTCCTGATTGAATTGAGCGAATCTACGGCGATGTGAATGATCGGAATGTATTCAATTCCTGCACCAATTGAACCTTGTAAGACTTCAAAGTCAAATCCTTATACGAAATTTGCTATATGGTAGTTTTGGATGACCCTAATATTTGAGAACGTCGACAAAATAAAAAAAATTAGTCTGCTTCCAAACTATGGCTCATGGCTGCAATGTTTTTAGTTGCACAATTCGGTCGAGCACGCGTTGTTGTTGTATATTTTTTATCGACCCAAATTTTACGACCACATTCTTAATAGTAGTTTCAGAAGGACGATAATGTTCTCCTAAAATATCACGAATGTAACTGTAACAGAACTACCATTTTCACAGTGGACTTGTATTATTTTAATTGAATTGTTATGCGAAATTGAATTCATTGTAACAATGCATCTAATACGAATACGTGAAAAATCTAAATGTCAAAACTATCATGCTGTTGATGTTGCCACAATTGAAAAACAAACTTCTTGTTAAAAAACTCAATATATGAAATAAATAATAATCAAAATCACAAAATATAATAATATAATAAGCAAGACGATTTTTTTATATACCTTATGCTATTGGGATATGAAGCAGGCTTCTATATTAAAGTAGTAAGAGTTTGTTATATTAAAATTTAGTATAAGTCCCAATACTCAGGTATGATTCACTTCAAGGACATTTTTGGTCTACAATTTACTTTCATATTTTAAATTACACCATTTTAGTGGCAGCAGATGTGTAAATTATTAAGGATAATAATAAGAAGAAGAATTAAATTTGTAAGTTACTATAACCAAATTCATATTGTTTCTGCAGTTTTTCAATACTCTTGATATTTATCTCCTCTGATAATATTTTTGCAATGGTATTGTATGCTTTAGTGTTTGTATTTTAATAACCCAGCAGTTGTTATTTATTCCTTATTATTTTTGAAAAATTTACGCAGGTAAACATTTATGTTTTATTACTCATAATGCTATATAAAATTACTAAAATCGTAGGTTTTTTTAAATTATTATTATTTTTATTATTCTTTTAAATAACTCAACTTTTCTTTCAGAATAACCTTATTCTTCTTACTGATATAGATAAATTTTTTATATTTGGATATCTCTGTTTAAAATAAACAAGTTAAATTTATAAATACTTAGTGATATTTTATTTGTTTTGAAAAATCCTTTGTTGTTGTTTTATAATACAAAAATTAGTTTGCAGCTCAGCAGCACAATTTAGCATGTCGATTCGGACCTAGTTTCCATTATTTAAATCAGTAACTTGACAAGTTCGTCTAATCTGTAATATGTATTGAAAACTATTATATTGAAAACCAGCAAATGAATTGACCTAGTGCTAGTTAGCATTATGCACACGAAATTCAATCTTTAAGTATTTTTTTTCTGTATTTATTAAAATTTCATAATTTTTTTTTATTTATTTTTATAATTGTTGTACGTTCTGTTTTTCATCTACACTCTACTTTTCGTTTAAGTGTGATTTTATTCAGTCACATTTTATTTTTCTAATTATTATTATGTTAAAATTATTTTTGAATCACAAGGTCTTTATAAAACTAAAGATAAAATCCAAAAATTCAATATCTCTAACACCGTGTATAAAATATCCTGCAACGATAATGATGTGATAAGATTTACATCTGCACCGGCAGTAAGCCAGATGATGGTCGAACCACGTGGATGGTATGTAGCGCCATCCTCGCCCTAGAAGGCCTTCAGATACGCATATCCTCCGGTCACTCCTAGTTGCATTTTCGAAAGCCCGAAGTAGGCCGCCTTCACTCCTTGCTAAAGAGTTGGAGACTATCCAACTCCTGGTCCAGAACGCATGAAGCTTAATATAATTAAGAACACGACGGCATTCATACTCACTGGACCTGGACCATTCATTGTGTGTGATTGATTTACATCTGCGCCTGGCCATGAAGCCTTAATCAGATGGTGGATCAAACCACTGCATAATGTGGAACGTCATGCTCGTCCTAGGAAGCCGAAGCTATAATTTAATGCAACAGAACTTTCTAGTTGCAACTTCGATGATTCCAGAGCAGGGCTGCAAATCATCACTCCTTCCTTAAAAGTTAGAGACTTTCCAACTCCTGTCCACAACACATGTCTAGCATGCTCACTAGATCTGGGAACATTTCACCAGATAGGTATTATTAAAGGTGAAATGAACCCGGCCACCATAGAACCATAGACTGATATGGGGCCGCAAAACCACAACCACCACGATACTCCAATAAAGGGATTGTGTTCATTGTGAATGATCCGACCCACAAACTCAAACGAGGGCCTCGAAACACACAGCCATCATGATACTCCCAAAAAGGCCTACCTCAATAATCAGCCAGAGAACAGCTAAATGCTCAAAGAGACAAACAGCGGAACTCTGCGGGCCACTGATTCCCGTGGTAATATAGTGAATTATCCAGATGACTCCTCCTAGCCTTGAAGGGGTCTGGGCTCCCTTTTATCCCGCAAGACACAAGTCCATAAAGACTATCATGTGCCCCCGGGGGTACCTGCAACGGTATGGTAGAGATAATTCTAACAAAGTTTATGTAGCGGTACTCCAAACGGGGAAAGGTAAAAAGCTGCAGAAGGCAACTCGAAGAGGTCCTGAGCAGAAAAAAATATATTAAAAACTAAACATTACATAAACTAACATAGGTCAAATCGAAAATACGGGGTATAATACTAACTCACAAAAAACGGGCTTATCTTCACATTCTTCTTAAGTTAATCATAATCCTAATCTTACAATTTTACATTTAGAAAATAATTACAAAAGTGGGTATATGTTAGAAATGTTGCAAACAATTGAAGTGTCATTAACAAACAGAATAAACTTTTAACTTTAATTGTATTTTACATATATTAAATTTTGTATGTTTGGTATTTTCAACATTTTGTACTTTCTTTTGTTTTTCTAATTATGAAAAAATATTTCTATAATTTGAATTTTTATTAATTATTTATAAATTTTTCCTTTCCTTAAGATGCCACCCAATGGTGTGGTAAAATACTGAAAATAAAACTAAAGTTTATTTAATTTGTACATGAATATATTGTGCTTAAAAATTTTTTTTATAAAATATTAAAAAGTTCAATTAACTATATTTATTGTTATTATCCCCCTCAAAAAAAAAATTTTTTCATTTTTTTTTATCTGTGTTATATCTGTCGTAAAACAATTTTAGTATTTCACGTAATTATTATCTAGGTTGATGACAGATATGAGTAATATTACCAAGTTTAAATTTATTGATTTTCTGTGCAATATTCTCATACACTCATACCTAAATATATTTGTAAATATATATAATCCTGTATATAACATACATTATTAGTAATAATTTAATTCATAAACTAAAGTTTATATTGCATTATAAAATATATTGATTTTTCTGTTGTTTTGCATTTAAGCACAAAACCCAACGGAGCAAAAAAGATGAATGAATGAAAAACAGATTCAGTCCGTATATAATTCATTGAAAAAGAACGAGGCTATATTATAATAATAACTTTACGCAACTTTATATATACATACTTGTTCTCTCATAGTTTATTTATTTTTGCATGATACGATAAACAGCAAAATTACGTTGCTTCACTTAACATTATGAGTATGAGCATAAAAAATGAGAAAAATATTGGCAAACCGAAGGAAGCATGAAAAGGTTAATCATATATTTTATATTACAGCATCCTTGCTTCATTTAAATACAGACACTTGCATCTGAATATTTTTCTACGAAAACTCACTAATTTTAAGATGTATAGCAAACTGAGATTTAACTATTTTTGTGATTTTCTTAAAACCAGGACGAATGCTGTTAACATTCTTGCATCTTATATGATGTGAAAAATATATTATCTCACGAATATAAATAATGCAACCTTGATAATGCTGTGTGCTAAGTATACTTAAATTCGCAAAAGAATAATTTTTTGTTATTGGTTTTGTTATTAAAGGTAGAAAATTAATTTTAATGAGTTATTGAAAAAGTTGATAACTAAAAGTATAAAAAATAAAAAAAACATAAATTATTAAAAACATAAATTATAAATTATTTAACTGAATATCGAAGTCGTATTGTTGAGCTTTTATTTGAGAATTATAGTGCTGAAAAGTTTTTGGTCATTGGCAACCGATATAAATACGATAAACCGATATTAGTACGAAAAGAACACTGAAGATGGCAAACAGCCGAAACCGGTTTATTCACAAACCAAATTTGACGAGGGTCGACGGAAAACCGTACCCAAATAAAAGATATAAATATCTTTAAGTTTAAAATGCCTTCTTGAGTTGTGTAAAAAACTACTTTCTTTAATCCCAGGATATTTCTATTCCTTTGTCAGATATAAATATGCGGCCTTTGAAATATAGCTAGTTCCCCTAATTATCATGAATTTTTAGTTTTTTTCTCATTGAGGTACTTATTTTCGATACATACGAATTATTGTACAATTGTTTTCATGTATTACAGCTGGGCTTGTTGGGTTGTTCCTATTGCTCAGACATCTTCGCAAAACCATTGAACAGTTTGCTAGATATTTTTAAGCGGAAACTATGCCAGTTTCTTAGGAATGTATTTCCAGGTTGACTTTTTGTTTGTTATAATAAAAGCCAAACAGTTTAGATTAATGGTATTAATTTTTCTTAAAGTTAATGCAACCCTGCCGACATTTTGTTTTAAAGCTTAATTTTCTTTTTATAAAGAGAAGTAGCACTTCAGGCAACAATGCCTATTTAGTCAAGTACCATGCTACATTCTTTAGGAAAGGCATAGAGAAGAAATGAACAGATGGCGAAACTAGAAGGATAGTCGAAAATTACCTGCCGTATAAGACAGCACAGCGATCAGTGACTATGCCTTCATCGCTGAGCAGCCCCACCGACAGTCACTTATTATTTTTGTAGAGAAAAAAACCAAGGTCTTCGTTGGGAATCGAAGCCACAACCCCCATACTGACAAGCTAGTACACTACCTACTAGCCTACAAGGGCTGGTTATCAAATTTTTGTGTACATAACAAGATTTTCATTGCCGAATTTAGTTTAGCTCACTTTTGTTTGAATGCATACGACACTAAAAAACTGGCGCATATGAAGTGATGATAATTATCGTATATGTTGAGACACTGCTTCATCCAGAAATACTAACTGTATGGTGTACTTTATGGTCATGTGGTTTCATTGGTCGGTTCTTCTTCGGAAACGATGCTGGTGAAATGACCTCCATAGGACAATGTTTAGTGCTTTTTTAGTTCTTCATGCGAACAATCATGCTGTGTAGGAGCTGTGATTTTAACAAGACGGAGCAATATATCATACAGCTCCTGCCACATTTGATTTATTGAATGAAACTTTTGAAAATCGCATAGTTTCACGTTTCGGATCTGTTGATTGGCCTCCAGAACCGTGCGATTTAATGACAATAGACTATGAGAAGACCACGTTATTGCCGATATACGGCATTAAATTTCGGGAAAACTAATCGAAAATTGGACTTCCAATTTAGACTGCAACCGAGCTAGCCGTGGCAGTCTTATACCACAACTAATATTTAAAATAATATCTTTCGAATAAAGTTAATTTCATGCCATTATATAAGAATTCATTTTTGTTTTATGAAAATCTTTTTATTATTTAAAAAAATTCTTATAAAAAGACCTCTTGATTGAAAAATTAATTATAAAATACAATTATAAAAACATAACAAAAAAAGTTAAATAAACTATGATTTTAGATTTGGTTGATAATATAACTTTCAAAAATCTTTTAAAGTTTTCTCCTTCGCTTTTAGACGTTTATCTTATTTTAGTATTTTTATTGTTCGAACAATATTAGAATGAATTGATTTTGTTCGAATAAAGTTATAAACTTAATATTTATACGTTGTTTTTAAATTTATTGAAAATTATTTAAAAATTTGTAAAGAAAACAGAAATTATTAATGTATGTAATTCAGTATTTTCTAGATTCATTCATCTATCTAACAGGGTTTATGTTTAAGCAAGTTGTTTGATAAATAAGAATACGAGAAATAACCTATAAATGGTGAAATGAAGTTCCCGTAGAACCTAAAGATTCTCTTTATTTATTTTATAACTTTGTTTTTGTTTATATTTTAAATTGTAATTTCTGTATTTGTTTCGTTAGTAAGCTGGGTTCACAGTTGAAAAAAGATCGGTGTTACGATTTTGTTTTCCATAAGGTTCAATTATCTGTATATATATAATTCTACTGTACGTGTGCTGTGACTGAACTCCTCCTAAACGGCTGGACCGATTTGCATAAATTTTTTTTGTATGCCTTTGAGTGACGTCCCGGGTGGTTTAGATTTACAATTCGATCCAATTGGATAAAGGGGCATGGTACCTCCCATACAAACCACAAATTAAAAATCTATTATTTCTGCTCCTTTTAACGGTATTTGCACAAAATTTGGTACGTCGGTTTGGTGTGCCTTTTTTAAGTGCTGCTGCTAATATGGACGGGATTGTACAAAGGGGCAAGGTACCTTCCATACAAACCACAAATTAAGAATCGAATATTTCTGCTCCTGCTAACGGTATTTAAACAGAATTTGGTATTTTGGTTGAATGAACATATTTTAAGTTCGGCTGCAAATAGAGGCGGGATTTGGTAAAGACGCGTGGTACCTACCATACAAATCTTCTTTATGTATATAATTCTACTGTACGTGTGTATGTCACTGAATAAATTTTTTTGTGTGCCACCTTGGATTGTTTACATTTACAAACCAGCCCGGCAGATGGAGCTACAGTCGGTATACAGGTTATTCAACTACACTGCAACTACACGACTGAATCTACTTGAATGAATTTTTGTTTATTCATTCATTCAATGCATTTAATGGTTTTATGCGCTGTGTTTTTATATTATATCGTATGGAAATTTATGTAATATTGAGCGTTGTTTACTTCAAAAATGCACACACGCCATTAATTCGTCGCCAGGCATCAGTAGATTTATATATTTACAGAGGCCGCCAACTGCCTCCAATGTGCCTTGGCGGATGACGGTGAAAGGTCCAAAGTAACATGAACTAGATAACTGCCGCCGTTAAAACAGTCGTGGTGGGCATCGAGCTTATTTGTTTGTGTTTCTTCTTCGCGATCTCACAAATTCGCTCTCAATGGGTCAGCAACTCGTTATATATAAATTATAATTGTTATAAAATTTGGTCAGTATTGTGATTTAAATTTATTCCTAGCGAGGCTATTTTGTCGAAAATATTAATAAATATGTATATGCAATATAAAAATCGAGTCTCTAAAATTTATATTTTACAATTTTGTTGTAAGGACTGCATATATGATTTTTTTTTTCAAAAATTATTGACAATTTTAATCTGCCTTTTAAAAAAGGCTTCTTATGAAGTCTATATTTTGATTGCAGAATTTTTTAACTTAAACTAGTTCAAAATAATGAGAGTTACAAATAAAAGTTAACTACAAATAAAAATAAAAAATATCTTTTTTTCAAATAAAACAACAAAGTTCCCATAGTTTTGGTAAATTATTTTTTACAAAATAAACACACTTCCTTTTATTATCACCATAACAAATTGTCTGAAATATTACAAATGAAAAACAATAATTTACACAAATCAAACAATAGTGTCCTATTCAATTTTACTATGAGTTTTTTCATTATTATTATTGTTTTTAATTTCATGCCTAGATCGATCTTCTACACTCACATGTAGCATCTGTTCTATTAAGTGTACGAAACAGCTGATGTTAAGCGCAAACAATAGAAGGGATATTAATGCAATCTCCAGCATTAGAAACAATACCCGTTTGATGTTTGAATAAAATTGAATGCTGCTGGTTATAAAAAAGGATCGTGCACAATCTGCTCACACAAAGTCATGTATTTTACTTTTCTCTTTTCTTTAAAAGTATTAAAATACAGAAAAAAATGGTTAATGACCTTAATAATGAAATCTGAGAAGGTTATACTTAACTTGCATAAGGAGAGGATAAAAATAAATAAAAATATAAAAGAAAAATTAATGTTACGGGACAAAAATATATATGTCTTTGCTCTTTCTTTTCTCATTTTGCCAATTGGCTAATATGTACAGATTTACTTACTATTAAGACATTTATCAATCAAATAATTTTTGATAAAAAGAAATAAATGAAAAAGTTAGAAAATCTGACTGTTTAAGTTTTTAGATGAAAACAACGAAATAAGACAGTTGTTCCATTTAATAAGGAAAAACCCTAAAAAAGCTTAAAAATTTTCCGGAAAATGAACAATAAAATTTTCAATGGCATAATGAAATCAATAATAAATTCATCTGTTAGCATCTTAAAATGATAATGATTTTTAAATGAATATCGTGCGGTAATTAATTTTGAAATTTGTAAAGTATTTTGAAAAATCTTTCACCATCTTCATTTTATTAATTTTCGCAAGGGAAATTTTGCAAGATCCTTTAAATCATTTTAGAGCTAAGATTTTATTTCGGCTCACTCAATAATTTGAATGCATTATTGTACATTTGTGAGCACTCGGGTTTCGATGTAAAGAAGCCTACAGAAGCTACGTTTTGCTTGGTTTTTTTACTTATTTACAGTAACAGTTTTTCACTATTTTTACACTTTTCACTATTTTTAAGTTGTTACTTTGTTCCTTATTCAGTTTTATATTTGCAAATAAATTGTCATGAAAAAAGAATGTAAGTTTCTTAAACACTTTACAGAATCTCAGATTTCTCTGCAACAAACTGGCATTCTTTCATGGTTAAATTTTTGTTACCAAGTTCTTAGTCGAATAATGAGATGAATTCGGTATTGCGCTCGAGACCATAGATACTTAGCAAAGTTTAACTTAATCTGTAATTATGGAAGAAAGTACTTCAATCAAGTGTACTGAAGGAAGCGGATTTTTGAGTATGGCTTTTCGTTTATTAGTCTACGTTCGAGTACGTTAAAATTTATTAACATTTAAAAATGTTAAAATGTCTGATATTCAATTTTATATTTTTCAAAGATCGTTAGTGATTTCCAAAAAATTTGACAGTCGGGTTTGTAAAATATTCTATTCTAATTTGTTTTAAAATGTAACTGCGCTTGAGATACAACTTTAGTAGTTAAATTATTATTGAGTTACCTGGACTGTCGCCCCACCGCCTACAAGTGAAAGTTGGTGTTCCAATTCTTTTGCTTAGAAATATCTGCCAGCCACGACTTTATAACGGGAGACGTTTAGTCATGAAAATGTGATTGAAGCCAAAATTGTAAAAGGAAAATATAAGGGCGAGGATGTGCTGATACCACGCATTCCTATGATTCCTCCAGATTTGCCGTTTGATTTTAAACGGCTTCAGTTTCCCATACGTGTTGCCTTTGCAATGATCCCTGCTTTTCGCACGGTCAATTATATGTATCATGTTCACGTGTTAATAAACCAACTGTTTTGTTTGTCTATATCGCGAACCAAAATCAACCGAACGAAGAATGTCGTATATGTATACAAAAGCATTGCAATGGAATAAGACGTATTATATAAGCACACAAAAATAATGAATTGTGAAAAAGATTAATAAACGAAAAAAAAGAAATCGTGTTCTTTCTGATTAATTTTCTTAAATTGTTGAACTTTTTGGCGCACAAATGTTTTGCAAAGCAATCACGGGTACGCTAGTTAAAAATAAAAATCTATTTTCATTTGCCAATAATGAAATGCATGAAGGCTCCCCTTGTAAAGCTATGTGACTTTAGTATTTAATTTATGACGAATACACATTTTGCTGCCTCGATACTTTCTTATACAGTTTATAACAATTAGAGAACCGCCATAAAAGTTCTAATAGAGTAACGTATAAGCTAATTAAGAACAAATATCAGCCCTTTTTTTATTTTAAAGCCTCTAATGGTGAAAATATTTTAACATATTTTGGCAAGCAACGTTAAGTATTTGGTGCCCCTGTAGGCTAGTAGGTAGTATACTAGCTTACAAGACTGGGGGTTGTGGGTTCGATTCCCAACAAACACCTTGGTTTGTTTTCACTAAAAATAAAAAATGACTGTCGGTGGAGCTGCTCAGTGATGAAGGCATGGTCACTGGCCACTGTGCTGTCTTATAAGACAGTTAATTTCCGTAACTATCATTCTACTTTCACCACCTGCCTCATCTCTTCTCTGTCGCTTTCCTAAAGAATGTAGCACGGTACTTGGCTAAATAGGCATTGTTAGAAGAATTTCTCTATTCGCGGACTTGCAACATCAGCTACAAAATTTGTAATAATTTCAATATTTCTGTTTGAGACAGTATGTTAGTGCTCGTTTGAATATATTTTTATATTTATTGTTTTACGCATGACCCTACAGGAAAAACTTCCAAATCTTCTGCACACACATATTAAAAAAGATATGCCAGTTAAAATAGATTTGGTTGCCAGGCGAAAATCATTCGTGTTCTACTGAGACACCAGTTTACAATAATTTTCATTTCTATATGAAATACTATCTTACAATAAATATTTTTATAAATTATGGTGTAATTTACAATGAAACCTTAAACATTCAGTAAATACATTCAAATCATGCCTCGTCTCTAAGATACACACCTACCGATGGAAATTTATTCAGTTGCCATAAAATGCTGTTTTCTCTGTTTTGTTACTTTCCTTTTTTTCGTAAGTCCTGTTATTATTTATTTTTAATTTTTTTAATTTTAGCACACTTAAATTTTATGCCAGTTTTGTTTGAAAATGATTGATTGTGTCACAGATGTGAAACAATTCAATCTGTATTTTAAAGGAACACTTCATCATAACGAACTAATGAATTAAACATGCTAAAGCAATACTAAAAATCTAATAAAGATATAAAATGATGTATGGGTTTATTTCCATTACATAACAGTAAGTCGACCCTTAATTGCAAAAATAAGATTCTACTCTAAGCAGCTAAAACAAAAAATGCTACAAGTTGATTTAAATAAAAATCTTAAAATAATTTATAATTTATATAAAAAATGTATGATATGTTCTTAACGGTAATAAATATAATCCAAAAGATTTGAGATTCAAATTAGATCTTCGAACCACATTACAAAATTTAAAACCTCAGTTTCAGAAATGAAGTCGATTTAAGGAGTGAAAAATGGATGTTTCTTCAAAAACTTACTTTTGCTTTTATATTTGTATAACTAAGCTATTTTTAATTAAAAAAATGTGGTATTATTTGTCAAAATACTTGTCCTAAATAAATGTTCAACAATGTTAATATACGTATTTTTATTATTCTTTAATTATCAAGATAATAGAATAAATAAAATTATATATTGAAAAGCAGTCAAGTCAATATTTGAATATTACATTACGTGAAAAACATGTTAATTACTTATTCGATTACAAAATCTGTTTTCGGCTTTCTACATCAAATTTTTAAATAAGTTTATTAATAATGATGCTGGCAACTACTATTGGTTTAATCTGAAATTTTTCTGATTCTAGAAATTTCTGGCAGTGTACATTTACTATCTATTTAAAGCATTTCATATATACAAATTATTATTTATGCATGAAAAAAATTTGAATATCGTTCGGTTTCTTCTTCTGGGAGTTTTATATGTTATTTTAAGTGGACTTGGGTCTTCCCCTACAAAGGTAAAACTAATTACTATATAACTCTGAAAGTATATAAAGTAGATTCCGAAGCTCTTCATTTTAATTTATTATTCAAAAAGTAACTATAGAATATGAAATCTTGACATTTTATACACGTACATAATTTGTCTGCACAAAGTGATAAATTACTATCATACATCTAAGAAACTGTAATAGAACGTAGAATATTTTAACTGTATCTGAATTACTATGTTATTTGCTTGTATTATACATCTTTAAATCGCATAGGTAGGAACAGAGAATACGATATACTTCATATTAAGGAACACTTTTATCGTGTGCCTAAATAATAATAATAATAATAATAATAATAATAATAATAATAATAATAATAATAATAATAATAATAATAATAATAATAATAATAATAATAATAATAATAATAATAATAATAATAATAATAATAATAATAATAATAATAATAATAATAATAATAATAATAATAATAATAATAATAATAATAATAATAATAATAATAATAATAATAATAATAATAATAATAATAATAATATTGAGCAATAAACCTTCAGATGGAGAAGGCGTGGACCCTCACTTATAAAGTGAAAAGGTATTTTGTTATTATTTTGAGTGAAAAAGTTATGCTTTTAAAATTTTTTTTATGATGCCTCACATAGAAAAAGCAACTTATTAATGTGATGCTGTGAAGTAATCACCTCTTACCCCGGTATTTTGTGTGTAGTCGAGAAAAGATTAAATGCACTATATCGTGTGCCTCAAAAAACAAAATGGACAGAATACTATATAGTAAATATTTACCACGTCTTCTTAATTTCATACATCAGACAAGTCCAACAATGTTGCATTCGATTTTTAGGAGCCGTAAATTATCAAATCGATTAATATCCCTACGAGAAATTCTAAATATTAAATCGCCTAATGCGAGAACAACGTTAGTTTGCTATACCGTAATAAGGACTGTTGTACCCTATCGGCAGTTATTTTAGTTAATCTGTATACATAAAATTACAACAGTAATAGTGCTACAATAAAACCTGTCATTTTTATTTAAATTATTTGCTAATATTTTTGTGATACGATTATGCAGGGGTTTCACTATTTTGAGGGATTCGCAAACAGTTTTCATTTTTAGATAACTATCAAAGAAAAATTAACCTGGCCTTTACGTTAATTCACCTGCAATGAGCTTAAATTTATTTTTGTCCCCATAATCTGTGGTCATGATAAGTACACGGATTAAGCAACAATTTTAGTAATACCGTCAAATTTGCAAAATGTGTCTGGCAGATCATAAAAAGCTGCTATTTTACGGAGAAATTTTAAATCACAAAATTTTATTGTATAAATAAATAAATTTCGAAAATTGGAGAATAATAAAATTAAAGTTAATAATTTATTACTTGTTTTAAGTGGCAATAACCTTACAATGTAAGTTTGTTATATTAAATAGAAACATTTGTATTCTTATTTTAAATCCATAGTTTGATTATAAATTACATGCAGAAATCAAATGAAGCACCCAGTAGTTAGTGAGAAAATTTAAACGTTGCTTAGTTCAAGTGAATGAAAATATGTACATATTTGCTTTGCTTTTTCTAAGGTGTTTTATTTAATCAAAATTTTTTGGTAACACGAAAATGCTTCTAATTGTTTCTTTACTTTTATTATTAATTTTTAACAATAAACTGCTCAACAAAGAAGAAAAAGCAAAGAAAAGTTGACAGAAAACTGCAGCAGTGTTTTATTTTAGTTATTTTTTTTTTGTATTTAGAAAACCTTAATTTTTATTTCAACCAACAATAAAAGAAACAACAAATAAAAAATAAACAAAGTAAGACAAATCTCAAATGCAAACAATAAATAATAACAAACAACAAATAATAACAATGATAAAGATTAAATTGTGGTGGCAGCTGCAGCACCCTGTTTAAATGAAACCAAAACACGATTTCTATAAAATTTTTACCTAAATAAGAACAACAACAAAGTTGCAGTACACAAAAAAAGAATGAGAGAGAGAGAGAGAGAAAGAGAGAGAAGGTATGTAAGATTTGTGACACAAAAAGAGTGCAGTATGAGATGTTAATTTGCGACAATAGACGAAATCCTTGCAACTCCGCAAACCACCCTTAAATTTTCGGAACCAAAGGTAAGCATTTGAAAAAATTTTATTTTATTACATTAAGCAAAAGTGTGACCCAATAAAGAGGATCGTTACTTATAGAGTTTTATGTTCCTGTATATTATTTAGCCAACACAGTGTGATCGTGAAAGTCAAAAGGATAACATCGCTTAATTTGACATATTTTTACAAAAATATTAATAATTAAAATCGACAAAAAAATACATTGAAAATTGAATTTGTTTGATTACTTTTGCAAAAAAGTACTCGTTTTTCGCCCTTAAAATAACAACCGGCTGCTTTCCATAAAAGTTAATTCAGTTCTATCAAAAAGTGTATGAGTGTTTCGTCGTAATACGTTTTTCTCCTGGTATCCACTGTAGGCCTATATGTATTGTAATCATAAGGCACGCGGTGAATGCCAAGAGCGAACGGAATTCAACATTGTTAAAATAAAAGTAAAAGATATAAAAACTGAGGAATATTTTTGGATAAAAATTTGTTTTTAATTGGAATATAAAAGTGCTAAGAATAACTAAAAAGAAATAAATGTGCCATGAAATGATGTCTAATAACATGAACATAAATACAGCGAACAAAATATCAAAATACAGCCTACATAACATTATTAAAACGACATGGTAATAATGAAAGAAACTAAACTTAACTAAAACAACTTTAGCTATTATTGAAATTTAGTTTGACAGTTTAAAACTGGAATTAGAGACTGTAGCTGGCAGGCTCTAAGCAAACAAATTACCACTACCCTTCTTCAATATGAAGTGACTTACGTTCTGCTTGTAACATTTTTTGCAACTGATTTATTATATAAATCTTTATAATATATAAATTAAATATATATAAGAAAATATAATTTACGTTGATAAATAATAAATTTGTAATACTTCAGAAATAATTTCTCCCTTAAAACTTTCAGAATGCAATTTTTGTTACAAGTAACAATTATAGATGCTGCTATCTTTATATTAACCCTTATTTTTCGCCTCTTTGACGATTGACTGTACTCAGATATGCAAAAATAGTTCCAAGGTATCAAATTGAATCTTGAGCAAAATCGCTCACTAAAAATGTCAAAGGCTCGAAGCACCCCTTGTTTATCTTGTTGCACACTGCTACTCCTGTAGCAATTAAGTTTAGTTTAAATTTAGATATTTATTGCCTAAACAACAAATTGCTCGAACTGACCACCCTAAGCTTTGAGAGTACCCCCCTCATATAGACCCCATCGGTCTATGACACAAAATAGTCCTAATAATGGCTATTTGTGCTTCATATTTTAAAATGCGTAAATACAAAAAATTAAAATCAGGTATTATCAAAGCTGAATTATTATTATTTTCATACGAATGGGTCTTCATTAATAACGAAATAATAAACAAAAAATGTTTAATTTTTTTGTATGCCTTGAATTCGTACTTTGTGCGGGATATTTAAAAGTGAAGAAAAAAATTAAGTGATATATGCAGTGGTAAATTGACCCACGAAAATACTATTTTATAAAAAACAAAATTGGAATGTTGAACAATTTTGGTTGAAAAATAACAGAAATACTATAACAGTTGTCAACTGGATTTGTGATCGATATCAAAGAACTGCTAATGAAGACAGTATGGTATATACTAGATATAAGCGAATATAACAGGGAATGTTATTTTTAGTTACGAAATTTAAGATTTTATAAAAATCAAAACTGGATTGTTTTAGTGATTTCAGCCGAGTCGAGTATAAAGAAACCTTTCAATATACAACATTATATAGCACTAAAATAATTAAGAAAAATTATTTATCTTCTAAGTAAAAAGAGCTGACATATCAGCACAATAAAGTTGACATATAAAAAAGTGAAATTACTTAACAAATCAATGAATGTGTTGTGTGGGGTTAATAAATTCGTTATTACGTTTATTACCAAAAAGAAAAATTTTTTTAATAATTGTTTTGTTATTACTATTCTTGTGAATATAAAATTGTCTATTTCTTCAAGTGTGCAATGAAAGAAGAAAGATTTAAAAATTTGCTTTTATAAGAATGAGCCGCAATAGGTTACAACTAAAAACTGACATTAAGAACATATGAAAGTACAATAAACCACTAAAAGTAGTATCCACAACTGGCTTTTAGTTTCGTTCACCTTCATGTCATGATGCGGAGCTGAGCAATTGCTCACCCAATGTGTAGCTGTTAAGGCATCCCACGTATCTATGGAAGAAAAATTTGAAAATGGATTTCACTTATGTCTTAAATAACTAAGCAAAATATCACCAAGTCTTGTCATGCTAAATAATTTTTTTCTTTTCATTTTAATAACTTGAGGCCAGCTTATACTAGATAATTTTGCATCCATGGGATTTTATCTGAAAATAATGATGAATAGCTTACTTCTAAGTTTTTGTATTTTTGGTGATGATTTTTAAAGCTAGCGACTAACTTCATGATGTAAATATTGCATTGTCGACATAAGATTCGTCTGCCAAATAAAAAAAATATATGCGGAGTTATGTGTTTTAAAAATAGTTGAAGGAAAACATAAGACATATGCAGACAGAGAAAAATTACACAAAAGGTGTGCAAATATTTTTTTTAAATCCAGACGATGGAAATAAAAAATAAAAAATCACCAAATATATTCAAAGTTATTAAGAAGTTTCTTAAAAAAGATTGTCTTGTGCTGCATTTGTTTTGTTTCAGGATATGGTTTGAGGTTTGTTGCTCAAACACACAAAAGTGGCAGTTAACAAACAAAAATCTGCAACTGAAAAATAGCAAAATATGCTTTTTGGTTAGTTTCAAGAATATTAACTAAAGCGCAGTAATTTACAAGGGCCACAATTTGATGCAGATACAAGAATAATAAATAAAAAAGAAAAATAAAAAGAAATAAATTTAATTTAATTTTAATTTAATGTTGTGAATTTGCGTGAACCAACTATTTTTAATATTCTAATAGTCTTTTTAAGTTTATTAAAAAAACAAAATAATGATAAAAAGAAATTTTGCCCATAATAAAAATAAAGTAAAAAGTATAATAATTTACAAAAAAATTTAAAATTTTTAATTTAAGATGAAAAACCATAAAACATTTTCAAATTCAGAAAGTAGGCGCTTCAAATTTATTTAATTAAGACATCGCTCACATACAAACATTTATGATGCTGAAAATTTAGTTATATAACTCAAATGAGCATAAAATAAATCAAGTTCCGAATGAGATGGATTTACACAGGAAGGTAACGGTAATGGTGATAGTAGGAGGACACCTTTTTATTTTATTTTATTTTATTTGTTATTGTTTTAAAGTGATTTTCCAATACATTGTCTATATACATTTAAAGTATACTATTTTAAAAACTAAGGTCATATATTTAAAATCGTTTTGCTATTGTTATACCCTTCAATTAAATATGTATTAATCTTTTTAACGGTCTTTTTAATTAAATTTTAACAATATATTTTGCCTTTTTATTAAATATTAATCTTAATCTTTTAAACGGTGCTTTAAATTATAACGATTTATTTTTTTTCTCGATATTTCGCTTTCCTGTGGAAAGCTTTTTCAGGAAAATATTTTTTATATTTTTCAATAACAAAAATTATAACAATTTGAAAAGAAAAAATTTTTTGAAAGATTAAGAAAGTCTAAAATATATGACACTGATAAATATAAAATTGCACACAAAACATATAACACATTAAATAGATTATTTAGCAATATGAAGAATAAAATAGGAAAAATGGAAATATCTGGTGTAGTATACAGGATACCATGAGGAGGAAATGACCAGGTGAACTGTGACAAGGTTTATATTGGAACAACAAAGAATAAACTTAAAACAAGGTTAGCTGGTCATAGATGTGACCAAAATTATAGGAATATTTCAACACAGAAGACATCCTTATCTTCACATTGTAAGAAATATAATCATTATCCAAACTTTGATGAAACATCAGTATTAGATATAGAAAAAAACTACAAGAGACGTTATATGTTGGAAATGTTAGAAATTGTTAATGTACCAAATGTAAGGAGAATAAATTTCAAGACAGACACAGACAATTTAGCTCAGAATTATAGGTACTTAATTCAAAAGACACATAATTTGTTATAATTATTTCATAAGAAAGAATTTTTTATTTAGTTTCCGTTTCCTTGTTTTTGTATGTTTAAATATTTTAAATTTTAATTTTTGTATGTTTTTATGTATGAAGAAAATTATTTTATATGTTTTGTCAAATGTATTTCAAAATATTTTTTCTTTTCAAATTGTTATAATTTTTGTTATTGAAAAATATAAAAAATAATTTCCTGAAGAAGCTTTCCACAGGAAAGCGAAATATCGAGAAAAAAAAAATAAATCGTTATAATTTAAAGGACCGTTTAAAAGATTAAGATTAATATTTAATAAAAATAAAAAAAGGTCGAATAAAACTGAAAATAATAATATATTTTTTTAATATTTCGTTTTCCTATGGAAAGCTTTTTCAGGAAATTAATTTTTTAATAACAAAAATTATTAACAAATTGAAAAAAATTTTGTTATTAAAAAAATTAATTTCCTGAAGAAGCGTCCATAGGAAAGGGAAATATTGAAAAAATATATTGTTAAAGTTCAATTAAAAAGACGTTTAAAAAATTAATTCATATTTAATTAAAAAATAAAAAGGTCGAATAAAAATAATAAGCAAAGTATACCCTTCAATAATTTTATTTCTATTTTCTTTTTCAACATAGAAATAACTATTCTGTGCAACTATTAGGCTTTTAAAAGTTTAAAAGAGAAGGCCATTTTTTAAAAATTATGGCCTCTGCTGAACTACCCTTCTATTTCTAAATTTATTTATTATTTATTTATTTATTTTTTATATCGTATATAAAAGAGTATGTAATTTTAAATGCTCAGATGCTAGAGTTAAAAAATTAAAGCAGTACATCTTATATCACGTCAGTCTAGAAACACCTTTATATTTTAGTTTTTTAATTTTTGAACTTGATTTTAGAATTGGCATAAAATACTTGAAAATAAAGTGTTTTTCTACTCAAAAATAAGTTACTTATATGAAAATCACACCACCATTGGAACAACTCATAACAGCATTTGGCGGATCTATCAATCACAGTTAAACAATTTTTTTCATCAGTTTTATTTTGTTGTATTTATTGTTTTAGTGGTTATATTTATATACCTTGAATGACGGTATAGAAGTAGCGACATTAAAGCGGAATTATATAGGATTCTGGAACCCCAGAAAGAACTAGAATTTTTTTGGCATGAAATGTTTTTTCTGATTTTTGTAAAAAAATAAAAAAGTTTCAGGGTTTTACTGATTATGTATAAAATATATTGAAATATCGATATTCGAACAATGTTAAAGTGTCACCACTAAAAACAATATTAGCAACATTGAATTAAGTTTTCATATGCTGCTTTCGAAACACTTGTTTTTATTTATGATATATTTATTTGTATTATTTGATTGGTTATAGATTAACTAGGAGGAGGTTTTGGACATGTTAGGGAACATTGCGTTGCTGTTACTCAATCAATTTCAAAGGAATAGGCGAAAAATATGTTTGGAAAAGTCTCTTTTCTGCTAATAAGTTATTGGGAGTTGTTTAAGAAACATAACTAGTTTAGGGTTTAGGAATTTTGAATTAAAATAGCATTCAAATTTGTCTGCATAAATTTTAACACTTAAAACTAATTTGTTTACTCACAGATAAATTCTACAATTTCTAGAACATTCTCACTAATAGGTGTTTAAATACAAAAAGTATATTAAGATTGAGTGTAACATGCTTAAGTTATGGTTAAACATTAATAAGGGAATTAATGAATGGTTTCTCTGCCCCTGTAAGCTAGTAGTCAGTGTACTAGCTTGTCAGTATGGGGGTTGTGTGTTCAATTCCCAACGAAGACATTGGTTTTTTTTCACTACAAAAATAAAAAATTGACTGTCGGTGGTGCTACTCAGCGCTGAAAGCATAGTCACTGGTCGCTGTGCTATCTTTATACGGCAGTTAATTTCTGACTATCCTTCTACTTTCACCACCTGTTTTACCTCTTCTCTATCCCTTTCCTAAAGAATATGGCGCGGTACTTGACTAAATAGGCATTGTTGCCTGAAGTGCTACTTCTCTTTAAAAAAAAAAATATAATGAAAAAACTGAAAACGGATCCCTACTCAGCAAGTCAACGCATTTATAGTGGTTAATATGTGCAGCTCAATTAAAATTAGTTTTATTTATGTATGTAGTAAATTTATTAAAATTAAAAGTTGTCGGAGCTTATAAAAGTAAGTATATATTAGATGAAAAGAACATCTTGTCTTATTTTGGGTGGTGTAGTTGGCATTCAGAAGTTATATTTTTTTTTAATTTCAAATTCGACAAATATATTGATAAGAATTTATTATGACATCGCAAATATTGTTATTGTGGTAGCTACGCTTTCAAATTTTTAAGGTTTATTAATACTATCTACTATGTTACCACAATCAGAGCAGTCCTTTTCTCAATAAAATGTACAAATTTCACATTTTTATCTAAAATAATAGAGAAAATTTGTGTTAACAACATGTCGCTTCTACAATTATCAATAATTATACTTAGTGTTTGAGCCACCATATTTGTGATATATTTATTTTTAAAAGATATTGCAATTATGAACATTATTGATAACACGGTTGTAGTTAACGAATTCAACTCCTGAGCAAGTGTGCTACGATCGCGAATATTATTTAGAGTTATTTATACAAAATTCATATGATTTTTCACTTGATAAGGGATAGATGCAAATCGACTGGGCAACAAATCTTAGAGTGATAGAAAGAGTGTGAAGAAATGCTAAAAGCTATCGAAAATTAAAAATTTCACTTAATAATCAAGTTGCGAAATATTTAAAGTATTTACAAAATTTATTCAGGTATGCTGGCGATGAATTTGTTTAGACTCGGATTCGATTTAGTTGTTTTTTATTTGATTATTACTTTGAATTAAAATTTTTAAGAAAAAAAAATAACCTATTCATTGATTTTTTATATTGTGGCTATAGAAGTGAAGTTTTGTTCATATAAGATAACCTCTAAACTTTATTAAAATTATTTTTGTAGTGACAATTTAACTTTGACTAAAAAGCAAAAATTTAGAAAAAGATTCTAGATGATCAAAATTCGGAATTTAATAAAAATTTAAATTTCACTAACAAATTATTTATTTCACCAAAAAGTATCACAAAAATTATATTTTTATTGTTAATTTTTCCAAAAAATTTTAAATTCATTAAAATCGGAAAATGTCCTTAAAATAACAAAATTTGTAAAGAAAAACACAATTTCCCAAAAGACAATAAATCGACTATTGCTTAGCTGTTGTATTAAAATTGTACAAGTAAAGCCGAATATATGAATTTATAAAGAATAATAGGTGGTCGATAGATTGCAGATGGGGCTACTGTACACAGAGTGATATAAGGGCACCTGTTTACTTCTAGTGGGTGGGAAACTGAACTCGAACAAGTACGCAAACCAAGCTCCAGCAAAAAATTTACATTTTAAGAACATAATAGCACATGCCTTTAGCTAAGCGTTTATAAGATTCGCTACAGCTAAATATAGCGCTGTGCCATGTTTAAAAAGCTGCTGTGTAATTAGTTGCTTAGTTGCTTGATTTAAAAGCTTGCACAAAGACATCTAATTCCAGCATTGTGGAATGATTGGAAAACCTATAAGATAACATTCTAATAAGTACTTCGCAGCTCTTTAAGTGTTCTGACCCCAAGTAACAAAAAAACTAAAATTTTATTTTGTACAATTTTCATTTTAAATAGAAAAATGATAGAAAACGTAGTCTAGCGTAAATATAAATTTTGAGGTTGAATTGGCTTTAAAATAGATATAAATTTGAGAGTCTTTTAAAACTATATTTGGATTGAGAAATGTAAGCATTTTTATAATATAAAATTATAAAATCATTTGGCAACCACTGCTTTGCCCTTGTTTAGCCAAATAACAGGGTCAAATTTAGATATCGTCTAGCTAACAGTCGCAAAATCGAAAAAAGTCTACCACCTAGTCTGAAAAAGGCTAGGTGGTAGTGTACGGCTGTACATATTATTTATGAATTAACTGCTAATATATCTGCTCTAAGTATAAAATAGGATTTCATGAAAAGGCTTTAATATCGAAATGGGGAGATAGGTATCCCGCCTTTAAAGTATTTTCTTGTTAGCATCTATTGAGAGAAATGAAACAGCGAGAACTGTTAAATTCAATGTAGACTAAAGCAAAAGCGAGATGAACACACATTTACAAAGTTATTTGTAATAATACAGTCAAGGGAATATAAATATTATGTGTGAATTACTTTAAAATTTTTATACATTCCAAAAATTGCTGAAATAGGAATGTGTTATACGATTATTCCTATCCCGAAAGTTATATTTTTTAATGTATTTGATACAAATAACACTATAATTGTGAATATCTGGAAATTTGGTTGAAGAAGAAATTGTTATTTTTTGGTGTTGGTATTAAAGTATTTGTTTATTGCGAGCAATGATAGTCACAGTCTTATGCATATATTTTTAGTTGCAAATATATATTTAATATTTTGCTGATTGGGGGTGGTGCGGATATATGCACATCAGTTATCTCGTGCGTCAACTTAACATCAACGTCAAGTTTATAAATTAAAATTGTGAAGGTTTATAAGAAGAAAATGTAAAGTTTCTGAAAAGATAATTTTCTTAAGAAGTTCTTATAATGTCACTTTATATTTAACTTAACTTTTCCATAAATTTAAGCGCTAAAGACATTTTTAACTTTTGCATTTCATTGTGTGCAAGAAATCAGTTAAGCTGACACAGCAATCAATAAATATCAAAATTTATTTTTATCCAGTTTGCCTTCAACTCCACCATAATGCCTTGTTGCATCATAAATTTGTTTAAAAATATGTTTATTTGTAATAGCGCAGGTTTTTGATATTTTAATAATAATTTTCTTGAACACCAAATCCCAAAACTATTAAAAAAACTAAAACTTTGCTTAAGCCCAAAAATGATGTGGTAAATAAGGTGACTTCGCAGCTACTGGGTGGTCTAATGGCTCGGGTTTATGGTTTTGGTGAGTTAATATTTCTGTTCATGTTCCCGTGTAGCCATTCACTCGGTCTGTCACACAGTCAGTTCAGTCACTAGCAGCTTAACAATGTGGTTTATGGTTTAGGCAGCGTAAAATTCTATAAAATTGCTTTGAAGTGGTGTGTGGTTTTTACAATGAGCACACACACAAACATACATGTGTTGCTTTATATATATATATATTAAGTTCTGGGGTGCGCAGTCATACAATTACTAAAAGTTCTATTTCTGTTTGAAAGGATGGTAAATGACAGCCATGGTTACACACTCATAAAGTTATCCAGGCAGAATTTGTAACCAAGCACGACATTCAAGCACATAAGAACTATGCAAAGTTATATCTGAGAGTTATTGTGTGTGTGTGTAAGTGTGTGTGTGCATAGGAGAAGATAAAATAAATGCAGGAGCAATACAAAATGAAGGAATATTAATAAACAGTAAATAAAAAAACTGGCTACGCGGATGTTAGAACCTGGGTGATTAGAAGTAAATAGCAAACATAAAGCTCAAACGTCATTTCCCAGTAGGAGTTTTCTTGTCACAAAATATATATATTTAAATAAACTACTAAAGAAACTAAAAATGATAACAAAAACTGGCAGCCTTGAATGTACGTTTTTCCTTTTAATATCTTATGAAAATTAAATAAAGTTTAATGAATGAAAAGTCCATTGTTACCTCTTTATTTACAGGGGTAAAAGAAACTTGGTGAATAGTTCGATTGGTATGTTAACTGTAGTTCTTTAAATTATAAAAGCAATAAAATTTAACTTGACACTAACGACTGTCTTTGCGCAAAAATTGTTTTTTCTATTGGAAAGCCTGCATTTCAGCTATCCAAGATTCAACGCTGTACGAAAAGCGTATGCGAATAATGCAAGATAATTGACAAATGACTGCGCCATCAAAGCCAGTTTTCACAATGGTATACTGCCATATAGAGAGCGACGAGGGTTGCTCTCTATATGTTCGGCGAGCATAATCACATATGTACCAACAATAAAGCTGTGCTAAATTCTCTGATGGTTAGGTTTATAATATCAAGATTATTTTGTGAATGCTGCGCATCTCTAAAGGATATAACGAAATATTCGACTGTAAAACCTTTCTGGTTCTTTGAAGGGTTTTCTTCCCAAAAATATCATGCACATAAATTTATTATATCGAGAACCCGACCAAGAGACGATGCTACTTTGGCCGTATTATTAATGGGGCAGAATTGAAGAGAAATAGGTACGATGGTGGCAGTGCCGATGGAGCACAGGAGATGGAATCCTTTAGGTATTGCTTTCAGAAAAAGTTGCCATGTTAAGGAGGAGGAGGAAAATGCAGAAGCCTTCCGATACCATTGCCCTTCACTTTCTACTAATAGGGTTACAATTTCAATCTTAAATCATTAATACTAAATATTCACTAAAGTTTTGCAAGAAAAAAATTTTTTTTAAGTTTTATAGGATTTACATGGTATCAGCGAAATTTAATGTAAATTAAAGTGTTTTTGAATCGTAAGATTCAAATATGTATGAAAATATGTAAATGTAAAGGGTGTTCCTAGAAGGACGTGATATAAACGTGTTGTGATGCTGTAGTTTCTAAATCGCGGTAGGCAGGTATTTAGATTTTGCATGGAGTATGTACCATTATGTCTGCTATAGAAGTAAGAATGAGCAGTAAATTCAATAACGAAAGGGTATTTCATAGATGCTGCATTTTTAGTGAATATGAGCTTAACTTTTAAACCGTAATAGGGAGGCGCTTAAGTTTTGGACATAATATGTGTTGCGATACGTGTTATAAATTATGAATAAAACAAATAAAGATATAGAATTGAAGTGTAACCCAAAAGGAACGAATTTTTATAAATTATTTGACTGAGACTGTAAATTTATTTAGAGTACGTGTTGCTATTTTAATATTAAAATTTAAAATTAGAGGATATTTCGGCCGTAAGCCTTAATTAGATGGTGGTCAAACCACTGGGAATGAAAAACAACGTCATTCACGCCCTAGGAAGTCGAGGACTAGTTCTAGCAACAGGTCTTTCCTAGTTGCAATTTCGGCGGTTCCAAAGCAGGGTTGCAAACCACAACTCCTTGCTGAAGAGCTGAAGACTATCCAACTCCTGGTCCAGATCACATGACTAGCATGCTCACTGGATCCGGATCATTCACCCGTTGGTGTTATTAAAGGCGAGATGATCCTGGCCCACTAATCATTCATGTGGGGGCCGCAATACCACAACCACCACGATATTCCCGGTGGGCCAACCTCAATAATCAATTAGAGAACGACTAAAAGTCTAAAGAAACGATTACCGGAACTCTGGGGCTTACTGATTCCCGTGGAAATAACGTAGAGCTTCCAGTTGACACCCTGCTTGCTTTCAGGGGACTGGGCTCCCTTGTAACCCCAGCCCCGGGGGGGGGGGGGGTGGTGGGAATTAGGGGATATTATAATAATGAAACTATTTCCCCAAGGCTTAATGTGCATTAAGTAAAGAAAGTAAAGTTTCAGAAAAAGGATAATCCATCTATCGCGAGTCTAAATCGCACTAACCCGATTGATATAATTTTTGTTGTTGTTAAAAGGAATTTCTTAAAGAATTTTACCTTTAGCAAAAACATGCAGCTAAGAGTAGCACACGTAATTAAAAAATAAAACTGACAAATTTGAGTTGTACAGACACGTGACTAACCTTGAATTTAACCTTGCTTTTTTAAGCTTATAGTTTTATTATTTATTATTGACTATTATCGCCTAACACATTCTTAACTTTCATTTTTATTTTTATTTAAAACTCAGAGGTCTGCATGGTCACCATAAAACTTTTAATTAAACGTTTTTATACTTGCCAATATGGCGAACAGATGTTAGCATAAAATAGTTTGACTGACAGGCACTTTACACTTACACTTTAGCACTTTAAAAAATAAAAGAAAAGTTTAAAATAAATGTATTCAATAAATAAAAGACTCACATGTCACAAATATATTAAAAGTCCTAGTTACTCGTGTGCCATTAAATCCTGAAATGCGGCAATGAATAAATTATTTCAATTTCAATTTCAGTTTAACAACTATGAAAACATCTATATGTAAGTATTTATTATTTTATGATGCACTTGGATGTAGAATATTTCAAAACAATTGCTTGAACAAAAAATATATGCACAAATATTAAAATGTTTGTGCAAGTGTTTATAATGTTCTAGATTTAATAAAGTGTGTAAAAAACTAAAAAGGAATATGTGTAAAAAAGTACTTATTGTACGCAAATGCTTAAGCAGTAACAATAAAGTTTAGGCAAGAAAATTTATGCAGCATCAGCATTTCACTTGTAGTAATTTATAATTTTGCAATTTGTTATACACCGACAAAAAAAAAACCAACGGGCCAACAAAGCGATAGAAGATTCCATAAATTCTATGCGGCGTACAGTTATGATCTTTTAAGGCAGCATCAAAGGCCTACACCCAATTCTTTTTGAATCTGAATTAAGTTCTTGGATAGTTGTAAGCCCATTAAAACAATAACAACAATTTTATATGCTGTTGCTTATGTAAGATGCCATCCTTATCTGCACTAAACGTCAGTTAAATTACGTGTGTATGAAACTCTAGCAGATATCGGATAGCAAACAATGCTTGAGGTATAACCCTTATATGGCTTAAGGTCCGGGACACTTTCTGGCTGTAGGGTAGGCCTGAAAGAAACCTTAAAAGGGATTTGTAAGCAAAGAACGTCATGAACATTAATTTAATTTAGAGAAACAAAGCAGATATCTAGTGGCGAGTTTTCATGTCATTAAAGAGCTCTGATAACGATCAGAAAACAAAGTGGTTTACTAGACTATCTCGAACTGCATCTTAATGATTAAGCCGTGTAGTAGGAGTGAGGAAGGGCTTAACAGACAACTTGACCATATGCTCGCATAATTTTGGGAGCTTAAAGCGAAGTATATATTGTGTCAATAAAGAAAGCATTTACTTCCTGATCTATAACCGCTAATTAATCTAGAAAAATGCAGTACAAACCTTAAAAATATTTTGGCTAGAAGCCAGTGAGTCGAATGCTGAAACAAAGCGATCACATTAGAAAATCGAAAGGAGGCTGTGGCCGGATAATAGCAAAAAAATTCAGTTATATTTTCATCTTATATGAAAATCACTGCAGGAATAAGTGTGTGCTGCAATAGAGTAAACATTAAGGAAAAAAAGGCACAAGAAAAGTGGACTGAAAAACCATAGAGCACATAGACCAGTGATGGATGAACTACGGCCCGCGAGAGGTTTCAATCCGGCCCGCGGAGCGTTTTTCAAAAAAAAAATTAATCACCTATTAAAAAAAAAAGGCCAAAAAATAAATTTACATTATGTTTTAAAAAAGATATAAATTGACAATTTTAGCAAAAAAATGCAATGTTTTCATATTATATTGTGTACAAACTGTGTAGTTTTCTGGGAAATATTGTACATACAAGACAACAACAACTTTCTGATGCAATATTCGAAGAAGAAACATAAACATCATAAAACACTTACAACTAATATAGAAAACTGAACCTTTAACATAACAACAATTATTGTATGTGAGATCTAGAAGATTCTTGAATATTCGAGACAACATGCGCAACAAATATAAAAGGGCCAGCGATGGATTAATCAGCAATCAGTAAAAGTGTAAATCTCGTGACGTAAAGAATAAATTGTGAAGTAAAATTGTAAAGTTACCAACGTACAGTTTTATTTGTGTTATTAAAATAATAAAGTGTATTGTAAATATAAGTGCAATAGTAAAATAGTCTGAGTTTTTTACCCCCATAAATGTCAATCGAAAATAGAAAGAGAAAAATTGATTCTGAATGTCGAGTATTTCAAAAAGACTGGACATGGAAGTACTTCTTTATGGAATATAACCAAAAACCTATTTGTCTCATCTGCCAAGAACCGGTAACTGTACTAAAAGATTATATCTCGCTAGACACTTTAATTCAAAACATCTTGGGTCGAAGTACTATAAAATGACAGATGAAGACAAGAAAGTTCATTTAGAGGAATTGAAAAGAAAAATATCTAGTCAGCAAATGTTTCTTAAAAATCAAAGAAGTGTCCAGCGATCCTCCACGTTAGCAAAAAGTAACAAACCGTTTTCTGCAGGAGAATTTATTAAGGATGTGTTAATTAGCGTCGGAAAAGAATTATGCCCAGAAAAGGTAAAAGATATCGAATCTATAGGGCTGTCACGTAGAACGGTCACAAATTTAACCAATCAACTCGATGGACGTCTTAAGAATTTTAAGTATTTTTCAGTCACTATGGACGAGAGTGTTGACGGGAGTGATACAGCCCAACTTCTAACTTTTATCAGAGGAGTCGATGAAAACTTTGTAATAACCGAAGAACTTGCTTGTTTGAGATCTTTGAAAGGAAAGACGACAGGAAAAATAATTTATGATGAATTTAGAGAGGGGATGGAATCTCTTGATGCCCCAATTTCCAAATTAATTAATTTAACAACTGATGGAGGACCTAACATGGTGGGAAAAAATACGGGGTTTGCATGAGTTTATAAAAGTCAGAATCCTGAAAGCGAAACAATTTTTTACATTGTATAATCCACCAAGATGATCTTTGCAAGGCTGCCTTGGATATTAACAACGTACTTAATATTATTTTTAAATTAATACCATTCGAGCCTGTGGTTTGTTACATCGATAATTTCAAGAGTTTTTATCGGAAGTTGATGCAGAATTTTCAGATGTACTTTATTACACAAAGATCAGGTGGCTGAGTTGTGGGCATGCCTTCTCGAGAGTCTGGAGTCTTCTCGAAGATATTAAAGTTTTTCTAAAAACAAAAACTGAAATTTGGTATGAGTGGGAAATATTGGAGGATAAAAAGTGGTGCATCTAGTTTGCTTTATTCACGGATTTTTTCGAGCACTATAATAAGCTGAACAAGAAGGTACAGGGAAGAAATCAATTTATAAATGAAACTTGGTGCAGTTTAAGGTCTTTTAAATTCAATTGTTTATATTTTATAAATGTTTGGGAAAAAATGACTTGACTCATTTTCCAAGACTTAATTCTTTGAGGCCTGTGAGTGAAGAGAAGTTAAAAGCCTTTACACAATCTTTTTTAAAACTGTATTCAGAATTTGAGGCCAGATTTGCTGACTTTAAAAAAATCCAACCATGTTTAGATATTTTTTCAATGCCTTTTAATGTTAATCCTGAGAATGTTCCTTCTGATCTACAATTGATAATTATAGAATTGCAATGTAATAATAATTTAAAATAGCTATTTTGAAATACAGATAATCTTAATTTCTATTAATCCTTACAAAAAGATGAGTTACCAAAGCTAATTAATCATGCACAGAAAATTATGGCAATGTTTGCTTCCTCATATTTATGTGAACAGGCCTTTTCAGTAATGAAGTGCAGAAAAAATTCAATAAGAAACCGATTGGCAGACGAGAGTCTATTTAATTTATTAAAAGTCGCATCCTCCCAGCTGGAACCAGATTTTGAGGAAATTATGTTGTTTTAAAATATTACGTAATATAACTAATAAATAAATAGCTTAAACCGAACTTTTAATTAAACAGCAACCCCATAATTTTTTAATGAATGACCCTCTATGTTTTTTTTTAATTTAATGGCCCGCCGCAAGACTTTTTTTTTGATTTATTGGCCCGCCACCCAAAAAGTTCGCCCATCACTGATATAGACAGTATACGCATTCTCGGTGTTACAGCTTATTATTTGTTATTCACAAGTTATTCACAAATCGAGTTTTGATGTCTATATTTGCAAAGAAAAAACAATGCACTTAACTAGCTATTGCGGAACTGAACGTGAGTAGAAGATTTTAAAGAATATGTGTGATGTTGTGGGTTTCTAGATTCAGTGTTTTTAAATAGGTTTCGATCGATTGTGATCGATTTATTGGCTTTAACGCAGCTGTATTATGTTTTGACAAATAATTCATAATTCAAGGTTTTCTGAGGACGTATGAGAAGAAATAATTATTAATAATTATTGCGCGGTAATTGGAGGATTATTTAATTATTAATATTATTCGACCTTTTTTTGTTTTTTTGTTTTTTTGCTTAAATATATAAGTATTAATCTTAAATAAATTTATCACATATATTTTACATATTTCGCTTATTATTATTAACAAACTGATATATTTTTTTTTTTAATTTTTTTTTCTGTTTTCAATAATTATTTTTAAATTGTTAATAATTTTTTTTATTGGAAATCTATAAATTAAATAAATTTTATAAATTTATTTAAGAAGACCAATTTTAAGATTAATACTTATATAGTTAAGAATAAATTTTAAAAAAAATCTATATCTTCTTGTATATTTGTGAGTTAGAAAACAAAGTATAGAAATTGGAATATATAATTAACAAATTGTTATTTTAGCTATATAAAAGATTGATTATGTAGCTTCCAAGGAAAACTGATGGAAGTGTTGAACAAAAATCACAATTCCTAATATTTTCTGGCTTTTGTATTAAGTCATGGTGTTACAATATGCATATATTTTATTTAAATAAAAATTTTCTTACAGTGCACACATGATTGCTTGCCTGGAATTTTTTCTGCATTTCTATTTTATTGAAAATTGTAATAGTTTTTTCTTTCATTTTTTGTCTGCTTGCAAAAATATTAAAAATTGAAATTCTCGGAATCTATTTAAGTAGAAGAAACAAGAACAATGCAAAAATTTATTATTCGTTGCCACGTTTGCCATTACCATTTTTAACTATGTGCAGAATATGAAATTGAACTATTTTGCTTGAAACTTTTACTACACCACTAAAATATTATTAAATATTAAATGAAATTTTATAAAAATTAAGTGAATTTGTTACTATCTATTAAATGTGCTATTAAGAGAATAATATTCGAAATAAAATATAGAAGAATTTTGAAGCAGAATGGTGTTAATATTTGTGATATATTTTAATGCAGCTAAACAAAAGTTTTTTAATACATTTAAACCATTAAGTTCTACCATAGATAGACATTTAATTAGAATTAATGGTTCAGCAAACAAAAACTAATGCACCAACACGTAGTGCATCCGACAACAATCAAGTCTATAATTTTCAAGTTTTTATTAAAAATCTATGCAAAAGTTTTATGAAAATTTAATGACTTCGATGAAATAATAGTTTCCACAAATTTATTAATGACAAAAAGGAACGAATTTTTGTCATATCTACCTCATTTAGTACAAAGGCGATGCTGTGTTTTTATACAAAACTAGGCATAACAATTTATTTTAATCATTTGCGTAATTATCGCCCGAATTAAAGTTATTAATAAAATTTTATCTCAGGATAAATTTATTTATTTTCCATATATTTTATTTCTCTATTTTACTAATATTTATTTTTGAGATTTGTGTACTAGTACCTTCTTTAACTTCAACAATATCAGCAGTTAAATTTTATTTGCCATACTGTTGTTTTCAAACAGATGTCTTAAAACTTTTGGCAATACTCGAACTAATAGATTCTTGCTTTGCGAATACCATGCATTTCAGCAATTCCGGATTTGCTTTAAAAAATATATCCAGTCGTCAATTCCATTGTAGATTTTGTTAGACTTAGAATTATTAGAATTATTTAAAGTGTAATTTAACAAGTACGCACCTTTAAAGAAAATACTCTTCGCCATTAATGAAATTCTATAAATCGCATCGTTTTCTTTATAAATTAATTTCTTAATAATAACAAACATGACTGGTTTGTCACAAACTGTTATGTTGTTATTTTTCAATGCAAATAAGGCCCTGCCAAAGTCGCCTTCGCTGACACAGTTACGCTTCAAATATTTTCTTTCCTAATTAAGATTCTTGATATTTTCAATTTATTTAAATAAAATAATAAAATAATGCATCCAAAGTGGGTACTCAACCACGATTATATATTCCTTCTTTATTTGTTTGGTAAACTAGAAAAGGAGAAAAGTGGAAGATATACTTCTCGTAAGTCCGTAGTGATTAAAGAAAGGTCATGTAGGTCCTCATTTGTAAGCTTCAATAGCCAGGACCCTAATCAATGAGAGGAGGGGAAAACGGACATTAACTGCAAATTTTGTATCAAGGAGAATAGATATTTTAAATATGACAACAAAATATTTGAGCAACTAAAAGGAATGCCCATAGGTTCGCCAGCTTCCCCTGTTATTGCGGATATAGTAATGGAGGAACTACTAGAAAAAACATTGGAAAAATTAGAAGACAAGCCAAAAATTATGACTAAATATGTTGATGACTTATTTTGCATAGTAAAAAAGGAAGACATGGAAAACACTCTTAAAGCCTTAAATACATTTCACAGCCACATCAGAATCACCGCTGAATTGGAAAAAGACGGAAAATTGCCATATTTGGATTTGATGATTATAAGACAAAGAAACAATTTATTAACAGATTGGTATAAAAAACCGATGGATTCAGGACGGATAATAAATTTTCATTCAAACCACCCAAAACATGTTAAAATTAACACAGCACAGAATATTGCAAAGAGAGTATTTCAGGTAAGTGATAAACATTATCACAAGGAAAACTTCAGAAAATTAAGGAAAATGTTACAAATTAACAGTTTCCCTTATACGATGGCAACGAATATTATAAAGAATGCTAAAAAAGATTTAGAGAAACCATTGGTAGAAAGACATAATAAAATATATAAATCTTTGTTATATGTCCTAGGCTTTTCAGATAGAATCATACAGTCGAACATTTATGACAAACAAAAATTTAATATTGCACTTAAAACCGACTATACGTTAAAAATGTTGTTTTCTAACACTAAAACAAAAATTGACAAATTAGATAAATCCAATGTTATACATAATATACCTTGCAACGGTGACGAGTCTTACATATGTGAAAAAATATATGTTGGTACGACCAAGTCTAAATTAAAAACAAAGTTGGCTGCACACAAATCCGTTTATATAACAGGAAAAGGAACAAGTGAACAAAAAACAGCGTTAGCAGCCCACTGTACAGTGAGCAAACACTCCCCTGACTTAGAGAAAGCTAAATATTACAACTGGAGAACAATTACAGGAAGAGATACATATTGGAAATTCTACATATAATAAATACTCCAGATAACAAGAGAATGAATTTTGAGAGAGACACTGAAAATTGCGCGCATTCGTATAGACATATAATAGCATAGACCTTTTAGTAAACATAAGACACCCTCAAGGGGATTGACAACGTTACTCAAAGTAATACATTGTTTAGTATTTTATAATTTTGTTTTGTTTTTCTGTATAAATTGTTAATTGTACAAATTGTTTTTAACTTTATTTGTTTATATATTTGTAGTTCCTGAAGAAGGACAACGAAGTTGTCCGAAATATCGAATGAAAATAAAGACAATATTTAATGAAACGGCAAAGAGTTTTATTTGAATAAATATTATTGACCTAGAGCCCGGAGAAAAAAGAAAAGTGAAATAGACAAAGATAGATATTTATGTAGAAATTGCAGCAGAGTTTATTTTATTTTGAAAGGAAAAATTCAAACAAGGTAGTGTGAAAGAAGAAAACGTGCGTATATTGTCCGACGGGGTTTGAATTAATTGGGTATGATTTTAAATTTGGTTTGTAAACAGACCGGTTTCGGCCATGAGACATCTTCAGTGTTTCCTTCTCTCTATACTCCTATACTAAAGAGAAGGGAACACTTAGCCCAGTCTTTTATATGGCCTTAGAGAAAATAATCCAGCGGCGCACACTAGGGAGATCGCGGAAAGAAGTCTATTTGCAACATACTCTTTATGCAATATGCAATGATATGTTGAAATTTTAGACTAAATGGTGAAATCAAATCAAAAAGAATTACTGCGATCTGACTGCTAATTATTTTTTTATAGCCGTTTCAAGCTCAGTACTTGTATGTTTTACTGAACCATTTTAATTTAAACCTAAGAATTTTAAAACGAATATTATTTTATTATGTAAGTTAAAGTTTTTCTTTTTATTTTTTATTTAAAGCAGGATATTTCAGTACACTAAAATTGAAAAAATTAACTCTGCAGAGACTTAAGTTTTGTTTGTTTGTTTATTTTTATGAACATATAAAAAAATACCCTTTTTCCCTAAACATTTTGACCTGAAATTTTAGCCATACTTTCCAATAGTTGGAAATCACTACTAATACATTTTCTCATATCTGTTTTTACATTTATAATCAATTTCAAGCGCCACCAGGTGCCACCTCTCAATTTGTTGCATTACACAGTACAACATTTTTCAGCTGATTGCTTCGCGACGCAATTCTGATAAGGCCCTTTCGTTTAACATAACTCAAGAACCACTAGTCGGATTTTACTTAATTAAATTTAAAAAAATCAAGAATTACAAGTGCTTTCATCTGTTTATATAACGTTTCGCTACATAAACAACAGTTTCGAAGTTATAAATAAATGTATGAAGAAAAAAAAATATTTTTTGCCTTAAAAGTTAATTTTTTTTTAATTCATAAAAAATCCAAAACGGCAAAAAAAGTGTTATGTCCTATTACTTCACGTAAAGTCGTATAACCTATGAACAAAATGAGACATATCTCATGAAAATCGATGAACGCGTTGCGCTTTTATGCACAATTAAGTAAAGGTGTAAATTTAAAAAATTTGCTCGAGATATGCACAAAAAAAGACATTGATTATTTTTTTTTATGATTCTCAGAGTTAAAACAAAAAATATTTGAATTTTATGATTGCAGTAGCAAAGTAATAAGCGCTAATAAATTTGCGTGCACAATTAAAAGGAGAAAAGTGCACTTTTTTAATTATTTGGGCTTTCCCGTTAGTTACCTGCATGCTTTTTTTACAAAAATTGCACCCAGATTTATGAGTGATCAGGCTTTGGAACGCTTCGAAATATGCGCCAATTCATACTTATGAATGTACCTGTCAGTAAAATAATGAAAAATACGCAGTATTTATAGGTGCTCATTGATCGGTTTTTGGCATTCAAAAAGTACCGACGAACGCGAAAAGTTGAAGTGGCTTTTCTCCGTTATAACTGAAACTAAGGCCCAAGAGTTTTATGACAATGGAAAATTTTTCTATTTCACATGGAGTTTTATGCTCGAAGCTTCTGGAGTTTGACAAAGACAGAACAAAATTAAAATAGTTTTGGCAACAATCGCACGTTGGCTTACACGAAACTAGAGCATGTGAAGTTTTGGATATAATATATAAATGCTTTTACTCTAACTTCAAACAAAAATGGCAGGGTGCTAATCGTACGAAGTCGCGATTTGAAAAAAAAAAAATACAAATTGGCTTGAACGCACGTTTACAATTAAGTTTGCTGAGGCTGAATGTTCCACCAGATCTGCACTTGCTCGGCCACGTAAATCGTTTGAGGAGTGCTGCGATCGCGCCAAACGATACAAGAGAGATTAATCGAAAAGATATAATTGAAAATTGTAATTTTCCTGTACGCCTACTATCCGAAGAGGTTTAGAAAAGCCGTAATAAAGACTATAAAAAATATCGCCTTAGACACTCTAGAAAATGCAGTCAAATTGCCACGAACGAAGATATTATGCACCGAATGATGGTAACATCAGATCCCATGATTTCACATTTGACGCCTTCATTTAGCCAGAAAAAGCATAGTGTTATAAGCGACGAAGTTAAGGCTCTTTTAGAATAAAAAATTAAAAATAGATTTAAAATAAATAGTAAATTTTGATTACTTTTGTGTATTACTATATAAATAAAACTAAATTTGTGATGAAATCACTACATTTTTTAACAAATATATTTTTTTTCTCACCTCCATACAAAAATCCCCAGTATGCAGCGTTAAATCACAAGAACGAGGCGGTTAACTGACATTGCCACGTCGAGAAATTACGCAACGGGGAAATTTGTCATTTGACCAGAGGTCACTCAAATCAACATTAGTCAATTGTGGTCACAACAAATTGCTTATCATGGTTTCTTGCTTATTTTCGAAAAAATACTGGTCAATGATACCAATACCGCCACTTTCTTTGAATATAATAGATTTACGAGGACTGTTTGCGGATTTGTGAGCCGTCTAGCTGAAAATGCGCTTCATTACTACAGATGATTTTGTTCAAAAATGCGTTGTTTGCGTTAAATTTTTCGCGAAAATTCGGCAAAAGTAATGATCAGTTGGTTAGAATTGTTAAACGAGTTGAATTTTACAAGCGTGATGAAGATCTTTATGTAAAATGTTGCGCATAGTTCCTTTAGTGATGCGCAATTATTGCAAACGTCGACTCATTTGCAACACTTTGTTGTAGAACGGCTATGTTAGCACTATGCGCTCCTTATTTTACCTCAGTGTTAACAACAATACTCAGAGCCTAGAATATAGCCAAACAATTAACCGCAGTGGTCTGATTTCGAGGAAAAGTTACTC